>CM070058.1:8922500-10122500 GCA_036320875.1 Cotoneaster glaucophyllus | reverse complement strand
CAACCACGAGGAATTATGTCGAGTGATTCACTCCTCTCGACAATTGGTTTTATTGTGTTCATTTTGTGCCACGCGGGAATATTTATCTACACATGACTAACAGAGTGAAGGGTGAATCTTTATTGGTTCTCAACCTAAAAGTTGAAGCAACCCAAACAACAAAATTGTTTCCGGTTTATCTTGGAAAAAACAGTTTGAATTCTAAGAGATCAATATATTTCAGATTCTGGTTTGATCTTCAGTATTCTGTCTTCTGGTATGACTAACAGAGCCGAACCACTGCAATAGCCAACCACCCCCCACCCCCCACACACATGATAATAAGATTATTCCTTTCAAGTTTTAACACTTATGCACAACTTGCTTTTTTATCCTGATTAGTCGGTAATTTTTACACTTCTCTCCAGATAAAAGACATAGCACACGCATAGTATTCATACTAATATATGAAGAATACCTCCATAAATAATTCTGGTTGATGCAGCGACTTCAGCGCCAACATTGTCATGAAGCCATTTCCTCAATTCAAAATGGACCTGGTAAAAAACTCTTCAGCAAACTTGATATACAAGACTTGTGTAACAAGGGATCTAACAACTGCTTATGAGAAATGAGACTATGCAAAAACTTAACAAAATATAGAACACCAAACACACGAATCATATATATTACATTCAGATGAGGATCGAAGAATGGGATTGTAAACAAAATTGTACACAAGTGAAATCATATTGGAAATTGTTCATTTGTTTCCCAGTAAAAAAAAGAATGAAATAAACCAATGTAGTTGTACTATCATATACATCAGTGTGACGGAACGAGCAACTATAAAAGGATTCTCCTCTCAAAGTTTCGAATCTGACTTCAAACAACTAGGACATGTGGCATAAATGTACTCAACAAGCTAACATATTATAAACTGATGTCCTACATAAAGGTCATCGATACTGCTATCGTGATGTTAGTCAAGACAGACAGATGTATTGTTTACAAATGTAACGGACTTACGAGGGCACTGGAAATCCAGATGTGACAATAACAGTTCTTGCAAGCATAACAATTCACCGTATTAGCATTGTAATGCATACAGCATGAGGTTTTTTCTCAAAGCACTAACATTCGCAAAAGCAAGATTGCTCTATGAATATACCTTTACAATAAAATATCAAATTTAAACAGGAGTCACACCTGAGCTACAGCATCCTTGGAAGAACAAGGATAACATTCACTGAAACAACAAAACATACAAGATAAAACAATGTTTCATCCATCCAAACTTACTTCCTGAGCCTGAGCAGGGCTTGCAACCTTCCCAGTTCCAATTGCCCAAACTGGCTCATAAGCCAAAACAGTGTTCTCCCAGCTCGATACTTTATCTGGAAGAGAAGAAAAAGCTAATCAGCTGTCAGATATCAAGTGGATGAAGGAAAGAAAAAGTCAGAAGATGTAAACCTTGCAAACTTAGAACCCAGACGGAAGCATAAATCAGAGATCCTGGAACCAATCAGTACTACAGGAATGTCTCCGGACACCCCAAAAAACATAAGATACAAAACAATGAACATGATAAATCACTCTTGGTCACCTGCAATTGCTTTTGTTTGCGCGGAAACAACAGCCACTGTAGATCCTGATTCTCTCTGCTCAAGTGTCTCCCCAACACAAGCAATAACTTTTAAACCTTGAGAAAGTGCATAAGCAACCTTGTCCCCTACAAACTGGGTGTAAAAAGAGAACCACAAGTGCATAAAGGATTGTTTAAAGCTCTAATCCACGACAAGCTCGAAAGAGAAGATGCAAAGGTCGTATTGCATCAGTTGTTACCTCATTGGACTCATTTAGAATAAGTCTTCTTTCAGAATGACCAATAATTACCCAGGGAATGCCCAAATTCACAAGCATCTCCGCACTGAGCAAACAAGAAACCGACATTTTGCGAAAATTACTTGTTGCGTAAAATTAGACAGGGTTTGATAAATAGAACACAAACATACCTAACCTCTCCGGTAAAAGCACCACCTCTCCGAACCCAACAGTTCTGGGCCGCGACATGAAAATCAGACCGCAATAAACTTTTCACTAAAGTAAGAAACACAAACGGAGGGCTCACAACAACCTCTGCAATAACAAGAGAAAAAAAAAAAACACAACTACATCAAACATCGAAATACTTTCCCGACAAATGAGCTTTCTTTACATTGTATTTCGTAAAAAAAAAACGCTACCTTTTGTTAATTAAAAAGTCGAAAACTTACCCACAAAATCTTCTGAAGGGACTTCAGCTTCATTCAATGTAGTAACAATCTTCTTCACCTCTACAGTTGTCCCATTCTGCAACAAATAAATAAAGTAATAAAAGGTTTTTTCACATATAAGCCATTGATAACATCACAATTTAGAGAAAAAAACACTTCAAGCTAAATACTTTGGTGTTTTTTTCTTTCTATTTTACTAAAAAAAATCGAAAAAAACCCAGAAACCTCAACTTTTGGGATACTTTTCACAAATTCAAACCCAAAATACTTTTTATCTGCAAATTCACACAAATTCAGCACTAGGGTTGTCTCTGAAGTCTTCAAAACTATGAAAAATCTATGCAAAACGAGACAATCATTCAAAACCCACCAAAATAAACCAACGTCTAAATTGGAAGGCACTATTCAAGAACGAAAAGCACAGTAGGAAATTAGGAATCTCAATAAAAAGAGACATACGCATTTCCAGTTGCCACCCACGAAGAATTTTCTGCCCATCTTTTCTTTAACAGTGATTACTAACAACTCCAATTGAAGATCAAGGTTCTTTGTTTTACGAGTTAAAAACTTGTGTCTGGAGTCCTCTGGACTGTGGCTTTGCTTTTGTATTTTGTAATGCGACTGTGTATATAGAAGAGGCTTATACCTTTCTCGATTTTAATTTTATTTTGCGTAATTAAAAACTAAAAACTTTACTTTTTGAAATTCAAAGTCATTTTATTTAAAGAGTATGATTCTATTCGCTCTTATTCTCATCCCTTTCATTCCCTTCTTCTCACATATTGTTTTTGTCTTATTGTCTTTATAAAAAAAATCAATATAAGATATTGACGTGGCTAAACAATAACCGTTCAAATAGGAGAGGAGAGAATGCGAGAGAGATTAGAAGGGGAGAAAATCATCATCCTTTACTTAAATGCTAGTTCAGGTTGAGCCTGTCCAACTTGAGCTCATAGACCCTCCCTGTATCCTATTTTCCACCAAAATTAATTTTACCCATCATGCTGGTGCGCCGTTACCCGATCTCGGGAAAAGGCTGATGCTAGAGGATGAGGACCTGGTGGCACGGCCAGGTGGTCGAAGGAAGTTGGTGGCTAACTTGGAGTTATTCAGTTCATGGCGGAGGTTGACAGAGTTCAACACCGCCGTCAGCAATGAATTGCTTAAGTTGGAACTGCCGAGGGCTTGGGAACCTTTGAGCAGTTCATGCGCTTCAACGTATAATTTCTAGTTAAGATCCTACTGTAGTGCTCTTGTGCGAGACTAAAAGTAATGCTCGTTACATGGAACATTACGTTTAAAGTTGAATTTTGATCGTAGCTTTACAGTTGATAGTAGAGGTAGCTCCGAAGGTTTATGAGTTTTATGGAAGGAGGAAATAAATTTATGTTTAAGGTCTTATTCACATAACCATGTCGATTTTGATTTGGGTGTTCCGGGGGGGTGGGGTACAGATTATTGGCGTTTTACTGCTTTTTATGGCTTTCCAGCCACGAGCGATCGATATAAGTCTTGGAGGTTATTACAGTCTCTTTGTTGCAATGAGTCCAAACCATGATTATATATTGGTGATTTTAATGAAATACTTCAAGCTAATGAGCAGGAATAGGGTAATGTTCGACAAGATAGACAAATTGAGGGTTTTCGCAATGTTGTGGAGAGTTGTCGTTTCATTGACCTCGGCTTTTCTGGGAATAAATATATGTGGTTTACGATGAAAATGGGTGGAATCAAGGTGAGGTTGGATCATGCTTTAGGTAATCAAGAATGGATAGATTTGTTTTCTCGGACAGTGCAACATTTGAATAAATCTACGTTTGATTATGTACCGGTTTTGCTGAATTGGTCGGGACGTACGCCACTTCGCGAAGTAAAAAGCATGAGGTGGTTGGTTCACCAATGTATCAGGTCACCGAGGAAATTAAGATGACAAGGATGCAGTTAAACAACTAGGCTCGAAGCAATGCTAGGTCGGGACCGAGAAAGATTAGGGAAGTGGAGGACAAGCTCACGAGTCTTTTAGGGTAACCTTTTACGGAGGAATCTATTAAGTAAAAGAAGAAGCTTATCGATAGACTAAATAGGTTACTTGAACAAGAGGAGCAATTTTGTAAAGATCGAAGGAGAATTGAGTTAAACTTGGGGATCGTAACACCAAATTCTTTCATCAAAAAGCAAATAGGAGACAAAAGAGAAATTGTTAGTATGGTCTAATGGATGACAATGGGTCGTGGCATGAGGATCGAAGTGGTATGGAGGATATTGTGGTGTCGTATTTTTCTAAGCTCTTTACCTCCAATGGAGTGGAGAACTTTGATGAGATCTTATGTCACATTTCTCCTTGGGTAACAGAGGAGATGAACTCTTCTCTCGGGAGCCTTTTTACGAATGAGGAGATTAAATGTGCAATGTTCAAATGCATCATACGAAAGCCCTTGGCCTAGATGGTATGTCTCATAAGTTCTACCAAAAACATTGGGGGGTGGTTGGTGCGGATGTGTGTAATGGTATTAGAACCATGCTTTTCTTGGGTTAATTTTTAAGGAAAAATAATTATACCCATGTCACATTAAATCCCAAAGTTAAGGATGCTACGAAGATGACACAATTACGCCCTATTAGTTTGTGCAATGTTCTATACAAGATTGTGGCGAAGGTTCTCACCAACAGTTCGCATATGTGGAAAAGCATTGCTGCTTCAAGGGTGGTGATCCAGAAGGGAAATTGTTGGCAACTGGGTAATGGAAAAAGCATTCGCATATGGCAAGATAATTGGGTGTCGAGAGACTATTACTTTCAAATTTTGACCCCACCTCCGGCGCATTGGGATGGTGAGGCCACAGTGGATGGACTTTTCTGGAATGAGTCGAAGCAATGAGATATTCAGTTGTTGAATGAGTTATTCTCTTCGGAGGAAGTGGAGTTAATTCGTAACCTTCCACTTAGTTTGAGGAATGTTGATGATCGTCGAATTTGGCACTATGAGCGGAATGGCAAGTTCACTGTGCTGAGTGCTTACCATGTCGCACAGTGTCTTAATGTATCTAACAGTGCTAATGTAGTTGCTTCATCATCTTCTTCTTTTGGAAGTGTTGGGGAGAAGTTTTGGATGAAACTATAGAGTGCGTGTGTTTCTGGGAAGGTTAAGATCTGTGCATGGCGTGTGAAATTACAGATATTTATTCAAAATAACCTAAGGTGAATATGACATTTACTAATATATTCACCTATTGATTTCATATTGTTATAGGTTAATTATAGTTTACACCCTTAAGTTTGGATGCAATTGCAATCTCATACAACAATTTTAAAATATTTCAATTTTATAAATTTACTTATCAATTCATTTTAATGTCATACATTTGTTACATAATCTCGTTAAATTGATACATAAACAAAGTTTGTTCATATAAAAGAAAGGGCCCACCCTTCCTTCTCCAGTTACCACACACCTCCATCTCGATCAACTGTTGAACCACTGTCATCACCAGCAGTTGTCGCGGAAGACTTCCATGATGGCAGCAGAGGCGGAGCAAAACCCCCTCCAGCATTGCCGGATTTTTCTGCAATCATCTTCTGGGTATTTTTCCTCATTTCCCACAAGATCAACATGTCCAGCTCAAGCTCCTCTAATCCCATGTTCTCAGTTTTGGCCTTTGACGACTCATCCATTTGGTCGTCAGAAATGTCCACCCTAGGGACACAGCGGACTCGCATGTCTTCAACGCGATGTTGCCCCGTGACACAATAGAGCTGCTTGTCCTTGGTAACTAGACAATAAAGCAAGTCGAACTTGAGATCTCTTTCGATATTAAGAAGAGAAGTTTCACTAGATCAATAACTAATTGGCCATTATGACTAATTCGTGATCTTAATTAGCCAAACTTGGACTAATCTTATTCTTCCTCATAGCTTGCCTCTGCATGTAATGTATTTAGGTAAGTCGAACTCAGTCGGATGATGGTATAGGTTTCTCAGTTGATAGAGTATGTTGCTTTGGGATGAACCAATCAACTGAACAACTTTTTATATTTTGTCTTTTTTAAAAATAAAAAAAAATTTGTATATCAGATTTTGTATATCCTTTCATATTTATGCTGTTATGTTAGAAATTAAAAATATGGTAAATGCAAAGAAGTAAATTTCATCCAATTTACTTTTTGCTTCATTTTCTTCCATTCGTATACCAGAATCTTCATTCTACATCAGATTTTTTTTTTAATTATATTTGTGCGATTTAATTACCAAAACAATCATATTGCAGTGTTTATCAAATGTGTGAGGCTACATGCAGTGTACGAAGTAACGATCAAATTCACACATGGTTCTTCATAAGTACTATAGTGGAATTAGATGTGATAAAGGAAAAATATATTTACGAAAATGGTAACCTATTCAGAAATTGGAAATAAAATGCTACCTTTTATTTTTCCTTAGTTTTCCAAATTAATTCATAGACATACATATGTGTGCCTATGATTTAACAATAGACAAAATGAGACAGAAGTTGAGATGTTTCATATATTTAGGGAAAAAAAAGTCATTTAATACTATGATTTACAGTTTGAATTTCGTACATGACGAGTTGAATATCAATTTATTCTCACACGCATATCTATTAAACACTAAAGAGAAGATAAAAACCAAAGGTTAGAGATGTTGAATCATTTAGATACAATGATATACGGTTTGTTTGGATGTGCTTTTAAAATACCTGAAAGTGCTTTTAGAGTAAATGTTTTTGGATTCTAAAAACACTTGAAGTGATTTTTGCAAGAAACACCAGTTATGTGCTTCTTCCAGGAAGCATTCTAAGTGATTTTCCCGTATTTGTATTTTTACTAAATATATATTGGTTCTAAAAACATTTTCACCAAAAACGCTTTCTGCTATTTAAAAAGCACATCCAAACGAGCTCATATATATCAAATAAAATTCCACTTCATGGCTCCTTATGAATGTGTACGTTACGAAATATAATGGCACCCGTCAAATGATTTGTTTTATGTAGACAAATTTGTCACCTACAGATCATCAATTTATAAAATTGGATCAGAATCTTGGAAAATTAAAATAAAAGGTTTAGTTTCACTCCTCCATTCTTTAGTGTAGATAATATCGTTTGTTCAAAGAAAAAAAAATTGGGTCAAAATGGTCTAACTTAGATCATGACTAGGGTTGCGATAACTATAACTTTGGTATGTACCTTCACTTCTTGGCCTTCAGATGCTTGAGATGTCTTTATCCAGAGATGATTTCCCCACACTTTTTATTATCCTCATGCACACTCTAATTCACTTTTGACATGTCAGTCGAATAAGACATAGAATAATCAATGGACATAATAAACAGGAGTGTGCAGAAATCGGTTTCCCTCCATTATTCTCTCCCGGTATGAAGTACCAAATCAACAATTAAATTACAACGAAAATTCGCATGCTAAGCACAACAAAGTCTTTAGGTCATTTTAATTTATAGGCGAAGTTGAGAAAGTCTTCAGAGAAATCCCTCTGACAGATGAAAAACTGAAGCAACAAAAAAATTGGTATGACTATACCAAAAACAAAAAATAATATTGGGCTGAAAAGCCTCAACGCACACTTGACCCGGCCCAGCCCAACATCAGCTACCCCTGTCTCGTGAAAACATATACAATCAGTGAATCCGGTTCTATTCAGTTCTGAGCCCACAGACCGCCCAAATGTCATTCCCCGAAGCGTCGGGTCGCAATCTGCACCGGGATAGACGCCCGAACTTTTCCGACCACCGCGCTAGAACCCTACACTCCGATTTACCCCCTGATCCTCTCCTCCGATCGGGCTCCTTCATTGACGCCACCACCTCCAATGGCCGAACCCCAAACCAAACCAAAAAGCCCCACAAGGCGCCTCAGCAGTCGAACCGTTCGGATCCCGGGACGGGCCCGGATAGCACGGAGGGAGGGGCTGGGCGGGTCAAGCGAAAAGCGTTTACGGATTCTATGGAGAACTGGTTGCCGAAGGGCTGGTCCGTGCAGGAGAAAGTTCGGAGCTCTGGTGCAACAGCTGGAAGTACAGATAGGGTAAGTTTCTTGGTTTCAAAAATGCTTGTTATCTATTCAATGAGCTCAAAATTTGGAAATTTTAATTTGTAATATTTTAAGTTAATTATGTGTTGGTTTGATGTTGATTAATGCTGGTTTGATGACTCTGTGAAAAGAAAATGGAGAAAGATTTTCGATTAGATTCTCTGTTTATTATTTTGAATGGAAATTAGATTCTGTGTTTAAACTTTAAACCCATTAAAAATCAAGAATTTAATACTTGGTTTGGGCAAAGAAAATAAGTAAAAGGGCTTAAGTTTTGGGTGAAATGTTTGGTATTTATGGTTGAGAGATTGTGTTTTTATAGGTGTTGGTATTTAAGTTTTGTATTAGGTAACTAATTAGCTTTGATTTCATCCTATCTTGCTCCCCCGGATGTTATACAGTTATAATTAAGAAGTGTCTGTTTGTCGAATCTGCTTCAGCGTACATACGTGTATTTTGCTTCTTTAATTGGCATTGGGGAGGAAAATGTGTCTGTCAAATGTACTTCAGCGTATACACGTGTATTTCGCATCTTTAATTGGTGTTAGGGGGGAAAATTTTCGTATCGTTTTTCTTTGGTGTCATTCTCTAAAGTCAGAGGTTGTATTATCCTATGTTTGGTATGATTATTTGACGCTTTGCACTTTGCATTGCCAAGAATGTGCTTTCTGGATACTCGATTTCTGGGTTGCATAAATGACATTATGGGTTATCACAAAAGAAATTTTGTCCTCTGTTGTTTTGTGATGTTTGCACTTTGCACCGCCAAGAATGTGCTTTCTGGATAATCACGAGGACCTATTGGTTCAAGCTATGTTTAGCATTTGTGGCACATTTACAACTTTCACAATGTGATTGCCAGTCTGTTCAAGAGGCCTTGTTTCAATCAGTCCCCGTGGCTTTGTATGGTAGCGTAATGAATGAAAAAAAATTGATACAG
Organism: Cotoneaster glaucophyllus; assembly: GCA_036320875.1. NCBI lineage: Eukaryota > Viridiplantae > Streptophyta > Magnoliopsida > Rosales > Rosaceae > Cotoneaster > Cotoneaster glaucophyllus. Next base: position 10,113,238 of record CM070058.1, on the reverse strand, counting down.
TGCTGTATAGAAGGCGCGTACATTCTATTCCATACATTGTTTTACTAGTTAATTACTCTTTCTGTATAGTTTGGTATGAATCTTTTTTGTGTATCATAAGGATCAGGTCTTAGTCATTAATTAGCTGACATTATCAATCTAATAGTGCTTTTTCTGTTGCCATTTAGTCATTGATAAGTTTATCCAGTAACCACTACCCAGAAAAGCCACATCATATTTTACCCTTCTGAGATTTGTATATCTAAGAAGTGGCTTACAGCCTTCCAGAAACAAATATATAGTAAAAGGAGGGAAGATAATATGACGCTAGTGTAACAGAAAAAGTTTTACACCATTAACTGTTTTAGGATTTTTATTTTTTTGCAATGGCATAAGAACTTGCACTTACTTGCAGATGGCATAAGATGCTGTCCTTGTTGCAGTGTTTTAAAAAACTAGTTTTAAGACTCGCTTAGGTGGTTTGGCTATAAAGAAAGCGCCTCTAGCCAATGGGAATGGTCTATAGACTAGCCTAAATGCCTAGGCTATCGCCTCATGTGCATGGGCTATCGCTTCATGTGCGTAGGCTATCGCCTCAGGCACCTAGGCGACCTGGGCGTTTGAATTTAAAATAAAAATAAAAAATAAAAAAAAGCGACGTCGTTTTGGGCAGGGTTTATATAAAATTCATGCTAATCTTCTGTTTCTATTAATTTTTTTTGGAAACTACTTAGTTTCTATTAGTTTATTATGACTTTATGATGTCAGTTAGAGAAATAATAATAATCAAATATTTGATTACTTGGGGCTATCGCCTAGGCGAGGCTATCCATGAAACGCCTTGGCTTCTCCTTCACCTTTTAAAACATTGCTTTGTTGTTGTTTGTTGTTTTTTTATTCCTTTGGTAGTTCCATTTTAGACAAATTAAATGCTACAGAAATATGAAAATATGAGAGATTGCTTTCCAGAAATCAAGTCTGAGCAAGATTTAAATCATCTGTTGCAGTATTACATTGATCCAGTCTCAGGTCGCCGGTTTCGGTCAAAGATAGAAGTTCTTCGCTTTCTGGAAACGGGAACGGTTAAAAAGGCAAAAACAGAGAATGCTAGCGTTGACAAAACTGTGAGTCAGAATTGATTTTGCTGAAAGTGGTAACCTTTCTCCGTTTTATTTTTCTTAACCCTAATTTCCAATTTCCGGCTACCTTATTTTTCGCAGTCTGTTGATGGTTCTGGAAGCCAAAAAAAGAAGTCTAGCACAAAACCGAAAAATTCTGCGTTGAACTTTGATTATGACAATGCGCCCGAGAAGGTGGAATGGGTTCTTACAGCCTCTTCCGGTCAGTCCTGGACACCCTTTATTGATAACAAAAAGGTCCCTGAATCTACTTCAAAAGAATGGGCTGCTGCATTCGCATTAGTTCCATCCAAAAAATAGTGTCCACCCTTATCGGAAACATTTTGAACCCTCCTGTTGTATCACATAGGTTGCACTGCTGAAAACGGTCACTCTTTTTGCCAACAAACCTACACTGACCAAAATTAGATCCTCTTTCTCCGTATTCCCCTATTGATCTTTTTTTGGTATCTTTTGGATCGAAAGAATTCATATCGCAGGACAGCAGAGCTCATCGACATTGTTTTTTGGCATTTGGATTTTTTGGGTACAGGGATATTCAAAAGCTGTCTTATATTTTCCTTTGTTGTAGTTTCTTTGTTTCGAAGAGATGCTATTGGCACTCTAAAACTAACAGTAAGCTTGTTGCGCTCGTGTTCGAGTTTATGTAAGAGATGCTATTGGCACTCCAAAACTAACAGTAAACTTGTTGCGCTCGTGTTCGAGTTTATGTTAGTATAATTGTATTTTGGAGTACATATAACAGTTCTCTTAAACGTGCATCTAAGCCATGTCTAGTTTTATCTGTTTCCTTCTGTTAAGACGGTTTATTTAGTAGGGATATGTGAGTTTTATGTTTTAGAAGAGGGGAAATAGAAAAATATGATTTTCCAACAATCTGATTAACATTAACTGTTGGTCTAATCCAATGGTTATTGTTAAGTTTTAGATTGTCACTTGTTCATAAAGCATTTGATTTATTTATTTTTGGAATATTTTGTTTTCTCAAAACATTTTATTTTATTAATGGCGTGTGATTCATGTACTCTATTTTTGTTTCTATTTTTTTTATTAATTTGCGAGAAAAAAAAATATTTTTTTTAAAGAGAACTTTAACGAAAAGCTTCTGGTAAGAAAAGAACAAAAGTCGTACAGATTCACAAAAACTCCGTGGGTAGGAACTCAAAAAGAGATATCGAAGTCGTTCTGCGGATTCAATAATATTATTAATTATTATTTCAATATTGAAATATTTCAATTCGGGGTTATAGATCCTGTTCATGGATTAACGAAAATGTGCAAAAGCTCTATTTGCCTCTGCCATTCTATGAGTCTCTTTCTTTTTGAAAATGGCAACTCAAAATTTTCAAATCTTTTTCATTAGTTTTTTTTTTCTTTCAAATTTTTGTTTCCTAAATATCACATTGTAGACAGGAAAACCCTGGCCAGTTTTGAAACTTGTTGCCCAAGGAATCGCTTTTTTTTTTTTTTAAGTCTCTTCAAAATTGGATTTCAATTTGGAATCTCTGCCTCTCACATCAGTCCAGTACCATTCACCAACTTGGAAGAGTGTTTGGCGTGAGCTGTTTCCTAATTTGAAGTTAATATTTTATTACCTTTTTACAGTCGCAGCAAAACTATATTTCCTCTTGTAAATCTCTATATGTTCATTGCTCAGTGTTTCAGCCACATTGTAAAAAAAAATTCTAAACGAGAACTAATATAGCAGTCGAACTTTTTTTTTTTTTTTTCATAAAGAAGATTATGATATTTCATTCATTGATAAAAGGGCATTACAAATACATATCATGAATTTGGCCCCAAAAGGGTTCTTGCAAACTAGATCTAAAAATATTCCAATAAAGCATCACTAATCGCAAAGTAATGAGTAGACTTCAATCACTCGTCTGAGCTTATTGAAAACCGCACGATTACACAGATCAATAAAACTGTTAAACTTCGTGTTACAGGAGATCATGTGAGAACAAAACCTCAAATCATAAATTGAGATAGGCTGTACGATGCCCATGGATCAATCACATCACTTAATGAAAGCCACGATCTCAGAACACCAAATGAAGTAGATCCAACAAATCAAATAGCTCAACTCTTCCCACATAAATCCAAAAGAGGCAACACACCAAAACAAAAATTAAAATCATGCACTCATAGAGAAATCAAACTAGCAAACTCTCATACATAGAGAAATCAAACCAAACTCCAGGACAATTCTTGGAAATTATTAAACAAACAAAATAAAAGGATAAAATCGTGTCGCAGCTCTGCATCCTTCGGACATCCGCATGTCATATCACTGCACCGGCGAAACCCAAAGTGTCGTATTTACTAAACTCGATCGCGATGCAATTCGACATCTTTCATGGGCAATTCGACATCTTTCATGGCTTCCCACTTTAACCTTATATCGAATGTGATAATTAGATCCAATAGAATACAAACTAAAACTAATTTTGATTATTTTTTAATAGTTAATGTAACTTTAGGCCCAATAAAATAATAAAATAAATATTTGACACATCTATAGGAAAAGAAGAAGATTTAGCACTTGTATTCAACTTGCCACATCAGTCATCAAATAAAATTTTGACATACTATATGTGACATATCCTTTGGAGATGCTCTTAAAAGTTATAATAATTTTTTGCCTTTAGATGAAATTTTAAAAGCTCGGATTACAATCCGGTGGCCTTGGTGAAAAAGTAAAGGTATGTTAAAAATTTGTAATAAATGATGAGATGAAAGCTACCAGATGAAAGCTACCTTCTTGTGCAATGATGGTGGATTTTTCTTAGCAATATGCTTGTGCAGTTTTATGTAACATCAAGCCTATTTTAACTCATTTATAGTATCTCAATGACAAATTCCTAAGATGTACTTTTAAATTGATAAAAATTTGTAATGTCCATATGAAATTAAGCACTTATCTGTCATGTGTAGGCTACCTATAAGAGCATATACAAAATAATATTTTAGTCATTTTTTTAGTGTAATAAGCATGTGCGATTACGTAGATCTATTTTCAAAAGACGCAAAAACTACAACACGTTATTTATTTAGAAATATTTAACCATTGATGTTTGTTTCTACCTTAAGACATCAACGAATCAACTAAAATGATGAGAAATCAAATCTTAATAAATTAATTAATCAACTATGATCGTTTTGGCCTGTTTTGTAAAGATTTTAACATAATAATATCTTTTTTAGGCTAAAACGATATACAAAATTTTCTAACGTTACATACTAAAATCCTTTATCGTTTAATTTATGTTTATGTTTTAGACTGTCTATTATTATATTCGTTCGTGTGATACGTCAGAACGCAGTAGAATTTTTGTGAACTAGTGGAACACAGACGGAACTTGCCATAACACAGTTCACTTGGCCCTGTCGCACTATCACCGTCACTGAGAATTATATTAACTGCTAAAATGCCAAAATAACCCAATACACCAGAAGCAATTAACCCACCACGCCACGTCTAGTCTCCACTCATCAACTCCCCCTTTTTGACCAATAGACCAAAAATGTACCCGAAACGTCTCATTCGAGACAATACGAAATTATACATTACGTGTCATTATATAAATAGTAAAATATTTGTGTAAAAAAATATAATTAGATGAAAATACGTAGTATACTAACCTTGTACGTAGTGTACTAACCTTGTTCTGGATACGACAAACATGTCAAAGACGGCAAACTCGACAAACACGAAACGTCCCCTTCATCAAGGCAGGCTCAACACCCTCCCCCTTCATCAAGTCATAAACTTTCAAGTTTCCACAAACGTCTGCTGCTAGCTGAGAAATCTCCAACTCCTTTCAGACATGGAGCCACCACTCAAGCTCTCCCTGCTCCCACTCCTCCTCTTCTCCGCCTGTCATGTCATCCTCCTCACCACCGCTTACTCCATCGGCGTCAACTACGGCACCATAGCGGACAACCTCCCGCCGCCCTCCAAAGTCATCACGTTTCTCAAGACCAAGACCACCATCGACCGTGTCAAGATCTTTGACGCCAACCCCGACATCCTCCGCGCCTTCGCCGGCACCAACATCTCTGTAACCGTCACTGTCGGAAACGGCGACGTTCCCGCCCTTGCCAAGCTCTCCGCGGCGCAGTCATGGGTGGCCGACAACATCCTGCCGTTCCACCCGCGCACGACCATCAACCGAATCGCCGTGGGCAACGAAATCCTCGCCACGTCGGACAAGGACCTCATCGCGCACCTGCTACCGGCTATGAAGTCACTCCACTCGGCGCTCGAACTCGCGAACATCTCCTCCATTCAGGTGGGGACACCTAACTCTCTGGGAATTCTCGCCCCCAACACGGGCCCACCGAGTGGAGGGCGATTCCGAACGGGTTACGACCGAGTGGTTTTCGCTCCGATGCTCGATTTCCACCGCCAGACCAAATCCCCGTTTCTAGTCAACCCGTACCCGTTTTTCGGATTCGTTCCCGAGACTCTAAACTACGCCCTGTTCAAGCCAAACGGCGGCGTTTTCGACAACGCCACGGGGATGAACTACACGAACATGTTCGACGCCCAGATGGACGCGGTTTATACGGCGATGAAGAAGGTCGGTTACGAGGACGTGGACATCGTGGTGGCCGAAACGGGTTGGCCCTCCGTAGGTGACCCGACCCAGCCCGATGCGACCGTCGACAATGCGGCATCGTATAACGGAAACCTCATTAAGCACGTGAGCTCAGGCAAAGGCACACCGCTGATGCCGAACCGGACGTTCGAGACCTACATCTTCGCGTTGTTCAACGAGAATCTGAAGCCGTCGAAGTCGGAGCAGAATTACGGGTTGTTCAAACCCGACTTCAACCCGGTTTACGATGTGGGCATTTTGCGCAACCAACAGGTAACTTCGTAATTTCAGTAACTTTGGGTGGTAAATAATCTAGAGTTGTCTCTTCCTTCATGTGTCCGAGCTCACAGCTCATTTCCCACGTTTATGCCTCTGAGCTCTGACACCTCTTACGACAGAAGCCCACCTGTCGTTGTCGTTTTCGTATAATAATTGTTTATTAAATTTTATGTTATTTAGGCAGCGGCCCCCAAGTCGAGCGTGGCGGCTGGTCCCAAGTCGGGCGTCACCGCCGGACCAAAGTCTGGAGTGGCGGAGGGGCCAGCGTCCGGTGGAGCACAAGCACCGTCGCCGTCGGCGGGGAAGAGGTGGTGCGTGCCGAGATCGGACGCTTCGGATGCGGCGCTGCAGAAGAACATTGATTTCGTGTGCAGCAGTGGAGTGGACTGCCAGCCCATACAGGAAGGTGGGCCTTGTTTTCAGCCCAATACGGTGAAGTCACACGCTGCTTACGTCATGAACGCATATTACCAAGCGAATGGTCCGCAGGATTCCAACTGTGACTTCAAGCACACCGGAGTCGTCACCACCACCGATCCCAGTAAGCTCTTCTTTTATTTTTGTCCCCTATAATTTTTAGTTTTTTTTAAATTATGCAAATATTGTGGGTGTTTTTTTTTAAGAAAAAGAAAATTGAGGGGCAAATTGGTTGGCAGGTTACGATGCGTGCACGTTCCCGTACAAGGCGGAGAAGTCGGAAAAGACGGTGGCGGGGGGTTCAATTAAAATGAAATGTGACAGAATGGCAGGGGTATTTATGATATTAGCCTCTTGTATAATGCTAATTTAAAAGGAAAAAATTAATGATGTTTTAATTGTTAATTTAGGAAAGCTAGCTAATTAAGCTATTAATTAATTATTATTGGGCAGCCATTTTTTTGGTTCCAACTTCCAACGGCTATTTTGTTAAGTTGCTCGGATGTATCAAATTTGAAGTTAATATATTAAAAGATTACGGATTATGATGCTTGGGTTTTTCAGTAATTTTCTGAATTTTGTTGTTGTTTGAGTAATGTCACATGTACAATTATATTATATTAAATTATTATAGAATCTAATTCCTGAGCTTTCTAAAAGAGTGCGTCTTGGATCTTAGAACGTGGAAAGATGAGAGTTTGGAAGAAATCTCATCTTCGGTCTTCGTAAACCGATCCTAATAATTGTACGTAGGCTTTTTAATATAAATTTTCACACATGAGGTACTTTGTCCTTGATACCATTCAAAATGTTGGGCCTACCCAGTGGCGAAGACACGTAGGCGCAAGAGGTGCGGCCGCACATTCGGTCGTCGTAAACCGATCCTAAGAGCCAGAATCCGTCCCTTTGGTTTCTCTGAACTTGGACGGAAACTTGCAATTCCGTTTGATACTGCAATGCCTTTTTTTTTTTCTTCCAAAACATCCAAGCAAATGACGTTGTTTTGAACCTAGGAAAAAAGGGCGTTGTCTTGAATAATTAGATGATATTTTACACCAGTTTTGTTAGCAGTCACGTAGACTGAGTTCTATAAGAAATTTACAAACAAACCCAGCTTGGATTTCACATTGCAAAACTTTGATTCCAAACCCTGATAACGAACGGAGCCAGCCGGATCAAAGTACATCAAACACAACCACTTTAATCAATTCAAAAGACAAAAACATATGAATTGCAAGAACAAAACTGGACAAAGACCAGCAATTCAGATTCTAACCGGACCATGTTGATGACAACTCAAAAATTAGAGAATTAAACGTTCAAACTTCCCAAAATTCAGAGTTGAAGATTTCAAAAGACCCAATGGAACACATTCAATGGAGAAAACTACACTTTTTGCAAAAAATAAAATAAAAATCTACACTTCAAAAAATTGAAAATTCTCAGCAACAATAAAAATACTGGAAACTAAGACCCCATTCAAAATTCTATATAAAAGTCAAATTCATAACATAATTCAAACCCCACCACCCAAAACAATAAAAACATTGTCAACAAAAACAACAAGAATATCACAATATTAGCAACAAAACAATAAATTAACAGTAAAAGTAGTGATTCAGAACTTACCCATAAAAGCAGAACATTGATTGGAAATAAAGATGCTAAAAATAAAAAAAAATTATGAACGACATTAATATTGTTTATTATCTAAACGGATTTAATTGTCTACATTTTTTAGATCTTTTACCCTTTTAAATTTCGTCCATCTTCCGATGAGATAAGATCAATTAACAGCTGACTTAGTAATGGCCTGATCATGATGATTAGAAATATGACGGAGATGACTATTAGTATTACATTTCATATTGTAATATACCCCTAACTGCCTCGTATTCGTTATTAACTTCTTGTCCGTGTCAATGAAGGCGGTGGTGAAAGAGGAAGAGTCGAAAGCCGTGATACCATGGCGGAGGTAGGTATGTATTAAGATAGTATACAAGCGGTTGTAGGAGGAGGAAGAGTCAAAGTCACCTTAAGTATTTACTTCAAGAAAACCTAGATCCCAAAAAGGCCTTTGGAAAAGTAAAAAGGCGAAATAAAGTTGTAACTTAGTTTTCACGTTATATACAGTCATCACATTTGAAGATCTCAGTTCAGCGAGTTTTTATATATTAAGATACTTTGAAGAATTTTATTTTGCCCATTATTTATGGACTGTTGTGGACTATTTTATCTGACAAAGGAAGAGAAGGCCGGCGGCAGAGAAAGAGAGAAAAGAGAGATATGTGTTTGTAGAATTGTAGGGGAATTGTGTGTTTATCCCTCCTACATTGAACCTTTATTTATAATAATAAGATGATAGGATATTCCTTGATCCCCAAGGAATATCAGTTACAATAGGAAAGGATAAACCCTAATCTAATCTAACCTAGGATTTACACGATCATACTTCGATTAGGAATGTTTCACAACATGGACTATATTGTTGAAGCCTTTTTTATTTTTTGGTGAGTTACTGTTGAAGCTTTTTTTGTCCCTATATTTAGGGATTATACTGATGTAGAGACTATTCAGGGTTCCCATTAAAGATACTTTAAGATAAGAGTGAATTATACTAAATCCCTGAATTTTTAAATTGTTTTTATCTTACACTGAGATCATGTGATAGTGTGATAGTTACACTGAAAAAACCTCTTATGTTATTTTAATACAATACATATTAGACAATTGTATTTAGTTTAAATATTTAAGTTGTTATAGGGACTAAACCATATGTATGCATTGTCTCCCTATTTTCTTCTTGGTCATATAAACGAAATGCGTTAAGAAAAAACTCTGACTTGAACAGTAAACATAACAAGCTAATATGTTTACATATCAATTATAAATATAAATATATATACACACACACACACACAAATAATCACATATTTTCCACGTAAAAATTCTATTTTTCCTTTACAAAATAAGATGTAATTTGTCCACAATAATAAAAGGAAATTGTGGACAAAGAAGTAACATAATTAAACAAAACTCTCGAGCAATTAACTTTGGAACTACAAAATATCATCAACAAAGAACAGAATTACAACAAGTACAAGGAACGAGTTTACCAAACAGATTGCGATGGCAACAAGATTACAATATTATCTTGGGTTGAGTCGCGGACAATGTCGCTCTCTTTAAGACGTTTCGCGGCTCTGCCCAAGGTGTGCAAGCATTCTCAATCGCCACGCCGTCCCCAGGATAAAACAGCCCAGTATCTCTAGTGTTTAGACCTCTCTTGCACCGAGAGAAATCCCAAGCCTTCACTCCTCTTACTCAATGTTCTCTGTGTTTCAGTTTCGGTTTCTTCCCTTATCTTTTTTCAATAACTGGAACCCAAGTATTTATATTACTATAGAGAATATTAACGTTGAGATAAATGAGGAGAGAGTTGAGGAGAGAGTGCCCTTAGAACCGGCCACAAAGTGAGGGAGCATTATCAGATAAGTAGGTTTTGAAAAATAAATCTTTCTGTTGAGGGAGGATTCTCCTCAAAACTAGGGAGTCAGTTTAAACCCTAATTGACTAGTTCTATGTAAAAAGGTTTTAAATAAACATGTAAACCCTAACAATCCCCCACTTGGTTATTTAAACTTGAACATTGAGTAACTGTAAATAGAATCGTGCTTCAGTAATGGTGTTTTATCAACTTGAACCATAACATAGCGACGGAACTTCAGAATAACATGAGTAACTCGTGGTTTTGAACTCAATCTCTGACAGTAAGGCGCGCACGACCCTTCTTGAGTGAAACTTCAAGGCCTGCACATTTCGGCCGTGTGCATGCATCCCAGTTTAGTGATAGTCCTAAGAAGTTAGCCCTAGAACTTCTTAGTAGGCGGCCTCACCTTCACTACCACAAAGGTGAAACTATAAAGGATACTCTTGTAGCTAGATATCCTACTCATTTAGAGTATAGTCTTCATTAAGAGTTAAAACACTCAACCTTTTCTTACGCTACAATATCTCATGCCTTCAGAGCACGGTTTCTAAAACTCGGATCATCTGTGAGGCATGATTCCAAACCACTTCGTGACCTGTTATTACCTGTTGAACCAACGTCTTGGGATCTCCAGTCAGATGGTTAGGTTACCGTCACAAGTGAATCATCACATTAAGGGCTTTAACCCCATTCCACTAGAGGTTTTCCATACCTTTTCTCTTGCTAATCCTTTCGTCAAAGGATCTGCGAGATTGTCCTCAGACCTAACATGATCTATTCTAACAGTTCCAGTGGAAAGAAACCCCACAACGGTGCTGTGTTTTCGACGAATCTGTCGTCTCTTTCCGTTGTAGTATCTATTTGATACTTTCGCAATAGCTGCTGTGCTATCACAGTGAATCAGCACAGCAGGAACTGGTTTCTCCCACAATGGAATGTCAGATAGAAGATCTCTCAACCATCCTGCTTCTTCACTAGCTGTAGCTAGGGCAATCATCTTGGATTCCATGGTTGATTGTGCAAGTATGGTTTGTTTCTTGGACTTCCATGAGACTGCAGCTCCGGCTATATTGAAGATATAGCCACTTGTAGCTTTAGAGTCTTCTGAAAGTGTGTTCCAATCCGCATCACTGTAACCTTCAAGTACAGCGGGATACTTCTCATAACATAGACCAAAATTAATGGTCCTCTTAAGGTATCTCATTACCCTTTCGATTGCATACCAGTGCTCCATACTAGGACAACTGGTGTATCTACATAGAACTCCGACTGCATAGGCTATGTCTGGCCTGGTGCAGTCAGTGGCGTAACGTAGGCTGCCAATGATGCTAGCATATTCAATCTGTTTGATGCTTTCACCATTGTTTTTAAACAGTTTAACGCTAGGATCATACGGAGTACAAGCAGGCTTACATTCAAAGTAATTAAATTTCTTTAGGATTTGTTCTATGTAGTGCGACTGACTTAGTGAGAATCCATTTTCAGTTTTGATAACTTTGATTCCAAGAATTACATTTGCCTCTCCTAAGTCCTTCATGTCAAAGTTGTTACACAGCAGGTTCTTGACTTCATTTACTAAGTGAATGTTAGAACCAAAAATAAGCATGTCATCAACGTACAAACAAATTACCAAACACAGTTCGTCCTTAGTTTTAATGTACATGCACTTATCACTTTCATTCACTGTGAAACCATTTTCAAGAAGTAAACAATCAAACTTAGCATGCCATTGCTTAGGTGCTTGTTTCAAGCCATAAAGTGATTTAGTTAGTTTGCAGACTTTATGTTCTTGTCCAGGCACCACAAAACCATCAGGTTGGTCCATGTAGATTTCTTCCTCTAGTTCTCCATTTAAGAAAGCAGTTTTAACGTCCATTTGATGCACAACTAGATTATACAAAGAAGCTAAAGCAAACATTACTCTTATGGAGGTAATTCTAGAAACAGGAGAGTAGGTATCAAAGAAGTCGACATTTTCTCTTTGTCTGAAACCCTTAGCTACTAACCTGGCTTTAAACTTGTCTATCGTGCCATCAGGTTTAAGCTTCTTTCTCAACACCCACTTGCAGCCGATGGTCTTGCATCCAGGAGGTAGCTCCACCAGGTGCCAGGTCCTGTTTGATTCCAGTGAGTCCATTTCGTCACTTATGGCTTCTTGCCATGAATCTGCGTCTATAGAAGATAAAGCTTCTTGGATTGTTGAGGGAGCTTCCTCCAGTGCATATGTGTGGAAGTCTCCTCCAAAGTCCTTGATAACTTTGGTTCTTTTACTCTTTCTTGGTTCGAAACTGGGTTCAACCGAATCATTTTGAGCATTGCTGCTCGTTATTTCTTTCTCGAGATTAGCTGAAGATGTACCCCCACTATTCTTTGATATGAAGGGAAACTTGTTCTCAAAGAAATCAGCATCATTAGATTCAACAATAACATGGTTCTTTAAGTCGTAAAACCTATATGCTTTGCTATGTAAGGCATAACCAATGAAAACACACTCAAGAGCCCTACTTTCTAGTTTTGATCTTTTAGGATCAGGTTTTCTTACAAACGCTAAGCATCCCCAGGTTCTCAAGTAGGAGACATTAGGCTTCCTGTTTTTCCAGTTTTCATACGGTGAAGTTTTAGTTTTAGATGAGGGAATCCTATTGAGAACATAACATACTGATAATAGGATTTCTCCCCACCAGTAGGATGCACAGCCAGAGTTAAGTCGCACAGCAACTGTTAGTTCACAAAGGGTCCTATTTTTCCTTTCTGCTTTGCCGTTCATTTCTGGTGAGTAGGGTGCGGTGGTTTCATGTATTATACCTAGACTTTTGCAAAACCCATTGAAGGCAGTGGACTCATATTCAAGACCCCTATCACTGCGAAGTCTTTTGATTTTCCGATTGAATTGATTTTCTACTTCAGTTAAGAATACTTTAAACATGTCAAGTGCTTCACTTTTGTTTTTCATAAGGTAAACAGAACAATAGTTTGAGTAGTCATCTATAAAGGTGATGAAATATCGTTTCCCATTCCTAGTGATAATACCATCAAATTCACAAATATCAGAGTGGATTAGGTCTAATAGTTCAGTTTCTCTAAGTGCAGACTTATGTGGTTGTTTCGTGATTTTTGCCTGACTGCAGTACTCACATTTGTCGAAATCCTTTATTGAAACTTCAGGGATTAGACCTAAGCTACTCATCTGACTTACTAGTTTCTTGTTTACATGACATAACCTAGCATGCCAAATATTGAAAGAAGATAGTAAGTAAGCAGAAACAGGAGTTTTATTCATAGCATCAATGTTAAGTTTGAACATTCCATCAGTGGCATACCCCTTTCCCACAAAGACACCATTCTTTGTGAGAGTATACAAGTCAGCACCAATGGTTTGTGTGAAACCAGCTTTATTAATGAGGTAACCTGAAACCAAATTCTTTCTGATCTCTGGGACATGCAGCACCTCCTTTAAGATGACTGTCTTCCCTGAGGTGAACTTGAGCTCCACTTCGCCAACTCCAGCAACATGTGTTGAGTGAGAATCACCCAACAGAACCCTTCTGTTTTCTGAGTCAGTGTAGGACTTGAAGAGTCCACGATCATAGCAGACATGGCGTGTTGCCCCAGTGTCTACCCACCATCCCTCGGATCCATCAACTAGGTTGATCTCAGACACCATTGCAACAAGCTGATCCTCAGTGAGATTTGCTTGAGGAGTGCTTCTCCGCTTGTTGCGACAGTTACGTGCTAAGTGTCCTGGTTTGTCACAGTTGTAGCACAGGAATGGCACAACTATGCCATCTCTTAAGGGAGGTATCTTCCTATTATTAGTACGATAGGAGCTTTGTACCTTCATTGAGTTCTTGTTGCTGGAGTGTGACTTGGTGACAGTCTTCAAGTTTTTTCCATTTGGTTTGAGAACTACAGCCGCATGATTCTTGATAAGAGGCTTCTTGTTGGTGTTGGAGATGACAAGAACCTCTTCTCGCAGGTCTTGTTTTCTTGCTTCTTCCTCAATTCGCAGGCGAGTGATGAGGCTTTCCAGAGAGAATTCTTTGGTCTTGTGTCTCAGGTCCTTCTTGAACTCTTTCCAGCTTGGAGGCAGCTTGTCGATGATGACAGCAACCTGGAACTGCTCATCCAGGTTCATTCCTTCAGACACTATCTCATGGGCGATCTTTTGCAGCTCATGGGATTGTGCCTCCACTGACTTGTCATCTGTCATCTGGAATTTGAGGTAGCGGCTGACTGCAAACTTTTTGGCTCCGGCTTCTTCAGTGTCATACTTCTTTTGGAGTGCATCCCAAAGTTCCTTGGCAGTTTTACAAGAGGAGTAATAGTCATAGAGATCATCACACAAACCATTTAATATGTAGTTTTTGCAGAGAAAGTCATTTTCATTCCATGTTTGAAACAGTTTGAATTGCTCAGAAGTTGGATTTTCAGGTAGAGGTGGTAACTCAGAGGTGCAGTTTGAAGCAATTCTTTTTGTGGTTAAGAAGAACAACATCTTTTGTCTCCAGCGTTTAAAGTGAAGTCCTTCAAACTTGACAGGTTTGTTCAAGTCTGTGACGAAGGGAGTGATTTCGGTATCCATGGCAGAAAACAAACGTCTTAAAATTGTTGGACGTATAACACAAAAACAAGTACAAGGAACGAGTTTACCAAACAGATTGCGATGGCAACAAGATTACAATATTATCTTGGGTTGAGTCGCGGACAATGTCGCTCTCTTTAAGACGTTTCGCGGCTCTGCCCAAGGTGTGCAAGCATTCTCAATCGCCACGCCGTCCCCAGGATAAAACAGCCCAGTATCTCTAGTGTTTAGACCTCTCTTGCACCGAGAGAAATCCCAAGCCTTCACTCCTCTTACTCAATGTTCTCTGTGTTTCAGTTTCGGTTTCTTCCCTTATCTTTTTTCAATAACTGGAACCCAAGTATTTATATTACTATAGAGAATATTAACGTTGAGATAAATGAGGAGAGAGTTGAGGAGAGAGTGCCCTTAGAACCGGCCACAAAGTGAGGGAGCATTATCAGATAAGTAGGTTTTGAAAAATAAATCTTTCTGTTGAGGGAGGATTCTCCTCAAAACTAGGGAGTCAGTTTAAACCCTAATTGACTAGTTCTATGTAAAAAGGTTTTAAATAAACATGTAAACCCTAACAAAATATCATCAACAAAGAACAGAATTACAACAAAGCGGACATTTGCTGGCCGTAGCTAGCCACTTCTCTATGCATTCTTGGTGAAACGTATGCCTACACTTAAGAACCCGGCACTTGTCTCCTTCGTCAAACTCCTCCATGTAAATTACACAGTCGTCGCCGCAAATTCCTATTTTTTTGTCCAATCGGTAAAAGAAAGGTATACCGAAACACATTCGCTGCAACGGCATAATTCGGACTCTTCTTCTTCCTCCTGGGTTTAGTGCTTGAGTTAATGTTCCGGACTCGATATCGTGCGTTTGATCAGCTCTTTCGTCGGCATTCGTCTTGACTATAAAAAATAAGAGAATGGCGACTAACGGAATGAGTATGGCAAGCAGGAGCAGTGGTTGGAATTCTGTTGCTGGTGGCGGTAAAGGAGATGGAGAAGGAGGAAGAGTCGGAGCTGCCGATACCATGACGGGGTTAAGTGAGTGAAAGAGTGTGGTTGGTTTGTGTACCTTTCAAGTTAGAATTCGTTGCTGTTTTGCGTACAAGGATAAGGATCGCAACAAAGTATATAGTACGTACTTTGGGAAATCATAAATCCTAAAGGAATAAGGAAAAGAAATGAAAGAAAGAAAGGGAAAGTTTATAATGTAGGATGTTGAAGCCACTAACTTCACCGTTGGAGATTTGTGTGTGGAGTAAGTCAGCATATTAACAATATCCGAGACGTAAGGACAACATATATGTGATGAGAAATTATTTATGTATATTTTCCTCGTTTGCACCCCTTTATAATTTAATGATAACATATTAATTTGCATACGAGTATGGTAAGGAACCAATTGTTCATGTAAAACTACATTAGTAATTATGGTTTCATTGGATTTGAGCAATTCGTTTGTGGTTTTCTGTGCAGAGTTTCTTTCTAGCGGTCACTGTTTGTATCTTTTAAAATTTTAATAAGGAATCGGCGTTGTTTATATGCAAAAGAGTGTTTCCTTACCAGTTATGATTACAATTTTGAGTGCAAAGTCTCTCATGTGACAAGTTACAAAGCGATTGAATTTCTAATTATTGGGATAGGAGTTTGTTTGCCTTTGGAGTGATATTTGTGTTCTTGTGCTTGTCACTCTAGATCCGCCAATATGGTGGCTATTAGATTGGCCAAGTTGGCATTATTTTTTTGTTTTGAAGTCATTTTTGTTTGAGGATCCTTAGAGCTTAACATATTTGGCAAAATGTAAATTGGCAAGAAATCTGCACTTTCTCCTTCCTTAAATTCCACCATGCAAATTATACATTCGTCTATGCAAATTCCTATTTCTTTCTCCACTCGATGCATGTACATTCCACCATAAGACAATCTGTCGTGATGGTCTTCTTGTTCGACGTTAACTTTTCGTTGTTGGTTCACTGAATTCGATGTCAGGGAAGGTTTGATCAGACGTTGATTAGCATGAAACATATTCATGATGATGACTACACTGAGTAATAGAATCACATGGAACGATCGATTCTACAAAACCTTGCCCCAGTGAAATAGTACGTATCAAGATACCGTTGATAATGAAGGACTATGCCGTGATGGTAAACTTAAACATGTCGCCGTTGGTGGTTGTGAAAGTGGTGGCAGAGGATGAGGAAGGGAAGACGGAGAAGCCGCCCATACCATGGCCAGAGAGAGAGAGATGGTTTTATATCTTTCAAGGTTTTTTTAGATAAAATGGTCTCTGAGATATGCATAGCTCCTTACTTTGGTCCCGAGATTTGAAATCAATAGAAATTAGTCCCTGAGTTTGTTCACAATCAATCATTTTGGTTTTTCCATGAAAAATCTCCATAAAATAAGGATAAAATGACAAAAATACCTACAATTTGGGTCAAATCATTTTGGCCTATTGTTTATTATATTGAGGGTTATTTTGTCATTTTGATCCTTATTTAACATAATTTTTCTCCAAATGACCAAATGATTAATAATGGTGGACAATCTCAGAGACTACTTCTATTGATTTCAAATCTTAGAGACCAAAATGAAGAGTTATGCAAATCTCAAAAACCATTTTGGCTAAAAAGCCTTTCAACAATAACACAACTATAATTTGAATTACCAAAACAAAAATGTAATATTAATGTAATTACCAAAATTTAGAAAATCAATTAAGACTAATTAACATTGCATAATAAGAAACTACGAAACTAATACCATACTTTGTTCCTTATTAAAAAAAAAATACCATACTTTGTTGTGTGTCTCTTTGATTCTTTGGGTACGACTAGCCACAATTCCGCGTACGCACACCACGAACAGAAGCACGACAAAGGGGACAGTGCCTATTTCTTGGCAGCCATTTCTCGATGCATTTCTGGTGATACATGTGATTACACGTTGTCAGCCGGCATACGTTCCCAGGGCCGGCCTTGAGGGTAGCTCGAGTAGGCGCCCGTCTAGGGGTCCCACTTCGGGGGGTCCTCAATTTTATTTTTTTATATTTTTTTATATAGGAAAGTGTTATTGGCACTTCAAAATCTCATCATATACTCTTCACAAATGTATTTTTCTTTCCAAATATAGAAAATTTGAAATGTAGAATGAGAATTTTGGAATGCCAATAATAATTTTCTATATATATTTATACATATAATTTTGTAGTTTGAGTAAAATATCTAAATATGAAATTATAAATATTTTTTTGGAACTTGCCGTGCAGCGTTTTGGGTTGGTCTTTTTAAATATGTGTATATATAATATATATAAATATATTTTTAGAGTTTCCCGAATTCATGAGTTGCTTATCGTATTTTGTTAATCATACCAGTTACAGTTGCCTCTGCAGAAAGAAGTTTCTCAAAATTAAAATTGATCAAATCGTATCTTCGATCAATTATGTCACAAGAAAGATTGAATGTGTTAGCTATTTTGCCACAAGAAAGATTGAATGTGTTAGCTATTTTGTCAACTGAAAAAGAATTGGTTGAAAAGTTAGATTATGTAAACTTAATTAATACATTTGCGTCCAAAAACGCGAGACGTGTAATATTTAAATAATGTTTACATATCTTTATTTTTTGATATGAATTCTAATGATTTTTGATGTAGAAATGAACTTTTTTCATGTATTTAGCGAAATCTTTTCTTATACATATAAATGTACAATGAGTTGGGTGTCAAAGAACTTTAGGGCCCCCACTCGAAGTCTCGCTTAGGGCCCCCAATTTCTCAGGGCCGGCCCTGTACGTCCCCATCCTTAAACTCGTCGAAGCAGATTGAACACTCCTGATCTTGATCATTATAAGTACAGCTTTCACTTCCTCGGCACCTATTCCATGTATATGTGAAAACCGTCGAGGCTTGTTATGGTGGAGCCACAGCTAACATGGGTAGCTACTCATCTACCAGAGGATTTCAAGTTATGAAGCTTTCAAATGGGAAGCTAAAGTAAGAGGCAAGAAAATGATAAAAGAGGTAAAGCTTTAAAGTTGGGGGGTTTCATTGTACATTGTGTGGACGTTTCAACAAACTAAGGTAGCAAGAATGTATCACTATTTCGATTATTTGGTTTACTCTTGCGAAAATGCAATGAACAACGTTCATAGGTCAGGACGTTAATTCAAAGTTTGCTAGACATTTTGATGATTGAGTTAGTGACTTAAATTCAGATATCATACTTGTTGTGAGAGATGATTTATTTAGTAAAATAAAAAAGCATACATTTGGAAGGGTTGTAAAAAAGTGTTAGTGTGCATTTTTTTTAGAACAATCGAAATTGAAAGAAAATGTTTTAATATAACGTAATGAGAAATTGACAATTTCAAGAACAGAAGTGTAAATTAAAATAGTTTTTTTAGAACAAAAATAAAGAGAGTGTTATCCTTTGGTAACTATTGTGCAACATATCAACAAAGCACTAGATATTCTAAATGCAAAGAAGTAGACTAAGTCTCACACTGAACTAGTTGGAAACAGTTGTTTGATCGAACTTAAAACTTTTCACTTACAAGTGAAAAAGAATACGGTTGGAAACAACTGTTTGATCGAACCTAAAACTTCTTACTTACAAGTGAAAAAGAATACCAATTAACCGTAACACTATGTGATAAGATTTACTATAATTCTATACATGTGAGATTAAGAATGGGAATCAAAAGCGGGACCTCGAGTTCTAAATTTAATTATCTGCCCCATCTGAGTTACAAAAGCCTTGTGACAGCATTGCTAGAAAATGGAGCTCCAAATCCAATCAAAACAACAGGCCCAATTCTGCATCATACTATGCCTTGCCACAAAACGCAGCGTTTCATAGCGTACAAACAAAAGACGACTGGCAAATTGATGTCGGCCAATAAAATGGAAATAAAATGGATATATATTTGATATATTCAGTCGGATTCAACCTTCCCGATCACGATATCCATTTGCTCTTCGACAAGTTTCGTTTCGTTTCGCCTCGCCTCTCCGATTCAAAGGTAAAGATTCTATCTTTCCGTCTCAATTTTCGCTTTCCTTTGATTTCTGTCAATTGCAACGTAGAACAAACCCTAGAATTTAAATCCCATCGCTCGGACAATTTTCGATTCTCTGTTTCGAAAAAGCTCGAAATTGTTGTGTCATTTTTTGTAATCGCAGGTCGATTCTATTGCATTAATTTCTGCTCGCTGATTGTAATTAGACATTTTATTAGGAGTTGTAAAAACCCTAGAATTTGAATTTCAAATTGTTGAGTTATCGAACCCCTTTTGGGTTTACTGGCACTAGGGTTTCGTATTGATCGCAAATCAGATTAGATTCAAGTAATTTTTTTTTTTTTTTTCCTTTTGTGGGTGTTTTAGTTTTTGAGAATTCTGATTTAGTTTGTCTCTTTAGGGTTTGATCTTCGAATTTCAAGATGCCTGCCACAGCGGGAAGGGTTCGCATGCCCGCGAACAATCGGGTACACAGTAGTGCAGCCCTTCAAACCCACGGTATATGGCAGAGTGCAATTGGGTATGACCCCTATGCACCCAACAAAGATGACACCAAGAGCTCTGCGCAACCCGATGTGTCGAATGCTGAACCGGATGGTGAGAATGCATATGCGAGCTTCCAGGGCCTCCTTGCGCTTGCCCGTATAACTGGGTCCAGCGCTGATGAGACTCGTGGGTCGTGCAGCAGGTGCGGCCGTGTTGGACACCTCAAGTTTCAGTGCAGGAACTTTCTGAGTGTTAAGGAAGATAAAGAGAGAGAACCGGAAGGGATTCAGGGTGATGTTGCATCAGAGTTGGCTAGGTTGAAGAGGAAGATCGGTAGGAGCAGTGGGAAAAATGTGGATGAGAGTGAGGAGAGTGAGGACGAGGATGAAGACAGTGAGAGCGAGGATTCGGATTATGATTCAGAGATTGAGAAGATCATTGCTCAAAAAAATGGGATAAAGGTTAGTAAAAAGAAGTCGAAAAAGAAGAATGATGACACAGACGATGATGAGTCAGATTCAGATTCTGGGAAGAGGAAGAAGAGAGGAAGGTCGAAGAAGAGGAGGAGCAGCAAGAGGAAATATGATGATGATTCAGATGAGTCAGATGAAGGTAGGACGAGAAAAAGGAAGGAGAAGCGGAGGAAGAGGGATGAGTCCTCAGATGAGGATGGCGAGCGTCGGCGGCGGCCTAGGAAAAGTAGGAAGGAGAAGAGGAGGAGGAGAAGTCATCGGCATTCAGATGATTCTGAATCTGATTCGTCCGATGATTCTCGTAGACACCGTCGGAGGAGCAGGAAGGCTGCAACACCATCTGATTCTGATGATGATTCACGGGTAGGTAGGGGCAGGAAGCGATCTGAGAAGAAGAGCTTGAAACGCCATCACAAGGATGATGAGTAAATCTTCCTAGGAATGGATTCGAACTGTGCACACCAGCAAGTCACTGAATATCTTATGTAGTTTGCAACAATATGCTTTTGCAACCTTTGTATTGCTTCTGTTAATTTGCTTGGACAAGCTTCTGTTGCGTTTGGATCTTTTGCTTTGTGAGATGAAACTACCAGGCCGCTGATTCAGACGTTTGAATTTCTGGTAATGTGTATTTAATCTTGTGTCTTTTTCTATGTTTCCGACAATCTTGTGGTTTGTGCAGTATTCTCGCCTGGGGATTTGTTTTTAGCGCTTCAAAATTGTCATCTCAAACTCCTTTAGCATCTCTTGAAAAATTAGTTTTGTTACGTTGCTTTGATATGTAGTGAAGATATTTTGCATCATTTCATGTGGAGCTGTAAAATCCAAGCACGCAACGCTCGTCTGGCATTTTTTCCGGGAAATTCCTCTCCGAATTATACATTTTTCTTTGATTTGAAAGGCACAAAATTAAGTAAAGCTATGCCCCCGTCATCAAAACAAAGCAATTTATTGATCACATTGAGGAATTCAAGGATTGCTATGCTGCTTGGATTAGTAACAGTAAAAACTCTAATCAGACAGCAACTTACTGATCCCTTGTATCTACATAATACAATTTTGCTGTTTTAGCTTGGATAAGAAAAGTGAAATCATGAAAAATGGGTACAACTACCATTTGTCCTTTTTTATGTAAGAACGGGGAGACATTCTCTAAGAAAGCAAGGAAACAACAGGGTAAGACGGGCACGACCGGGCGTGATCTTGCTGATTTGATGACTAATCTTGTGTTGCAGCTCCCTGGTTGAGTTCTGCAAACCTCATTCCAACACGCATGGAATGCTTTAGGAACTTCTCAGCACATCGCCTGACACAGGTTTCCTCTTGCTTCTGCAGCGATTTGTGCTTAAAGGTGTCGACACAATCATTGAAGCATCTCTCAACAAGTGAGTTATACATTCTCAAACTGCAAGCAAGCTCATATTGTTAGCAGGTTGTTTCCGTTCTTTACGGTGACAATGGCATCAGAAAAGCTCAATTCAAGTACCTTCACAACATACCCTATACAGATATTGCACTGGTTTTAAGGAGAACATGGAACAAATCTAAGTCAATCAAATTCCTTGACATTCCGTGCTCTTCACAAAGATACTAAGGCTGCGTTTGGTGCCTAGGACTCGAATGGATTGGACAACTGACAAGATTCATCATGTGATCTGTGATCATATACAAGGCATGTTGAAGGAATAAAAGGAAAATAACTTAATGTCCAGGTTGAAGGTGGGAGATGGATTAGTCATCAAGGGAAATTTTCCTTTCCAATCCCCACAAAATGGTAAAACTATAAGTTAACTTCTTTACAATATTTTAGTATTTAATTGTTCAAAATGCACTAGAAGAACACTACCAATAAACTACACAAGCACTACAAAGCTACAACTAAAACACTGCGAATGCACTACAAAGGGACTAAACAAAGGAATCTCAAACGACACCTCTCATTTCAAAGTCCGTTCAAATGTATTGCATCTGGTCGTTTTCAAGTCTCTGTCTAATTTTTTTGTAGTATTCTTAACAAATTTAGCCTAAGTTACATGGAACTTTAAAACCCCGCAGCGAAACACACTATCAACTTCAACAATATGTGGATGTTGGCATTCATTTCTTACTTCAACACACGTGAATTCAGTAAATTATCCAAACAATCCCAATCTTCAGGGGCCTCGGAAACATTACTTTTCCTTCTGATTCCCACTTCACCAAAGACAGAGTGATCAGTAAGAATCTAACCGCAAACTAAAACACGAAGTATTGAATTACATTGCACAAATTGAAGCAGGACAAAGACTTAACAACTGGCCCGCCACCCAATATGTTAAGAAACGCAAAAACAAATTGGCCAAACGGAATCTAAGTCATCAAACATGCATTGCCTATAATTCTATCGTATACCCACAATCTCTCATCTCCTAAATCAGCAGACTTTGCAGACTTTTACGACTATTTTCTGACTATCTAGAACAAAATTTCGACTTTTCCATCTTAGTATCAAGCTGAAATTCACAGAATTTAAGAACCCACAAGACCGATGACGAAAATTAAGAAACTTGAAGTGTAAATTAAAGCAATGAACTAAATACATATATATATATATATATATATATATATATATAGAGAGAGAGAGAGAGAGAGAGAGAGAGAGAGAAAATGACCTGTCGCGGATCTGGAGCTGGTCGATCATGGTGGCCATTCTCATCTTATCTTCCTCTGGAAGCGAATCCAGATCTCCTATCATGCTCTTGTCCATACTGGATTGTATCGAATTTCTACGATTTCAGCTTAATTGCTCCCTCTCTCTCTCTCTCTGGAAAATCACGAAGTTTGGTTAGGGTTTATGGAATAGGGCTCGCGCAGCATCTCTTTATAGCGCGATAAAACCCTAGACGTCAAGAGCAAGACGACTATAAGATCCATGTTAACGGCACCGTTTAGCTACTTTGTCTTCTTAAGATGATAGTAGCCGTTGGATTTTTTGAGGATGCTCCGGGGATATTCAGAAATTGGGGATCCCATCCAATAGTTAGTTTGTTAGGAAGGAAGGAGGGTAACAGGTGGGGATTAAATTCGTACTAAAGTACATAAATATGAATTTTTTTGGGTAAATTATAAAAAATTACCTCCATTATTGGGGTCACGACAGTTTCATAACTCATCTTTTAAAATTGACAATGTCATACCGCATCTTACGAATTTGTGACAATGTCATACCTCCGTCAATTTTCCTGTTAAGTGTTGACGTGGCTTGATTCAGAGCCCACTTTCTATTAAAAAATTAATAAAATATTATTAAAAACTAAAAAAAAGTATTTAATATTTTTTAAATATTAAAATCATAAATAAAAGTATAAAAAAAACCCACACAAAAAAAAAAAATTTGAAAACCAACCCCGCCCCCCCTCCCCCCCCCCCCCCCCCCCCCCCCCCCCCCCCGGAGAAGGAGGAAGAACCGAAGCAAAAGGAGGAGAAGGAGGAGGAAGAAGAAGATGAGGGAAAAAAAATGGAAACTGCAACCTAGAAAAAAAAACCCAGAAGAAGGAAGAAGAAGGAGAAGAAGGAGAAGGAGAAGGAGGAAGAGGAAGAAGAAAACCCATCAACTCAACCCCCCCTCCCGGCCCGCTCGTGGAAGAAGAAGAAGAAGAAGGAGCCCCCCGCCCGCGGAACAAGAAGAAGAAGGAGGAGAAGAGGAAGAAGAAGAGGAGGAAAAAAAAAACCCAAACTGCAACCCAGAAGAAGAAAGAAGGAAGGAGGAGGAAGAAGAAAAAATAAACCCCCCCCTTTCCCTCTACCTGTAACCTAGATACAAAAAAAAAAAAAAAATTGGAACCCAGTTTCGGCCCAAGAAGAAGAAGAAGAAGAGAGAGAGAAGAAGAAAAAAAAAAGTGACTTCCTCTCTACCTGCAACCCAGATACAAAAAAAAAAAAAAAAAATGGAACCCAGTTTCGGCCCAAGAAGAAGAAGAAAAAGAAGAAGAAGAGAGAGAGAAGAAGAGAGAGAAAAGAAAAAAAAAGTGACTTTCGGGAAAGGGATGCCGCATCCCTAGGAAATTTTTTGTTTTTGTTTTTTTATTCTTAATTTTTTAATATTTAATTATTAAAAATATATTTAATTATTTTTTAATCCAGCTGGATTAGTGAGTGGTCCCCGTCTCTAGCCACGTCAGCACTTAACAGAAAAATTGACGGAGGTATGATATTGTCATAAATTCGTAAGATGTGGTATGCCATTGTCAATTTTAATAAACGAGGTATGAAACTGTCGTGACCTTAATAGTTGAGGTAGTTTTGTGTAATTTACCCTTTTTTTTTTTAATTTTATTATTATTAAGGAGTGAATAATGGTTCAAAATTATTACAATAATTTAAAGAAAAATAGAGTTTCGAATTCAAGACGTATGAGTGAAAACCCAACAAATTATCTATAAATATGAATACTTTCTTCTTCAAGTGCCTTACATTTTTTGTTGTGCATACTGCATAATGTGGATGTTTTGTATTTATTCTATTCTATTTAAGTATTTATGAATAAAGGTAAATATTGAACCGGAAAATGGGGCCGGTCCGGCTTAGAATAAACTAAATACTCGTCTTTGGTTAGACCCATTTGATTCCCTATTTTTCACTTAAAATATGGATGTACTACCATGTAAAACAAAATGCCATAGTAATATTGAACTCGTTCCATATGAGTTATTTTCTTGTTACTGCACATTCTCTATAAATTGTAGAACCGTTTGCACATAAGCTCAACCATTCTCTCTCCTCTCCACTTAAAAACACAAACATGTCTTCCTCAAATTTTAGTTATCTATTAGTTAACACAAGAATATATATGAATTTTATTCATTTTTCTAATGCTTTGTAAGTAAACATATGCTCTAAAGAGTTATTTTTGATTTGAAATTGGGATCATGATGTTCTATAATCTTAGTAAACATGCCCTCAGAGTTTCTGAATCAGATGATTTGTTTCATCTCAAGGTCATTTGTCCCGCGCGACGCTTGCCTTAACTATTGTTTCATTTTTATGCAATGACCAAGTCATACGATAGACCAATCATAATAAATTTTTATCAAATTCCCTATATGCGAAGAGTTAAACCTAATACTTTCAACTTATAATTAGAGTCGAATTGTTGTATGAGTAAAATCATTTGGCCTTTACATACGATGATAGTGCTACTGATCGAGTTCTTATAGAATAGTTTGTTCAAAAAGTCCAAACAAACATTCCTATATCCAATCCTATAATCTCACTGTGGAGTCCATCGTCTATCTGAGTAAAAGAAAACCAAGGGTTTAACCAATTCAACGATGCGGTACCTCGGCAGAACACTTTCTTCAGTTTCAAATGCCAAACCAAATGATCAAAATCCCTCATTGCTTTGCACAATTCCACCTTCCCAGTTTCTGATTCTGGCCTTTTCGATGAGATCTGCATTGTTGAAATCCGAAAAAAAATCCCCTCACTGATCATAAAATCAACAACAACAAAAAACAAGCGGAGACAACATATTCACTTCCGTCATGGGAATGGTTTACCTACCAATGCACTCCAACTCAATTCCATTGCGTGGTAGTCCCTCGGGCTCTATCTGAATCGGGGTACAGAATCCAAGTGATCGGAGTCTTTCTGGAACAATTCTTGTGTGCCAAGCTTGCGGAGTGTCCTGATTAGACTTATGCCAGTCTGTGTACCTATTCATGCAGTGACAATTCACTTCATGATGTCCCTAAAATGAACTGTGAGGATCGGAATCCATTCGGCGCTGCCTGTGCCCTTCTTGATGGGTGGTTCTATGTTGCCGGAGGCTATAAGGGCAACCCTTCCAGTAAGCACGTTTAATGTGTATGTTTCAATATGTTTGGTGTTTTTTGTCTGACTTGGTCATGGAAATATATAAAAATCAGATTAAGGGGGGTGTATTCAATCGGGAATTTGAGAGACTTTAGTGGAATTATAAATCCATGGATTTTTATGGAGTTTAATTGATTTATAGAGATTCCATATAAAATTTTGATTGAATTCCCTCGAAATCTCATGGGAAGAGGTGAGATTTGTGGATGCTTAAAATACACTACGAAATCTCTCAAATTCCCTCAAATTCCTCAACTTTTTCAAATTCTTTAAAATTAATTTCTAATTGAATACACCTGGAATGTTATAAACTTCTTTAAAATCCTAATTGAATACACCCGGATTTATAAGGATTTTAATAAACTATCTTAAAATCCTGATTAAATACACCTTGAATTTCAGAGAATCACTTAAAATCCTGATTGAATACCCCTAGATTCATTAAAAGAATTAAAATCCCTCAAAATCCCAATTGAATACACCCCTCTAAAACTCAAGGTATCAATTACCCAATTAGGGTTTTTGATGTGTGCTCGAACAAGCAATTTTCAATTTTAACCATGAGTGAAAAAACACAAATATGTAAAAGACTTTTAGGCCGCTTTTCTAGATTTAAAAATATAGCCACTAGAGCACTAGCAAATGCGTACATTGACACAATGATCACGTTTCTTGTAAACTCGATGATCATATGTAGATATTGATCCTTCATCTTACTTAAACTCGGCCGAACGTCTGAACCTGAAGACATGGAAGTGGCAAGCACTGCAAAACATGCGAAATCCACTAGCCTTTGCATCAGGATTCACTCACAATGGCAGGTTCTTCGTGGTCGGTGGCAGCAAAGCACTCGAGCATTCAGCTGACATCTACAATCCCAGCACCAACTCTTGGATGTTTCTCAAGTCATTTGTGCCGAAGGAGGCAGAAGGGTTCACCATAGCATCGCTCAATGGGCGGTTGATGATACTGACTTGGTCAGATCAGTTAGGTGTGAAGCTATGGCTGTGGACAGTATTCGCTAATAATCCAAATTTGATATGTAGATGCAGATTAATCGGTTTTTTTACCAAACCAAATCATCGAGAGGCCACGGATAAAGTCGCATGGCATGGGGCGAAGATGGTTCAGTTGATCTCCCCAACTTTCATCTTTCTCATTCTTTTAGGTTCTTTCCTTCTTCATTAGACTATTTATATTACATGTTTGCTCATTTGAAATTGGAGAAGTCGTGAATTCGAGAAAGAAAAGAAGAAATCCGAATGAGAAACTCTGTTCATTATAAGTTCATTTGCCACCAAGTTTGTTTCACTGAACACATGTCGAACTTGGACAACTTGTGACTATGGCATAAGCCTTTTCAATATTTTTAGAAGATTTAAAGTCCTCAAAAAAAAGGAAATGAGAATGAGATCAACTAGGTGGATCGATTTTAGTCCTCTTTACAGTGTCAATCATGTTTTAAGACGTTTTTGGCTACGATTTGGACACCGCTAATACAAGTTGGGTTGTGATCTAAAATTACGAGGGCAAATTCTAAATCAAACATTGCAATGAGCAAGTGATGATCTAGCATTTACAAAGTCCAAAACTTAACCTTCTCCCTAAGTTAAGCTCACATTCACACATTAGATAATAGATTAGATTAAGCAACAACTGACAACTTTTAATTATTCATTTAATTCTTCATTTTGGGGATAGAGAAAACAATTATAGCTTGAGAACAAAGTTCCAACCAAAACCTCTACCTTTTGCACGAAAAATCGGAGCGCTTTTTCAGTATGCTAGAAACACGGTTCGGTACATTAAGTGTCACAACACAAGTAGTTGGAGACCTAAAATAAAATTCTAACTATTGTGGTATTTGATGTATCAGGCCGTCTTCCCAACGCATTGAAAAATTCTAGGCAAATCGAAGCAAAAACAATTTATAAAAAATGAAAGTTTTCACTTGCAACCAAAGCATATACCGTGTTAGCATTGACACGTTCACATGCACATGACGCACCATTGCACTCGATCCACCGGCACCGCCTAATGCAATTGATGTTGCACTGCATGGCATCTTCCGATGGTATTCTCGTAAATTGTCTCATCACTGATAAATATCGTATCACAAAACACCCCCACCAATTTTGTCACCACATTGTTACAATCACACTACAAACACAGAGGAGGGAGCGAGAGAGAGAGAGAGAGAGAGAGAGGAAGAAGAAGATGCCGAGAAGCAGTTTCTCAGGGGCGCTTACAGGGCCGCAGGTCGACGTGGTCATCGACTTGGGAAACCCCTTGCTCAACCACACCGTCGATGGCTTCTTGAAGATCGGAACCGTACGATTTTTCTACCTTTTTTTCATTTTTTTTAAATTATCTTCAACATTTTTTTTAAAATTTTTTGTTGTTTTTTCAGTTTAGTATTTCACTTCTGGGTTTTGATAGTTGCAATGGCAAGGTTAAGAATCAAACGGTGTCGTTTTTGTTGGTTTGGTTTCAGGTTGCTGCTACCAGAGCAGTTGCAGAGGATGCTTTCTCTGCGGCCAAGAAAGGTAGTGTTATTTATCATTACAGTCCAACTGTTTGGTTCCCGAGAAACACTGAGAAAATGAGAGTGGGAAGGTTTTAAATTTCATACGCTGATCATATTGTGCTGCGGTCTGATGATGATGGTTGTATTTATTGTGGTTTCTGAATGAGATTTTTGGGTCTTTCTTTTTAATTTTTTATTTATATTTACTAATAATTTGAGGTGGTTTTTGCAGGGGGCATTTCGACTAAAGACTTAGAGCACACTGTGAGTAACAAGAACAATCCCTTGTTTAATTAATTCGGTTTTTCGATTTTGCGATTCTTGTATGATCCAAGATTAGTAGCTACTCTTAACCTCGACATTGAGCTTGAAAGTACCGATTTTGATATCCCACTTCGATTGTTAGTGTTGTAGCTCTACGTTCAGTTAATTCAGCATCTTCAGTTGTTGCTCAATTGATTTTGTTTAGTGGGATCTATTGCTTTTTGGAGGTCTTATTTATACTGTGGTAATTTGTTGAATAGGTGATCGGTTGTTTATTCATACAAGAAAATTGGGATGTAACACAATTTCCGAATCCTGCTAATTGAGAGTACTGGTTTTTGCAGTTGAAGAAGATGTGTAAAGAAGGTGCATATTGGGGTAAGTTGAGTCGTATTTCATTGTGAGTTAGTTGTATGTATGGTCCGTATGGATGAGATTATGCTCGTCCTCCGGGAAAATTGCTTCAGCGTCCTCACTTTTGCGAATTGAGAACTGCATCAACAATTTCTTCTATTGCATTGACAGGAACTGTAGCTGGAGTGTACGTGGGAGCAGAGTATGGTATCGAGAGGGTCCGTGGACGCAGAGACTGGGTATATGTTTGTACAAATTCTAGATAGCTAATTGCACAGTACCTGTTGTCCGTAGTTTTCATGCTCATTCGTCCTAGTTTGCACATGAAGCTTCTAGATTTGGGAAATTGTTTCAGATTGTCTACTTGCTAATTTAAACACTCTTAACCTCTATGTTCCCCAGACCCCTCTGTTGCCATGATTTGTGTAATTGTTCGTTTTCAGTATGCGTGGGTAGCTCCTAAAATTACATTCAAGCATCCCATTTCAAGTCCGTTTTTATTTAACTTTCGGACTTCAATGGGATGTTCTGCATCTGCTCACCCTTTTTCGTTTGATATCCTGCAGAAGAATGCCATGCTCGGGGGTGCATTGACAGGGGCTCTAGTATCTGCAGCCAGCAAAGAGAACAAGGATAAAGTTCTGGTGGATGCAATTACAGGAGGTGCCATTGCAACTGCTGCGGAATTCATCAACTATCTCACCTGAACATGGACGTAATATTCTACCCGATCTCTCTGTCGATCCTGGAGAACTATGGAGTACGTTTCTTGTGTCATCTTCCTCATGAATTCGTAGAGCATTGTATAAAGAATGTTCAAGAGTTCATCTAAACTGCTGCAGGTTGATACAATGTATTATGAATCTTCCAATTAGTATGAATCTTCTGATTTTATCATTCTTTAGCAATATGTTTGATGCTTTTTTTTTTACAAACGATAACGTTAATGGGTTAAATAGATAGTTGTTAGGGGAAGGAGAATCGGTAGGGATCAAACATGCTCCATGGTGCAAATGCATAACTGTTAATATGTTCGATGCTTACTGATGCAAAGATTGCTATGAATTTGTTGCACTCGCCGAAGAAAAAACAACCGATGCCCCGTCCATCGTATTATCTTCCATTTACAAAATTGGTATTCAAATATGCAAATCCGCATCTAATGTGCAAATCTGCATCTATATAAAACTTGTGTAAAAAACAATTATATTGTTATAAGAACTATGGTCTTTTATGTGAGATATATATATGCCGCATCTTTTACGCATAAAAATGTGAATAATAAGTCAAAGTGCTTAAAACCCAAATATTCTTTTAAAAGCAAAAGTTAAATGTGCTTGAAAAAGAAACTTTAATGTGCATTGAAAAATGTATGGCGAAGAACTTGGTCAACAAAAATAGGAATTTGGTTTATGGTGCCTCTTAAGTTGGAAATTTCAACTTTGTATTTTGGTATGGAGCTACCTTGCTTTACGGAGACCGATCCTCTTTAATTTGCACTAGATCACTATATAATAAGCCTTGCATGGTTATTGTTCTTTGCATCAGCGTCTAAGATCTCTCTTATTATACACAAGCACACACATAGAAACACACAGATCAAGCACACACTTACATACACACAGATTCAAATGGAGCGTTCAATGCATCTTGTTTCAGCTGCCTTCGTTCTTGTCTTGCTTTTGGCCGCTACCGGTAATTATACCTCTTTTATTTAATAATTAATTTTTTATGATGTTTTGAATAAAGCATCTTATTCAACAAAATTTTTTTTGATCTTTAGAGATGGGGCCAATGGGTGTTGAGGCAAGGACTGAGTCAAGCAAGGCAGTTGAGGGGAAGATCTGTGAGGTTCCGAGCACCCTGTTCAAAGGGTTGTGCTTTTCGTCTAACAACTGTAAACACACCTGCAGAAAGGAGCAATTCACCAGAGGCCATTGTAGTGTCTTGACCCGTGTTTGCGTGTGCACCAAAAAGTGCTAATTAATTAGTTAAAAAGAAATGTAATCTGTGTAGAGACCGTGCTTGTGTAATGTGATGGATTGAAATGACCCTGTATCCACATGGTTGCTTTTGCTAATAAATTGAATGACCCTGCATGGATCATTATTCATATGTATAGTGTAGTGTTTTCATCGTACCTGACGTACTTTGAGTCGCCTATTATCCTATATGTTTTTCTTTAGGGTTATTATTAACATTCCAAATAGTCACCACATACTCTTCTTTTGTTTATTGACATTCAATTAAGAAAGAGTGCACGAATAATTATCGTGAAATGCTAATAACAATATTTTTTCCCCTTTTGACAAGGCATTTTGTTGAAAAGTTTCACTTAGTGTACTTGGACTCAACACATTAATTTGTGTCACAAAGATTAATTAAGTCACGTTGTCGATTTCAGATGTACTTTTTTATCCACACCTTGTGTTGTATTAAGTTCTTTTGCCTTGTAAACCAGTAGTAATAAACGTAACACAAAGTGAGGTTGATGCACAAGAAAAAAAATTAGGAAAAGGTTCGAAATTGCTTAACCAACTTTTAAGCAAAGACTTAATTGTTTATTTTTATTTTTATTTATTTTAGAAGAAATAGTCCTTAAAGATTAATATTTTCTAGATAATATTTTAAAAGACTCTTCCACATATTTTTTTTTCTTAAAACACTTTCATATTTTTCTCTTACTTTTCTGCATGGCATGTGTGGTATTACCTAGGACGGAGCCACCTTGGGCCCAAGGGGCGGATGCCCAAACTCATTTTTTGTGAAAAAATTGTACATATTGCATATAATAATTTCACGTGATAAAGCATTTTTGGCTATGAAAATTTTAAACGATCAATTGAGAAATCATAAGCAAATTAATGGATGAATGATAACATGGTTATTTTTATGGGAGTTTTAACGAAAAGCCCGCGGTACTGTTCACTTTAATGAAAAACCATATTTTTACACTAAAAAGTCAAACCTGGTACTATTCACTTTACCCTTTATTTTGTCATTATCGTTAAAACTCAAAGTTTTCAAGCCATTTTCATTAGTTTTCCTTATTTTTATTGGAAGAGATATTTGATGGTATTGGTAATGAAATTGTAATGCAACGCTTTCAAAACTTGAAAATGCGTCGTGATATATTGTAATATGTTGTATGATATATTTTATGGATTAGTGTATGTGCATTGTTAGTAAATTCTTAAGCTTTTTAATTTGTGACTTTATTTTTTAGGATGTCCCGATTCATATAGATCTCAGATTTCGTCGATGTATTAGTATGAATTTACAAGAGCTTTGTTGGAATATAAGTGTTTGTGCTAGAGAAATATTAGCATAAGTCTTAGTATTTCAAGTTTAACTGTGAGCCATTGGATTATATTCCAATTGGATAGCTGAGATGTAATCTTAGTGTTAGTGGTGTGTGTTGCCACTTGTAGCTATCTTATAGGGAAGATTACATGAATGGTGGTGATTAAAAACTTTGTAAGAGAGAATCTATCTCTCCTCTTAACGATATTATTCTCGCACATGTCTTGTGTACTGTGTGTGAATGAATGCAAGCATCCTTCTATGAATATTCTCTTTGCAACTCTCTGAGATTTTTTTTCAGAAACCTCCATCTCCATTTCCGATTCATTCCTTACAATAGAGATCATAGTCTCTAAATTCTAACATGGCATCAGAGCCAGGTTTGGTCGCTTAACACTGGGAGATTGAATCTGTGAAGGAAACGAGTTGAAATTTGAAGAAATTGTTTGCGAGAGCTGTGTCTAACATGGCAGGATCTGGAGGTGGTGAGCTGAGAGCACCGATCTTCAACGGCGAGAATTATGAGTTCTGGAGCATAAGGATGAAGACTATCTTCAAGCCTTATGGATTATGGGAGTTTGTTGAAAAAGGTGTAGAGTGCTCAGATTCGAAGGGAGCTGATGAATCTGATGCAAAGAAGAAGGAGAAGGAGGAATCGAGTGATGCTGCAACCCTCACAGAGAAGCTCATGAAAGATGCCAAGGCGTTGGGGCTGATTCAGGGAGCAGTTTCCGATGAGATCTTTCCTCGAATCTCTTATGAAAAAACTTTTAAGGGAGCTTGGGATATCTTGATGCAAGAATTCTATGGCGACAAACAAGTTAGAAGTGTCAAATTACAAGGTCTGCGTAGAGAATTCGAATATACCAGAATGAGAGACGATGAGCTTTTGCCTGTTTATCTTACAAAATTGTTTGATCTGATAAATCAAATGAGAAGCTATGGAGATGAATCGTCTACAAAGAGAATTGTGCAGAAAATGTTGATTAGTTTACCCTATGCATATGATCCTATATGCTCTATTGAATATTGATGGCTCAATGTTGAAAAACAAAGCAAGATTGGTTGCAAAGGGTTACTCCCAAAAGCCTGGAATAGACTTCAATGAAACCTTTGCACTAGTTGCTAAGCTTGACACAATTAGAACACTGGTTGCATTGGCTGCACAGAAAGGGCGGAGACTATTTCAATTAGATATGAAGTCAGCATTTTTGAATGGAGTATTGAATGAAGATGTATATGTTGATCAATCCCCTGGATTTGTGATTAAGAACAAGGAGGATGGAGTTTACAGACTCAAGAAGGCATTGTATGGTCTTAAGCATGCTCCAAGAGCTTGGTATGAAGAAATCAACTCTTATTTCACTAAGGCTGGTTTTCAAAGAAGTCCTAGTGAAGCAACATTATATGTGAAGACTGCTGAAAGTGGAATACTCATTGTTTCTCTATATGTGGATGATATCATATACACTGGGAGTTCAAAAGAATTGATGGTGGAGTTCAAAACTGAGATGATGAGACGGTATGAAATGAGTGATCTCGAGTTATTGCATCATTTCTTGGTATTAGGTGTGATACAAACTGATTTTTACATCTTCTTGCACCAAAAGAAGTATGCACAGACACTGATGGATAAGTTTGGTTTCAAAGATTGTAAATCAGTTGCTACCCCTCTTGCAGTGAATGAAAAACTATCTAAGATAGATGGAAGTGAACAAGCTGATGAAAGTCTATATAGACATATAGTTGGAGTCTGCTATATTTGACTGCAACAAGGCCAGACATTATGTTTGCAGCAAGTCTATTAGCTAGATTTATGCATGGTCGTACCAGAAAACATATGGGAACTGCCAAGAGAGTACTTAGGTACATTCAAGGCACACTTGATTATGGTATAGCAAATGAAAAATGGAAAGAAGCAATGCTTATTGGCTACTGTGATAGTGATTGGTCAGGAAGTGACGATGACATGAAAAGCACAATTGGATATGCATTTAACCTCGGTTCAGATGTATTTTCGTGGGCATCAATCAAGCAAAGCAGTGTTGCACTATCCACTGCAGAGGCTGAGTATGTCAGTGCAGCGGAAGCCAATGCACAAGCAATCTGGTTGAGATTTGTTCTCTCAGATTTTGGTGAAGAACAGGTTGAGCCTACAACAATTCTAGGTGATAATACATCTGCTATAGCCATAACCAAGAATCATGTGCATCATCATAAGACAAGGCATATAAACAGACGATTTCACTTCATTCGAGATGCATTACAAGATAGGGAGATTGATCTACTGTACTGCAAGACTGAGGAGCAAGTTGCAGACATTCTTACCAAGGCATTGGCCAAAGATCGGTTCGAATACCTGAGAAAGAAGCTTGGAGTAATCTCAGCACAACACTTAGAAGGGAGTGTTGGAATATAAGTGTTTGTGCTAGAGAAATATTAGCATAAGTCTTAGTATTTCAGGTTTAACTGTGAGCCATTGGATTATATTCCAATTGGACAGCTGAGATGTAATCTTAGTGTTAGTGGTGTGTGTTGCCACTTGTAGCCATCTTATAGGGTAGATTACATGAATGGTGGTGATTAAAAACTTTGTAAGAGAGAATCTCTCTCTCCTCCTAATGGTATTATTCTCGCACATGTCTTGTGTGCTAAGTGTGAATGAATGCAAGCATCCTTCTATGAATATTCTCTCTACAACTCTCTTAGATTTTTCCAGAAACCTTCATCTCCATTTTCGATTCATTCCTTACAATAGAGATCATAGTCTCTAAATTCTAACAAGCTTATATATAATATATATATATATATATATACAGGTTGCTTAAGGAGAGGGATCCCCATATTTTTCAAAAAATGGGGATTAGGTGTGGGGCCCACTCCACATTGAATTTCAACGATCCGAACCGTCTATTTTTCAAGTTACACCTAATAGATCATCCTTGCAAAAATTCAATTCAATCTGAAATCATTTGCCTATTTAATTATCAAGATAAAATTTCATTGTTTCTTATATAACAAAGTATTTGTTAATATTTTTGAACCCAATTTGATGTCTTAAATATTTTAGATTTGGCTAATATTTTGCAAGGATGATCTATGAGGTGTAACTTGAAAAATAGACGGTTCAGATCGTTGAAATTCGATGTGGAGTGGGCCCCACACCTAATCCCCATTTTTTGAAAAATATGGGGATCCCTCTCCTTAAGCAATTCCTATATATCTCCTTAAGCAATTCCTATATATATATATATATATATATATATATATATATATATCAATTGTATCATTCTAAGTTACCCTAATTAAGTTTAAGTTTGAAATCTTAAGTGTAAACTTGTTACAGATACACAAAAAACATTCCATGCGTTTTCTCCTAACTATATGCTTTTTCCTGTTGCTTTTGGTGGCCACCGGTAGTATTTCTTCTTGCTCGATCTTGTTAACTAACTTCATGGTTAATATATATATATATATTATTACGATTATAAGCATGCAGGTTGCTTAAGAAGAGGGATCCCCATTTTTTTCAAAAAATGGGGATTAGGTGTGGGGCCCACTCCACATTGAATTTCAACGATCCGAACCGTCTATTTTTCAAGTTACACCTTATAGATCATACTTGAAAAAATTCAATTCAATCCGAAACCATTTGCCTATTTAATTATCAAGATAAAATTTCATTGTTTCTTATATAACAAAGTATTCGTTAATATTTTTGAACCCAATTAGATGTCTTAAATATTTCAGATTTGGCTAATATTTTGCAAGGATGATCTATGAGGTGTAACTTGAAAAATAGACAGTTCGGATCGTTGAAATTCGATGTGGAGTGGGCCCCACAGCTAATCCCCATTTTTTGAAAAAAATGAGGATCCCTCTCCTTAAGCAATTCCTATAAGCATGTATAGTAACCATATTTTGTTTGGAATAATTGTTTATTAGGACGACAGTTGCTCAGTTGCTGAGGGTAGGACATGCGAGTCTCAGAGTAACCGCTTCAATGGAACTTGCGTGAGAAAGAGTAACTGTGCAGTTGTTTGCCAAACTAAGGGCTTCCTCAGTGGCTGGTGCTTGGGTTTACGCTGCAGATGCTTTGGTACACAAAACTGTTAATTAGCTAATTAAGTAAGCTAGTGATGAGCTGATCACTTATCACTTAATTATTAGTAGGTGCATGGACGCACGTACTTTGGTACTAGTGTGGAACTAGCTGGACTAATTCCCGGTTAGGTTGTTAATTAATATCGTATCTATGTTATGGTTTTTAATGTTCTTGTTTGTTATGCATCATCGTCATGAGTTACTTTGTACAGTATATTGTACTGTGTAACTTCTTTATGGGTTAATCTCAGTTTACTACTATGAAGTTTCTTGGTTTTCAACTTTCCATACATCAAGTTTTTTTCGTCTCAGTTTGGTACCTAAAGTGATAATAAATTTTAGGACACTGTCATACATCTTCCTCGTGAATTCATAGAGCATTGTATAAAGAATGTTCAAGGGTTCATCTAAAATGATACAATGGATTATGAATCTTCTAATTTTATCATTCTTGAGCAATATGTTAGATACATTTTTTCTGACAAACGATAACGTTAGTGAGTTAAATAAATAATTGTTAGTAGGGAAGGGATTCGGCAGGGATCGAACTTGCACCATGATGTGTAGGCATGATTGCTTTCCGGTACTGCAGTAAAGCGTCAGTATGTTAGATGCTTACTGATGAAATGATTGCTGTAAATTTGTTGCATTCGCCGAAGAAAAAACAACCGATGCCCCATCCATCGTATTACCTTCCATTTACAAAATTGGTAAATTTTTTGTGTAAGAATCAATATAAATGCATCAAAACACCTTACAAGTTACAACTATGTTACATCGCGGAATCAGGTTTGAAACTGCTCGGCAAGTTTCATCAGACTATAGGTTTCCGCATCCGGTATTACGCGCCGAGAATCATCCTCGATTTTGCGATTCTTGAATGATCTAAGATTAGTACCTACTCTTAACCTCGACATTGAGCTTGAAAGTACCGATTTTGATATCCCCTTTGATTGCTTGTGTTGTGCTCAATGATCTTGCTCGTTTAGGTAGGACGAGGGCGGAGCTAGTTTACTTTGTTTTGTTTGATTTGTGCTCGGCCTTTGGTCCCCTTGTTACCGAAAAAACATATTAGTAGCTACTTTCAGTTAATTCAGCATCTTCAGTTGCTTAATTGATTTTGTTTAGTGGGATCTATTGCTTTTTGGAGGTCTTATTTATACTGTGGTAGTTGATTGAAGAGGCGATCGGTTGTTTATTCATAGAAGAAAGTTGGGATGCAACACAATTTCCGAATCCTGTTAATTGAGAGTACTGTTTTTTGCAGTTGAAGAAGATGTGTAAAGAAGGTGCATACTGGGGTAAGTTGAGTCGTATTTCATTGTGAGTTAGTTGTATGTGTTAGGATGTAACCATGCCATGTGTCATAATTGTATTGGAAGGTAGTTATAAGATGTGTTGTAGTTATAAGAGAACAGGGGTAATAATTGGATAAGAAGAAATAACTAACTTCTTTTTCCCTCTCTCTCTCTCTCTCTCTCTGTGTTCGACATGTTCCTCTCCAAGCTTCTTCAATACAGTAGTATCGTTAACATGGTATCAGAGCCGGTGGCTCACGCAGTCGTCTGACGATCCCGGTGCTTCTGCGTCTCTCTGTTCCGGTGGTGTTCATCTGTTCGCCGGACGTCGATTGGTAGTTGTTTTTGGCTTTGTCGATTGTTCATGGTCTCTGGTGAATCTTGATTACTAAAACCCTAAAATTGGGATTTTTTTTACTGGGTTGGTAGAAATTGGTAGAAATTGTCGATTGTTCTTTTTGCAGTCACTGTGGTTCTTGATTGTCGTCTTCGCTGAAGGTATTTGTCGAATCGCTTACCTTCTTGTTGAGAATCGTGTGGTGCTTCTGTCAAATTCTTGGTTGCTATTCTGTTGAATCGTGTTGTGTTGGAGATTTCTATTATTGTTGTTACATCGTTGTTCATATTTCGTACACCGGAGTCGGTTCTTGATTACTTCCGATTGCAGCACAGATTGTTGTGTATTGATTCAGTAGTTCTTCATTACTTCTAATTGTCACAAAGATTGTTAATTCTCCATTAAGAATGGTGACCACTGCTCAATTAGCTCTTACACAGTCTCCTATTTCTTCCCTGATACCGAGTGTTGGCAATACTGTCACAATCAAATTAGATGATTCTAACTATATCACATGGAATTTCCAACTTGAATTATTGTTAGAAGGTAATGTCATTATGGGATTTCTTGATGGCTCTATTCCCTGTCCTGAGAAATATACTGACAATGAAGATGGCACTGTGATTAATTGTTCTTCCATAACTGATGACTACAAAGTTTGGAAGATTCATGATAAAGCTTTGATGACTCTTATCATTGCTACCCTGTCTCCTGCTGCTCTATCTTGTGTCATTGGATGTCAAAGATCCAAGGAGATGTGGGTTAACTTGAAAGAGCGGTTTTCTAGTATGACTAGGACAAGCATTGTTCAGATGAAAATTAATCTGCAGAATATCAAGAAAGGGGCCGAATCTATTGACCTTTATCTTCAACGTATCAAAGATTGTAGAGACCAATTAGCTGCCGTGGGTGTTCTTATGCCCGATGAAGATATAGTCATTGTTGCTCTTAGAAGCTTACCAACAGAATATAACACCATTAAAGCTGTTATTCGAGGAAGAGAAAACTTTGTGTCCCTGACGGAACTTCGATCTCAGCTGAAGGCAGAAGAAGCCACTCTTGAAGAAAGTCTTAAACAACCTCTAATGCCATCAGTACCTCATATACCTCTCATGAGGCCTATGTCTAACATGGCTCCTATGAATCAACTACCTATGTTTCCACAGTTTCAACAACTTTCTCTTCAAGCTCCACATGGTCCTTATGCATTTGTAACTCAAGCAGGTTCTGGAACTTATAATAATTTCAAGTACAGAGGCAAAGGGAAGAAATTTCAATCTGGTTTTCAAGGGTCTGTTCAAAACAGTGTTCAGTCACAACCACAGACTAGTTTTCAGAATACACAGACCTATAATCCTATGCTGATTTGTCAAATTTGTGATAGAAAAGGACACTCAGCACTCCACTGTTTTCAGCGTGGTTGTTAAATATGCAATAGGGTTGGCCATACTGCAGCTACATGCTTTGACATGGGTACTTCATCTATGCCCATGCCTTAGTCTATGTCTCATTTTCAACAGTTTTAGGTTCCTGCTCCTGCTCCTGTTCAACACATGAATCAACCGTATGTGCAGCCTCAGACCATGACACACCAAGCTCCATCTCCAGTAGCTTTCACTGCACGAACCAACTACTCACCTTCTGCACCTCAGCAAGAGTATTGGTTGCTTGATTCCGGAGCTACCAATCACATGACCTCTGATCTGTCCAATTTACAAGCTCCTATTCCATATCCATCCACGGAAACTGTAACTGGGGCTAATGGTGAAGGTTTGCCCATTTCAGATATTGGACAGTCTTCTGTTATTACTCATTTTCATAAACTTCAATTTAAAACAGTGCTTCATGTCCCACATTTGTCTCAACATTTACTTTCAATGCATCAATTATGTAAGGACAATAATTGTCGATGCATTGTTGATGAGTTTTCTGTGTGCATACAGGACAAGGTCACCAACAAAGTTCTCTTTCAAGGACTGAGTAACAATGCTGTTTACCCACTTCCGCTGCTCA
Source organism: Cotoneaster glaucophyllus (assembly GCA_036320875.1). Classification (NCBI taxonomy): domain Eukaryota; kingdom Viridiplantae; phylum Streptophyta; class Magnoliopsida; order Rosales; family Rosaceae; genus Cotoneaster; species Cotoneaster glaucophyllus. Next base: position 10,072,713 of record CM070058.1, on the reverse strand, counting down.
AACATCCACAAATCAAACCTACTGTTTAACTTGGCTAGAAAGTTAATGCTACACTCTGGCATTGCAGATTGGGTCATCCAACCAATTCTGTAGTCCAATCAGCTCTTAGTAAGGCAAATATTTCTTTTCATTGTAATACTGTCTCTCAAACATGTACCTCTTACTTACAAGGCAAGTTTACCAAATTACCATTCCCATTAGCAGCATCTAAGTCTAGTGTACCCTTTGAAGTCATTCACACAGATGTGTGGGGACCTGCACCAACCATGTCTATAGAGGGTTATAGGTACTATATGTCCTTTATCGATGAATGTACAAGATATACATGGATTTTTCCGATGATGAATAAAGCTGCAGTTTGTGACATCTTTACTCAGTTTCATGCTTTCATTCAAAACTTCTTTTCTGTCAATATCAAAGTATTACAAAGTGATGGGGGTGGAGAGTTTATTGGGTCTCTTTTTCAAAAGTTTCTTAAAACCAAAGGCATATTGCATCAAAAATCTTGTCCCTATACTCTTGAACAGAACGGGTTGGTTGAGAGAAAAAATCGTCACATAATTAAAATTGCTCTTACCTTACTACAAAAAGCATATCTTCCTTCACAGTTTTGCTATCATGCTTGTGCCACAGCCACTTTTCTTATCAATCGCATGCCTACACCTGTTTTACATATGCAATCTCCATTTGAAATGTTATATCAATCTCCACCTCGGCTTGATCATCTAAGGGTGTTTGGGTGTGCATGTTATCATACTCTAAAACCCTATAGACACAACAAGTTGGAATCAAAAACCACACAGTGCATATTTCTGGGTTATGCAGCTCAATACAAAGGGTATATTTGCTATGTTATTAGAGACTCTAGACATGTTGTGTTTGATGAAGACACTTTTCCTAGCTTACCAGTTCCTGCACATAATTCATCATCAGTGGCACCAACTATTGTATCTCATTTGAATAATTTTTAGCATCCACCCTTTATACCTATACCTTTTCCACATATTCCACTTCATTCTTCTCCTCCCACTATCATTGATACACAGTCTGTTACTCAGTCCCACTCTTCCACACCTGGTGACCTTGTCTCATCTTCAAGCTTACCAACTGAGATCACAGTTGCACAGTCTGTGGAGCAAGCTGATAATCATCCTGATGTCACTGTTTCTCAAGTTCCAGAACTGCATCATGTTCTTGTTTCTCAGGTTAATATACATCCAATGCAAACGAGGTCGAAATCTGGCATATTCAAAAAGAAGGTTCTTATTGCTCAAGTTCAATCTTCTAAAGTCACAGAACCACAGTCATTCAAAGTTGCTGTTCAGTCTTATGAGTGGAGACAAGCTATGGAAGATGAAATGGCAGCTCTTGTGAAGCAGAGTACCTGGAGACTAGTTCCTCTTCCACCGAACAAAAACTTGGTCTTGTAAATGGATCTATAAGATCAAGAGTAACCCTGATGGCTCCGTTGCTCGATACAAGGCCAGGCTAGTGGCCAAGGGATTTTCACAAGAAACTGGTCTTGACTATCATGAAACTTTCAATCCCGTAGTCACGCCAACCACAGTTAAACTTATGGTGTCCTTAGCTGCCACGAAAGGTTGGAAATTAAAATAGCTAGATGTCAAGAACGCATTTCTTCATGGTTTTCTTGATGAAGAGGTGTATATGTCCCAGCCTCAAGGCTTTGTTGATCCAGCTCATCCTGATTTGTGTGCAAGTTGGATCGGTTTCTCTATGGACTTAAACAAGCTCCTCGAGCTTGGAATGACAGATTTTCTAGGTTTCTTCTTACCTTGGGCTTTAAACCTTTTTATGCTGATCCCTCCTTATATGTGAAACATAATGGTCAGTCTATTGTTGTGCTGTTATTGTATGTCGATGATATAATCCTCAGTGGAAATTGTGATACTTAAGTACAAGCTGTCATAGATCAGTTAACAGATGAATTTGATATGAAGGACTTCGTGATTTTACACTATTTCCTTGGTCTTCAGATTGATTATCGCCCTCCAGGTTTACCTGTGCATCAAACGAAGTATGTTACTGATTTGCTTACTAAGACTAACATGATGGATAGCAAACCATGTATAAGTCCTTGTCATCCCAATCAAAAACTACTAAATCGTGGTAGCCCTCCTTTCCATGATCCAGGTCTCTACAGAAGCATAGTTGGTGCCCTGCAATATTTGACATTTACAAGAACACATATTGCATATTCGGTCAATCAAGTCTGCCAATTCATGCACGCACCATTGGACAGTCATTTCATTGCTGTGAAACAGATCTTGAGGTACCTACGTGGGACAATGAGTCTGGGATTATGTTTTCAACCTGGAACTCTGGATATTAAAGCATATACGGATGCAGATTGGGCTGGGGATCCAAATGACAGGAGGTCTACCACAGGTTTTGTGGTATTTCTGGGCAATAATCCAATCTCTTGGAGTTCTAAGAAGCAGCACACGGTTAGTCGCTCATCTACAGAGGCTGAGTATCGTGCTATGGCGACAACAACAGATGAGGTGGTTTGGTTACAACAATTACTACAGGACTTGCATCTGCCTTGCTCAGACGTTCCTCTTTTGCATTGTGACAACATATCTACTATGGCTCTGGCAACAAATCCGGTTTTCCATTCTAAAGCTAAACATATTGAAATTGATTGTCATTTTGTTTGAGAGCGTGTTCAACGAGGTTCAATTAGTTTGCAATTTGTTGCATCAGCGGAGCAGCATGCTGACATTTTCACCAAGGGTTTATGTTCTCCTTTGTTTAGCTCACATTGTAACAATCTTATGCTTGGTTCCTCCATGCATAAGCTTGAGGGGGGAATGTTAGGATGTAACCATGCCATGTGTCATAATTGTATTGGAAGGTAGTTATAAGGTGTGTTGTATTTATAAGAGAACAGGGTGTAATAATTGGATAAGAAGAAATAACAAACAAACTTCTTTTTCCCTCTCTACTTTCTCTCTCTCTCTCTCTCTGTGTTCGACATCTTCCTCTCCAAGCTTCTTCAATACAGTAGTATCGTTAACAGTATGTATGGTCCGTATGGATGATATTATGCTTGTCCTCCGGGAAAATTGCTTCAGCTTCCTCACTTTTGCGAATTGAGAACTGCATCAACAATTTCTTCTATTGCATTGACAGGAACTGTAGCTGGAGTGTACGTGGGAGCAGAGTATGGTATCGAGAGGGTCCGTGGATGCAGTGACTGGGTATATGTCTGTTCGAATTCTAGATAGCTAGTTGTACAGTACCTGTTGGCTGTAATTTTCATGCTCATTTGTTGAGTAAGAAAAAGTAACTCCACTATGGGTACAACCTGGACACAAGGAACATTGCACATGGACAACCTGGACAGAAGGAATATTGCACATGGATACAACATTCCTTGACAGCTAGACTACCACATGGCTCCTGCATCCTTGTCGCTACATCTGTGTTGCTGCATCATGGGCAGCAAGGATTTTACTTATAATATTTGTTTATTGCATGCGTGTATGTAAAGGGTGTATATAAACATGCTGCCATTGCAGCAGAATGAATAACAAAATGAATAGACAATTCCAAACTTAATATGGTATCAGAGCAATCTCTTTGGTAACCTGATAATCTAAAATTCTTGGCGTTCAAACACACCAAGAAGTTACAGCATCTCATTTCTTCAATATCCACTTACCTCAACAACGGCACCGCCATTATCTTGACATGGCAACCGACTCTTCCAGCAAACACACCAAATACGAAGATCCCAACGATCCTCTCTACCTTCATCATTCCGATCAACCTGGAGCGATTCTCGTCACACAACCATTGAATGACGAAAATTACTCCACTTGGAGCCGAGCCATGGCCATGGCCATCAATGCCAAGAACAAAGAAGGATTCATCAATGGAACCATTAAAAGGCCTGAGACGACATCCACAATTGAATCCCAACAGTGGACTCGTTGCAACAACCTTGTAAAATCCTGGCTGCTCAACTCTGTCTCGAAAGATATCGGAGCAAGTGTCATCTACAACAATGTTGCAGCTGATATTTGGAATGAGTTGAAGGAACGTTTCTCTCACACAAACAGTGTGCACCTCTTCCATATCGAACAAGAGATACATGGAAGTGTTCAAGGAAATTTGAACATTGGTACATATTATACCAAACTGAAAGGTTTCTGGGATGAACGTGATGCCCTGTGCGCTCTCCCAACCTGTGCATGTGGAGCTGCGAAAGAATTGATGCAGTTTCAACAAAGTCAGAAAACCATGAAGTTTCTCATGGGCCTCAATGAATCCTACGCTACAGTTCGTGGACAACTCTTACTTATGGATCCCCTCCCTGCTGTCAATAAAGCTTTCTCACTTATTACTCAAGATGAGAAGCAAAGAGCAGTCTCAATACATGCTCTTGGAAGGTCTTCAGTCGCTGATGCTGCAGCTTTCGCCGTGCGGGACAACATGCGAAATTCTGGTAGGAATTTTTCTTCTAGAAATTCCCATCTAAAATGTGGCCGTTGTGATGCAACAGGACACACTTCAGATACATGTCGTGCACACCTCAAGTGCGACTACTGTAATTGGAGAGGTCACACCATTGACCAATGCCGCAAACTGAAAAAGGCAAAGGACAACAACGATAGGGGCGATTATCAAGATCGCAGGGGTTCCAACTCCATGGCTAATCATGTTGACATCAAGCCAATGCCTCCAGCAACATCTCATTCGTCCTACAGCCTCACTTCCGAGCAATACCACAACCTGCTTGCCCTCCTTGATAAGAGCCAATCTAAATCCACATCTAATCATGTCGGTACCACCTCTACTATGAATGATTTATCAGGTAGAGTTCTCTGTAGTTCTGTCCTCAATAAGGGAAGGAACTGGATTTTCGATACAGGTGCCACAGACCACATGGTCTGCTCATCAAGATTAATGACCACAAGCGTCCCGGTATACAATCGACAAGTGCACCTACCCAATCATGCACTTGCCAATGTCACACATATTGGCACAGTTCGTCTCTCGGATGATCTCGTCCTTCACAACGTGCTTTGTGTTCCATCATTTAAACTGAATTTAATTTCTGTCAGCAAAACCACTAGTACCTCGTCTTGTTTTGTCATTTTCACTGATAAAATGTGTCTACTTCAGGGCCAACAATCGGGGAAGATGATTGGGACGGGAACTGAACGAGAAGGACTCTACTACCTTGATAGTGTGACGACAACCAGGTGCAATTCTGTGTCAGTTACTGCCATTTCTTCTTCTCAGCTTTGGCATCAACGCCTCGGCCACCTTTCCAACAAGTCTTTACAGACTATATCTCCTTACATTAAAAATTTGAATTTTTGTAGCATTGATAATTGTTTGATATGCCCATTAGCCAAACAAACACGTGCTCCTTTTCCTTTGAGTTCTATTCATACAAAAGCTTGTTTTGAGTTAATTCATGTCGACATTTGGGGAGGTTACCATGTTCCCAATATCACAGGGGCACAATATTTCTTGACCATTGTAGATGATTTCTCAAGATGCACATGGGTTTATTTAATGAATCACAAATCAGATGCACGATCCTATCTCATCACATTCATCAACCTTGTTGAAACACAATTTTCCACATTCGTAGTGATAACGGTCCAGAATTTTCTATGACCCATTTTTTTTTTTCAGAGAAGGGCATTCTACATCAAACAAGTTGTGTCTCTACTCCCCAACAAAACGGGGTAGCAGAGCGCAAACACCGTCACTTACTCAATGTTGCTAGAGCCTTGCTTTTTCAATCTCATCTTCCCAAGAAATTTTGGGGTGAGGCAATTCTCACTGCCACTTATCTCATCAATAGGACTCCCACTCCTCTTCTTCACGGCAAATCGCCCTATGACATTCTTCATCACACACAGCCAGCCTATGCACACTTGCGCGTGTTTGGTTGTTTATGTTTCTCTTCCACACACCACCATCGTCCTACCAAATTTGATGCAAGAGCCACACGTTGTCTTTTTTTAGGCTATCCTTATGGCACAAAGGGATATCGAGTTTACGACCTTCAAACGGGTAAAATCTTTATTTCCCGTGATGTTATTTTTCATGAAAATGTGTTTCCTTTTTCACCTTCCGTTGCCGTCTCACCTGTTGTATTTCCATATAATCAAGATACTGACTGTGATGACACCATCACTCATCCGCCCATTCCACTGGAGCAGGATTCAGTCGACCAATCCTCTTCCGTCGACCAATCCACTTCAGTCGACCAATCCTCTTCACCACCCCGTCTTAAACGACCCACTCATGCACCTGGTTACCTCCAACAATATCACGTTGACATCAATCTTCCTTCTCGGTCCGTCCCCTCATCTCACTCGGCATTGACCCAAGTGGCAGGTACTTCTCACCCTTTGACTGATGTACTCACATATGATCGTTTATCAGCTCGCCATCGTGCTTTCACCACTTCCATTTCAGCTGCCAAAGAACCCAGTTCATTCTCACAGGCCATACGTGAACCCCAATGGCGTTTAGCCATTGAAGAAGAACTGGCAGCCCTGGCTGCAAATAGAACGTGGTCTCTCCAACCGTTGCCCCCTGGAAAGAAGCCGGTTGGATGTAAGTGGGTCTACAAAATCAAATTTCGATCTGATGGGTCCGTTGAGCGGTATAAAGCACGCTTGGTTGCCAAAGGATATAACCAAATTGAAGGTTTAGACTATCACGAGACTTTTGCTCCTGTTGCAAAACTGACTACAGTCCGCCTACTCCTTGCCGTTGCCTCAGTCCAACAATGGCACCTCCACCAACTTGACGTTAACAACGCCTTTCTCCATGGTGATCTTGAAGAAGATGTCTACATGTCCTTGCCTCCTGGTTTCGGACGAAAAGGGGAGACACGAGTTTGTAAACTTCATAAATCTTTGTATGGGCTTAAGCAAGCTTCTCGTCAATGGTTTATCAAACTTTCTTGTGCTCTTAGCAAAGCCGGTTATCAGCAATCCAAGGCAGACTATTCATTGTTCGTCCAAAACCATGATGGTAAGTTCACTGCTCTCCTTGTCTATGTTGATGACATTATCTTGGCAGGAAATAACATACAAGCAATTGAAGATACCAAGTCTTTCCTTATGAAGCAATTCAAGTTGACAGACCTTGGCCAACTAAAATATTTTTTGGGCATTGAAATTGCTCGCTCTAGAAAAGGGATCACTCTCTCACAGCGAAAATATGCCCTTGAAATACTTGAGGATGCAGGTTACCTTGGCGCAAAACTAGCCACCTCTCCTATGGAGCAAAACTTATCACTCAGAAAAGACGAGGGACAATGCATTACTGATCCTTCTTCTTATCGACGGCTTGTTGGGAGACTAATCTACCTGACAATCACACGTCCTGATTTGGTCTATGCTGTCCACACTCTTAGTCAATTCATGGAGAAGCCTCGAACTCCACACTTGGAGGCAGCCCACCGAGTCTTACGATACATTAAGCATACACCAGGACAAGGTATCTTTCTCTCTGCAAGAAGTCCAATCCAATTGAATGCTTTTTGTGATGCGGATTGGGCCAGATGTCGTGACACACGACGTTCTACCACCGGATACTGTGTATTTCTTGGAGAATCCTTGATCTCCTCGAAAAGCAAGAAACAAAACACTGTGTCACGTTCTAGTGCAGAGGCCGAGTATCGTTCAATGGCAGCAGCTTGTTGTGAAGTCACTTGGCTGAAATATGTTTTACAAGACTTGGGTATCAAACATAAACACCCAGTCAAGTTGTATTGTGACAATCAAGCAGCACTTCACATCGCTTCGAATCCGGTCTTTCACGAAAGAACCAAACACATAGAAATTGACTGCCACCTTGTACGAGAAGGGGTTCAAAGTGGTATGATCAGGACATCTCACATTTCAACCATGAAGCAACCAGCCGACATCTTCACAAAACCACTGAGCTTGTGTCAGTTTAGGACTTTGCTCTGCAAGTTAGGAATAATCAACATTCATTCCAACTTGAGGGGGAGTGTTGAGTAAGAAAAAGTAACTCCACTATGGGTACAACCTGGACACAAGGAACATTGCACATGGACAACCTGGACAGAAGGAATATTGCACATGGATACAACATTCCTTGACAGCTAGACTACCACATGGCTCCTGCATCCTTGTCGCTACATCTGTGTTGCTGCATCATGGGCAGCAAGGATTTTACTTATAATATTTGTTTATTGCATGCGTGTATGTAAAGGGTGTATATAAACATGCTGCCATTGCAGCAGAATGAATAACAAAATGAATAGACAATTCCAAACTTAATGTCCTAGTTTGCACATGAAGCTTCTAGATTTGGGAAATTGTTTCAGATTGTCTACTTGCTAATTTAAAACTCTTAATCTCTATGTTCCCTAGATCCTCCCATTGCCATGATTTGTGTAATTGTTCGTTTTCAGTATGCGCGGGTAGCTTCTAAAATTACATTCAAGCATGCCATTTCAAGTTCCTTTATTTTTTTTAATTTTCCGACTTCGATTGGAACTTCTGCATCTGCTCACCCTTTTTCTTTTGATATCCTGCAGAAGAATGCCATGCTCGGGGGTGCTCTGACAGGGGCTCTAGTATCTGCAGCCAGCAAAGAGAACAAGGATAAAGTTCAGGTGGATGCAATTACAGGAGGTGCCATTGCGACCGCTGCGGAATTCATCAACTATCTCACCTGAACATAGACGTAATATTCTACCCGATCACTCTGCAGATCCTGGAGAACTATGAGTAGGTTTCTCGTGTCATCTTCCTCATGAATTCGTAGAGCATTGTTTAAAGAATGTTCAAGGCTTCATCTAAACTACTGAAGGTTGATACAATGAATTATGAATCTTCTGATTTTAACATTCTTGAGCAATATGTTCGATGTTTTTTTTTTTTTTTTTTGACAAACGATAACGTTAATGGGTTAAATAGATAGTTGTTAGGAGGAAAAGAATCAGTAGGGATCAAACATGTTCCATGCGCTACTGCAAGAAAGTGCGAATATGTTAGATGTTTACCGATGCAAAGATTGCTATGAATTTGTTGCATTCGCTGAAGAAAAAACAGCCGATGTGCCTCGTCCATCGTATTATCTTCTATTTACAAAATTGGTATTCAAATTTGCAAATCCACATCTATATAATTTAGATTAGTTTGGTACAGACAAACTAAAACTTGTGTCAAAAAAATAATTATATTGTTATACAAATGTAAATAATAAGTCAAAGTGCTTAAAACCCAAATATTCTTTTAAAAGCAAAAGTAAAATGTGCTTTAAAAAGAAACTCTAATGTGCTTTGAAAAATGTATGACAGAACTTAGTCAACAAAAATAAGGATTTGGTTCATGGTGTGGCATAAGTTGGAAATTTCAACTTTGTATTTTGGGTATGGAGCTATCTCGCTTTACGGAGACCATTGCTCTTTAATTTACACTAGATCACTATATAATAAGACTTGCATGGTTATTGTTCTTTGCATCAGCGTTTAAGATATCTCTTATTATACACAACAAGGTTCTAAAAGGCGCTAGGCGCTAGTCGGGCGGCGGGATGGGGCCTAGCGCCTAGGCGGCTAGGCGGAGCCTAGGCGGGCGACTAGGCGGACTAGGCGGATTTAAGTAAATCTATTCTATTTTGTGTAAATAAGTGTCTGTTTATACTTAAAATATACATAATTTCGTCATAAACTAGAAAATAGAATGACATCTATATTATGAAGTATTGGAACATAATGAAAACATAAGGAGCAAACATATAATGTGTGTTTATTTAAGTATTCAATAAGTCTTTTACAATTCATTGGAAACAATAAAATGCAAAAGGAAAGTTATCTATTTTTTATCTAAGTGAGTTGCAACCTAGGCATGTATCTAGGTGGGTCTGGGCAGGCTAGGCGGGTGCCTAGGCAGTTTAGGCGGGCGCCTCAGCAGGTCTGGGTGGGCTAGGCAGATGCCTAGGCGGTCTAGGCATTAATCGGGGCGGCTGGTCACTGCCTAGCGCCTAGGCGGTGCTAGGCAGGGATTTTTAGAACAGTGATACACAAGCACACACATAGAAACACATAGATCAAGCACACATATTCAAATGGAGCGTTCAATGCGTCTTGTTTCAGCCGCCTTTGTTCTTGTCTTGCTTTTGGCCGCTACTGGTAATTATACCTCTTTTATTTAATAATTAATTTTTTATGATGTTTCTGATAAAGCATCGTATTCAACAAAAAAAATTGATCTTTAGAGATGGGACCAATGGGTGTTGAGGCAAGGACAGAGTCAAGAAAGGCAGTTGAGGGGAAGATCTGTGAGGTTCCGAGCACCCTGTTCAAAGGGTTGTGCTTTTCGTCTAACAACTGTAAACACACCTGCAGAAAGGAGCAATTCACCAGAGGCCATTGTAGTGTCTTGACCCGTGCTTGTGTGTGCAGCAAAAAGTGCTAATTAATTAGTTAAAAAGAAATGTAATCTGTGTAGAGACCGTGCTTGTGTAAATGAGATGGATTGATATGGCCATGTATCCACATGGTTACTTTTGATAATAAATTGAATGACCGTGCATGGATCATTATTCATATGTCTAGTTAATGTTTTCATCGCGCTTGACGTACTTTTAGTCGTCTATTATCCTATATGTTTTTCTTCAGGATTATTATTAACATTCCAGATAGTCACCACATACTCTTCTTTCGTTTATTGACTTTCAATTAAGAAAGAGTGCACGATAATTATCGTGAAATGCTAATAACAATATTGTTATTTTTTTCCATTTTGACAAAGCATTTTGTTTAAAAATTTCACTTAGTGTACTTGGATTCAACACATTACTTTAATTTGTGTCACAAAGATTATTTAAATCTCATTGTCGATTTCATATGTACTTTTTTGTCCACACATTCTGTTGTATTAAGTTATTTTGCCTTTTAAACCAGTAGTAATAAACGTAACACAAGGTGAGGTTGATGCACAAGAAAAAAATTAGAAAAAGGTTCGAAATTGTTTAACCAACTTTTAAGCAGAGACTTAATTTTTTATTTTTATTTTATTTTATTTTAGAAGAAATAGTCCATAAAGATTAATATTTTCTTGATAACATTTTAAATGACTCATCCACATTTTTTTTCTTAAAACACTTTCATATTTTTCTTTCACTTTTCTGCATAGTATGTGTGGTATTGCCAAGGACGGAGCCACCTGAGGCCCAAGGGACAGATGCCCTAACTCAGTTTTTTGTGAAAAAATTATACATATTACATATAATAATTTCACGTGATAAAGCATTTTCAGCTATGAAATTTCTAAATGATCAATTGAGAAATCGTAAGAAAATTAATTGATGAATGATAACATGATTATTTTTATAGGAAGAGATATTTGACGGTATTGGTCATGAAATTGTTATGCAACCCTTTCAAAACTTGACAGGGGCTCTAGTATCTGCAGCTAGCAAAGAGAACAAGGATAAAGTTCTGCATCTGCTCACCCTTTTTCTCTGGTGGATGCAATTACAGGAGGTGCCATTGCGACCGCTGCGGAATTCATCAACTATCTCACCTGAACATGGACGTAATATTCTACCCGATCACTCTGTAGATCCTGGAGAACTATGAGTAGGTTTCTCGTGTCATCTTCCTCATGAATTCGTAGAGCATTGTATAAAGAATGTTCAAGGGTTCATCTAAACTACCGAAGGTTGATACAATGACTTATGAACCTTCTGATTTTATCATTCTTGAGCAATGTGTTCGATGCTTCTTTTTTTTATTTATTATTATTATTATTATTTTTTTTTTAACAGACGATACCATTAATGGGTTAAATATATAATTGTAAAGAGGAAAAGAATCGGTAATGATCAAACATGCTCCATGGTGCAAATGCATAACTGTTTTTCGCTACTGCGAGAAAGTGCGAATATGTTAGATGCTTACTGATGCAAAAATATTGCCATGAATTTGTTGCATTCGCCGAAGAAAAAAACAACCAATGCCCCGTCCATCGTATTATCTTCTATTTACAAAATTGGTATTCAAATATGCAAATCCACATCTATATAATTTAGATTAGTTTGGTACCGATAGACTAAAACTTGTGAAAAAAAAACAATTATATTGTTATAAGAACTATGGTATAGGCCGCATCATTTACATATACAAATGTGAATAATAAGTCAAAGTGCTTAAACCCCAAATATTCTTTTTAAAAGCAAAAGTAAAATGTGCTAGAAAAAGAAACTCTAATGTGCATAGAAAAATGTATGACAGAGAACTTAGTCAACAAAAATAGGGATTTGGTTTATGGTGCCTTGTAAGTTGGAAATTTCACCTTTGTATTTTAGGTATGGAGCTACCTCACTTTACGGAGACCGTTCCTCGTTAATCTGCACTAGATCACTATATAATAAGCCTTGCATGGTTATTGTTCTTTGCATCAGCGTCTGAGATCTCTCTTATTATACACAAGCACACACATAGAAACACACAGGTCAAGCACACACTTACATATACACATATTCAAATGGAGCGTTCAATGCGTCTTGTTTCAGCCGCCTTCGTTCTTGTCTTGCTTTTGGCCACTACCGGTAATTATACCTCTTTTATTTAATAACTAATTTTTTATGATGTTTCTAATAAAGCTTCTTATTCAACAAAAAAAAATTGATCTTTAGAGATGGGGCCAATGGGTGTTGAGGCAAGGACTGAGTCAAGCAAGGCAGTTGGGGGGAAGATCTGTGAGGCTCCGAGCACCCTATTCAAAGGGTTGTGCTTTTCGTCTAACAACTGTAAACACACCTGCAGAAAGGAGCAATTCACCAGAGGCCATTGTAGTGTCTTGACCCGTGCTTGCGTGTGCACCAAAAAGTGCTAATTAATTAGTTAAAAAGAAATGTAATCTGTGTTGAGACCGTGCTTGTGTAATGTGATGGATTGATATGGCCCTGTATCCAGATGGTTGCTTTTGCTAATAAATTGAATGACCCTGCATGGATCATTATTCATATGTTTGGTGTAGTGTTTTCATCGCGTCTGACGTACTTTTAGTCGCCTATTATCTTATATGTTTTTCTTCAGGATTATTATTAACATTCTAGAACCACAGACTCTTCTTTTGTTTATTGACTTTCAATTAAGAAAGAGTGCACGATAATTATCGTGAAATGCTAATGACAATATATATATTGTTGTAGGCATAATTTACTGAAACAATTATGGAGGCCAAAAGAGAGAGAGGGTGCGGCAAGATTGAGAGAGAATAGAGAGATGTGTAATTGTGGGTGTGTGTTATCTCACCCCATTGTGCCTTTATTTATAGTAGTAGGGAAGGTTAATTACTTACCCTTTAGGATTACAACATTTAATAGGTAATCTACTCCTAATAGGAATATAAGATACTTCCCCATATTCTCTTGGATTTACACAATCACATTCCTATTCCAATAGGACTGCAACACTCCCCCTTGAGTGTGTAAATACTCAAGTGAATGGCGCATCAGGTCTTCAGTGATGAAGCAAGTACAGTTGATGAAGTCATCGGCACAACGGGTGATCGTGAGTCTCAAATTTACTTTGAAGTATGCAAGTGTAAAAACTCACAAAAACCTCGCTATGGTAAAACCCAAGATATGGGGAAAACCCATAGACTAAGGGAAAAGTAAAAAAATATGCATAATGTCTAAAACAAACGTCAAATTGGACGAGTGTAGTGAGCTCAACGGAGTATGATCATCCCAGGATGGGTGCCTCATTAAAACCTCGTTAGGTAGTAAAAACCCAGTGGGAAAAATGCTCCTAATCGTAGGAAAAAGAGTACAATCATGTGAGTATGCTTCTGGATACTCCCCCTGAGTTAGACATAACTTCTAAATAAGAGAACTACAAGCGATTCAATTCAGATAATTTGCGCATATCGATTCCTTGGACAAGCTTCAGAAGGTTGACTTCGGCAGTGACGTCGTGTAGAGGTCGGCAAGGTTGTCTGGGATCGGCTTGCATGACTTCAAATCTCCTGATGCTTTGCTGATGTAGACGCAATATGTCTTGGCGTTGGCTTTGTTGATGTATCATGGCTTGGTCGGGTTGATACATACGGCATAGTCTTCATGGATCGTCGTTGGGACTCAACGGTGGATGAAAACACAGCAAGTACTTCGAATATGCTCAACAAGAACTCCTAACCATGTCTCACTTGTGGCGTAGTGAAGTGAGGTGAGTCTTGGAACGATTCGAAGATTTCGCAACTAAGGTCATATCGTGGACCTCCAAGATATTGCGATGTCCCTAACGGTAAAGACATAACCATTTGGGGATTTTGCCTTGGGCGGGTTTGATAAGTAACCTGCGTCAGCATAACAAACAAGGCAAGCATCATTCCGAGGATCAAGGGGGTTGGATCTGCTCGAGATGCGTTGGGATTTGATTTGCCCAAATTCGTAGTACCTTTAGGGAACGTCTTTAATACCAATTCAGTGGTTGCGTGTAGGCGCGGTGCTGCATCTTTACCAAGATCAATATCAAAGGAGATGTCCTGTCTAAATACAATGAGCTAAGTACAACGAAGCGCAAAGTTGAACTTAGATATGGAATTTCGGATTCCATAACTTCTTCAAGAGTCTCATTTGCATATAACGTATGGACGATCAAAGGTATACTCAAAGGCAAGACATTCGGTGTGTAGTTCGACTGGTAGACCAAAATACCGTCAGAACAATGCTTCAACTTCAAGTCAAGGCATAAACAAGTTTTCCTAAGATCCTTCATCTCAAATTCCATCTTCAGGTGCGAGTCAGTTTTCTCATGCTCTTCTAGAGTCTTAGTGAGATTCGACATAAACTGTAACTCTAGCAATTTGAAATAAGACTTCATAGTTTAACACACAAGGGCATTCATTCATATCCCTAACTGATCAAATAATCACGTAGACGGGTATACCACATCCGTCAGATTTTTCATTCCATAAGTGAACGCCTCAAAACGAGTTAAGAGGTTGTTCCGTGGTTCTGGAACTATTTGAACCAGTCCATGTAATTCTTCGAGAGCTTACATGTCAATCTCCGTATCTATATCCCCTTGGAGAAAATACTAACCACATTTAATAATGCTGCTATCAATCACAGGACGTTTTGAGAGAAACCTTGCGCCGTAAGGCGTGCATCATATCGCACTATTTCATTCATCTCATAACGCTTCCTTTCCCACTTGTAACATAACAGGGTTACCTTGGGCAGTGTAGGAACTACGGGTCCAAACACACTTCGGTAAGGAATTTGACCTGGATTGTAATTTTAGTTGTCCAATCAGTTCTACGTTGTCACTAATCAACGGAACACGATTCGATATCGTCGCTTTTCATTTATGTCGGTAGCTACCATATAAGTGAAAACATCATCGATGATAATCTCATTTCAATTCCATTTAGCTCACCCAAACTAGTATACTGGACCAAGAACTTCATGTCTTGGGAGTAATCCGGATTAATCTCATGAGATGGAAATGATTTGAGACAACGATCGAGTTCAGATTCATTGTTGTGCCGTGTCTTCCTCTTCCAGGGAAGTGAATCCTACGAACCGAATGATTTGTTGTGCTCCAGGCCAAGACAGATTGATTGGCTATCCGCCGGTGTACCGGACCGTCCAACAGGGGCGTCCAAACCGTCCAACAGCAAGACAAATATCTTACTTTATATGAATATATATGAATATATGAATATATATATTGGAAGGAAAATGTAAACATAGGGGGTTCATGCATCATGGGGAATGTTTTCATGCTTCATGGGTCATTTCAAATATCTTACTTTATTTTAAGCGTACCTGAGTAGCAGAAAACAACAAAAGCCTTTGAATTTGTAGAAGTTCCTTCGCAGAAAGCCTGAACAGCATCTCCAATGCGTTGTATCACGTTCAACATAGAAAAATTAAATTGAATCAATAGCATATAGATCAATTTAATAAAACAATAAATTAATCATGAAAAGAATGATTAAAACGTAATACTCCTCTAATTGAAGATCAAACTCTCTTTAGCGCAGCGTCAAGAGCATGCTGATAACGTGTTGTAGGCATAATTTACTGAAACAATTATGGAGGCCAAAAGAGAGGATGCGGCAAGATTGAGAGAGAAGAGAGAGATGTGTAATTGTGGGTGTGTGTTATCTCACCCCATTGTGCCTTTATTTATAGTAGTAGGGAAGGTTAATTACTTACCCTTTAGGATTACAACATTTAATAGGTAATCTACTCCTAATAGGAATATAAGATACTTCCCCATATTGTCTAGGATTTACATAATCACATTCATATTCCAATAGGACTGCAACATATATAAATATAATATATATATATATATGTATATATATATATTTTTTTTCCGTTTTAACAAAGCATTTTGTTGAAAAATTTCACTTAATGTACTTATATTCAACACATTACTTTAATTTGTGTCACAAAGATTATTAAATCACATTGTCGATTACATATGTACTTTTTTGTCCACACCTTTTGTTGTATTAAGTTCTTTTGCCTTTTAAAGCAGTAGTAATAAACGTAACACAAGGTGAGGATGATGCACAAGAAAAAAAATAGAAAAAGGTTCGAAATTGCTTAACCAACTTTTAAGCAAAGACTTAATTATTTATTTTTATTTTATTTTAATTTCTAAGAAATAATCCTTAAAGATTAATATTTTCTTGATAACCTTTTAAATGACTCTTCCACATTTTTTTTCTTAAAACACTTTCATTTTTTTTTTGTCACTTTTCTACATATTATGTTTGGTATTGCCAAGGACGGAGCCACCTTGGGCCCAAGGGACGTATGCCCTAACTCAGCTTTTTGTGAAAAAGTTGTACATATTACATATAATAATTTCACGTGATAAAGCATTTTCAGGTATGAAATTTCTAAATGATCAATTGAAAAATCGTAAGAAAATTAATTGATGAATGATGACATGATTATTTTTATAGGAAGAGATATTTGATGGTATTGGTAATGAAATTGTTATGCAACCGTTTCAAAACTTGAAAATGCATCGTGAGATATTGTAATATGTTATATGTTATATTTTATGGATTATTGTATGTGCATTGTTAGTAAATTCTTAAGCTTTTTAATTTGTGACTTTATTTTTAGAATGTCACGATTCATATAGATCTCAAACTTCTTCCCTGATGTATTAGTATGAATTTACAAGAGCTTGTATGTGAGATCCCACATCGCCCAGGGGAGTGATCCTTATATGTATATTCCCATCCCTACCTAGCGCGAGGTCTTTTGGGAGCTCACTGGCTTCGGGTTCCATGGGAATTCCGAAGTTAAGCGGTAGTGCGCGAGAGCACTCCCATGATGGGTGACCCACTGGGAAGTTCTCGTGTGAGTTCCCAGAAACAAAACCGTGAGGGCGTAGTCGGGGCCCAAAGCAGACAATATCGTGCTACGGTGGTGGAGCGGGCCCGGGATGTGATGGACCCCGGGTCGGGATGTGACATTGTATATATATCAATTGTATCATTCTGAGTTACGCTAATTAAGTTTGAAATCTTAAGTGTAAACTTGTTATATATACATATATAAACATATATATATGTAAATATATAATTTACATATATATATGTATGTGTATATATATATATATATATATATGTATATATATATATATATATATATATCCTGCAGAAGAATGCAAGATACATATATAAACATATATATATGTAAATATATAATTTACATATATATATATATATATATATATATATATATATATATATATATATATATATATCCTGCAGAAGAATGCCATGCTCGGGTTGACAGGGGCTCTAGTATCTGCAGCCAGCAAAGAGAACAAGGATAAAGTTCTGGTGGATGCAATTACAGGAGGTGCCATTCCGACCGCTGCGGAATTCATCAACTATCTCACCTGAACATAGACGTAATATTCTACCCGATCTCTCTGTAGATCCTGGAGAGCTATGAGTAGGTTTCTCGTGTCATGTTCCTCATGAATTCGTAGAGCATTGTATAAAGAATGTTCAAGGGTTCATCTAAACTACTGAAGGTTGATACAATGAATTATGAATCTTCTGACTTTATCATTCTTGAGCAATATGTCCTGATTCATATAGATCTCAGATTTCGTCGATGTATTAGTATGAATTTACAAGAGCTTTGTTGGAATATAAGTGTTTGTGCTAGAGAAATATTAGCATAAGTCTTAGTATTTCAGGTTTAACTATGAGCCATTGGATTATATTCCAATTGGACAGCTGAGATGTAATCTTATTGTTAGTGGTGTGTGTTGCCACTTGTAGCTATCTTATAGGGTAGATTACATGAATGATGGTGATTAAAGACTTTGTAAGAGAGAATATCTCTCTCCTCCTAACGGTATTATTCTCGCACATGTCTTGTGTGGTGAGTGTGATCGAATGCAAGCATACTTCTATGAATATTCTCTCTACAACTCTCTGAGATTTTTTCAGAAACCTTCATCTCCATTTTCGATTCATTCCTTACAATAGAGATCATAGTCTCTAAATTCTAACATGGCCTCAGAGCCAGGTTTGGTTGCTTAACACTGGGCGATTGAATCTGTGAAGGAAACGAGTTGAAATTTGAAGAAATTGCTTGCAAGATATGTGTCTAACATGGTAGGGTCTGGAGGTGGTGAGTTGAGAGCGCCGATCTTCATCGGCGAGAATTATGAGTTATGGAGCATAAGGATGAAGACTATCTTCACGTCTCATGGATTATGGGAGTTTGTTGAAAAGGTGTCGAGTGCTTAGATTCGAAGGGAGCTGATGAATCTGATGCAAAGAAGAAGGAGAAGAAGGAATCGAGTGATGCTGCAACTCTCACGGAGAAGCTCATGAAAGATGCCAAGGCGTTTGGGCTGATTCAGGGAGCAGTTTCTGATGAGATCTTTCCTCATGAATTCGTAGAGCATTGTATAAAGAATGTTCAAGGGTTCATCTAAAATGATACAATGGATTATGAATCTTCTAATTTTATCATTCTTGCGCAATATGTTAGATGCTTTTTTTCTGACAAACGATAACGTTAGTGAGTTAAATAGATAGTTGTTAGTAGGGAAGGGATTCGGCAGGGATCGAACTTGTATCATGATGTGTTGGCATGATTGTTCTCTGGTACTGCAGTAAAGCGTTAGTATGTTGGATGCTTAGAGATGAAATGATTGCTGTAAATTTGTTGCATTCACCGAAGAAAAAACAACCGATGCCCCGTCCATCGTATTATCTTCCATTTACAAAATTGGTAAAAAATTTGTGTAAGAATCAATATAAATGCATCAAAACACCTTACAAGTTACAACTATGTTACATCGCGGAATCAGGTTCGAAACTGCTCGGCAAGTTTCATCAGACTATAGGTTTCCGCATCCGGCATTGCGCCGCCGAGAATCATCCTCGATTTTGCGATTCTTGTATGATCTAAGATTAGTAGCTACTCTTAACCTCGACATTGAGCTTGAAAGTACCGATTTTGATATCCCCCTTTGATTGTTTGTGTTGTGCTCAATGATCTTGCTCGTTTAGGTAGGACGAGGGCGGAGCTAGTTTACTTTGTTTTGTTTGATTTGTGCCCGGCCTTTGGTCCCCTTGTTACCGAAAAAACATATTAGTAGCTAATTTCAGTTAATTCAGCATCTTCAGTTGTTGCTTAATTGATTTTGTTTAGTGCGATCTATTGCTTTTTGGAGGTCTTATTTATACTGTAGTAGTTGATTGAAGGGGCGATCGGTTGTTTATTCATAGAAGAAAGTTGGGATGTAACACAATTTCCGAATCCTGTTAATTGAGCGTACTGGTTTTTGCAGTTGAAGAAGATGTGTAAAGAATGTGCATACTGGGGTAAGTTGAGTCGTATTTCATAGTGAGTTAGTTGTATGTATGGTCCGTATGGATGATATTATGCTTGTCCTCCGGGAAAATTGCTTCAGCTTCCTCACTTTTGTGAATTGAGAACTGCATCAACAATTTCTTCTATTGCATTGACAGGAACTGTAGCTGGAGTGTACGTGGGAGCAGAGTATGGTATCGAGAGGGTATGCAGTGACTGGGAATATGTCTGTTCGAATTCTAGATAGCTAGTTGTACAGTACCTGTTGGCTGTAATTTTCATGCTCATTCGTCCTAGTTTGCACATGAAGCTTCTAGATTTGGGAAATTGTTTCGGATTGTCTACTTGCTAATTTAAAACTCTTAACCTCTATGTTCCCTAGATCCTCCCGTTGCCATGATTTGTGTAATTGGTCGTTTTCAGTATGCGCGGGTAGCTTTTAAAATTACATTCAAGCATGCCATTTCAAGTTCCTTTTTATTTAATTTTCGGACTTCAATTGGAACTTCTGCATCTGCTCACCCTTTTTCTCTGGTGGATGCAATTACAGGAGGTGCCATTGCGACCGCTGCGGAATTCATCAACTATCTCACCTGAACATGGACGTAATATTCTACCCGATCACTCTGTAGATCCTGGAGAACTATGAGTAGGTTTCTCGTGTCATCTTCCTCATGAATTCGTAAAGCATTGTATATAGAATGTTCAAGGGTTCATCTAAACTACTGAAGGTTGATACAATGAATTATGAATCTTCTGATTTTATGATTCTTGAGCAATATGTTCGATGCTTTTATTTTATTTATTTATTTTTTGACAAACAATAACGTTAATGGGTTAAATAGATAGTTGTTAGGAGGAAAAGAATCAGTAGAGATCAAACATGCTCCATGGTGCAAATGCATAACTGTTTTCCGCTACTGTGAGTAAGTGCGAATATGTTAGATGCTTAGGGATGCAAAGATTGCTATGAATTTGTTGCATTCGCCAAAGAAAAAACAACCGATGTCCCGTCCATCGTATTATCTTCTATTTACAAAATTGGTATTCAAATATGAAAATCCACATCTATATAATTTAGATTAATTTCGTATAGACAGTGTGACAGCCCGTCCCGATTTATGCATATGTGTTATTCCTTGGAATTGTGAAAGTACGATTTTACCCTTTGACGTTTATTGGTGTGGTGTGTGTTGTGTTTTAGGTTGTGGTTCAATTTCCATTTCTCCCAAGTTTTGGAACCAATAAGAACTTAAGTTGTTTTTCTTTTGTTTGGTTGGTGACCAAACTAGGACCACACAAACCCACACACCCATACTCTCTCTCCCGTTGACCCTTCCTCTTTCCTCCCTCTTGGTTTTTTTCTACCATTTCTGTACACTCGTACGGACAACACTCAAACCGGACCATTTCTTCACAGATCGAGCTTCTAAAGATCATCATTGTGATCCTTGCAAGCTACTGAACATAACCATACCCTTGGTTGGTTTTAAAACCTTTGAAAACCCCAAGAACCTGAGGGCTTCGTCGAGGACACAGTACCACCGAGTCGATCTTCGAAGTTTCATGCCATTTTAAGGCTCAGAAAGGTACTTCCTATTCCTCCTAAGTGTTTTGGAACGTTTTGGTTGAGTTTTAACGTAAAGAAACCCTGGAAAATCGAACCTCTGAGTTGGTCACTATTCACCAACTTTTAAATGTGTAGGTTTCTTTGAATTTCAAGCTCACAGGGAGCTTTAGGAGGTTCTCATGAAGCTCGGAGTACTTCGTTGGAAGAATTTGGACGTCAGAATAGTGAGAACAAAGAGTTCTAAGTTTTGGCCAGATTATCGAGGGATCTCCGGCAAGATTCCGTAGTTTTTGGAGCTTCAAATTGGTAAGACTTTGTTCCTCTCGTTGTAAGCTTTCATTTGGTCCAAGTTTCATGAATTTTGGTTGAGAAATGGACGAGTTATAAGGTTTTAAAAATTTCCCAGTTTTTCGGCGACGGCGACAGTACCGGAGGATCGCCGGGGAAGAAAGGGGAATATTCCTTCAAGTTGACGGAATATTCTTAACGAAACCTAACGGCGTCAGGTATCTTTAACGGCATATTCTCATTTTTAACGGAATATTCCCTAACTCTGTTAGGGCTTCCGTCCCCCGTGTCAGGCACGTGCCGCGCGTGGGTGGCGCGTCTGGCCGTGCCTTGGCCGGAGCGTGGCGGCGCGTGAGGGGTCGAAAAATATTTCTAAAAATATGGGGATGTTCCTGAGGTTGTGTAGATCATTTTGGTATATTCAAACACCCCAATTGAGCAATGTATGAGAAGTTATTTCCTAGTTTTGTTTATATGCTTTAAAATAACGTTATTACAGTTGTTTCTCACATAGGCGAGACCTATCCGGAGGACGAGCGTAGCCAGGCTAGGCACGGAGGTTATGATCCGTCTACTTACCAGTGAGTGGGCTTTTGGTTTTCCGTATATACCTATATACTAAGTATTTTTCCCAGAAATGCATTTTAAATGACTTTATCAATGAATTGCCATGCCAATGTGTTTATACTTTTGATTATGCATTATGATTTGGATATACATGGTTGTTGACGCTGCGGGCGCTCAGGTAAGTTCCAGGTAAGTTTATGTGTTGATGATGGAGAGTTCTGTTATAATGATTATGATGAGATGCATTGACAGTTCATTAACCTCCACCCCGGTGTTAGTGCTCCCGCCCATGGTTAGGGGCACAGTCTTTCACGTGATGTTCACCTCCCGCACCACACACTCATCTTGGATCCAAGTTAGGTGCAAAGTCATGTCGTATAGACCACTTTCAGTGGGTTCGACTCATAGGTGACCCGCGATCATTCACACAGTCTTCACGTGATTGTAGCATTATAGTGTATTGTTTTACACCTAATCATGTCGTATAGACCACTATAAGTGGGTTCGACTCGTGTGCAGACATGATTTATGAGCTAGAGTTCAGTTGATGTGATATTGCAATTATTATTGCATTTGGATTACTTACCTGGTGATTTGATTTATGTAGCATGGCATATTCATGATTTGTTTACGTATTTTTGATGTTGATGATATAAGTTGAGATTTAGTATATGTATATACTATTTTCTGGGAAAATATACAGGTTTTACGGTGAGGGGATATAACTATTGTTAATGAAATGATTTTCGAAAAGCTTTGTCTTTGGCCCACTCACGTTTTCTGTTTTGCGCCCCTCCAGGTTTTAGGTAGCGTTTGTTGATGGCTTATGAGGATTCGACGGAGGTTCTGACAAACCATCACATATGTAGGATTACCTTTGGGTGTTATTTAAATTAGTACTTCTTATGCTTGACTGCACTTAGGTTATTTAGGCTCTGATTGTGTATTCACACTTATTTCCGTCTTACACCTTAGCTTTTCTAGCACTCCTTGAAGTTTGGTTTTTTATTCATTCGTAATTCTTTCTATATTATTGCTTCCGCACTGTGCACATGGCTACGTCACACTCACGTGACGGCCAACATGCCTCGATCTCGGTCGGGGTGTGTCAGTTTGGTATCAGAGCCTAGGTTTCGCAATCCTGCATATTTGTGAGTAATCTAATCATTGTGATGCCTTCTGTCAGAATTATGCTGCCTCGTAGGGATCCACGTCCTTCAGTTGAGCCTAGTTTCCCTGATATTGCTCAGTTCGGGGAAGCTATAGCTAATGCCATTCAGGCTTCACTTCGCCCTCCCCATATGACTCCTTTAGAGACGGTGTATAATCTGAAGTTGCCTACTTTTATGGGGTAATGAGGGACATGAAGGGGCTGAGCGTTGGCTCGAGCATGTAGAGAAGACTTTTCGGGTTATGTAGAGTCAAGGCAACCTCCCTGCTGAAAGGTGGGTCGAGACAACTACTTGGTTTTTGGGTAGAGAGCCTGCATCCTTGTGGGATCAGGAAACTTATGGGTGGTCGCCTGAGGAAAAAGCAAACTGGGAGAATTTTAGACAGTCGTTTTATAAGAGATTCATTCCTCCCGCTTATCTTGATCATAAGAAACAGAAGTTCACTAACCTGAAACAGGAGAAGTTGTCCGCTAATGAGTATTACAGGAAGTTCACTGATTTGTCGCGCTATGATCAGGAAATTGCTGCTAATCTAGTTGAGATGCTTCGCCGCTTTAAATTGGATACTAAGAAGAAGTGGCGCTCTATGGAAACTATCACACCCTGTGCTACTTATCAGGAGTTCTATGAGATTTTGTTGAGGATTGAAGATTCTGAAAACATGCCTAGTGAGAGTGAAGAAGAGGAAGAAAAAGGTAGTAATCTGAAGAAGTACGATAAAGGCAAATGACAGTCATCTCAGGGACCTCGACAGACTCAGAGTTTTAAGAAAAGTGGAACTAGTTCTAGTTCTTCCAGTGGGGGTTTTAGTGCCACGGGTCAGATGAGAGGTGGTAGGTTCACTGGAGGATCTCGCTTCAGAGGCCAACAGAGTCGGGTGGTACATACGCTTCTTTATGCCGTAGGTGCAATAATCGACATTTTGGCTAGTGTCGTCGAGGTAGCAGCGGGTGTTATACATGTGGTCAGATGGGGCATCTAGCTAAATATTGTCCTCAGAATTAGCAGAGACCTCAGCAGCCACAACAGCCTTCCTTACCACCGCCAGTTCAGACCCAGCAGTTTTCAAGACCTAGTGGTTATGTTCTAACAGGTCGTGATGGTGCGTACCATTACCAGGGGGATCCCATTCCTTATGCTCCAGGGCAGTATCAGTACCCTCAGGATCCCTATCAGCAGAGTGGTTATGGCCAGTACTCGGGAGGATACATGCCGTATCAGCAGAGTGGCTTGGGTCAGGATTCAGCCGACGGGTCACAGTGGCAGTCTGGAGGACAGCCACATCAGGTTGATGTTGCTACCAGTAATGATGGATCGTCGAGGCAGCACAGTCAGTCAGGTCAGGGGCGTAATGCGCAGGGCCGAGGTGTTCACGCTAATAGAGGTCGAGGAGGACGACAGTAGGCCCAGGGGCGTATCAACAACATTACTTTGCAGGACGCCCAGAACCATTCTGATGTAATAATGGGTACGTTAAATGTTCTTGGTCATTTTGCTAGAGTCTTAATTGACTGTGGAGCTACACATTATGTCATTTATCATACTTTTGCTTAGTTGACTCAACCTCATTCTACACCTCTGGGTTATGAGTTAGAGTTTTCTATGCCTAGAGGAGAAAAGTGTTATGTTAGCTGTGTCTACCCGGGTTGTCCTGTGTTGATAGAGGATGTAGTAATGCCAGCTAACCTTCTCCCATTAGATCTTGTGGACTTTGATGTGATTTTGGGAGCATACTGGTTACACTATAACTATGCCGACATCCACTGTCACGAGAAGACGGACTTTCCGTCACCCAGGTTTACCCGGAGTTACGTTCGTAGGTGAACGTAGTGGAGTGAGGTATGGTGTTATTTCTTCCTTGAGGACAAAGAAGTTGTTGAATAAAGGGTGCCAGGGATACTTAGCTCATGTTGTGCTGAATGATACTACTCCCAGTAGTGTGGAGGAAGTTCGAGTGGTTAGGCATTTTCCGGATGTCTTTCCTGATGATTTGCCTAGATTACCGCCTGATACAGATGTGGAGTTTACAATTGATTTACTTCCAGGTACAGACCCTATATCTCTAACTCTATATAGAATGGCTCTTGCTGAGTTAAGAGAATTAAAAACCCAGTTGCAGGAATTAGTGGATAAAGGTTTCATTCAGCCTAGTGTTTCACCCTGGGGAGCCCCAGTGTTGTTTGTTCGGAAGAAAGACAGGACCTTAAGGTTATGCATTGATTATCGGCAATTGAATCGGGTAACGATTAGAAACCGTTATCCATTGCCACGCATAGATAATCTATTTGACCAACTTCGAGGTGCCAGTGTGTTCTCGAAGATTGACTTGAGGTCTGGCTATTATCAGCTGAAGATTAGGAGTGATGATGTCCCTAAAACGGCTTTTAGGACTCGTTATGGTCATTATGAGTTCCTTGTGATGCCATTCGGATTAACAAATGCACCAGTAACTTTTATGGGCTTGATGAACAAAGTATTCCAGCAATATCTTGACAGGTTCGTCATTGTCTTTATCGATGATATACTGGTATACT
Source organism: Cotoneaster glaucophyllus (assembly GCA_036320875.1). Taxonomy (NCBI): domain Eukaryota; kingdom Viridiplantae; phylum Streptophyta; class Magnoliopsida; order Rosales; family Rosaceae; genus Cotoneaster; species Cotoneaster glaucophyllus. The sequence continues at coordinate 10,046,713 of CM070058.1, read as the reverse complement.
CTAGAACTAAGGAAGAGCATGTGCGACATCTCTCTTTGGTATTAAAGAAATTGAGGGAACATCGCCTTTATGCTAAGTTCAGTAAATGCAAATTTTGGTTAAATGAAGTGGCATTTTTGGGACATGTCATTTCAGCTCAGGGCATTCAGGTAGATCCTCAAAAAGTAGCAACTGTGGAGAATTGGGAGCAACCACGAACCGTCATTGAAGTGAGAAGTTTTCTTGGCCTAGCTAGCTATTACAGATGGTTTGTTCAAGATTTCTCAGTCTTAGCTTTGCCGCTAACGAGGTTGACAAGGAAGAATGTTAAGTTTGAGTGGGATGAGAATTGTGGGCAAAGTTTCCAGCAGCTTAAGTATTGTCTCACTCATGCACCTGTTCTGACACTTCCGGACGACATGGGTAACTTTGAGATCTATAGTGATGCTTCCTTAAATGGTTTGGGTTGTGTTTTAATGCAGCATGGTAAGGTAATTGCTGTTGCTTCGAGGCAGTTGAAACCGCATGAGATGAATTATCCTACACATGACCTTGAGTTAGCTGCTATTATCTTCGCTTTGAAGATTTGGAGGCATTACCTTTATGGGGAGAAATGTAAGATCTTTATGGACCACAAAAGCCTTCAGTACATTTTCACTCAGAGAGATCTTAATCTTCGTCAACGAAGGTGGGTAGAACTGTTAAGTGACTATGATTGCACGATTGATTATCACCCAGGTCGTGCAAACGTAGTGGCTGATGCACTGAGTAGAAAGTTCCAAGGTTGAGTTAATGCCTTGTACGCATCTCGTGTTCCTCTTCTTGCAGATGTGAGGTCCACTGGAGTGAAATTGGGACTAGAAGAAAAAGAAGAAGCCTTAGTGGAAGCACGAGAGGAAGCTTTACTTGCCAATTTTCAGGTTAGGCCTATTCTAATTGATCGTATACTGGCTGCTCATATGGAAGATGAAGAAGTTCAAGAATTAATTCATGCAGAAGCAAGGGGAAAATGAAAGATTTGAGAATTCGGGAAACTGATGGTATGTTGATGCAAGAAAACCAAATGTATGTGCCGAACAATGCAGAGTTAAAGAAGGAAATTCTTGATGAGGCACATGTGTCGGCTTATGCTATGCATCCAGGAGGTACTAAGATGTATCATACCATTAAACCGTTCTACTATTGGCCGGGCATGAAAAGGGAAATTGCAGAGTATGTTAGTAGATGTGTAATTTGCCAACAGGTCAAAGCGAAAAGAAAGAAGCCGTTTAGATTAATGCAGCCACTTCCCGTTCCTCAGTGGAAGTGGGAAAATATTACCATGGATTTTGTGTATAGGCTTCCTCGTACACAGAATGGGTTTGATGGCATTTGGGTGATCGTTGATTGGCTTACTAAGTCAGCGCATTTCATTCCAGTGAGAGAAAAGTATTCTCTAAACAAATTAGCTGAGTTGTTCTTGATCAAGATTGTGAAGTATCACATAGTACCAGTGAGTATTATCTCAGATCGGGATCCCAGGTTCACTTCTAAGTTCTGGGTGGTATTCCGGGAACCTATTGGTGCATAACTACTTTACAGCACAGTGTATCATCCTTAGACAGATGGTCAGTCAGAGAGGACTATTCAGACATTAGAGGATATGCTACGAGCTTCAGTGCTGCAGTTCGGTGATGCTTGGCATAGGCGATTGAATTTGATGGAGTTTGCCTATAATAACAGTTATCATTCGAGCATTCGAATGACACCATTTAAGGCACTATATGGCAGAGCTTGCCGTACACCCTTGTGTGGGTCGAAAGTTGGTGAAAGACCATTGGTGGGCCCTGAGATAGTAGAGTGAGATAGTAGAGGAGACTACTAAGAATGTTCAGGTGATTAAAGCTAACCTGAAAGCGGCCCAAGATCGTCAAAAGTGCTTAGCAGACAGACATGCTACTGATCGGGTTTATGACGTAGATGATTGGGTGTTTTTGAAGTTATCACCATGGAAATGTGTAGTAAGGTTCGGGAAAAATGGTAAGCTAAGCCCTAGGTACATCGGACCGTACCAGATCACTGAACAAGTTGGTGAAGTCCCATATAGGCTTGAATTGCCTCCGGAGTTGGCTAGAGTGCACAATGTATTTCATGTCTCTATGCTTCATCACTATGTTTCGGATCCTTCACACGTGATACCTCCTCAACTGCTAGAGATTAGCCTGGACTTGACTTATGAAGAGGAACCAGTGACGATTTTAGATTGGAAAGATAAAGTGTTGAGAAACAAGACGATTCGAATGGTAAAGGTCTTGTGGAAGAATCATTCAGTGGAGGAAGCAACGTGGGAAACTGAGGATAGAATGAGAGAATTGTACCCACGTTTGTTTTATGGTTGTTAACAGTGGTTTTGTAATTGTTTGAAATTTTGAGGACGAAATTTTCTTAAGGGGGGTAGATTGTGACAGCCCGTCCCGATTTATGCATATGTGTTATTCCTCAGAATTATGAAAGTACGATTTTACCCTTGGACGTTTATTGGTGTGGTGTGTGTTGTGTTTTAGGTTGTGGTTCAATTTCCATTTCTCCTAAGTTTTGGAACCAATAAGGACTTAAGTTTTTTTTCTTTTGTTTGGTTGGTGACCAAACTAGGACCACACAAACCCAAAAACCCATACTCCCTCTCCCGTTGACCCTTTCTCTCTCATCCCTCTCGGTTTTTTTTACCATTTCCGTACACTCGTACGGACGGCACTCAAACCAGACCATTTCTTCACAGATCGAGCTTCTAAAGATCATCATTGTGATCCTTGCAAGCTATTGAACAACCATACCCTTGGTTGGTTTTAAAACCTTCGAAAATCCCGAGAACCCGAAAGCTCCGTCGTGGACACACTACCACCGAGTCGATCGTCGAAGTTTCACGCCATTTTAAGGCTCAGAAAGGTACCTCATCGTCCTCCTAAGTGTTTTGGAACGTTTTGGTTGAGTTTTAACGTAAAGAAACCCCAGAAAATCGAACCTCTGAGTTAGTCACTATTCACCAACTTTTAAATGTGTAGGTTTCTTTGAATTTCAAGCTCACATGGAGCTTTAGGAGGTCCTCACGAAGCTCGAAGTACTTCGTTGGAAGAATTTGGACGTCGGAATAGTGAGCACGAAGGGTTCTAGTTTTGGCGGGATTTTCGAGGGATCTCCAGTAAGATTCCGTAGTTTTTGGAGCTTCAAATTGGTAAGACTTTGTTCCTCTCGTTGTAAGCTTTCATTTGGTCCAAGTTTCACGAATTTTGGTTGAGACATGGACGAGTTATAAGGTTTTAAAAATTTCCCAGTTTTCCAGCGATGGGGACGGCACAGGAGGATCGTCGGGGAAGAAAGGGGAATATTCTGTCAAGTTGACAGAATATTCTTAACGGAACCTAATGGCGTTAGGTATCTTTAACGGCATATTCTCATTTTTAACGGAATATTCCCTAACTCTGTTAGGGCTTCCGTCCCCCGTGCCAGACACGTGTCACGCGTGGGTGGCGCGTTTGGCCGTGCCTTGGATGGCTCGTGGCGGTGCATGAGGGGTCGAAAAATATTTCTAAAAATATGGGGATGTTCCTGAGGTTGTGTAGATCACTTTGGTATATTCAAACACCCTAATTAGGCAAAGTATGAGAAGTTATTTCCTAGTTTCGTTTATGTACTTTAAAAAAACGTTATTACAGTTGTTTCTCACATAGGCGAGACCTATCCGGAGGACGACCGTAGCCAGGCTAGGCACGGAGGTTACGATCCGTCTACTTACCAGTGAGTGGGCTTTTGGTTTTCCGTATATACCTATATACTAAGTATTTTTCCCAGAAATGCATTTTAAATGACTTTATCAATGAATTGCCATGCCAATGTGTTTATACTTTTGATTATGCATTATGATTTGGATATACATGGTTGTTGATGCTGCGGGCGCTCAGGTAAGTTCCAGGTAAGTTTATGTGTTGATGATGAGGAGTTCTGTTATAATGATTATGATGAGATGCATTGAGAGCTCATTAGCCTGCACCTCAGTGTTAGTGCTCCCGCCCATGGTTAGGGGCACAGTCTTTCACGTGATGTTCACCTCCCGCACCTCACGCTCATCTTGGATCCTAGTTAGGTGCACAAACTTGACGTATAGACCACTTTCAGTGGGTTAGACTCGTAGGTGACCCGCGATCATTCGCACAGTCTTCACGTGATTGTAGCACTAGAGCGTATCATTTTACACCTAGTCCTGTCATATAGACCACAATAAGTGGGTTCGACTCGTGTGCAGGCATGATTTATGAGCTAGAGTTCAGTTGATGTGATATTGCAATTATTATTGCATTTGGATTACTTACCTGGTGATTTGATTTATGTAGCATGGCATATTCATGATTTGTTTACGTATTTTTGATGTTGATGATATCAGTCGAGATTTAGTATATGTATATACTATTTTTAGGGAAAATATACAAGTTTTACGGCGAGGGAATATAACTGTTGTTAATAAAATGATTTTCGAAAAGCTTTGTTTTTGGCCCACTCACATTTTCTGTTTTGCGCCCCTCCAGGTTTGAGGTAGCGTTTGTTGGTGGCTTACGAGGATACGGCGGAGGTTCTGACAAACCATCACATATGTAGGACCACCTTTGGGTGTTATTTAAATTAGTACTTCTTTGCTTGACTGCACTTAGGCTATTTATGCTCTGATTGTGTATTCACACTTATTTCCGTTCTTGCAACTTAGCTTTTCTAGCACTCCTTGAAGTTTGGTTTTTTATTCATTCGTAATTCTTTCTATATTATTGCTTCCGCACTGTGCACATGGCTACGTCATACTCACGTGATGGCCAGCATGCCTCGATCTCGGTCGGGGTGTGTCAGACAGACAAAAACTTGTGTAAAAAAAATAATTATATTGTTATACTATGGTATATGCCGCATCATTTACATATACAAATGTGAATGTGTTTGGGCCCAAAATAACGATTGGGCCGAGCTCGGACCTTTCTCTGCCCAGGACTCGCACAGAGGGAGTAAGTTGGCACCATGGGCCGTGGATTAGGAGGAACCAAGGTATTAAATATCGAGGATATCGGAAATATCGGTAGTCCAAAAACACGGAAATATCGATGGAAATATCGGGATATTATCGATATCGATAAAAATTGAATAAAACCACGGAAATTGTAAGAAAAACTTGGAAATTTTTATTGAAACTTTGCAGGATGTTTATTTTGTCAATTATCTATTAGTTTATCACAAAAAATTGGAAGGAAATGCATTGCATGATGGATTTAACTGATTTAAGTTGATTATATAGGGAGCTGGCAAACATTGTGAGTGTAGAAAATATGTAGTAATTAATGAAAGAAGTGAAACCCCACCCCCAAATTAATTTATATTTTCACTTTTTCCCTGAAATTATATAAATTGTGCAATTGAGTCTTTTATCCTAATCTAATCTGGACCCTCCATCTTGATTCTCACTCTCCATCACGCTGCCACGTGGCAACCACTAACCCTCACCCTATCACTCTCTCTCTTTTCCCGAGTCTCTCTCGGACTCCTCACTCTCTCTCAGATCTCAACTCTCAGAGTTAGATCTCAACTCTAGCCTCAGTCTCTCTTTCCCCTCCTCAGTCCTCAGTCTCTCTCTCTCTCGATCCTTCTCTTCTCCCTCATTCTCTCTCTCTCCTCAGTCTCTTCTCCGGTTCTCCCCCCATCTCTTCTCAACTCACCTTCCCAGCCAGAGCACAGACATACACACCTTCCCACACCCTTAGCTCTCTCTCGAACTCTCTCATCCGCAGCATCTTCACCACCCTCCCTCCCTCTCCTCCGTCTCTAGGAAGCACGGCACTGCGACCCACCACCCTCCTGAACTCTCCCTCCCTCTCCTCCGTCTCTGGGAAGCACGGCGACCCACCACCCTCCTGAACTCTCCCTCTCTCTCCTCCGTCTCTGGGAAGCACACCCAGCTCCGGCGAGGCCGTGAGTGTCGAGGAACTTTCCGAACACCTCCGATCGTTTCACAGCAAACGGAAGTTATAAAAACATTCCTCTCGTCTTGTATTTCATTTTGATACCTAGATCGGAGTCTAGGGTGCTCTTTTACAGTCGGCCGGAGCTGTAAAAGCTCAGACATTCTTCTTTGATTCGCACCATCCTAAAATATCGCGATATTATAGGTAATATCGCGATATTATCGATATTATCGATAATATCGCGATATTTTGACGATAATTAATGGAATACCCTGAAAATATCGTCGGTCCCAAAAAACGATAATATCGGCGATATTTCGCCGATATTATCGATTTTTTAGTCCTTGGGAGGAACATATAAGCTAATAGAGGCCGAGACCCATTAGAAGAAGGAGTCCTGAGAAGAAAATGAATCAAACTTGTGATTGGAGTCAGATTCAGAGTCCTAGTCGGATTGGGATCAGCCGAGATAGGATTAGATTGATATCAGCCGAAGTAGAGTTGGACTGGGACGAAGAGTTCTATCCAAGGACAGCTCGGAGTGCTTGCACTACTATAAATAGAGAGAGGGAGCATAACATTAAGCCTCTCCAACTCAACACACAAAACTGCCCTGCGCAAACTCTCTCAACCTTTTGAGATTTTTATTTTCTTGTCCGCCGACACATCTTCAGTTTGGATAAACAGCACTGTGAAGGCAACCGGTGATATCTTCAGTTTGGATAAACAACACTATCGCCGTAGAACCAGTCGATCGTGAAGCACCTTCAGTTTGGATAAACAGCACTGCATCGAGGCCGGTTGGTTATCTATCCAAGTCTCGGTCAAGAAGGATTTTCGAATCCTAATTGGCAGAGGTTATCTCACCAGCCTTCTCGGCGAAGTGAGGTATTACGAATTACCGAGCTCGGCACATCGAACGCCGAGTTGTTTTATGATTGGATACTCGCAGATTGGTTTCAGAGTTCGGCATTCAGACGGTCGAACCACTTTCACAGTCAAGACCTACATCAGTTTCGAGTACCTGTGCCCTTATACGTCGGTGTCGATTCGGCGTGCTTATACCTTCACGAATATAATCACTGTGACCGAATCCGGCGCCGACGAGTCGTGAACTTCGCAAGACTAGTAGCCTTGTCTTCAGGCTCTAGAACCCAAGGGCCGAGGCGCGTTCCTTCCTCGGCCGTGATCGCAAGATTTAGAAGTCAGCCGCGCACACAACGCAACATCAACATTTTACTCACCGGTCGAGTTCGGCTGTCGAGTTGGCACGCCCCGCATTCAACCGAAGGACGTAGTTAGCTCATAGATTATTCGGCCTGCGCGGCACGTAGGCTTGGTAGTTTTTAGGGTCAACAAAATGATAAGTCAAAGTGCTTAAACCCCAAATATTCTTTTAAAAGAAAAAGTAAAATGTGCTTGAAAAGGAAACTCTAATGTGCATAGAAAAATGTATGATAGAGAACTTAGTCAACAAAAATAGGGATTTGGTTTGTGGTATCGCGTAAGTTGGAAATTTCAACTTTGTATTTTGGGTATGGATCTACCTTGCTTTACGGAGACCGTTCCTCTTTAATCTGCACTAGATCACTATATAATAAGCCTTGCATGGTTATTGTTCTTTGCATCAGCGTCTGAGATCTCTCTTATTATACACAAGCACACACATAGAAACACACAGATCAAGCACACACTTACATATACACAGATTCAAATGGAGCGGTCAATGCGTCTTGTTTCAGCCGCCTTCGTTCTTGTCTTGCTTTTGGCCGCTACTGGTAATTATACCTTTTTTATTTAATAATTATTTTTTTATGATGTTTCTAATAAAGCATCTTATTCAACAAAAAAAATTTGATCTTTAGAGCTGGGGCCAATGGGTGTTGAGGCAAGGACTGAGTCAAGCAAGGCAGTTGAGGGGAAGATCTGTGAGGTTTCGAGCACCTTGTTCAAAGGGTTGTGCATTTCGTCTAACAACTGTAAACACACCTGCAGAAAGGAGCAATTCACTAGAGGCCATTGTAGTCTCTTGACCCGTGCTTGTGTGTGCACCAAAAAGTGCTAATTAATTAGTTAAAAAGAAATGTAATCTGTGTAGAGACCGTGCTTGTGTAATGTGATGGATTGATATGGCCCTGTATCCACATGGTTGCTTTTGCTAATAAATTAAATGACCCTGCATGGATCATTATTCATATGTCTAGTGTAGTGTTTTCATCGCACCTGACTTACTTTTAGTTGCCTATTATCCTATATGTTTTTCTTCAGGATTATTAATAACATTCCAGATAGTCACCACAGACTGTTCTTTTGTTTATTGACTTTCAATTAAGAAAGAGTGCGCGATAATTATCCTGAAATGCTAATAACAATATTTCTTTTTTCCGTTTTGACAAAGCATTTTGTTGAAAAATTTCGCTTAGTGTACCTAGATTAAATACATTACTTTAATTTGTGTCTCAAAGATTATCTAAATCACATTGTCGATTTCATATGTACTTTTTTGTCCACACATTCTGTTGTATTAAGTTCTTTTGCCTTTTAAACCAGTAGTAATAAACGTAACACAAGGTGAGGTAGCACAAGAAAAAATTTAGAAGAAGGTTCGAAATTGCTTAACCAACTTTTAAGCAAAGTCTTAATTATTTATTTTTATTTTATTTTATTTTAGAAGTATTAGTCCTTAAAGATTAATATTTTCTTGATAACCTTTTAAATGACTCTTCCACATTTTTTTTCTTAAAACACTTTCATTTTTTTTTTGTCACTTTTCTACATATTATGTTTTGTATTGCCAAGGACGGAGCCACCTTGGGCCCAAGGGACGTATGCCCTAACTCAGCTTTTTGTGAAAAAATTGTACATATTACATATAATAATTTCACGTGATAAAGCATTTTCAGCTATGAAATTTCTAAATGATCAATTGAGAAATCGTAAGAAAATTAATTGACGAGTGATAACATGGTTATTTTTATAGGAAGAGATATTTGATGGTATTGGTAATAAAATTGTTATGCAACGTTTCCAAAACTTGAAAATGCGTCGTGAGATATTGTAATATGATATATTTTTTGGATTAGTGTATGTGCATTGTTAGTAAATTCTTAAGCTTTTTAATTTGTGACTTTATTTTTTAGGATGTCCCGATTCATATAGATCTCAGACTTTATCCATGATGTATTAGGATGAATTTACAAGAGCTCATAATATATACTAGCATATGGGCACACACTTTGTGTGTATGAAGACATTTTTTTAGAAAATGATAAGAAGAGAGGGAGAGAGAGAGAACGTGGGGGAGTGGGAGGTTTTTTGGTTTTTTTTTTTTTTATTTTTTTTATTTTTTTTTTTTTAATATTGAAGGTATTTTAACATCACATGTAGGTGAGGCTTCAATAAAAAACTGAAAAATTTGGACATGTGAAATTACATTATTGCCCATCATTTTTTTTGTGTGATAGAAGACTAATTTGTCTTTTCACCCTCTTTTGGTTGACAAAGAGGGTTTTATTAATTAGTAGAGAGATATATATATATATATATATATATATATATATATATATATATATCAATTGAATCATTCTAAGTTACCCTAATTAAGTTTGAAATCTGAAGTGTAAACTTGTTACAGATACATAAAAACATTCCATGCTTTTTCTCCCAACTATATGCTTCTTCCTGTTGCTTTTGGTGGCCACCGGTAGTATTTCTTCTTGATCGATCTTTTTAACTAACTTCATGGTTAATATATATATTATTATGATTATAAGCATGCACAGTAACCATATTTTGTTCGGAATAATTGTTTATTAGGACGACAGTTGCTGAGGGTAGGACATGCGAGTCTCGAGTAACCGCTTCAATTGAACTTGCGTGAGTAAGAGTAACTGTGCAGTTGTTTGCCAAACTAAGGGCTTCCTCGGTGGCTGGTGCTTGGGTTTACGCTGCAAATGCTTTTGCACACAAAACTGTTGATTAGCTAATTAGTTAAGCTAGTGATGAGCTGATCACTTATCACTTACTTATTAGTGGGTGCATGGAAGCACGTACTTTGGTACTAGTGTGGAACTAGCTGGAATAATTTACGGTTAGGTTGTTAATTAATATCGTATCTCTGTTATGGTTTTTAATGTTCTTGTTTGTTATGCATCATCATCATGAGTTACTTTGTACAGTATGTCTTACTGTGTTACTTCTTTATGGGTTAATCTCAGTTTACTACTACGAAGTTTTTTGATTCATTACATACATCACGTTTTTTCCGTCCCAATCTGGTACATAAAGTGATAATTAATTTTGGGATATTATCATACATCTCCTTGTGAATTCGTAGAGCATTGTATAAAAAATGTTCAAGGGTGCTTCATCTAAACTACTAAAGGTTGATACAATGGATTATGAATCTTCTAATTTTATCATTCTTGAGCAATATGTTAGATGCTTTTTTTCTGACAAAGGATAACGTTAGTGGGTTAAATAGATGGGGTTTTTGAACATTAGTCCTTGTAAAAGATTAAAATTTAAAAAAAAAAAAAAAAACCTGGTGCTAGATTACATATTTAATTTAATCCCTTGAAGTGTACTTTAATCAAAATTTACATTCAATTTTTGTTATTTAATGTGTATTTTTATTTAATCTCTCCACATTAAATTTTAATTTTATTAATATGCACATATTTAGTTTTTTAATTATAAATGAATGTAAATGAGAAAATATTAAAAGAAATTTGTGATACAAATATATATAAGGGTTTATATCACAAATGGTCCCTGAAATTGAACCCATCAATCATGATGGTCCTTGAAATTGAAAATCGATCAATGTAGTCCCTCAATTTTAACTCGCGAATCAATGTGGTCCTTCTGTTAGTGTTCCGTCCAAATTAACTTTAAAAAAAGGTTAGAGAACCAATTTTTCATGGTAAAATGATAAAAAATAACCCTGTTACTTATAATTTTACTTACTACCTCTCTTTTCTTTTTTCCATCTTCACTTTTCTCTCCATTTTTTCATGGATTTGGTGCTAAAACTAAAATAAAAACAAAAAAAAAAGTGGTTCTCTAACCTTTTTTTAGTGTTAATTTGGATTGAACACTAACAGAAGGACCACATTGATTCGCGAGTTAAAATTCAGGGACTACATTGATCGATTTTCAATTTCAGGGACCATCATGATTGATGGGGTCAATTTCAGGGACCATTTGTGATATAAACCCTATATATAAATACATAAGTGTACAGAAATGTCACATCCCGACCCGGGGCGGATCACTTCCCGGGCCCGCTCCACCACCGTAGCACGATATTGTCCGCTTTGGGCCCCGACTACGCCCTCACGGTTTTGTTTCTGGGAACTCACACGAGAACTTCCCAGTGGGTCACCCATCATGGGAGTGCTCTCGCGCGATACTCGCTTAACTTCGGAGTTCCCATGGAACCCGAAGCCAGTGAGCTCCCAAAAGGCCTCGTGCTAGGTGAGGATGGGAATATACATATAAGGATGACTCCCCTGGGCGATGTGGGATCTCACAATCCACCCCCCTTAGGGGCCCGACGTCCTCGTCGGCACACCACGGCCAGGGTTAGGCTCTGATACCAAACTGACACACCCCGACCGAGATCGAGGCATGCTGGCCGTCACGTGAGGTGACGTAGCCATGTGCATAGTGCGGAAGCGTTAGAATAAGAAGAAATACAAATAAATAAAAACCGAATAAGTGTGATTACACATTCAGAGCATATAGCCTAAGTGCAGTCAAGCAATTTAACTAATACCCAAAGGTGGTCCTACATTTGTGATGGTCTGGCAGAACCTCCGTTGTATCCTCGTGAGCCACCAACAAAGTTATCTAATACCTGGAGGGGCTAAAAACAAAAGCGTGAGTGGGCAAAAACAAATCTTTCAAAAACCTTTTCAAAACTAACTTTCTAACCCCTCGCCGTAAAACCTGTATACTTTCCCAGAAAAATAATAGTATATACATATACTCAACTCATCTGAAAATCAACATGCTAATATGATTCGAAACATAAAAATGCTTACAAGTCATTAATATGCCATCGAATCCAAATGTATGCCAAACCATACCAACGAATCAAGCACATGCCAAACTATGCCAATGAATCAAACATATGCTATATCACACCATCAATTCATGAGTATGCCAACAAATCCGACATATGCTTGATTCGTTGGCTTAGTTTGGCATATGTTGGATTTGTTGGCATACTCATGAATTGATGGTGTGATATAGCATATGTTTGATTCATTGGCATAGTTTGGCATGTGCTTGATTCTTTGGTATGGTTTGGCATACATTTGGATTCGATGGCATATTAATGACTTGTTAGCATTTTTATGTTTCGAATCATATTAGCATGTTGATTTTCAGATGAGTTGAGTATATGTATATACTATTATTTTTCTGGGAAAGTATACAGGTTTTACGGCGAGTTAGAAAGTTAGTTTTGAAAAGGTTTTTGAAAGATTTGTTTTTGCCCACTCACGCTTTTGTTTTTAGCCCCTCCAGGTATTAGATAACTTTGTTGGTGGCTCACGAGGATACAACGGAGGTTCTGGCAGACCATCACAAATGTAGGACCACCTTTGGGTATTAGTTAAATTGCTTGACTGCACTTAGGCTATATGCTCTGAATGTGTAATCACACTTATTCGGTTTTTATTTATTTGTATTTCTTCTTATTCTAACGCTTCCGCACTGTGCACATGGCTACGTCACCTCACGTGACGGCCAGCATGCCTCGATCTCGGTCGGGGTGTGTCAGAAATGACTGTGCCGAAATATATAAAATTGACTTTTTTGTACCGAAATATTTGTACCTACATGATTGTACCGAAATATATTATAATGAACCTAAATGTATTATATTGAATTAATGTACCTAAATATCAATACCGAAATGTGCGTACCTAAATGTCAATACCGAAATGTATGTACCTAATTGTCAATAACGAAATGTATTTACCAAAATGTATGTACCTAAATGTATGTACCGAAATATAATATATTGAATTAATGTACCTAAAAGTCAATACTCAAATGTGTGTACCAAAATGTACGTACTGAAATGCATTATATTGAATCAATGTAACTATATGTTTGCACCGATGGATATATCGAAATATTCAAATGTATTAGTGTACCTAAATGTAGAACAAACAAAATTGTTATCAGAATATATATTATAAAAAAATTTAGTTCCCTAAATGTAGACATTAAAATATATTATGATGAATGAAATAAAAATTAAATTTAAATGTAATTAATACATTAAAATAAAAATAAAAAGATAAATAAAACATCAAAATAGAACTAATATATGATATGATTAAATGTACTAGGGACTAAAATTGGATTTTAATCTTACACAAGGTTATAGTCTAAAACTCATCTTTTTTAAGGATTAAAATGAAGTTTTCTATAAATAGATAGTTGTTAGGGGAGAAGGGATTCGACAGGGATCGAACTTGCACCATGATGTGTAGGCATGATTACTTTTATGTACTACATTAAAGCGTCATCCGCCAATATGTTATATGCTTACTGATGAAATGATTGCTGTAAATTTGTTGCATTTGCCGAAGAAAAGACAACTGATGCCCCGTCCATCGTATTATCTTCCATATAAATAGAGTCAAACCATATAAATGGGAAATTTGATATAAGTTCAATTTTTTTAGCCAATAGTAGGAATAGTCCAATTTATTATAATAAGTCCAATTTGTTATATTTAATTATTTAATTATCAATAATTATCTGTTCAATAATAAGATTTATTATACAATAAAATTTCTTCCTAATTATCTCTTTGTTTATTTCTTTTTATTTATCTTTTTGTTATTTCTCGTTCTTCCTTCTTCTTTAAACCTATTTATAGATTTTATTTTAATTTTTTTAATCAAACTATATCACAGGTTAATTATATTTATCTACCTATATGATATTTTTTTTTATAATCAACCTGTCACAGATTAATGTGTCTTACTTGTAGGTATGTTATGTTTTTTCTACCTTTTAATTAGGTTTCATATCTCACGTATAGATATAATATACATTCATATATTTGTTATTTGAGTTAGGGTAGAATGTTTTGCAGATAAATTTATGTTAGTTGTCACATCCCGACCCGGGGTCCACCACATCCCGGGCCCGCTCCACCACCGTAGCACGATATTGTCCGCTTTGGGCCCCGACTACGCCCTCACGGTTTTGTTTCTGGGAACTCACACGAGAACTTCCCAGTGGGTCACCCATCATGGGATTGCTCTCGAGCGCTACTCGCTTAACTTCGGAGTTCCCATGGAACCCGAAGCCAGTGAGCTCCCAAAAGGCCTCGCGCTAGGTAGGGATGGGAATATACATATAAGGATCACTTCCCTGGGCGATGTGGGATCTCACATTAGTATAATAGTTTTTTTGTTATAAGATATTAATTATATTTTTTGGAGTTGGACAATGCATAATATTAGAAGATTTTAATTGATTTTTAATATTTTTAGAAAATATAAAATGAGACCTATCCGGAGGACGAGCGTAGCCAGGCTAGACAAGGAGGTTACGATCCGTCTACTTACCAGTGAGTGGGCTTTTGGTTTTCCGTATATACCTATATACTAAGTATTTTTTCCAGAAATGCATTTTAAATGACTTTATCAATGAATTGCCATGCCAATGTGTTTATAATTTTGATTATGCATTATGATTTGGATACACGTCGTTGTTGACGCTACTGGTGCTCAGGTAAGTTCCAGGTAAGTTTATGTGTTGATGATGAGGAGTTTTGTTATAATGATTATGATGAGATGCATTGAGAGCTCATTAACCTGCACCCCAATGTTAGTGCTCCCGCCCATGGTTAGGGGCACAGTCTTTCACGTGATGTTCACCTCCCGCACCACAAGCTCATCCTGGATCCAAGTTAGGTGCACAGTCCTGTCGTATAGACCACTTTCAGTGGGTTCGACTCGTAGGTGACCCTCGATTATTCGTGCAGTCTTCACGTGATTGTAGCACTAGAGCGTATTGTTTTACAACTCGTCCTGTCATATAGACCACTATAAGTGGGTTTGACTCGTGTGCAGGCATGATTTATGAGCTAGAGTTCAGTTGATGTGATATTGCAATTATTATTGCATTTGGATTACTTACCTGGTGATTTGATTTATGTTGCATGGCATATTCATGATTTGTTTATGTATTTTTGATGTTAATGATATCAGTTGAGATTTAGCATATGTATATACTATTTTCTGGGAAAATATACAGGTTTTACGGCGAGGGGATATAACTGTTGTTAATAAATTGATTTTCGAAAAGCTTTGTTTTTGGCCCACTCACGTTTTCTGTTTTGCGCCCCTCCAGGTTTTAGGTAGCGTTTGTTGGTGGCTTACGAGGATACGGCGGAGGTTCTGACAAACCGTCACATATGTAGGACCACCTTTGGGTGTTATTTAAATTAGCACTTCTTTGCTTGACTGCACTTAGGCTATTTATGCTCTGATTGTGTATTCACACTTATTTCCGTTCTTGCACCTTAGCTTTTCTAGAACTCCTTGAAGTTTGGTTTTTTATTCATTCGTAATTCTTTCTATATTATTGCTTCCGCACTGTGCACATGGCTACGTCATACTCACGTGACGGCCAGCATGCCTCGATCTTTGTCGGGGTGTGTCATACAGACTAAAACTTGTGTAAAAAAACAATTATATTGTTATAAGAACTATGGTATATGCCGCATCATTTACATATACAAATGTGAATGATAAGTCAAAGTGCTTAAACCCCAAATATTCTTTTAAAAGAAAAAGTAAAATGCTCTTGAAAAGGAAACTCTAATGTGCATAGAAAAATGTATGACAGAGAACTTAGTCAACAAAAATAGGGATTTGGTTTGTGGTGTCGCGTAAGTTGGAAATTTCAACTTTGTATTTTGGGTATGGAGCTACCTTGCTTTACGGAGACCGTTCCTCTTTAATCTGCACTAGATCACTATATAATAAGCCATGCATGGTTATTGTTTTTTGCATCAGCGTCTGAGATCTCTCTTATTATACACAAGCACACACATAGAAACACACAGATCAAGCACACACTTACATATACACAGATTCAAATGGAGCGTTCAATGCATCTTGTTTCAGCCGCCTTCGTTCTTGTCTTGCTTTTGGCCGCTACTGGTAATTATACCTCTTTTATTTAATAATTATTTTTTTTATGATGTTTCTAATAAAGCATCTTATTCAACAAAAAAATTTGACCTTTAGAGATGGGGCCAATGGGTGTTGAGGCAAGGACTGAGTCAAGCAAGGCAGTTGAGGGGAAGATCTGTGAGGTTTCGAGCACCTTGTTCAAAGGGTTGTGCATTTCGTCTAACAACTGTAAACACACCTGCAGAAAGGAGCAATTCACTAGAGGCCATTGTAGTCTCTTGACCCGTGCTTGTGTGTGCACCAAAAAGTGCTAATTAATTAGTTAAAAAGAAATGTAATCTGTGTAGAGACTGTGCTTGTGTAATGTGATGGATTGATATGGCCCTGTATCCACATGGTTGCTTTTGCTAATAAATTAAATGACCCTGCATGGATCATTATTCATATGTCTAGTGTAGTGTTTTCATCGCACCTGACGTACTTTTAGTCGCCTATTATCCTATATGTTTTTCTTCAGGATTATTAATAACATTCCAAATAGTCACCACAGACTGTTCTTTTGTTTATTGACTTTCAATTAAGAAAGAGTGCGCGATAATTATCCTGAAATGCTAATAACAATATTTCTTTTTTCCGTTTTGACAAAGCATTTTGTTGAAAAATTTCACTTAGTGTACCTAGATTAAACACATTACTTTAATTTGTGCCACAAAGATTATTTAAATCACATTGTCGATTTCATATGTACTTTTTTGTCCACACATTCTGTTGTATTAAGTTCTTTTGCCTTTTAAACCAGTAGTAATAAACGTAACACAAGGTGAGGTAGCACAAGAAAAAATTTAGAAGAAGGTTCGAAATTGCTTAACCAACTTTTAAGCAAAGTCATAATTATTTATTTTTATTTTATTTTATTTTAGAAGTATTAGTCCTTAAAGATTAATATTTTCTTGATAACCTTTTAAATGACTCTTCCACATTTTTTTTCTTACAACACTTTCATATTTTTTTTTTTTTTGCCACTTTTCTGCATAGTATGTTTGGTATTGCCAAGGACGGAGCCACCTTGGGCCCAAGGGACGTATGCCCTAACTCAGCTTTTTGTGAAAAAATTGTACATATTACATATAATAATTTCACGTGATAAAGCATTTTCAGCTATGAAATTTCTAAATGATCAATTGAGAAATCGTAAGAAAATTAATTGATGAGTGATAACATGATTATTTTTATAGGAAGAGATATTTGATGGTATTGGTAATAAAATTGTTATGCAACATTTTCAAAACATGAAAATGCGTCGTGAGATATTGTAATATGATATATTTTATGGATTAGTGTATGTGCATTGTTAGTAAATTCTTAAGGTTTTTAATTTGTGACTTTATTTTTTAGGATGTCCCGATTCATATAGATCTCAGACTTTATCCATGATGTATTAGGATGAATTTACAAGAGCTTATAATATATGTATTAGGATGAATTTACAAGAGCTTATAATATATATATACATATATATATATATATATATATATATATACATATATATATATATATATATACATATATATATATATACATATATATATATATACATATATATATATATATATATACATATATCAATTGTATCATTCTAAGTTACCCTAATTAAGTTTGAAATCTTTAGTGTAAACTTGTTACAGATACATAAAAAGCATGCACAGTAACCATATTTTGTTTGGAATAATTGTTTATTAGGACGACAGTCGCTGAGGGTAGGACATGCGAGTCTCGAGTAACCGCTTCAATTGAACTTGCGTGAGTAAGAGTAACTGTGCAGTTGTTTGCCAAACTAAGGGCTTCCTCGGTGGCTGGTGCTTGGGTTTACGCTGCAAATGCTTTTGCACACAAAACTGTTGATTAGCTAATTAGTTAAGCTAGTGATGAGCTGATCACTTATCACTTACTTATTAGTGGGTGCATGGACGCACGTACTTTGGTACTAGTGTGGAACTAGCTGGAATAATTCACGGTTAGGTTGTTAATTAATATCGTATCTCTGTTATGGTTTTTAATGTTCTTGTTTGTTATGCATCGTCATCATGAGTTACTTTGTACAGTATGTCGTACTGTGTTACTTCTTTATGGATTAATCTCAGTTTACTACTATGAAGTTTTTTGATTCATTACATACATCACGTTTTTTCCGTCCCAATCTGGTACATAAAGTGATAATTAGTTTTGGGATATTATCATACATCTTCCTCTTGAATTCGTAGAGCATTGTATAAAAAATGTTCAAGGGTGCTTCATCTAAACTACTGAAGGTTGATACAATGGATTATGAATCTTCTAATTTTATCATTCTTGAGCAATATGTTAGATGCTTTTTTTCTGACAAAGGATAACGTTAGTGGGTTAAATAGATGGGGTTTTTGAACATTAGTCCTTGTAAAAGATTAAAATTAAAAAAAAAAAAAAAAAACCTGGTGCTAGATTACATATTTAATTTAATCCCTTGAAGTGTACTTTAATCAAAATTTACATTCAATTTTTTTTATTTAATGTGTATTTTTATTTAATCTCTCCACATTAAATTTTAATTTTATTAATATGCACATATTTAGTTTTTTAATTATAAATGAATGTAAATGAGAAAATATTAAAAGAAATTTGTGATACAAATATATATAAATACATAAGTGTACAGAATTGACTGTGCCGAAATATATAAAATTGACTTTTTTGTACCGAAATATTTGTACCTTCACGATTGTACCGAAATATATTATAATGAACCTAAATGTTTTATATTGAATTAATGTACCTAAATATCAATACCGAAATGTGCGTACCTAAATGTCAATACCGAAATGTATGTACCTAAATGTCAATAACGAAATGTACTTACCAAAATGTACGTACCTAAATGTATGTACCGAAATATAATATATTGAATTAATGTACCTAAAAGTCAATACTCAAATGTGTGTACCAAAATGTACGTAACGAAATGCATTATATTGAATCAATGTAACTATATGTTTGTACCGATGGATATATCGAAATAATCAAATGTATTAGTGTACCTAAATGTAGAACAAACAAAATTGTTATCAGAATATATGTTATAAAAAAAATTAGTTCCCTAAATGTAGACATTAAAATATATTATGATGAATAAAATAAAAATTAAATTTAAATGTAATTAATACATTAAAATAAAAATAAAAAGATAAATAAAACATCAAAATATAACTAATAAATGATATGATTAAATGTACTAGGGACTAAAATTGGATTTTAATCTTACACAAGGTTATAGTCTAAAACTCATCTTTTTTAAGGATTAAAATGAAGTTTTCTATAAATAGATAGTTGTTAGGGGAGAAAGGATTCGACAGGGATCGAACTTGCACCGTGATGTGTAGGCATGATTACTTTTATGTACTACATTAAAGCGTCATCCGCCAATATGTTATATGCTAACTGATGAAATGATTGCTGTAAATTTGTTGCATTCGCCGAAGAAAAGACAGTTGATGCCCCGTCCATCGTAATATCTTCCATTTACATATAAGCAATGTTCTAAAAAACGCCCTAGGCGGCCGCCTAGGCGCTGGGCGGACACCATCTGAGGCGTTTTTGTGAAAATCGGCTTGAAAAATCGGTCGGCCTCTAGGTGGCGCCTAGGCGGTCTAGATGTCCTAGGCGGTGCTAGGCGGCTGGGCGGATTTTATTATTATTTTTTTCTTTGTCTTCTTCTTTCCTATTCTAATTCTATCCCCGTGCCCCCTGCAGCTACCCTAATTTCATAAATCGTTCATCCACTTCGTGCTGGTTACTGGGCCGCCGTTCGTCCACTTTGTCTCTTCATCTCTTCGCCGTTCCCCTCATCTGCACTGCACTCACCTGCGCGACTTCACGAGCTTTTCTGGGCCGCCATCGTCATCGATCGTTTCTCCAATCTCCATAGCTTGGCTGCGAGCCTCCACTCCAGTCTCCACGGTCTTGCATCTCGATTCTCCATCTCCATAGCTAGGCTGCGAGCCTGCGACTTCGAGGAGCTCATCGATTACGAAGAAGATGAGAAGCTCTACAATCTGCTGCACTCTGCAATGAAGGTCAGCACAGCAGCGAAGGCCCCAAAGAGTGAGTTTTTGTTCTACATACAGATTTGTAAATGTTGAACTTGAATTTGTTATGGTATTGGAAAAATTATAGAGTTTTGGATTTTAATTTTGAAACCAATTGGATTGAGGGGAATCTGACAACCTGTTATGATAATTCTGAATTTCTAATAGTATTTTCGTGCTGGTTACTGTTAGTATGAATGAACTATTTTCCTGCTGGTTGGTTAGTAGTTGAATATTCAGTGACATTCAATGTGAATTGGCTAAATACGCATCGCACAAAGTTTCTTTCTACTAAATTGTCTGCCTATTTTGGACCAATCTATTGTATATCCCCTATGGTTCGAAGAAACCAGAAAGTGTTCACATATTGCTCCAGCACTGGGGGCGTATTTCTAGAATAGCCCTTGTCGGTGTCATTGACTCATTGCTGAGCAATGTTTTGGAATATCAAGGATTTAACTCACAATTTTAGCTATATGTGATAGTTGCCAGATTCCTTTCTTGATAAAGATTGTTGATTTTTCAGCAAAACCAATATGTTGGTTCCAATACATGTCAAATTCTTCACTTTTTCTTCGATCACAAAAGTTTAAAAGTCCTACAAAACTAGACGGTCTAGTCTAGTCTAGACCACATTGGTTGTTTGCTAGATCCAATTCTAGATGCACATCTTAGCCTAATTGTCTATTATCACTATCAATTATAATTCTTATATATAGATGCATATATCATATGACTGCATGATCATGAATGCTACTTAATGTGTTTGTTTGGTATTTGTAAAAGAAATCTTGTTTTGGATATAAAGATTGGAGTTAGCTTATAAGTTAAAGTAGAAAAACAAAACAATCTGAGTTGGCTTATAAGTTAAAATACTGTGATAGTTTTTTTTTTTGTGGGAGATTAAGACCTATAAAGTTTGTAATGTTTATTTTATATGAATTTTAGGATTGTTTGTTCTCTTGTGTGATGACATTGACTGGTACTTCATCTTCTGGAGCATCTACTGCAATGTCGTCCTCCTCCCAATCTAAAAATGTGTTGAAGCGTAGCTCGAAAGATATGGGATGGGAATATGGGATCTTGGCAAATCCTACAAACTCAGATAAGGTGAAATGTAAGTTGTGTAACAAAATCATTAGTGGTGGAGTACATAGATTAAAACAACATGTAGCCAACATAAGGGGAAATGTAGCGGCATGCACAAAGTCTTCGAATGAAGATAAAGGCAAATGTCGAGCCGCATTAGAAGAAGCAAAAAATAAGAAGAAACAAAGGGTTAAGCACATTGTGGAAGTGAGGGAAGAGGTGCAACTTCAACAAATTCAAGAAGAAGAAGACGACATTAAAGTGATTGGGTCAAGGAAAAGGCCTCGCACTCTTGGACCTATGCGATTCTTCAAATGAGGGAAGTAAGAAGACTCGGCAACAAAACATCCATGATGCAATTTGGAAGGAAAGAACACATCAAGTGGATCAATATGTGGCTTGATGGGTGTATGAAGCCGGTATTCCTTTCCATGCTATTGATAATGATAGCTTCAAGCGTGTGATGGAAGCGGTTGGTCAATTTGGCCCGGGTTACCTACTTCCAAGCCAATACGAATTAAGGGAGCCATTATTGAAAGAAGAGGTAGAAAGAGTAAAAAAGTCACTCAAGAAACATGAAGAAGAGTGGGCTATGAATGGTTGCTCAATCATGACCGATGCTTGGAGTGACCGAAAAAGAAGAAGCATAATGAATTTATGTGTGAATTGCAAGGAAGGCACCATATTTCTTTCTTCTAAGGAATGCTCTAGTGAAGCACACATCGGGGAATATATCTTTGAATATGTTGACAAGTGTGTTGAAGAAATTGGGCCTCAAAATGTGATTCAAGTGGTAACCGATAATGCTTCTAACAATATGGTGGCGGCAAACATGATGAAGAAAAAGAGGCCGAACATGTTTTGGACATCATGTGCCACTCATACTTTGAATCTCATGCTTCAAGGGATTGGTAATCTCCCTAGGCTCAAAGGAGTTATTGACAAGGCAAAGGCTTTCACTATCTTCATTTATGCACATCATAAAACTTTGGCATTGATGAGGAAGCATACCAAGAAAAGAGAAATAATAAGGCCCGGAGTCACTAGATTTGCAACTTCTTTCCTCACATTGCAAAGCTTGATGGATAAGAAAAAAGACTTGAAAGTTATGGTTGCTAGTGAAGAATGGGAACAATGCAAACATGTCAAGACAACAAAGGGGAAAGCGGCATATGCTACTGTGTTGAGTTCACATTTTTGGAGTGGGGTCTTACTTTGCTTGAAAGTGTTTGAACCTTTATTCAAGCTACTTCGAATTGTAGATGAGGATAAGAAGCCTTCAATGGGGTTTTTGTATGGAGAGCTACAAAAAGCAAAGATGGAGATTAAAGAGACATTTAAGAACAATGAGGCCAACTATCAACCAATTCTTCAAATTATTGATGAAAAAGCTCGTGAGCAGCTTGATAGTCCATTGCATTTGGCGGGCTACCTCTTGAACCCTTATTATTTCTTCAAAGATCAAAGCATACAACATGATTCAATTGTCATGGAGGGGATTTTTACTTGTGTTGAGAAGTTCTTCCCCGATAACTATGAGGTTCAAAACCAAGTGATAAATGTTGAGATGCACAAGTATAGAGTAAAAGAAGGTGGATTTGGAAGACATTTGGCCAAACTTGGATGCGTTGCGAATGATGAAAACTATAATCCGGGTATGGATATTCACATATGCTTATATTATTATTTTATTTATTAAATTTGAGTTTATTACTTATTTTTCATTACTAATTGTGTGCTTTTTTTCTTCATTAGTTGCATGGTGGTATAATTATGGAAATGGTGTGCCTAATTTGCAAAGGATGGCTATAAAGATACTCTCATTGACTACAAGTTCATCCGGTTGTGAAAGAAATTGGAGTTCTTTTGAAGGTATACATACAAAAAAAAAGAATATACTAGATACAACAAGGTTAAATAATTTAGTCTATGTCCAATTTAATGCAAGGATTATGAACAAGAAGAAAAGAGAGAAGGAGAAGAAAGTGGACATACTACTTGCAAGTGAAGCTAGTATGGCTCAAGAATGGATTGTGGAGGGTGGTGATGAAGAACTTGAGCTTGGCTCGGGAATTGGAGAGACATCGGAGGTAGGTAGTAGTTCCCTAGAGCCTAGGGGGAGTTCTAAAAATGTAGAAGTAAGAGAACTTCATGAAGAAGATTTTATATCGGATGAGGATACGGAAGAAGAAGAAGGAGATGATGAAGAAATTGAGTTCGAGTCCGACACGGAGAGAGTCTTGGAGGGATATGGTGAAGAAGAGTTTGATGCCTAGTAACTTTCGTAGCTTGATTTTCTTTTCTGTCAGTGTTTTCATGTGTAGCATTCGAACATTTGACTCGTTGTTAATTCTATGAAATGTATGCCCATCATTCGTACTCATTGATGTTAATCTTGTTCTATGAAATGTTTGTGCAGCATTTGTACATTTGACTCATCGATAGTAGATTATGTGAGATGTATGTGCGTCATAGACTCTCACTCATAGTAATGTTGGACTTGAGTGTTTCCATAGTTCTAATCTTCCATAGTTCTAGTCTTCCATACTT
Source organism: Cotoneaster glaucophyllus (assembly GCA_036320875.1). Classification (NCBI taxonomy): domain Eukaryota; kingdom Viridiplantae; phylum Streptophyta; class Magnoliopsida; order Rosales; family Rosaceae; genus Cotoneaster; species Cotoneaster glaucophyllus. The sequence goes on along the minus strand of CM070058.1, from coordinate 10,022,827 downwards.
ACAAGTAGTGTCTAATTTTGAGAATGCTTATTTTGTTGAAAGAAATATTTCTTTTGTACATTTTCTACTTGTTTTGTAAGTATCAATATGCACTTATTCACATAATATACAAAAAAATTACCTAAATCCGCCAAGGCGCCCGTCTAGGTGCCGCCTAGCTGCCTAGGCGCTAGGCGCTAGCCCGCCGCCCGACTAGCGCCTAGCGTTTTTTAGAACCTTGCATATAAGTCATTCTCTTATTACTAAATATTTTACACAAATTGTAGAACCGGTTGCACATAACCCAACCTGATAGTGCTATATGTTGCCGTTTAATTGTATTAGTAATAATTGTTAAAGTTAAACTTAATACCCTTCACATATAAATAGAGTCGAACCATAGAAAGGGGAAATTTGATATAAGTTCAATTTTTTGAGCCAATAGTAGGAATAGTCCAATTTATTATAATAAGTCCAATTTGTTATATTTAATTATTTAATTATCAATAATTATCTGTTCAATAATAAGATTTATTATAAAAGAAAATTTCTTCCTAATTATCTCTTTGTTTAATTCTTTTTATTTATCTTTTTGTTATTTCTCGTTCTTCCTTCTGCTTTAAACCTATTTATAGATTTTATTTTAATTTTTTTAATCAAACTATATCACAGGTTAATTATATTTATCTACCTATATGACATTTTTTTTATAATCAACCTGTCACAGATTAATGTGTCTTACTTGTAGGTATGTTATGTTTTTTCTACCTTTTAATTAGGTTTCATATTTCACGTATAGATATAATATACATTCATATATTTGTTATTTGAGTTAGGGTAGAATGTTTTGCAGATAAATTTATGTTAGTATAATAGTTTTTTTGTTATAAGATATTAATATATTTTTTGGAGTTGGAAAATGCATAATATTAGAAGATTTTAATTGATTTTTAGATTTTTAGAAAATATAAAATGAGACCTATCAGGAGGACGAGCGTAGCCAGGCTAGGCACGGAGGTTACGATCCATCTACTTACCAGTGAGTGGGCTTTTGGTTTTCCGTATATACCTATATACTAAGTATTTTTCCCAGAAATGCATTTTAAATGACTTTATCAATGAATTGCCATGCCAATGTGTTTATACTTTTGATTATGCATTATGATTTGGATATACATGGTTGTTGACGCTGCGGGCGCTTAGGTAAGTTCCAGGTAAGTTTATGTGTTGATGATGAGGAGTTCTGTTATAATGATTATGATGAGATGCATTGAGAGCTCATTAACCTGCACCCCAGTGTTAGTGCTCCCGCTCATGGTTACGGGCACAGTCTTTCACGTGATGTTCACCTCCTGCACCACATGCTCATCTTGGATCCAAGTTAGGTGCACAGTCCTGTCTTATAGACCACTTTCAGTGGGTTCGACTCGTAGGTGACCCGCGATCATTCGCACAGTCTTCACGTGATTGTAGCACTAGAGCGTATTGTTTTACACTTAGTCCTGTCATATAGACCACTATAAGTGGGTTCGACTCGTGTGCAGGCATGATTTATGAGCTAGAGTTCAGTTGATGTGATATTGCAATTATTATTGCATTTGGATTACTTACCTGGTGATTTGATTTATGTAGCATGGCATATTCATGATTTGTTTACGTATTTTTTATGTTGATGATATCAGTTGAGATTTAGTATATGTATATACTATTTTCTAGGAAAATATACAGGTTTTACGACGAGAGGATATAACTGTTGTTAATAAATTGATTTTCGAAAAGCTTTGTTTTTTGGCCCACTCACGTTTTCTGTTTTGCGACCCTCCAGGTTTTAGGTAGCGTTTATTGGTGGCTTACGAGGATACGGCGGAGGTTCTGACAAACCATCACATATGTAGGACCACCCAGTGGCGAAGCCACTTGAGGGCGAGGAGTGGCGGCCGCCACTCCCCTCGCCGGAAAAACAAGGCTAGAGCGCTGGCCAGCCCCTCCCCTCCTGCCAAGGGCGAAGCTACATAGGAATAAGGAGCCTCCTCTCGCCGGAAATGATGCCCAGCAGCAACTTGCTGCCCCTTTTAGATCGTCGGAAAACCTGCAAACCATCCATTTTCCTTATTAATGCTGCGCTGCGGGTGTCTGTTCTTTTGGACCTGGGTTTATGAAAAAGAAACCTTGAGCAGAACGGCATCGTTTTGGCATACTAAAAAAATAGTAAGAAGCTAAAAACGGCGCCGTGTGATCATTGAAAGTTAAAAAGATAAGGGGACCACCTTCCATTCGTCTGTGTCCCCTTCAATTCCAGCTTCAAGACTTCATGCCTCAGCCAGCGGCTTCCACCTTCCATTCCAAGGAGCCTCGAAGCCAACATCTTCCAAGCCAACTTCCATAGCCACTTTTAATGTAAATATCTAATGTTTTTTTTTAAATTTAATGATCCCTAATTGATAGTTTAATATAAAATTTTATTTAATTGATATGAATTGTATGGTTATTGATGAATGAATTGTTTATTATTGATGAATTTAACTGTTGATTGTTGGTTTAATTAGTTATTACTCGTAGTAGACTCTACCATAGGATTAAGTGACTTTTTTTTTCTTTTCATTATACATTTAGGCAATGGAATGATACTATAAGTTATGGGGAAGGACAATCGATGTTTTATCACCCGTTAGTTTGATAATTTTGATTGATTGAAGTATAGTATAGTAAAAGATGTAGCATTTTGCCATTATTGCTAGTTTTCAAATGTGATTTTGATAAAGCAAGAAATGATGGAAGTAATGTGTGAGATCCCACATCGCTCAGGGGAGTGATTCTTATATGTATATTCCCATCTTTACCTAGCACGAGGCCTTTTGGGAGCTCACTGGCTTCGGATTCCATCGGAACTTCGAAGTTAAGCAAGTAGCGCGCGAGAACACTCCCATGATGGGTGACCCACTGGGAAATTCTCGTGTGAGTTCCCAGAAACAAAACCGTGAGGACGTAATTGGGGGCCAAAGCGAACAATATAGTGCTACGGTGGTGGAGAGGGCCCGGGATGTGGTGGACCCCGGGTCGAGATGTGACAATTTGGTATCAGAGCCTAACCCTGGCCGTGGTGTGCCGACAAGGACGTCGGGCCCCTAAGGGGGGTGGATTGTGAGATCCCACATCGCTCAGGGGAGTGATGCTTATATGTATATTCCCATCCCTACCTAGCACGAGGCCTTTTGGGAGCTCACTGGCTTCAGGTTCCGTAGGAACTTCGAAGTTAAGCGAGTAGCGCGCGAGAGCAATCCCATGATGGGTGACCCACTGGGAAGTTCTCGTGTGAGTTCCCAGAAATAAAACCGTGAGGGCGTAGTCAGGACCCAAAACGGACAATATCGTGCTACGGTGGTGGAGTGGGCCCGGGATGTGGTGGACCCCGGGCCGGAATGTGACATATTGTCTTCACTGAGAAACGGTTTACTACTTGGAGGTAAGGATTCGAAAATTTTAGCCCCTCCACCAAACAATTCCTAGCTTCGCCACTGGGACCACCTTTGGGTGTTATTTAAATTAGGACTTCTTTGCTTGACTGCACTTAGGCTATTTATGCTCTGATTGTGTATTCACACTTATTTCCGTTCTTGCACCTTAGCTTTTCTAGAACTCCTTGAAGTTTGGTTTTTTATTCATTCGTAATTCTTTCTATATTATTGCTTCCGCACTGTGCACATGGCTACGTCATACTCACATGACGGCCAGCATGCCTCGATCTCGGTCGGGGTGTGTCATACAGACTAAAACTTGTGTCAAAAAACAATTATATTGTTATAAGAACTATGGTATATGCCGCATCATTTACATATACAAATGTGAATGATAAGTCAAAGTGCTTAAACCCCAAATATTCTTTTAAAAGCAAAAGTAAAATGTGCTTGAAAAGGAAACTCTAATGTGCATAGAAAAATGTATGACAAAGAACTTAGTCAACAAAAATAGGGATTTGGTTTGTGGTGTCGCGTAAGTTGGAAATTTCAACTTTGTATTTTGGGTATGGAGCTACCTTGCTTTACGGAGACCGTTCCTCTTTAATCTGCACTAGATCACTATATAATAAGCCATGCATGGTTATTGTTTTTTGCATCAGCGTCTGAGATCTCTCTTATTATACACAAGCACACACATAGAAACACACAGATCAAGCACACACTTACATATACACATATTCAAATGGAGCGTTCAATGCGTTTTGTTTCAGCCGCCTTCGTTCTTGTCTTGCTTTTGGCCGCTACTGGTAATTATACCTCTTTTATTTAATAATTATTTTTTTATGATGTTTCTAATAAAGGATCTTATTCAACAAAAAAATTTGATCTTTAGAGATGAGGCCAATGGGTGTTGAGGCAAGGACTGAGTCAAGCAAGGCATTTGAGGGGAAGATCTGTGAGGTTTCGAGCACCTTATTCAAAGGGTTGTGCATTTCGTCTAACAACTGTAAACACACCTGCAGAAAGGAGCAATTCACTCGAGGCCATTGTAGTCTCTTGACCCGTGCTTGTGTGTGCACCAAAAAGTGCTAATTAATTAGTTAAAAAGAAATGTAATCTGTGTAGAGACCGTGCTTGTGTAATGTGATGGATTGATATGGCCCTGTATCCACATGGTTGCTTTTGCTAATAAATTAAATGACCCTGCATGGATCATTATTTATATGTCTAGTGTAGTGTTTTCATCGCACCTGACGTACTTTTAGTCGCCTATTATCCTATATGTTTTTCTTCAGGATTATTAATAACATTCCAAATAGTCACCACAAACTGTTCTTTTGTTTATTGACTTTCAATTAAGAAAGAGTGCACGATAATTATCCTGAAATGCTAATAACAATATTTATTTTTTCCGTTTTGACAAAGCATTTTGTTGAAAAATTTCACATAGTGTACCTAGATTAAACACATTACTTTAATTTGTGTCACAAAGATTATTTAAATCACATTGTCGATTTCATATGTACTTTTTTGTCCACACATTCTGTTGTATTAAGTTCTTTTGCCTTTTAAACCAGTAGTAATAAACGTAACACAAGGTGAGGTAGCACAAGAAAAAATTTAGAAGATGGTTCGAAATTGCTTAACCAACTTTTAAGCAAAGTCTTAATTATTTATTTTTATTTTATTTTATTTTAGAAGTATTAGTCCTTAAAGATTAATATTTTCTTGATAACCTTTTAAATGACTCTTCCACTTTTTTTTTCTTAAAACACTTTCATATTTTTTTTTGTCACTTTTCTGCATAGTATGTTTGGTATTGCCAAGGACGGAGCCACCTTGGGCCCAAGGGACTTATGCCCTAACTCAGTTTTTTGTGAAAAAATTGTACATATTACATATAATAATTTCACGTGATAAAGCATTTTCAGCTATGAAATTTCTAAATGATCAATTGAGAAATCGTAAGAAAATTAATTGATGATTGATAACATGATTATTTTTATAGAAAGAGATATTTGATGGTATTGGTAATAAAATTGTTATGCAACGTTTTCAAAACATGAAAATGCGTCGTGAGATATTGTAATATGATATATTTTATGGATTAGTGTATGTGCATTGTTAGTAAATTCTTAAGCTTTTTAATTTGTGACTTTATTTTTTAGGATGTCCCGATTCATATAGATCTCAGACTTTGTCCATGATGTATTAGGATGAATTTACAAGAGCTTATAAAATATATATATATATATATATATATATATATATATATATATATATCAATTGTATCATTCTAAGTTACCCTAATTAAGTTTGAAATCTTAAGTGAAAACTTGTTACAGATACATAAAAACATTCCATGCGTTTTCTCCCAACTATATGCTTCTTCCTGTTGCTTTTGGTGGCCACCGGTAGTATTTCTTCTTGATCGATCTTCTTAACTAACTTCATGGTTAATATATATATTATTATGATTATAATCATGCACAGTAACCATATTTTGTTTGGAATAATTGTTTATTAGGACGACAGTTGCTGAGGGTAGAGATAGAATTCTAGGTTTTCATGATTATTATTCTGATTGATTTATTCTTCTCACATAGAGGAATATATATATGCTTATACAATCTTCTACAAACTAGGAAATAAGTATCCTAAATATTCTAGGATACCAATTACATAATCTCATACCCAAAATATCCCTACATTCCTTATTCCCCAAAGATTGACTCACAACAACACTCCCTCTCAAGTTGGTGCGTAGATATCACCTAGGCCCAACTTGTTAAGTGAGTCCTGAAAAATCCTTGATGACACGGCATGAGTCAATACATCTGCCAACTGATCTTCAGATCTCACATACGAAATATCAATCAACCTAACTTCCAACTTCTCTTTGATAAAATGCCTATCCACCTCAACATGCTTCGTACGATCATGTTGAATTGGATTGTTAGCTATTTCTCTCGCAGCTTGATTATCACAATACAGCAGCATAGCTCCATGTGGTTTGAACCCAATCTCGGTCAGGAGGATCTTTAGCCACAACAATTCACAAATCCCATGTGCCATACCACGGTATTCAGCCTCTGCACTAGATCTAGCAACCACATTTTGTTTCTTGCTCCTCCAAGTCACAAGATTACCTCCAACAAATGTAAAGTACCCTGACGTAGAGCGTCTATCAGTAATGTTTATAGCCCAATCAGCATCTGTGTACCCTTTTACCTCCAAATGCCCATGTTTCCTGAAAATCAACCCTTTTCCAGGTGCACCTTTTAAATAACTCAAAATTCGCATCACTGTAGCCATGTGATCTTCACTAGGGGAGTGCATGAATTGACTTACCACACTTACCGCATATGCAATATATGGCCTCGTGAGAGACAAGTAAATCAACCTCCCTACTAACCTCTGGTATCTTTCCCTGTTTGCCGGGACTTGGTCAGGATAAATTGCTAGATAATGATTCTGAACTATAGGTGTTTCCGCTGGTTTACATGCCAACATCCCTGTCTCAGACAAGAGATCTAGAACATACTTCCGCTGTGACAAGTAAATACCCTCACGGGAACGAGCAACTTCAATTCCCAAGAAGTACTTCAAGCCTCCTAAGTTTTTCATCTCAAACTCCAAAGAGAGATACCCCTACAGTCTCTCCATTTCTTCGGTATCATCACCAGTAACTACCATATCATCAACATAGATTATTAACAAGGTGACCTTACCTTCTCTGCGTTTGATGAACAAAGTGTGATCCACATTTCCTTGTCGGTAGCCATATTTCTTCATTGCCTCAGTGAATCTCCCAAACCATGCTCTAGGTGACTGTTTGAGTCCATAAAGGGCTTTTCGCAATCTACACACTTTGCCCACTCAGTTCGGCACTTCATACCCAGGTGGAAGCTCCATGTAAACTTCTTCTTCTAGGTCTCCATGTAGAAAAGCATTTTTTGCATCAAATTGCTTCAATGGCCAATCATAGTTAGCAGCTAAAGACAAAAGAACTCGAATAGTGTTCATTTTTGCTACCGGGGCAAATGTTTCTTGATAATCCACTCCGAAAGTTTGTGTGTATCCTTTAGCAACCAACCTTGCCTTGTATCTGTCAATGGTTCCATCTGCTTTGTGTTTGATGGTGAACACCCATTTACACCCCACTGGTCTATTCCCCTGTGGTAATGACTCCACGCTCAAAGTCTTATTTTTCTGTAGAGCCTCCATTTCGACCTCCATTGCTTTTGTCCATTGAGGATCTCGCAAAGCTTCTTCCACTTTTGTTGGGATTTTGATTCCATCCATTGTATTCACCATGGCTTGGTAGCTAGGGGACAATCGATGAGCAGAGACATACTCTGCAATAGCATATCTGACTTTTCCTTCAGGGGAATACCTGTCAAGTGGTTTCCCACGATTTTGTCCAGATGGCAACACATATGTACTTTCAATATTAGTCAAATTATGAGCTCCATCAGGTTGGGATAAACTTACCTCATGGATATCCTCGGGCACTTGGATGGGTACAACTAAAGGAGGGTTATTTCTTGAAGTGCTTTGGTTGTTAGAGTCTTGGAACAATGATCGGAGCTCGCTGCTACCTTGACTCCGTGCATTGGACTGTACACTGGGCTGTGCCATTCCCTCGGGCCTACTTTCGGACTGATTGACACTTGCAGCCTCACGAGTTTCCAAACTGATTGACAGTTGCTGAGGGTAGACATAGAATTCTAGGTTTTCATGAATATTAATCTGATTGATTTATTCTTCTCACATAGAGGAATATATATATGCTTATACAATCTTCTACAAACTAGGAAATAAGTATCCTAAATATTCTAGGATACCAATTACATAATCTCATACCCAAAATATCCCTACATTCCTTATTCCCCAAAGATTGACTCACAACAACAGGTAGGACATGCGAGTCTCGAGTAACCGCTTCAATTGAACTTGCGTGAGTAAGAGTAACTGTGCAGTTGTTTGCCAAACTAAGGGCTTCCTCGGTGGCTGGTGCTGCGTTTACGCTGCAAATGCTTTTGCACACAAAACTGTTGATTAGCTAATTAGTTAAGCTAGTGATGAGCTGATCACTTATCACTTACTTATTAGTGGGTGCATGGACGCACCTACTTTGGTACTAGTGTGGAACTAGCTGGAATAATTCACGGTTAGGTTGTTAATTAATATCGTATCTCTGTTATGGTTTTTAATGTTCTTGTTTGTGATGCATCATCATCATGAGTTACTTTGTACAGTATGTCGTACTGTGTTACTTCTTTATAGGTTAATCTCAGTTTACTACTCTGAAGTTTTTTGATTCATTACATACATCAAGTTTTTTCCGTCCCAATCTGGTACATAAAGTGATAATTAATTTTGAGATACTATCAGACATCTTCCTCGTGAATTCGTAGAGCATTGTATAAAGAATGTTCAAGGGTGCTTCATCTAAACAACTGAAGGTTGATCCAATGGATTATGAATCTTCTAATTTTATCATTCTTGAGCAATATGTTAGATGCTTTTTTCTGACAAAGGATAACGTTAGTGGGTTAAATAGATGGGGTTTTTGAACATTAGTCCTTGTAAAAGATTAAAATAAAAAAAATAAAAAATAAAATAAAATAAAAAACATGGTGCTAGGTTATATATTTAATTTAATCCCTTGAAGTGTACTTTAATCAAAATTTACATTCAATTTTTGTTATTTAATGTGTATTTTTATTTAATCTCTCCACATTAAATTTTAATTTTATTAATATGCACATATTTAGTTTTTTTAATTATAAATGAATGTAAATGAGAAAATATTAAAAGAAATTTGTGATACAAATATATATAAATACATAAGTGTACAGAAATGACTGTGCCGAAATATATAAAATTGACTTTTTGTACCGAAATATTTGTACCTACATGATTGTACCGAAATATATTATAATGAACCTAAATGTATTATATTGAATTAATGTACCTAAATATCAATACCGAAATGTGCGTACCTAAATGTCAATACCGAAATGTATGTACCTAATTGTCAGGAACGAAATGTATTTACCAAAATGTACGTACCTAAATGTATGTACCGAAATATAATATATTGAATTAATGTACCTAAAAGTCAATACTCAAATGTATGTACCAAAATGTACGTAATGAAATTCATTATATTGAATCAATGTAACTATATGTTTGTACCGATGGATATATCGAAATATTCAAATGTATTAGTGTACCTAAATGTAGAACAAACAAAATTGTTATCAGAATATATATTATAAAAAAAATTAGTGCCCTAAATGTAGACATTAAAATATATTATGATGAATGAAATAAAAATTAAATTTAAATGTAATTAATACATTAAAATAAAAATAAAAAGATAAATAAAACATCAAAATATAACTAATAAATGATATGATTAAATGTACTAGGGAGTAAAAGTGGATTTTAATCTTACACAAGGTTATAGTCTAAAACTCATCGTTTTTAAGGATTAAAATGAAGTTTTTTATAAATAGATAGTTGTTAGGGGAGAAGGGATTCGACAGGGATCGAACTTGCACCATGATGTGTAGGCATGATTACTTTTATGTACTACATTAAAGCGTCATCCGCCAATATGTTATATGCTTACTGATGAAATGATTGCTGTAAATTTGTTGCATTTGCCGAAGAAAAGACAACCGATGCCCCGTCCATCGTATTATCTTCCATTTACATATAAGTCATTCTCTTGTTACTAAATATTTTACACAAATTGTAGAACCGGTTGCACATAACCCAACCTGATACTGCTATATGTTGCCGTTTAATTGTATTAGTAATAATTGTTAAAGTTAAATTTCACATATAAATAGAGTCGAACCATATAAAGGGGAAATTTGATATAAGTTCAATTTTTTGAGCCAATAGTAGGAATAGTCCAATTTATTATAATTAGTCCAATTTGTTATATTTAATTATTTAATTATCAATAATTATCTGTTCAATAATAAGATTTATTATAAAATAAAATTTCTTCCTAATTATCTCTTTGTTTATTTATTTTTATTTATCTTTTTGTTATTTCTCGTTCTTCCTTCTGCTTTAAACATATTTATAGATTTTTTTTAATTTTTTTAATCAAACTATATCACAGGTTAATTATATTTATCTACCTATATGATATTTTTTTTTTATAATCAACCTGTCACAGATTAATGTGTCTTACTTGTAGGTATGTTATGTTTTTTCTACCTTTTAATTAGGTTTCATATCTCACGTATAAATATAATATACATTCATATATTTGTTATTTGAGTTAGGGTAGAATGTTTTGCAGATAAATTTATGTTAGTATATTAGTTTTTTTGTTATAAGATATTAATTATATTTTTTGGAGTTGGAAAATGCATAATATTAGAAGATTTTAATTGATTTTTAATATTTTTAGAAAATATAAAATGAGACCTATCCGGAAGACGAGCGTAGCCAGGCTAGGCAGGAGGTTACGATCTGTCTACTTACCAGTGAGTGGGCTTTTGGTTTTCCGTATATACCTATATACTAAGTATTTTTCCCAGAAATGCATTTTAAATGACTTTATCAATGAATTGCCATGCCAATGTGTTTATACTTTTGATTATGCATTATGATTTGGATATACATGGTTGTTGACGCTGCGAGCGCTCAGGTAAATTTCAGGTAAGTTTATGTGTTGATGATGAGGAGTTCTGTTATAATGATTATGATGAGATGCATTGAGAGCTCATTAACCTGCACCCCAGTGTTAGTGCTCCCGCTCATGGTTACGGGCACAGTCTTTCACGTGATGTTCACCTCCTGCACCACGCGCTCATCTTGGATCCAAGTTAGGTGCACAGTCCTGTCGTATAGACCACTTTCAGTGGGTTCGACTCGTAGGTGACCCGCGATCATTCGCACAGTCTTCACGTGATTGTAGCACTAGAGCGTATTGTTTTACACCTAGTCCTGTCATATAGACCACTATAAGTGGGTTCGACTCGTGTGCAGGCATGATTTATGAGCTAGAGTTCAGTTGATGTGATATTGCAATTATTATTGCATTTGGATTACTTACCTGGTGAATTGATTTATGTAGCATGGCATATTCATGATTTGTTTACGTATTTTTGATATTGATGATATCAGTTGAGATTTAGTATATGTATATACTATTTTCTGGGAAAATATACAGGTTTTAAGGTGAGGGGATATAACTGTTGTTAATAAAATGATTTTCGAAAAGCTTTGTTTTTGGCCCATTCACGTTTTCTGTTTTGCGCCCCTCCAGGTTTTAGGTAGCGTTTGTTGGTGGCTTACGAGGATATGGCGAAGGTTCTGACAAACCATCACATATGTAGGACCACCTTTGGGTGTTATTTAAATTAGTACTTCTTTGCTTGACTGTACTTAGGCTATTTATGCTGTGATTGTGTATTCACACTTTTTTCCGTTCTTGCACCTTAGCTTTTCTAGAACTCCTTGAAGTTTGGTTTTTTATTCATTCGTAATTCTTTCTATATTATTGTTTCCGCACTATGCACATGGCTACGTCATACTCACGTGACGGCCAGCATGCCTCGATCTCGGTCGGGGTGTGTCATACAGACTAAAACTTGTGTAAAAAAACAATTATATTGTTATAAGAACTATGGTATATGCCGCATCATTTACATATACAAATGTTAATGATAAGTCAAAGTGCTTAAACCCCAAATATTATTTTAAAAGCAAAAGTAAAATGTGCTTGAAAAGGAAACTCTAATGTGCATAGAAAAATGTATGACAGAGAACTTAGTCAACAAAAATAGGGATTTGGTTTGTGGTGTCGCGTAAGTTGGAAATTTCAACTTTGTATTTTGGGTATGGAGCTACCTTGCTTTACGGAGACCGTTCCTCTTTAATCTGCACTAGATCACTATATAATATGCCTTGCATGGTTATTGTTCTTTGCATCAGCGTCTAAGATCTCTCTTATTATACACAAGCACACACATAGAAACACACAGATCAAGCACACACTTACATATACACAAATTCAAATGGAGCGTTCAATGCGTCGTGTTTCAGCCGCCTTCGTTCTTGTCTTGCTTTTGGCCACTACTGGTAATTATACCTTTTTTATTTAATAATTATTTTTTTATGATGTTTCTAATAAGGCATCTTATTCAACAAAAAAAAATTGATCTTTAGAGATGGGGCCAATGGGTGTTGAGGCAAGGACAGAGTCAAGCAAGGCAGTTGAGGGGAAGATCTGTGAGGTTTCGAGCACCTTGTTCAAAGGGTTGTGCATTTCGTCTAACAACTGTAAACACACCTGCAGAAAGGAGCAATTCACTAGAGGCCATTGTAGTCTCTTGACCCGTGCTTGTGTGTGCACCAAAAAGTGCTAATTAATTAGTTAAAAAAAATGTAATCTGTGTAGAGACCGTGCTTGTGTAATGTGATGGATTGATATGGCCCTGTATCCACATGGTTGCTTTTGCTAATAAATTAAATGACCCTGCATGGATCATTATTCATATGTCTAGTGTAGTGTTTTCATCGCAGCTGACGTACTTTTAGTCGCCTATTATCCTATATGTTTTTCTTTAGGATTATTAATAACATTCCAAATAGTCACCACATACTAAAATTGGATTTTAATCTTACACAAGGTTATAGTCTAAAACTCATCTTTTTTAAGGATTAAAATGAAGTTTTCTATAAATAGATAGTTGTTAGGGAAGAAGGGATTCGACAGGGATCGAACTTGCACCAGGATGTGTAGGCATGATTATTTTTATGTACTACATTAAAGCGTCATCCGCCAGTATGTTATATGCTTATTGATGAAATGACTGCTGTAAATTTGTTGCATTCGCCGAAGAAAAGACAACCGATGCCCCATCCATCGTATTATCTTCCATTTACATATAAGTCATTCAATATTTTACACAAATTGTAGAACCGGTTGCACATAACCCAACTTGATAGTGCTATATGTTGCCGTTTAATTGTATTAGTAATAATTGTTAAAGTTAAACTTAATACCTTTCACATATAAATAGAGTCGAACCATATAAAGGGGAAATTTGATATAAGTTCAATTTTTTGAGCCAATAGTAGGAATAGTCCAATTTGTTATATTTAATTATTTAATTATCAATAATTATATGTTCAATAATAAGATTTATTATAAAAATCAAATTTCTTCCTAATTATCTCTTTGCTTATTTCTTTTTATTTATCTTTTTGTTATTTCTCGTTCTTCCTTCTGCTCTAAACCTATTTATAGATTTTATTTTAATTTTTTTAATCAAACTGTATCACAGGTTAATTATATTTATCTACCTATATGACATTTTTTTTATAATCAACATGTCACATATTAATGTGTCTTACTTGTAGGTATGTTATATTTTTTCTACCTTTTAATTAGGTTTCATATCTTACGTATAGATATAATATACATTCATATATTTGTTATTTGAGTTAGGGTAGAATGTTTTGCAGATAAATTTATGTTAGTATATTAGTTTTTTTGTTATAAGATATTAATTATATTTTTTGGAGTTGGAAAATGCATAATATTAGAAGATTTTAATTGATTTTTAATATTTTTAGAAAATATAAAATGAGTAGAAAAAAAAATAAGAACATATAAATGAGATAACTGGACTCACTCCTAAAAACACTCTACCTTTTTGGACTTGGATCTAAAAGCCCCTTAATTGTATTAGTAATAATCATTTGGCCTTTTTTTTTATTTTTTGGTAAACTTATCAGTTGGCCTTTAGATACGATGTTTAGTGCTACTGATCAAATTTTTATAGAACAGTTTGTTAAAGAAGTCCAAACAAATATTCTTATATCTAATCCGAGTAATGTTAGGGAGACTAAATTGGTAAACTAAATGACATGGAAGTTGATGAGTGAATTATTACTTAAACGTTGATAAACGTACTCATTTTCTATTGATGACACATCATTTAGTTTACAAATTTAGTCTTCCTAGCATTACTCTTACTGAGTAACACTAGGGAGACCAAATTTTTTAAACTAAATGATGTGGTTGTAGATGATTGGATTATTAATTAAGTGTCGATTAACATGCTTATTTCTTATTGGTAACACATCATTTGGTTTAAAAAATTTGGTTTCCTTAACATTAGTCTTACTCTATCCAATCCTATAATCTTTGTGTGGGGTCCATTGTCTACCTGAGTAAGAAAAACCCCGCTTTAACCAATTCAACCATGTGGTACCTCAGCAGAACACCTTCTTTAGTTTCAAATGCCAAACCAACTGATCAAACCCTCATTCCTTTGCACAATTCCATCTTCGCATTTTCTGATTCTGGCCTTTTTGATGAAATTTGCATTGTTGAAATCCGAAAAAAATCCCCTCATTGATCATAAAAACAACAACAAACAAGCAGAGACAACATATTCATTTCCATCATGGGAATGGTTTGCCTACCAATAGTGGCGGATCTAGGAAATAATACTAGGGGGGTTAGTAAGAATAGCGCGCAATTTTTTTTACTAGAAATAGCATGCATATCGTCATTTCATCGAGTCTTGATAGGCCTGAAGTTATTTGGAAAGGCATACTGCACACCTGTTAATGCTTCATTTGCGAGAGTAACTAACATGTTCCAAGGCTGCTCCTGTGGAGCCAAAAATAATCACAAGGCGACACGTGGACATTTTAGCAAAAAATGACCAAACTACCCCTGAGGTACACCGGAATTTCTACACGAGAGCAGCAGACAATCATCTTTCAACAAAAGTCAAAAATGCTCTAAAGAGAGGTAACCAAATCAAATCCTTTTCTTGCAAAGTAACCTCCAAAATAATATTAATAGGTAAATTAATGGCTTAATTACCCATTTAATCCATTAATTACCTATTAAAATTATACAATTTAAACCAAAAAACTAACAAAGGGCCGGCCACTATTCCCATCCTCACTATTCCCATCCTCATTATTCCCATTATCCCAAAGTTATTACCCAAATTAAAATAATCAATTATTTTTGTAACCACCCATTTATTATTTTTATATTCAATTAGCCATTGAATTGGCTAATTAAACATGAAATAAACCCAAAAATCAATAGTGGCCGGTCACCATCATTCAAAATGGGAGAAGCCTAATCCTATAAATAGGCACCCATTCTCACCAAAAAGTCATTCCAAATCTCTTGAAAAAATCCCAAATTCTCTAAACACTTTTCTCTCTAAATTTCTAACTTTGGCATCGGAGGTTCTTCGGCCAAACCCCCCCCCCCCATTCATCATGGGCGCGTGAGGCTCTTGGCCTTAACCTAAGGTGCTATTTGTTTTGTAGGTGCAAATCCGTCCAAGATCGAAGAGGAGAAAATTTGCATCCACAAATTGGTGCTTTCATTGAGAGTAAGAAATCTACACTCGTAAAAGACTCTCGCACAAAAAGGTTTTTTCTCTAATTTCTAGTCCATTTGTATTTTTCATACGTTTTTATTATTAGAATTTTATTTGCAAAGGTTCTTTGATAAAACGTATAAAAAAAAAAAAAAAAAATACAATGGCTAGAAATTTGGAAAATTCCACGAGTGACAATTCAAATATTCAAGAAATGAGATCGCGACGATCCACAAGAGTAAATGTGATCTTAAGTGGAGCGGCACCACCACCACGAGTTTCCACCACGGGAACCACTGCGGTGGCTACCACGGTAGCCCACCACGGCGAGGTCCATGGCACCATCACCACGGCCCGAGCCGTGCCATCCCAGGCCACGGCCCAAGCCATGTTATCCCGAGCCCAACGCGAGCCCAATGCATTACCTAGCCGAGCCCAAGCCTCGTATCCACGTGTACCACACGCTAAGCAGCCTGCTCTCGCCGAGCAGCTCACTCCCGTGGTCCAGCCTGCTCCCTCCGAGCAGCCCACATTCGTGGTCCAGCCTGCTCCCGCCGAGCAGCCCACTCTTGTGGCCCAGCCTGCTCTCGCCGAGCAGCTAACTCCCGTGGTCCAGCCTGCTCCCTCCGAGCAGCCCACATTTGTGGTCCAGCCTGCTCCTGCCGAGCAGCCTACTCTCGTGGCCCAGCCTGCTCTCGCCGAGCAGCCTACTCTCGTGGCCCAACCTGCTCTCGCCGAGCAGT
Organism: Cotoneaster glaucophyllus; assembly: GCA_036320875.1. NCBI lineage: Eukaryota > Viridiplantae > Streptophyta > Magnoliopsida > Rosales > Rosaceae > Cotoneaster > Cotoneaster glaucophyllus. The sequence goes on along the minus strand of CM070058.1, from coordinate 10,006,249 downwards.
TCACTCCCGTGGTCCAGCCTGCTCCTGCCGAGCAGCCCACTCCTGTGGCCCAGCTTGCTCTTGTGACCCGTCCTACCCCCGTGATCTTTCAAGCAGCCCAAGTCGGCCCAAGACTATCTCAGCCATCTGGACCTACCATCAAGCCGGGGGCATTCTCACCATATTTCTTCGCGGATTTGGCAGTTCCCAACTCAAATCCCGTGCCCAGAGTCTACCACTCTTCCACTGCTCAAGGAGGCACATTCCTTCCAAGCTCTTCCAATCCAAATGGCGAACAACACTTGTCTCGACAAGTCATAAAGTTGATGAGCGCCCTAGCACAACAGACGACCTTGGTAAACCAGCTCTTGCAGCGCACCAAGATGCAACGTGTCCCAAATGAGGTGACCCGAGGAAGGACAAGGGCAGACGAAGAACCTCTCCAGCAACATCCCGGCAAACAGCCACTCAACCAGCCCCGAACCTAGCGTTTGGGCAGAGTACACTCCCAATTGGGCCCCCGAGATAGCGTATACTCCCGTCCTAGCGCGTGGAGGAGCGTGCAATCTCGACTAGGCCCACGAACGAGCATAGACTCACGGTTGGGACCACACTCCGATAATCAACATGAGCAGCCTTCCAAGCGAAGTGTTCATTCGTGGCTAAGTCCGCAAGGAACATCCTCCACATCACATCGGAGTAGGCAGCATGACGGACGGAGAGAAGCAGTCACTTAATTCGGCTCAAGTTCAACCAGCAGCTTGCGAAATCCCTCGCCTGCTAGGAATCCACCACATGCACCGCTACCGCGGCATAGACGAGCCGAGCACGTAGAAGAGCAGCCTAGAGCAGCAGGTCAAAACTGGGGGCAGCCGAGAGCTCCACTACCCCAACAAAGGCAAATTCAGGAAGAAGTAGAGAGAATCTTGACCAAGCGATTGCGCGATTTCCAACGCAACGAGGTCACCGACGAGGCACTACGACGGGATATGACCAACATAAGCAGGTCATCATTCACGGACAAGATCGAGCAGGCAGAGCCTCTACACGAATTTAGCATGCCACATTTCACATCCTTCAAAGGAGATGGAGACCCGGAGAGACACTTAAAGCACTACCAAACCGCAATGATTCTCTATCGAAACAATGACAATCTCATGTGCAAGATATTCGCCACTACTCTACAAGATGAGGCCCAAGATTGGTTCTACACCCTGCCACCACAATCTATCCGGAGTTTCGACGAACTTTCTTTGGTTTTCACCAAAGAATATTCATCTTACCGCTCGATCAAGAAAAAGTCCGACCACTTGTTCAATGTCAAGAAGAACCCAAAGGAGTCGCTTCGCGACTATGTGAAGAGGTTCAAAGTAGAGAAGGCTAAGATAGTCGGATGCAACGACTCGATAGCTAGAGCAGCCTTCCAAAAAGGACTTCCGGTAGACCACCTGCTGTTTGGAAAATTGATCATGAAAGAAGATCTAACTCTGGCAGACTTTTTCACTCTAGTAGAAAAGCATGCACTTTGGGACGAGGCTCGCTAATCCAGGTTCAAAGACCGGAGGGAGTACCCGACATCACCTTCCAACTATCCAAACTGGAAGCAACGGAGGACCTATTCGCATGTTTGACGAAATCTGAAGCAGCAATAAGCTCTACCATCATACGAGAAGAGCTGGGGGCCCGACTACCTGTATTCCACAGTTCAAAAGCTCTCCTCGATGCTACCATAAATTCAAAAAGCGAACTTTGGCGATAATTGTTGCAACCCGAAAGCTCAAGTTTTACCTTCAGATGCACGTGACCATCAACTCAAACGCTCTATTCCGGTAGAGTATCTAGACATGCCTAGCATAGAAACGAAGCCAGCAGTTGAAGTGTCACAGAGTCTAGAAAGCTCCAAATAAGGGCAGCACGCTACTATACGTGGAATGACATCTCATCCGAAGATCTTACACCGGACCACATCTCTGCTGCCTAACGCCTCCCGATGACTTGAAGGTTTTAAGCTCAATCCATGAATGCATTTGTGGAAACCACTCCGGAGGTCGGTCCTTAGCACAGAAGGCTCTTAAACTCAAGCTACTACTAACCTACCATGCATCAAGATGCTAAGGAAATAATACAAAAGTACGACCGCTACGACCGCTGCCAACACTACAAGCCGGTACCAGCACTGCTAACCATCGAGCTACATCCACATACGAGTCATTGACCATTCATGCAGTGAGCAAACGACCTGGTAGGACCTATATCACCTACTACTATGGGAAGAGGCATGATGATCATGGCAACTGACTACTTCACCAAATGGGTAGAATCAGAGCCCATGACAACCACGACTCAGACGGACATAGAGCACTTCGTATGAGGGAACATCATTTGTTGATGTGGCATCCCTCAGTCCATCGCCACCGACAATGGCCCGCAATTCGTGGGCAAAGATTTGGCGAACTTCTTTCAAAGATATAACATCAAGCAGCACATGTCCACGCCGAGATATCCTCAAAGCATTGGGCAGGTCGAAGCATCCAACAAGACGATCCTCGACTGCCTCAAGAAATCCCTCACCAACAAGAAGGGAAAATGGCCAGACGAACTCCCCGGATGTCTATGGGCATATCGCACCACCAAAAGATGAGCAACCGGTGAAACTCCTTTCTCTTTGGCATTTGGCTCATAAGCAATCATTCATCCCAATGTCATCAATCCAAGTGACATCGCTCTACTACCAAGCATTGAGCAGAACAATAAGGAGATGGTCATAAGCTTAGATCTGGCAGAGGAGAAGCGCGAGCAGATCATCACCTGCAACGCAGCCTACCAATAACAGTTCCTCTCCAGCTAAAACAAAAGGGCCAAGGTCTGGCAATTCTAGCCTGAAGATCTAGTTCTAAGAAAAACCTTCATCACTACCCCTATAGAAGGCTCCAAAAGATAGATCATATCTGGGAAGGCCTGTACAAGATCAGCAGAGTAGGTGGCAACAGTAATTACACCTTCGTCACCGTGAAACGACAAAAAGATCAAAAAGCAGTGGAACACCTACAATCTGAGGAAGTACCATGTGTGACCTCCCGCTACATCAAAAGCCCGAAGACTCAAGCAGCTCGATGGGCACCACCTCACAAGCCGAGGACTATCCAGTTGTTATGCAGTTCCTACTTTACAGCTAAGTTCTCGTTCGTTTCACTCGTTTTTCAATGAGGAATTCAGAAGTAATCACAACTTGGCTTGGCTGCATGTTTACAACAACTGATCATTCCTGCACTTCAAAAGAAGATCGCGCCCTTCTTAGGGACTCACCGTAGGAATTGCACCCCCCGATGGACCAACCATGCTCTCCAGTGCGAGAGGGTAAACTAATTCCCCGACACCCACATGGGTCTACTCTCCAAAGCAGGAGGATAAATTCTACACTCCGAATATCCAGACGTGGATGAGCCTGGCTGCCCTAGTATAACTAGATGCACAATGGCTTGTGCCGGGATTCCTAGAAGTAGCCACAATGGTCTTTTTCAAGGCTTAGCTAATTGAAGGATTTTGGGTCTCTTGGCCTAATCTGTGGGGAACCGGGCCCTAGAGACGGAGGGGGCACATTACTCAGTACATCCGATGGACGGCTGCCCTGGAACCTTAAAGCTGCTACCGAGTGCACTAAGGTAGCCTACGGTTTCCAGAAGACTGCCTACGGCTTGCCCTTCGAGCAGTAAAACTGCGCTAGACTTATACAACCACACATTCTTGTGAAAGGTTAAACAAGCCAGCATGTATAAATGAAGTTTTATCCACTGCCGACATGCTACGTAGTCGATAAGCTTCACCTCTGCCAAGAGCGGAACAACTTACACCATGTCCTAAAGTGTTGTGATACTTGCTACGCAACCTACGGAATTGGAGAAAGCCAAGGTTAACAGCCTAGCGGTCACGCGGACTTGACTGCTTCTGTAAGTAAGGCGTCCGGCAGCCGACCCTATGGCTAACAACTTTGCAAAATTCTACACCAACACCTACGGCTGCATAGGCTACGCGGCATGTCTGTTTATAAAAAAAGTAGCACGCCTACCATTGATCTATAAAGTCTAAAGGTTTGGGCATGAACAAAAGAAGCGATGATGGAGAAAAGCGAAGGAAGCAAGTTTATTAAATTTTCTAGCAAAATTGATAAACAACTAGCAAAGACTGAAGGAGTTCAAACAAAACAAAAACGACAAAGAAAATCTTAAAGACTACCTAGAAGACTACTCTTCAGCAACTTGAACACTCCACGACTACTCGGTCGCCACACCTTCAGCAGCCGCGACATTCTCAGCAGCGGCACTATCCGGCACTTCACCCCGGCTGCACCAGCCTAGACACCAACATCTCCGACTACTTCACTAATGGAGGCCTCAAAAGTAAAGGTGAACAAGTCTTCCGGAGAAATAAAGAAGGTCTCAAAACCTCGAGCCCATCATTCTCACCCTTCAGCTGCTCATTCTCCTCGAGCAGACCAACACGGACGCGCTGCAGCTCATCTACTTCCTTCTTCAGTACACCTCGAAGTTCCAACACTTGGGGTTCAAGCCTATCGACGATTCTCTTAAAGTGGATCACTTGATTATAAGCAGCAACCAACTCTTTGTCCTTTGCATAAGCAGTAAAACGAAGCTCAGAAACGGCACCCTCAAAATCTTGAATCTAAGTTGAAGAATAAGCTTCAGCTGCCATAGTCTTCTCCACCTCCTTGGCAGCTTTGCTATATCTGCATCATAACAAGACAGATCAATCATTCTATATTATGTGGTATGCTTCGCAAAGGAAGTTGGGCAAGCAAACCTTTCTAACGCTATCAACAAACTTGGCACAAGCGTCCATGTCTTCAAGTAGATCTGGTTTCAAGAACACACAGATCTCATCAGCTTCCCTAGAAGTAGGCTTAGAGGATTTCTCACAGCTGCCCACGCAAGTAGTCTCTTCCTTCCCAGCAGGCGAATCAGTCTCGGTAGCAGAGGAAGTGGGCCTTAGCGCCACTTTAGCAACAGAGTCCATCTCATTGCTCTTTATAATAACAAGTTTCTCCAAATGTGAACCAAACTTGGTTCTCAACGGACGTCTTGGTACAGACTTCGGCACTGGGGGCATGAAAGGACCTTTACATTGAGCAATTCTATCAGCAATCGTACAAGCCATTCTCGATATTGCCAGCGCCACATGCTCAGATCTAGCAGCCTCATTTCTCTTCCCATTGGAAGAAGTCATGTCAATCATAGACCTCTCGGCAGCAAGCGGACCTTCACAAGCAGCGGATGAAGTCTTCAGTTTTTCCAAATCAGCATCTCTTGAGCAGGCGGGAAGATCTCTTCTTTCCACCTTCAATCATAATAGGCTACACAACAACATTCAGACAAGCCAATGCATCCGTCTTGACCCTCTTTACCTCTTCTCTCGGGAGCAGCCTACTTTTCTCCTTACAAATATGACTAAGCAGCTAACGCCATTCACGGTACTCAGCAGAGGAGCTCAACCCAACATCCTAGCAGGCAAGAGGTCTGCATGCCCAGCATTCCAGCAGCCCATGAAGCCCGCGACCTTCTCATTTATCTCAATCACCAGTTTGGCCCGCGTCAGGTCCAAGAGCCTAAAGGATATGAGCCATGTGACTACTCTAGCACTGCACCCCAGCGCCTCAGTTCGCGGCCCCAGCCGCTCAAGCTGCCCTTGGCTCTAGCCTAGCCAAACAACCCAAGCAGTGGCCCTTGCCACAACACCTCCTCGGTCCATGCCGAGCCGACTCCTGGCCCCTGCCAGCCGACGTGTTGCACCACCCCGACGGCTGCTCTGAGACAACATTATCCAAAAAGAAGACAAGAAAAATTAAAATTTTCTAACATCGGTGCGGCACGGAGAAGACGAAGAAATCAACGAAAGACGGTCCTTTGCACGGGCAAGATGTAGAAAATTGCTAGAGGAGGGGGAACAAATATCCTCTAAGCTCTCTCTCTCTTGTAGGGTAGAATAAATCGCTCTCCAAAGTTGATTAAATAACCCACTTAAGGTGGACTTAAATAGGCTTTGAGAGAAATTTATTTCCCTTTCCTAGAAGGATCTAATTTCCTATTGAAGAGGGAATCTACATCAAAATAGGAAGCAGTCCTAAGTTTCCTAAAATCAAGGAAATCTCTACACCTGCTGCCCTTTCCTTCGAGCAGCCCAGCAGGTGTGGGGGCATTTGTGGAGCCAAAAATAATCACAAGGCGACACGTGGACATTTTAGCAAAAAAGGACCAAACTACCCCTGAGGTACACCGGAATTTCTACACGCGAGCAGCAGACAATCATCTTTCAACAAAAGTCAAAAATGCTCTAAAGAGAGGTAACCAAATCAAATCCTTTTCTTGCAAAGTAACCTCCAAAATAATATTAATAGGTAAATTAATGGCTTAATTACCCATTTAATCCATTAATTACCTATTAAAATTATACAATTTAAACCAAAAAACTAACAAAGGGCCGGCCACTATTCCCATCCTCACTATTCCCATCCTCATTATTCCCATTATCCCAAAGTTATTACCCAAATTAAAATAATCAATTATTTTTGTAACCACCCATTTATTATTTTTATATTCAATTAGCCATTGAATTGGCTAATTAAACATGAAATAAACCCAAAAATCAATAGTGGCCGGTCACCATCATTCAAAATGGGAGAAGCCTAATCCTATAAATAGGCACCCATTCTCACCAAAAAGTCATTCCAAATCTCTTGAAAAAATCCCAAATTCTCTAAACACTTTTCTCTCTAAATTTCTAACTTTGGCATCGGAGGTTCTTCGGCCAAAGCCCCCCCCCCCCCCCCCATTCATCGTGGGCGCGTGAGGCTCTTGGCCTTAACCTAAGGTGCTATTTGTTTTGTAGGTGCAAATCCGTCCAAGGTCGAAGAGGAGAAAATTTGCATCCACAGCTCCCATATGAATGCTTAACAAAGAAACACACTTATCTTATCTTGAACACACTAATGTTTGATATCATTGCATCCCATTAATATGTTTGTCCAAAAATGATAATGTTGGAGGGCATGTATGAAGCCATGCCTAATCTTCAAAAGGGCAGCACCCAAGATATCCATGGACATTTACCAAAGTTCGGAGGGTCAATACCCAAGGTATGCATGGATGTTCACCGAAGTTCGAGGAGTTAGCTGACCCTCCTCCCCCTCAATGCATCCGCCACTACCTACCAATGCACTCCAACCCAATTCCATTCTGTGGTAGTCCCTCGGGCTCTATCCGAATTGGGGTACAAAATCCAAGTGATCGGAGTCTTTCTGGAACAATTATTGTGTGCCAAGCTTGCGGAGTGTCCTGATCAGCCTTATGCCAGTCTGTGTACCTATTCATGCAGTGACAATTTACTTCATGATGTCCCTAAAATGAACTGTGAGGATCAGAATCCATTCGGCGCTGCCTGTGCCCTTCTTGATGGTACGTGGTTCTATGTTGCCGGAGGCTATAAGGGTAACCCTTCTAGTAAGCACTGCTATAATAAGATGCATCATTTCCTAATTTTATGAAATGGTTTAATGTGTATGTTTCAATATGTTTGGTGTTTTGTGTGTGGCTTGGTCATGGAAATATATCAAAATCAAATCAAAACTCAAAATATCAATTACCCAATTAGGGTTTTTGATGTGTACTTGAACAAGCAATTTTCAATTTTAGCCATGATCAGTGAAAAAAAACAAAAATATAAAAGACTTTTAGGCCGCTTTTCTAGATTTAGAAATATAGCCACTCGAGCACTCAGCTGAAAACCTGCACATTGGCACAATGATCGCTTTTCTTGTAGAACTAACTCGATGATCATATGCAGATATTGATCCTTCATCTTACTTAAACTCGGCTGAACGTCTGAACCTGAAGACATGGAAGTGGCCAGCACTGCAAAACATGCAAAATCCACGAGCCTTTGCATCAGGATTCACTCACAAAGGCAGGTTCTTCGTGGTCGGTGGCAGCAAAGCCCTCAAGTACTCAGCTAAAATCTACAACCCCAGCACCAACTCTTAGGTGTTTCTCAAGTCATTTGTGCCCAATGAGGCAGAAGGGTTCACCATAGCATCGCTCAACGGGCGGTTGATGATATTGACTTGGTCAGATCAGTTAGGTGTGAAGCTGTGGCTATGGACAGTACTGGCTAATAATCCAAATTCGATATGTAGATGTCGATTAATCGATTTTTTACCAAACCAAATCATCGAGAGGTCGCGGATAAAGGCGCATGGGGCGAGGATGGTTCCGGTTGGAGGGAAAGAGGTGTGGGTTTTTGTGGGAGAGAGGGAAAATTTTTGGCTTAAGGTTGATGGATGAATTGTATGGCCAGTGTTTCCAGCACCAACTTTTAGGCCTGGGAATGGGAATGAAATTGTGCAGAAAGGTCATATTTATGCCTTTTTTTTTCAATAGTGGGGTTAGAGTACTAAGTTGAAGAACAATCCCTATTTTGAGTAATTTTTTCAAGTTTTCTGTTTTTTATTTCCCCAAGAAGATTGTAGAACAATGATGATGTTGCATGTTTTCTACTAATGCATGCACAAAAGAGTTTATGCTATAAAGAAAAAAAATTGGTGTATGTGAGTTACGCAAAACTGCATAAACCCTAAACTTGTTAGAATCTGTAAAATTTTGGTAGTATTGCAGCAATTCAAAACAGAGAGAAAGAACTTAGAGAGAAGAAAATGAATAGAGAGAAGAAAATGAAGAGATAGAAGGAGAGTGATCAAAATCTTAGAGAGAGCCAATGTGCTCTTCTGCGTGCATTTTCATTTTATCACAACAGAACAAAAAATAACTGTTAGAGAGGGAAAAAATCTAGGAGAGCCTATGAGCTCATCTAGCCCTTCATTAGAAGAACCTATGAGATCTTGCCACTTGCTCACATCTGAGCCTAATACATTAATAGCTAATCTCAACCCTTGATTTCTAACAGCTTTTCATAAAGACTAACATCTAATAAAATAAAGAAAATGACAGTTTAGACCTTAATCAACCAACACTCCCTTCTAAGGTCTTAACTGAAATTACTCCAAGCTTGTCTCTCAAAGCACAGAACCTGTCTTTAGCTAAAGCCTTGGTGAAAATATCAGCTAGTTGCTCCTCACTCTTGCAGAATTGCAGATTAATTATTCTTTCCCGAATTGCATCTTTGATGAAGTGAAACTTCCTTTTTTATGTGCTTAGACCTCTGGTGGAACACAGGGTTCTTTGACATGGCAATGGCAGAGGTGTTGTCACACATCAAGGTAGTTAACTCAATCTGTTCTTCACCAAAATCATACAGCACAAATTTCAGCCATATGGCTTGAGTTGTAGCTTCAGAGGCACTTATATATTCAACTTCTGTTGTTGAGAGTGCAACACTTAGTTGCTTCACTGAGGCCTAAAAAAATGCACCACTGTCAAAGCTAAAAGCAAAGCCAAAAGTAGATTTCATGTCATCATCATCTCTACTCCAGTCATTGTCATAGAAACCTATGAGCAAGGTTGCATTTCCATTCTTGTAGTTGATTCCATAATCTATAGTCCCCTGCACATATCTTAGAATCCTCTTAGCAGTGCCAATGGTGGAAGGGCAATGCATATATTTGGCAAGCACACAAGCTGAGTACATGATGTCAGGTCTTGTTGCAATTAAATACAAAAGGCTTCCAACAAGTTTTCTATACAATTCTTCATCTGCAGGTACACTACCATCATTTTTCCTTAGCTTGTCAGTGGAAGGTAAGGGAATAGAGACGGTGTCACATCCCAGACCAGCTCCGCCGTAGCACGATATTGTCCACTCTGGGCCACGCCCTCACGGTTTTGTTTCTGGGAACTCACAAGCACTTCCCAGTGGGTCACCTATCCTAGGAATGCTCTCGCCCAATCTCGCTTAACTTCGGAGTTCCGATGGAATCTGAAACCAGTGAGTTCCCAAAAGGCCTCGTGCTATACGGAGGTGGGCATGTACATATAAGGCACATCACCCCCTCTCTGTTGGTCGATGTCAGATGTTACAATCCACCCCCTTAGGGGCCCGACGTCCTCATCAACACACTCACACCACATAGCAAAGTGACTCTGATACCATTCTGTCACATCCTAGACCGGCTCCACCGTAGCACGATATTAACCGCTCTGGGCCACGCCCTCACGGTTTTGTTTCTGGGAACTCACGAGCACTTCCCAGTGGGTCACCCATCCTAGGAATGCTCTCGCCCAATCTCGCTTAACTTCGAAGTTCCGATGGAATCCGAAGCCAGTGAGTTCCCAAAAGGCATCGTGCTATATGGAGGTGGGCATGTACATATAAGGCATATCACCCCCTATCAGTTGGTCGATGTGGGATGTTACAATCAGACTTACAGCTTTTCAATCCAAACTTGTCAAGTAGACTCAATGGATATTTCTTTTGGTGGATGAAGATACTCCCTTCTTGTTGAATAACCCCAATTCCAAGAAAGTGATGTAACAAAACGAAATATGTTATCTCATACTTGCTCATCATGTCACATTTGAAATCCTCAATCATCTGTGGACAACTCCCAATGTAAACAATGTCATCCACATATATGGAGATAATTAATGTTCCATGTCCTTCCTTATGCTTCACATATAGGGTAGCTTCACTTAGACTCTTTTCAAACCCACACTACAATAAATAAGTGTCAATGTTGTTATACCAAGCTCTAGGAGCTTGTTTCAGCCCATACAAGGCTTTCTTCAGTTTGTACACCTTGTGTTCCTCTCCCTTGACAATATAAGCATTAGGTTGGTCAATGTTCACCTCTTCTTCAAGAACCCCATTCAGAAAAACAGATTTCACATCTAACTGAAACAATGTCCACCCTTTCTGAGCTGCCAATGCAATGAGAGTTCTTATAGTGTCCAATCTAGCCACATGTGCAAAAATCTCATTAAAATTAACTCCAGGCTTTTGAGTGTACCCTTTGGCAATTAATCTTGCCTTGTGTTTCTGTATAGTGATATCCAGATTCAATTTAGTCTTGACAATCCATTTTACTCCGACAATGGGTTTGTCACTTGGTCTATTAACCAATTCCCAAGTGTCATTCTTCTCAATCATAGAGATCTCATCCTCTATTGCTTTCTTCCAAGCTTGATCTTGAGAAGCTTCATTGTAGTTTCAGGATCAATGACACTAAATCTACACTGAGTAAACACCACATTCAAATTCCTCCACTTCTTTGGTGTGTTATCACATGTCTCAGTGACTTGGATTTCACACTCTTCATTCACAGTTCTAGAATCAACTTTGTGTACATCAGTGGCATTATCAACACATGTGCTTAGAGATTTCAACTCAAAGGCACAGATGTTAAACCCCTCACAAGAACCATTTTCAATCTTAGTTATACTCACACCTTCATTTGCATTTGAGTAGGGCAAATGGATATGAACTGTCTCCATGTTCTCCCAATTGAGCACATCACATTCATCAAAGATAACATTTCTATAAACAATGATTTTGTTGCTTTTCAGATCAAACACCCTATAGCTCTTTTCTCTTGCACATTTTTTGGTCTGTTTCATCTAGTTTACGCCTTAGCTAAGTTGAAACATGAGTATAACACATAGAACCAAAGATTCTCAAATGTTTTACCCCTGATTTTCTACCACTAAACTCTTCAAATGGAGTTTTGTTCTCTAACACCTTAGTAGGACAACTATTCAAAAGATACACATCAATGTGAACTGCTTCACCCTAGAATTTGAGAGGTAGTTTCTTTTCATAGAGCATGGTTCTTGTCATCTTTACAATGGTACGGTTCTCCCTCTCAACAATGCCATTTTGCTAGGGAGAATAAGCAACTGTTAGTTGCTTTTCAATACCAACATCTTCACAAAATTTCTCAAACTGCAATGATGTGTACTCCCTTCCTCTATCAATTCTGAGTTTCTTCAACTTGAATCCAGTTTGTAGTTCAACCATAGCCTTGAACATTTTGAAAATTTTGAACACTTCAGACTTGCTCTTCAAGAAATAAACCCAGCACTTTCTGAACTTATCATCAATAAAAGTGAGGAAATACCTGCTGCTACCAAGTGTCTCACACATGGGTCCATAAACATCTGAATGAACAAGCTCAAGTGGAAGAGATGCTCTCCATTTCTGTTCTTTGTCAAAAGCTTCTATGTGAGCTTTCCCAGTAGCACAACCTTCACACACTTGATTATGGTCTTTGAGATATGGTAAACCATACAACATGCTCTTTTCCTTCAACATCTTCAAGCTATCATAATTCAAATGCCCAAATCTCCTATGCCACTTCCATGAGCTGTCTTCAATAGATGCTCTATTTGCCATATTGTGATCCACAAATTCAAATATCAAAGGGAAACATCTATTCCCCTTCATTTGCACAGTAGACACATGATCTTTTAGCTCTCTGTCACCAAAGATACAAGCCATAAAGTCACCAAATACAAGCCAGTATTCATGTTCAATCATTTGATCCACACTGAGAAGGTTCTCATCTAGACCAAGCACAATCATAACTTCTGGTATGAACCTTGTTTCTCTTTTAGTCTCCACTACCAGAGTTCCTTTGCCAATTGAATCAACCAGGTCTTATGTGCCTATTTTCACCTTACACCTTGTACTTCTATCAATATTGATAAGTAATGATTCAGTACTAGTCATGTGGTTACTACAACCACTGTCTAGGTACCAAACTCCACTATTACCTTGCACAGAGGCCTTATGGCAAGCATAGAACATCATTGCATTATCCTGGACTTGGTTCAAATAGTTGGCAGCTTGAGTTTTCTTTGGTTGATGGCAATCATTCACCATATGTCCAAACTTGTTGCAATTATGACACTTGGGTTTCCCCTTGAACCAGCACTCTCCATAGTGAGCCTTATCACAAATCTTGCATTTCTATTTACTACCATCAATAATCTCACTCTGTCTCTCAGGTTGATGAGTTTTGTTTTCCCACTTCTTGGGTTTAGACTTCCAATTGTTTTTCCCCTTACTGTGATTTTCCTGTACAAATGGTCTATTTTGTGTATTTGATCCAAGGCTATACTAGAGAAGGCATGCTCTGAGCTTGCAGCATCATCTCCATGTCTACTCAACTTAAGTTCATAGCTCTTAAGAGATCCAACCACCTCTTGCACAATCATAGTATTCAAATAAGAAGTTCTTTCAATCATAACACAAATTGGATCATACTTACTAGATAGGCTAATCAAAACCTTTTGAACCTCTCTTTGGTGAGTGAGAATCTCACCATAAGATTTCATCTGATTAATTAATTCAAATAGTCTAGTAAGATAGGCAGAAAATGATTCATTTTCTTTCATCCTCATATATTCAAACTCACGAAGCAAACTTTGAAGTTTAACATACCTTGCATGTTCATCGCCGCGAAATTCTTCTTGGAGTAGATCCCAGGCACCCTTGGATATCTCTTGATTCACGATCTGAGGGAATATCTCTTTAGACACAACGCCCTGAATGATTCCTAGTGCTTTAGCGTCTTTTATGAGTTGATCCTCCATGTGAGTATCAAACTCATTGTCGTCTTCTTCATCATCGTCCGATGAAGGTGGGTCTTCCTCCTTCTTTGTTTTTCCTCTTTCCTTGTTCTTCTTCTTCTTCGATTCTGGAGTAACAATTCCTTTGTCTACCAGTTTCTAAATCCCATACGATTTGAAAATGGTGACCATTCTCACTTTCCAGAATTTGAACTCCGTTCCATAAAAAACGAGAGCTCGTAAATCGCTACTTCCAGACCTAGCCATTGTAGCTTGAATCGAAATGAAATCAAGAGATTTCAAGTTGGATTATCTCGCAAAATTTCACAGAAACCGACGCCCAGTCCGAAATCAAACCTAAGCTTTGGATACCATGTTAGAATCTGTAAAAGTTTGGTAGTATTGCAGCAATTCAACAAAAAAAAGAGAAAGAACTTAGAGAGAATAAAATGAAGGGATAGAAGGAGAGTGATCAAAATCTCAGAGAGAGCCAATGTGCTCTTCTGCGTGCATTTTCATTTTATCACAACAGAACAAAAAATAACCGTTAGAAGGGGAGAGAATCTAGGAGAGCCTATGAGCTCATCCATCCCTTCATTACAAGAACCTATGAGATCTTGCCACTTGCTCACATTTGAGCCTAATACTTTAAGAGCTATTTTGTACCCTTGATTTCTAACAGCTCATTTCACAAATACAAACAGCTTGATAAAATAAAGAAAATGACAGTTTAGACCTTAATCAACCAACAAAACTTTCATCTTTCTCAATCTTGTAGTGTCTTTCCTTCTTCGTTAGACTATTTATATTACGTGTTTGCTTAGTTAGAATAGGGGAAGTCGCAAATTCAAGAAAGAAAAGAAAGAATATGAATGAGATTTTCTTTCCTTTTTTGTGAAAATAAAATTTACAACAGGAACTCCGTCCTTAATAAGTTCATTTGCCACTAAGTTTGCGTCATTGAACACATGTCAAACTTGAAAAACTTGTAATAATGACATAAACCCTTTCAATACTTTCAGAAGAGTAAAAGTTCTCAAGAAAGGGAAATAAGAATGAGATCAACTAGGTGGGTCGATTTTAGTCCTCTTTACAGTGTTAATCATGAATTTTAAGACCTTTTTTGTTACATTTGAGACACCTCTAATACAAGTTGGGTTGAGGTCTAAAGTTAAGCGGGCAAATTCTAAATCAAACATTGTAATGAGCAAGTGATGATCTAAAGCAATTACAGAGTCCAAACCTTGACCTTCTCCCTAAGTTTAGCTCACACCCTCACACGTTACATTACATTAAGCAACAACCACAGCTTTTATTCATTCATTTAATTCTTCTTTTTGGGGAATGAAAAAACAATTATAGCTTGAGAAAGTGTGCCAGTAACACAGGCTGGTACACTAAATGTTACAATACCAATTGTTGAATACTTGGGAAAAAAAAATTTAACTGCTTGTATTATGACATTTGGTGTATCGAGCCGTGTTCACCGCATAATCAAAGCAAATATTATTAAAAATAAATGAAAAATGTCACTTGCAATCAAAGCAAATACCAATTTTACCCATGACGCACCGTTGCACTTGATCCACCGGCACCGCCTGAGGCAATTGATGCTGCATTGCATGGCATCTTCCGATGGCATTTTCGTAAATGTCTCATCACTGATAAATATCGTATCACACAACACCCCCACCGTCACCAGTGTTACAATCACACTGCAAACACAGAGGAGAGAGCGAGAGAGAGAGAGAGAAGAAGAAGAAGATGCCGAGAAGCAGTTTCTCAGGGGCGCTTACAGGGCCGCAGGTCGACGTGGTCATCGACTTGGGAAACCCCTTGCTCAACCACACCGTCGATGGCTTCTTGAAGATCGGAACCGTACGATTTTCTACTTTTTTTTCATTTTTTTTTTAAATTATCTTCAACATTTTTCTTTTAATTTTTTGTTGTTTTTTCGGTTTAGTATTTCACTTCTGGGTTTTGATAGTTGCAATGGCAAGGTTTAGAATCAAACGGTGTCGTTTTGTTGGTTTGGTTTCAGGTTGCTGCTACCAGAGCTGTTGCAGAGGATGCTTTCTCTGCGGCCAAGAAAGGTAATGTTATTTATCATTGCGCTCCAACTGTTTGGTTCCCGATCGAGAAACACAGAGAAAATGAGGAGTGGGAAAGTTTTAAATTTCATATGCTGATCATACTGTGCTTGCACTCTGATGATGATGATTGTATTTATTTGGTTTTTGAATAAGATTTTTGGGTTTTATTTTAGTTTTTCTAGTTACATTTACTAAAAATGTGAGGTGATTTTTGCAGGGAGCATTTCGACTAGCGACTTTAAGCACACTGTGAGTAACCAGCACAATCCCTTGTTTAATTAATTCGGTTTTTCGATTTTGTGCTTTCTTGTATGGTCTTGTTTCATTTGTGATCGGCCTTTGGTTCCCTTGTAACTGAAAACAATATTAGTAGCTACGTTCAGTTAATTCAGCATCTTCAGTTGTTGCTCAATTGATTTTGTTTAGTGGGATCTATTGCTTTTTGGAGGTCTGTCTTATACTGTGGTAATTTGTTGAAGAGGTGATGGGTTGTTTATTCATACAAGAAAGTTGGGATGTAACACAATTTCCGAATCCTGCTAATTGAAAGTACCGTTTCTTGCAGTTGAAGAAGATGAGTAAAGAAGGTGCATACTGGGGTAAGTTGAGTCGTATTTCATTGTGTGTTAGATCTTACATGTATGTATGGATGAGATTATGCTCGTCCTCCGGGAAAATTGCTTCAGCTTCCTCACTTTTGCGAATTGAGAACTGCATCAACAATTTCTTTTATTGCCTTGACAGGAACTGTAGCTGGAGTGTACGTGGGAGCAGAGTATGGTATCGAGAGGGCCCGTGGACACAGAGACTGGGTATATGTCTGTTCGAATTCTAGATAGCTAGTTGTACAGTACCTGTTGGCCGTAATTTTCATGCTCATTCGTCCTAGTTTGCACATGAAGCTTCTAGAAATTGTTTCAGATTGTCTACTCGCTAATTTAAAACTCTTAACCTCTATGTTCCCTAGATCCTCCTGTTGCCATGATTTGCGTAATTGTTCGTTTTCAGTATGCGTGGGCAGCTTCTAAAATTACATTCAAGCATGCCATTTCAAATTCCTTTTTATTTAATTTTCGGACTTCGATTGGAACTTCAGCATCTGCTCACCCTTTTTCTTTTGATATCCTGCAGAAGAATGCCATGCTCGGGGGTGCATTGACAGGGGCTCTAGTATCTGCAGCCAGCAAAGAGAACAAGGATAAAGTTCTGGTGGATGCAATTACAGGAGGTGCCATTGCAACTGCTGTGGAATTCATCAACTATCTCACCTGAATATCGAAGTCATATTCTACCCGATCTCTGTCGATTCTGGAGAACTATGTAGTACGTTTCTTGTGCCACCTCATGAATTCGTAGAGTATTGTATAAAGAATGTTCAAGGGTTCATCTTGTTGAAATAATAGAAACTTGATTTTGAGTTGAACTCAATTTGTATTTCATTCATAGTTTGATTACAAACACAAACCAGCTTATAAAGAGAACAACAACACAGCCTAAAACCCTAACCCTAATAACAACCTAATGGATAAAACCATAACGTCCGTTCTTGGGAGTGTGCACCGTGACTTATGGATTACGCCAGAGGTTAGGGTGGCTGTAAGATAGGATGCTTAACAAAGAAGCAACCCAATCTAAACAGAGACAGAAGGGCAGCAACCTTAATCCAGTGCTTAATAACCTGTATTAGGGTTAAAGACTGATACTAGGGTTAAAGGCTGATACTTCAATACTCCCCCTCAAGCGGGATCGAGAGATTTTTTGGATCCAAGCTTGAAGAAAAGACGATCAAGTTGAGCAGAAGGAAGAGGCTTGGTAAACACATCGGCAAGTTGATCACTGGAGAGAACAAATACAGTTTGTAACAGTTTGGACTGGACATGGTTGCGGACGAAATGATAGTCAACCTCGATATGCTTGGTGCGTTCATGGAAGACGGGGTTTGCAACAATGTGTATAGCTGCTTGATTGTCACAGTGAAGAAGAATTGGCTTTGAGGAGATGATTTCAAGATCACGTAGCAAACTCTTTAGCCAAATTAGTTCGCATGCCGTATATGCCATTGCTCGGTACTCAGCTTCTGCGCTTGACCGAGCTACAACGGATTGCTTTTTGCTCTTCCACGTAACGAGGTTACCACCAACAAGAGTGCAGTAACCAGTTGTGGATTTTCGGTCAAGAACGTTGCCTGCTCAATCAGAGTCTGTGTATCCTTCAATGATGAAGTGTCCGTTGTTTTGCATGAAAATCCCGGTAGACATTGAGCTTTTCAGGTACCGAATGATCCTTTTAACCAGTTGCAGATGATGAGATAAGGGAGAATGCATGAACTGGCTGACAAAGCTAACAGCATAAGCAATGTCAGGCCTGGTTATAGTCAAATAGATAAGTTTTCCTACCAACCTTTGATACTCCGTTGCATTTGCAAGCTGGGTGCCAGAGGTTTCATCCTTGAAATTTGTTGGTAGTGGTGTTTTGGCTGGCTTGCAATGCATCATGTTGGCTTCTTCTAAAAGATCGAGAACGTACTTTTGTTGATTTAGAAACAGACCAGTTGAAGATTGATCCATTTCTATTCCAAGAAAGTATCAGAGTCTGCCGAGATCTTTGATTGAGAAGGTTGAATGTACGGTGGCTTTAAGAACAGTTATTTCTTCTGGATTATCTCCTGTGACAATAAGATCATCAACATAAACAAGTACCACCAATCTTCCATGCGTACCAATCCTAGTGAACATTGAAGAGTCTGCACTGCTTCTTTTAAAACCGGATGACATGAGGACAGAGCTCAGTTTTGAGTACCAAGCTCTTGGAGATTGCTTGAGGCCGTAGATGGCCTTGTGAAGCTTGCAGACTATTCCTTGTTCCTTTTCTCGTTCATGACCTGATGGTAGACGCATGTACACCTCTTCTTCTAACTCTCCATGTAGGAAGGCGTTTTTTACATCCATTTGATGTAGGGACCAGTGTGAATTGATAGCCACCGAAAGAAGCACTCTAACTGTGTTCATCTTTGCCACCGGGGCAAAGGTTTCTTTGTAATCTACCCCAAAGGTTTGCGTGAAGCCCCTTGCAACTAACTTTGCCTTGTGCCGCTCTATGGTTCCATCTGAGTGAAATTTTGTTTTGTAAATCCATCTTGCCCCAACCACACGTTGACCTTTTGGCAGTGAAACAATGCTCCAAGTTTGATCTTCATCGAGTGCCTTCAGTTCTTCAAGCATGGCACGCCTCCATACAGGAGATTGGTTTGCCTCTTCGAAGGATCGAGGCTTAGAGTTTCGAGATAATTCAGTCACAAAGGCAGTATGAGAGGGAGAGACCTTGCTATGGTAGACCACTTGTCCAATAGGATGTCTAGGCGTGTAGATTTCAAAATCATCAAGCCTAGTTGGAGGTTGTCTGTTTCGAGAAGGATTCCTTCGTGGAGGAGGAGGTTGTCCAAGTTGGGTCTCTCTCCTTTCGTGAAAGACTTCTTCATCATCTGCTTCCATATTTTCAGGGGCTGGCTCTATCTCAACTGCTTCATTGTGGGGTGTTAACTGCCTTGGATCATCAAGGAAGAGAGGAGTGCGAAACACTTCATAGGAGAGCTCCCCCTGAGGTTCATCATCATGCTTCTGAAAGAAAGAATTCGTCTCGTCAAAATGTACATCCCAGGATACAAACACCTTTCTGGTCTTAGAATCATAGCATTTGTATCCTTTTTTAGAAGTTGAGTAGCCTAGGAATGCATACTTGATAGCCCTTGGATCAAGTTTATCTCTGTGAATAGGTTGAATGTGTACATAGCATACGCATCCAAACACACGGAGATGACTTATGTCAATTTCCCTCCCCTTGAGAATTTGATAGGGAGACTTAAACTTCAAGATTCTGCTAGGAAGACGATTTATGATGTATGCAGCGGTTTGTATAACTTGAGACCAGAACTTCTTTGGAACTTTTGCTTGCAGCATTAGGGCTCGAGTTTTCTCAAGCAAATCCCAGTTCTTTCTTTCTGAAATGCCATTTTGTTGTGGCGTTCCTACACAACTTGTTTGTTGCAAAATTCCATGCTCACTTAAGTAGGTTGTCATGATTTTGGAAGTGTACTCAGACCCATTATCAGACCTTAAGATGCCAATATTAGAGTCAAAATGATTTTTAACTAAGTTATGAAAATTTTTGAAACACTGGAAAGCCTCGTGCTTGAATTTAAGTAAATACACAAAGGTAGTTCTAGAGAAATCATCAATGAAAGATATATAGAATCTGTAACCATCAAAAGACTCTAAGGTGGCAGGTCCCCAAATATCGGAATGGACAATTTCAAATGCTTTGGTAGCTCTAGAGAGAGAATGGGGGAAAGGTAACTTGGTGAACTTTGAATTATGACAGACTTCACAATCTAGGATCACTTTACAGAAACTAGGAAAAAGGAAAGACATAACATGTGAAGAAGGATGAGCTAATCTCATGTGCCACAGCTGCTCCTTGTTTGCTGTGTTTGAGTTTACGTAGAAACTTTTTGGAAAACTTGATGAGAAGTTGACATAGTACAGTCCATTGAGGAAGAACCCTTTACCAATCGTTTCCTTCGAAACTCGATCCTGGAAAATCACACAGTGAGTGAAAAAAAATTGCAAGACAATTGAGCAATTGTGTTATCCTTCCTATTGACAACAGTTTGAAAGGGAAGGAAGGGACATGCATGACAAGGGATTCTTTTTTACTCGAGAAGATTTTGAGTTTCCCTCTGCCTACAATACGAACTTTGGTGCCATTAGCTACGGAGACAAAAGAAGGAGTGGAGAAGTTTTGAAAATCATTTAATAAAGATGCATCGTTAGTCATGTGATCAGAAGCTCCTGAGTCGACTATCCAAAAATCACGACTACTACTAAGATCCAATGCAGTGGAAATAGTTGCAACAATACCTGGCATGTCATCTTGTGACACTGAGCTTGATTGTGCGAGGAAGCCAGCGAACTTGCCGAGCATGGCTGAGGGACTTTCATGATTTGTTCTTTCTTGTTTCTGTTGCAAGAAGTTAGCAAATTCATTTATGAGAGTAATGGGATTAGAGGAAGAGTTTATCACATTACTAGTGACATTTTCGCAAGCATGATTTGCTCTAGGCATGTAGGCAGGCTTCATTTGGTTTCTTGGTGCTCTTCCATCATCATTCAACTTGGGTTTAAGTTCTGGATGAAGAATCCAACACTTTTCTTTTATGTGTCCAATGCCTAGACGACCTATCTTCTCACAATGAGAACACTTTAAGTCTGGTCGTTTTCCCTTGTATGGTCTGGAGAAGGTGAAGGCTCTTGCTTCTGATGGCCTAGGATCTGATTCTCCAACGACCACGTTTGCGTTCATGACCTTCTTTCTTACTTCTTTGCGTTGAATAACGTTGCAGACCATCTAGAAGGTGGGAAGCTCAGGTGACATCAAGAGGTGACTTTTAAGATCTTCATATTCTGGTCCAAGGCTGGCAAGCAATTGGAACACCTTGTCTTCTTCAGCACGCTTTAAAAGAATGGTTGTGTTCGTGGTGTGAGGTCTGTAGAGATCCAATTCATTCCATTTGGCCTTCAAGTTGCCAAGAAGTTGAACAAAAGGAAGATTTCCCTGTTGTAATTCCGTGAGATCTTTCTTCAGCTGGAAAACTCGTGCAGCATTGTTTAGATCCCCATACATGTCTCGTACAAAATTCCAAAGCTGGTGAGATGACTCTGAATAACTGAAAATCTCAGACATATTTGTTTCCATAGAGTTTAACAGCCAAGACATGATAAGTTGATCTTGGGACACCCATGCTGCATAATCTGGTGAAGTTATTTCGATCATGGTGTCATCCCTTTGGATGAAAGGGAGCTTTCCACGTCCTCCAAGAGCGAGAGTAATAGCTCGTGACCAGGGCAGATAGTTGAATTCGTTTAGAAGCACAGAGCTCAAACGTTGAATTGGATTGGTATCCATGGTTTCGTTTTTTGAAACTGGTAATGAAGCTGAGGTTTTTTCTTTTTCTGCTGGTGTTGCCATAATGGCTTAACTGGTTTGGATTTGGAAGGGTTTCAGAATGAACAAGAGGCAGGTCCTTGAGGGATCTCTGCTCTGATACCATGTTGAAATAATAGAAACCTGATTTTGAGTTAAACTCAATTTGTATTTCATTCATAGTTTGATTACAAACACAAACCAGCTTATAAAGAGAACAACAACACAGCCTAAAACCCTAACCCTAATAACAACCTAACGGAAAAAACCATAACGTCCGTTCTTGGGAGTGTGCACCGTGACTTATGGATTACGCCAGAGATTAGGGTGGCTGTAAGATAGGATGCTTAACAAAGAAGCAACCCAATCTAAACAGAGACAGAAGGGCAGCAACCTTAATCCAGTGCTTAATATCCTGTATTAGGGTTAAAGACTGATACTAGGGTTAAAGGCTGATACTTCAATACATCTAAACTACTGAAGGTTGATACAATGAATTATGAATCTTCCAATTATTATGAATCTTCTGATTTTATCATTCTTGAGCAATATGTTCGATGTTTTTTTTTTTTTACAAACGATAACGTGAATGGGTTAAATAGATAATTGTTAGGAGGAGGAGAATCGACACGGATCAAACATGCTCCATGTGCAAATGCATAATTGTTTTCTGCTACTGCGAGAAAGTGTGAATATGTTAGATGCTTACTGATGCAAAGATTGCTATGAATTTGTTGCATTCGCCGAAGAAAAAACAACCGATGCCCCGTCCATTGTACTATCATCCATTTACAAAATTGGTGTTCAAATATGCAAATCCGCATCTAATGTGCAAATCTGCATCTATATAATTTAGATTAGTTTGGTACAGACAGACTAAAATTTGTGTACAAAACAATTCATTGTTATAAGAACTAGTCTCTTATGTGAGATACATATATGCCGCATCTTTGACATGTAAAAATGTGAATAATAAGTCAAAGTGCTTAAAACCCAAATATTCTTTTAAAAGCAAAGGTTAAATGTGCTTGAAAAAGAAACTTTAATGTGCATAGAAAAATGTATGGCGGAGAACTTAGTCAACAAAAATAGGAATTTGGTTTATGGTGCCTCTTAAGTTGGAAATTTCAACTTTGTATTTTGGGTGTGGAGCTACCTTGCTTTACGGAGATCGATCCTCTTTAATCTGCACTAGATCACTATATAATAAGCCTTGCATGATTATTGTTCTTTGCATCAGCGTCTGAGATCTCTCTTATTATACACAAGCACACACATAAAACACACAGATCAAGCACACACTTACATACACACAAATTCAGATGGAGCGTTCAATGCGTCTTGTTTCAGCCACCTTCATTCTTGTCTTGCTTTTGGCCGCTACAGGTAATTATACCTCTTTTAATTAATAATTAATTTTTTTATGATGTTTGAATAAAGCATCTTATTCAACAAAAAAAATTTGATCTTTAGAGATGGAGCCAATGGGTGTTGAGGCAAGGACTGAGTCAAGCAAGGCAGTTGAGGGGAAGATCTGTGAGGTTTCGAGCACCCTGTTCAAAGGGTTGTGCTTTTCGTCTAACAACTGTAAACACACCTGCAGAAAGGAGCAATTCACCAGAGGCCATTGTAGTGTCTTGACCCGTGCTTGCGTGTGCACCAAAAAGTGCTAATTAATTAGTTAAAAAGAAATGTAATCTGTGTAGAGACTGTGCTTGTGTAATGTGATGGATTGATATGACCCTGTATCCACATGGTTGCTTTTGCTAATAAATTGAATGACCCTGCATGGATCATTATTCATATGTATAGTGTAGTCTTTTCATCGTGCCTAACGTACTTTTAGTCGTCTATTATCCTATATGTTTTTCTTCAGGGTTATTATTAACATTCCAGATAGTCACCACATACTCTTCTTTTGTTTATTGACTTTCAATTAAGAAAGAGTGCACAATAATTATCGTGAAATGCTAATAACAATTTTTTTTTTTCTGTTTTGACAAGGCATTTTGTTGAAAATTTTCACTTAGTGTACTTGGATTCAACACATTACTTTAATTAGTGTCACACAGATTTTTGAAGTCACATTGTCGATTTCAGATGTACTTTTTTATCCACACCTTTTGTTGTATTAAGTTCTTTTGCCTTTTAAACCGGTAGTAATAAACGTAACATAAGGTGAGGTTGATGCACAAAAAAAATTAGGAAAAGGTTCGAAATTGCTTAACCAACTTTTTAGCTAAGACTTAATTGTTTATATTTATTTTATTTTATTTTATTTTATTTTATTTTAGAAGAAATAGTCCTTAAAGATTAATATTTTCTTGATAACATTTTAAAAGACTCTTCCACATTTTGTTTCTTAAAACACTTTCATATTTTTCTCTCACATTTCTGCATAGTATGTGTGGTATTACCAAGGATGGAGCCACCTTGGGCCCAAGGGACGGATGCCTTAGCTCATGTTTTGTCAAAAAATTGTAAATATTGCATATAATAATTTCACATGATAACGCATTTTTTGCTATGAAATTTCTAAATGATCAATTGAGAAATCGTAAGAAAATTAATGGATGAATGATAACATGGTTATTTTTATATGAAGAGATATTTGATGGTATTGGTAATGAAATTGTATTGCAACGCTTTCAAAACTTGAAAATGAGTCGTGAGATATTGTAATATGTTGTATGATATATTTTATGGATTAATGTATGTGCATTGTTAGTAAATTCTTAAACTTTTTAATTAGTGACTTTATTTTTTAGCAATTACCACTCACTTGGCTCTGATACCAAATAGGGGCGGAAGCAGGACATGTATAATTGTATCAGAATATCTAGGCATCTTACAAGAAAATATTAAGGTTGATTAAATCGAAAATCAACTGAATAAGTCAAAATGACTTGTATGCATAGAATCAAATGGAAAGAAGCTGAAGTATTCATAATGAAATTAATGAATTTAAATTAATGATGAAGATATATTTGAAAATAAGTTTTATTAAACTTGGATTGTAACTTACAATTTGCCTACTGGCAGTTGATGAGGAAAAAGATGGAGCTCGCAGGCATCCTTGATTGAAAATTAAATTACAAGTGTTTGAAATATGCTGAATACAGATGAACATCTATTCTTTCGAATGCGCAAAAGTATTGCTAAAAATTAGCCTTTTGAGAAATGAGACCAAAGTCGAATAATATAGGCCGAATGGCTGTTGGCTGTGATGATTGAGCTGACCTGGATGATTGAGGCGGGAAACCCGGTTGCATGGGCTAAAGCTAGACAGGCGAGAGCCTGATGATGAAGAATCTTCCTGTGCGATCACGCGTCTGACTTCGAACTGATGGATGAATAGTAAAAATGATTTTACTATTCATGAATAGTACTTTGTCGAAATGATTTCTGCTACTGCAGGTTCTGCTTTCGGTAATTCAGTCACATGGATACTACTGTATTTTTACATGAGTGAAAAACCGAAATGATTACATGTTAATACAATTCAAATTCAAAAATCAAACGGATCCTGAGAATCTTGGTAGAATTCCGTTTGGCGGGAAGAACTGGGGGGTTGCTGGGAATCCGCATCTAACTCTTCAGAGTTTGAGTCTTCCTCTTTGAGTGATGCCATTTCTGCTATGAGCTGTTTGGCTAAGTCTTTAAGCTCCAAAGTTTTCTCTTTCTTCTTTGAACTTGAGGACTTAGATGATTTTGATTTTCCTTTAAGGGAAGAACTTGGACTAATGTCCGATAATGACTGAGTGACTTCTGGGATTTCTGGCAATGCCTTTGTTGAAGATGAAGGAGCTACTGCTGCTGCTGGGGAAGTTGTAGGAACAGGAGAGTTTGGAAACTTTGATTGAACCAAGCTGATGACTCTTTGGGGGTCAAATTTGTCCCACCATTTCACCCACCGGGCTCTGAAAACTCGACCTGTATCAACTTCAAATGTCCATTGTAATATCTAGGGGATTTTGTATTTTGACATAAATAATGAAAGGATGGATAATCTGATGTCGAAACGACTTCTGTCAAACTTAGGCTGGAAGCCGGAAGTGATGACATGTTTAAGGTCTTCGGGCAATAATGCGGCTGTTGGGCCATGAGTAGACCACCATTCTGGAAACCAGGCTGGGAATTTTAACCTGAAACTTTTATCAAAGGTTATGAACCATGAATGACTAAAGTCTGTGTTTTGGTAAAAGAATATGTTGGTCCATGCTTGGATGTAATCATAATAATTGTATTGGTTCTGTGGGGGATGAAGATCATGTATAGATTTGTATTGATAAAGGGGGATTCCCTATTCTATTTCTAAAAGAATTTTGCCAATATGAAGAGAATGATAAAGTAATTTATCTTCATGAGAAGTGCTGTAAATGGGCTTAATAGTAATGCTAGTTGTATCACGGAGGATAGCTTGATAAAACCTAAGGGTTTTGAAAGGTTCTGTTGGTAAATGATGAGAATTTGGAGGGAGAAGTGTTTTGGCAATCTTCTCTGGTTCTTGGTTTCTATTGATGTTGGGAGGGATACTGAAAAGGTATTTCATTGGTTCTTTTTTGATGTATGGTGAGGTTTTAGCATAGATAGTTGTTTTCTGGGTTGATGGTGCATGCATGGATGAGTACGGGTCATGGGGTTTGACTATTGCCGTTTGGTAATTGGGTCAAAAATTTCCGATGGTTGATCCTAAAGGAGTGTACCTATTGGTAATGGCGAGGGCCGATGAGGAATCGGGAATAGATTCATGTTTTACTGGTGGTAGGGGAGTTAGAGTGGCAGGAAGCCTTCTCTGGTTATTTCTTTTTTCTGTCATTTCTTCCCCTGCAAAAATTCTATGGTTAAAAAATCTGGTATGCAATTTTGGCTGCCTTTAATGTATTCTATATCAAAATCGATAATATGGCTTGCCATCGTGCAAAAATCTGTTTTGATGCAATGTTTTGAACATCGTTTTGTAAAACATGTTTTGCAGACTTGCAATCGACACGGACTAAAAATTTTTGATTTAGTAAATCATCTTGAAATTTGCTAATGCATAATACAATAGATAATATTTGTTTCTTAATAGTACTATAATTACATTGTGCAGAATTCCATACTCCTGAATGGAAACGAACAATTTGTTCAGGAGATTCAGAAGAAGTTTGCTGCACGAGGATACCTCCATAACCGATGTCAAATGCGTCGGTTTCAACTATCTTAAAATAGTTGGGAGTTGGAATGCCAAGGCAAGGCAAAGTCTTGACATGTGATTTAATCTGTTTGACAATGGATGTATGAATGGTAGACCATGATGGAGGATTATCTTTAAGACGATCAAACAAAGGTTTACATTGTTGACACAGATGAGGATAAAATTCAGAAACATAGTTCAAAGAACCTAAAAATCGCTGAAGTTGAGTTTTATCAGTAATCTGATCTGGAAATTTATCAGCAAATTGAATGACACGGTCAATGGGTTGAATGGTAGATCGATGGATATTGTATCCTAAAAATCTAACATTAGTCTGAAACAATTTAATCTTGGATGCAGAAACAACTAATCCATTGGACTTAATTATTCTAACAAACAAATGCAAATGTTTCCAGTGTTCGTCTACTGACTTTGAATAAATGAGCACATCATCAATATAAACAATTGAAAAATGACTATATTGATTAAAAATCTCATTCATAATATTTTGAAATTCACTTGGTGCATTTTTGAGGCCAAAAGGCATTACATTCCATTCATAATGTCCGAAATGAGTTACAAAAGCTGTTTTATATTTATCAATTTCAGAAATCTGAATTTTCCAAAAACCTGACTTCATATCAAATTTTGAAAATATAACTACTTGAGAAAGTCTCTTTATCAAATCTCTTTTGTTGGGGATTGGATAACGAATCCATTCCAAAACTTCATTCAAAGGTTTGTAGTTAATAACTAATCTGGGAGTACCTCTTTCTAATTCAGCGTTCTTCTGAACATAAAATGTAGGGCATGACCATGGAGACTTACTTTTACGGATAATTCCTTTATTAAGAAGTTCATGTATTTCTGTTTTGCAGAATTCCAAGACTTCTTGACACATTTGCAATGGTCTGGCCTTAGTAGGGATTTTTGACTCATTAAATTCCTTTATATAAGGAAGTTTAACAATGTGTTGTTTACGGTGCCAAAAGGCATTGGGAATATCAGAACAGATATCATTAACAAGTTTCTTTTGAAAATTATTAATAGTTTCTAACAATGACTTATTTGTTAGCTGTTCTTCAATTCTTTTGTGATTAATCTCTTCCTTCAAGAAATTAATTTGCTGTGACTTATTAGTGATTAAATTGAGGGATCGCGAAATGTCATCCTTCTGAAGATGTCTTAGTTTTTTGAGATATGTCTCCGTGCAGAACTCAAATGTGACCTTTTGTCCTAAGACTCTGGTAGTGATCGTATTATGATAAACCTTAAAAGGATATATGAGTGCAATAAAAGGTAATCCTAATATAACTGGATCAGAAATATTTTTAATCAAAACAAATGGGGTTTTGAAACAAACATCATTTTGGCATACATGCGCTTTAGGTATTTCATATTTTAAATGCATTGGTGAAGAATTAGCAGCACTAAGTATTTCATTTGATTTATGAAAATATTTAGTAGGTATTAATCCTTCTTGAATACAATTCAAATCTGCTCCTGAGTCTATTAAGACAATCGAATTTAAAACAAAATCATCAATCACTATTGTGAGTTTAGAATACCATTTCTTTAATCTTATTTTGTCTAAAAGACCTAAGACTAAAGGGTTTGTTTTTACAGAAGTATCTGAGTTGTGACCAGAAGAAGAACTGCTTTGTCCATCTTCGTTGTTATCAGCTAATGCTTGTTTTTGAACTCTATTGAGTTGTGTACGTATTATCTTCCATTTACAATTATATTAAAATATGCAAATCCACATCTATATAATTTAGATTAGTTTGGTACAGACAGACTAAAACTTGTGTAAAAAAGCAATTATATTGTTATAAGAACTATGGTATATGCCGCATTATTTACATATAAAAATGTGAATAATAAGTCAAAGTGCTTAAAACCCAAATATTCTTTTAAAAGCAAAAGTAAAATGTGCTTGAAAAAGAAACTCTAATGTGCATAGAAAAATGTATGACAGGGAACTTAGTCAACAAAAATAGGGATTTGGTTTATGGTGCCTTGTAAGTTGGAAATTTGAACTTTGTATTTTGGGTATGGAGCTACCTCGTTTTATGAAGACCGTTCCTTTTTAATCTGCACTAGATCACTATATAATAAGCATTGCATGATTATTGTTCTTTGCATTAGCATCTGAGATCTCTCTTGTTATACACAAGTACACACATAGAAACACACAGATCAAGCACACACTTACATACACAGATTCAAATGGAGCGTTCAATGTGTCTTGTTTCAGCCGCCTTCGTTCTTGTCTTGCTTTTGGCCGCTACCGGTAATTATACTTCTTTTATTTAATAATTAATTTTTTAGATGTTTCTAATAAAGCATCTTATTCAACAAAAAATTTGATCTTTAGAGATGGGGCCAAGGGGTGTTGAGGCAAGGACTGAGTCAAGCAAGGCAGTTGAGGGGAAGATCTGTGAGGTTTCGAGCACCCTGTTCAAAGGGTTGTGCTTTTCATCTAACAATTGTAAACACACCTGCAGAAAGGAGCAATTCACCAGAGGCCATTGTAGTGTCTTGACCCGTGCTTGCGTGTGCACCAAAAAGTGCTAATTAATTAGTTAAAAAGAAATGTAATCTGTGTAGAGACCGTGCTTGTGTAATGTGATGGATTGATATGACCCTGTATCCACATGGTTGCTTTTGCTAATAAATTGAATGACCCTACATGGATCATTATTCATATGTCTAGTGTAGTGCTTTCATTGTGCCTGACGTACTTTTAATCGCCTATTATCCTATATGTTTTTCTTCGGGATTATTATTAACATTCCAGATAGTCACCATAGACTCTTCTTTTGTTTATTGACTTTCAATTAAGAAAGAGTGCACAATAATTATCGTGAAATGCTAATAACAATATTTATTTTTTTCCATTTTAACAAAGCATTTTGTTGAAAAATTTCACTTTGTGTACTTGGATTCAACACATTACTTTAATTTGTGTCACAAAGATTATTTAAGTCACATTGTCGATTTCATATGTACTTTTTTGTGCACACCTTTTGCTGTATTAAGTTCTTTTGCCATTTAAACCAGTAGTAATAAACGTAACACACGGTGAGGTTGATGCACAAGAAAAAAAAATTAGAAAAAGGTTCGAAATTGCTTAACCAACTTTTAAGCAAAGACTTAATCATTTATTTTTATTTTATTTTATTTTAGAAGAAATAGTCCTTAAAGATAATATTTTCTTGATAACATTTTAAAAGACTTCCAAATTTTTTTTCTTAAAACACTTTCATATTTTTCTATCATTTTCTGCATAGTATGTGTGGTATTGCCAAGGACAGAGCCACCTTGGGCCCAAGGGGCAGATGCCCTAACTCATTTTTTTGTGAAAAAATTATACATATTACATACAATAATTTAAAGTGAAAAAACATTTTCAGCTATGAAATTTCTACATGATCAATTGAGAAAACGTAAGAAAATTAATTGATGAATGATAATATGGTTATTTTTATAGGAAGAGATATTTGATGGTATTGGTAATGAAATTGTTATGCAACGCTTTCAAAACTTGAAAATGCGTCGTGAGATATTGTAATATGTTGTATGATATAGTTTATGGATTAGTGCATGTGCATTGTTAGTAAATTCTTAAGCTTTTTAATTTGTGATTTTATTTTTAGAATGTCCCTATTCATATAGATCTCAGACTTCATCCCTGATGTATTAGTATGAATTTACAAGAGCTTATATATACATATATTATTACGATTATAAGCATGCATAGTAACCATATTTTGTTTGGAATAATTGTTTTTTGGGACGACAGTTGCTATATATATATATATATATATATATATATATATATATATATATATATATATTATTACGATTATAAGCATGCATAGTAACCATATTTAGTTGGGAGTTTTAACGAAAAGTCCGCGATACTGTTCACTTTAACGAAAAACCACATTTTTACACTAAAAAGTCAAACCTGGTACTATTCACTTTACCCTTTATTTTGTCCTTATCGTTAAAACTCAAAGTTTTCAAGCCCTTTTCATTAGTTTTCCTTATTTTGTTTGGAATAATTGTTTTTTGGGACGACAGTTGCTGAGGGTCGGACATGCGAGTTTCAGAGTAACCTCTTCAATGGAACTTGCGTGAGTATTGAGTAAGAGTAACTGTGCAGTTGTTTGCCAAACTAAGGGCCTCCTCGGTGGCTGGTGCTTGGGTTTACGCTGCAGGTGCTTTTGCACACAAAACTGTTAATTAGCTAACTAATTAAGCTGTTAATTAGTGCATGGACGCACGTACTAGCTGGAATAATTCACGGTTAGGTTGTTAATTAATATCGTATCTCTGTTATGATTTTTAATATTCTTGTTTGTTATGCATCATTGTCATGAGTTACTTTGTACAATATGTCATAGTGCATAACTTCTTTATGG
The DNA here is from genome assembly GCA_036320875.1 of Cotoneaster glaucophyllus. NCBI lineage: Eukaryota > Viridiplantae > Streptophyta > Magnoliopsida > Rosales > Rosaceae > Cotoneaster > Cotoneaster glaucophyllus. The sequence continues at coordinate 9,975,060 of CM070058.1, read as the reverse complement.
GTTAATCTCAATTTACTATCCTGAATTTTCTTGGTTTTCAACATTACATATATCAAGTTTTTTTTCGTCCCAATTTTGTACCTAAAGTGATAATTAATTTTGAGACATTGTCATACATCTTCCTCGTGAATTCGTAGAGCATTGTATAAAGAATGTTCAAGGGTTCTTCATCTAAACTACTGAAGGTTGATACAATGGACTATGAATCTTCTAATTTTATTATTCTTGAGCAATATGTTAGATGCTTTTTTTTCTTTCGATAAGGGATAACGTTAGTGGGTTAAATAGATAGTTGTTAAGGGGGAAGGGATTCGGTAGGGATCGAACCTGCACCATGATGTGTAGGCATGATTGCTTTCCGGTACTGCAGTAAAGTGTCATTCGCCAATATGTTAGATGCTTACTAATGAAACGATTGCTGTAAATTTGTTGCATTCGCCAAACAAAAAAAAAAATGATGCCAGAGTTAAAATAAAGACACATGTCAAAATATTAGTAATGAAACACAACTGAGACACAAAATTGGGGACATCATATCCCTAGCCCCGTCCATCGTATTATCTTCCATTTACAAAATTGGTAAAAAATTTGTGTAAGAATCAATATAAATGCATCAAAACACCTTACAAGTTACAACTATGTTACATCGCGGAATCAGGTTCGAAACTGCTCGGCAAGTTTCATCAGACTATAGGTTTCCGCATCCGGCCTTGCGCCGCCGAGAATCATCCTCTTCAAAAGGTTTGAATCATAAACTTTGGCTTTTACATAAGCCTTAATCAAAGTGTTGTACACGAAAGTATGCCTTGCATACTTGGCTTTTGCAAGTTCATCAAACAACTTCTCAGCATTCCCTACATCACCCTTCTCGGCGAAACCCTCGACTATCGAAAGAGTGGTCTCCAACCACGGGGTAGAATTCCTTACCACATTGCTCATCGTCGAATTCATCCCCAACTCTAAAGTCTTAACAGATTCCTCTACCAATCCTGCTTTTAAGCAACCCAGAGCAAGATGCCGGAAAGTTATGGCATTTGGTTGGCACCCAACCGTCCTTATCTCCCGGAAAACCTTGGATGCTTTATCGATAAGGCCGTGCTTGGAATAGACAGATATCATGGAATTGAACTGCTCAGTGGTTTTCATCCCTTTTAACGACTTCATCTCTAACCAAAGTTCTTCAGCTCGGTTGAGTTGTCCGATTCTACCAAACGCTTCAACTACCAGCACATAACTTTTAGACCTAACATGGGGGAGTTCCTTCACTATGCCCCAAGTTTTCTCCAATTGCTTCTCCTTCCCCAAATACCCATACAACGTAATTAGAACATCTAACGTTGACCAGTTATTACCCGTAACTGACTTCTCCAAGGCTTCAACATACGCTTCAGCGGCCGTATACAACCTTGCCACTGCATGGGCAGTAGCTATGATGCAGTAAGATATTTCATTTGGATCAACATTTGCTCGCTTCATATCAGAGTATACCTTCATCAATCCCTCAATATTGTACTCATTCGCTTCTATTTTCATGAGAATGTTGAATGTTGAGGCATGTGGGGGAACTTTATCGGCCCTCATTTGAGCGAGGATTTTCGCTATCAACTTTTTACGCCTTGAAGAGGAATGAAGAACAATGAGCCTATTGAACACCAAGTGCGAGATGGGATGGCCCAATTCCCTCATTTTCTTCATCAACTCGAGCGGAAGCCTTATTGCACCCTTATCCAAGCAGGCAATCACAAGATTGTTGTAAAGAAGATCGTTTTGAAACTCCGATGGAACGCGGGTAAAGAGTTCTTTACCTTGAGATATCCCATGAAACTTGGTTGTAAATTCCAGCAGGCAAGAGTAGTCTAGCTCCTTTGGCCTGTAGGGCCTTTCTCTGATCACCCATTCCATTACCTGTCAAAAGCAATAGCTTTAGTTGTAAAATCCATTCCCCCCACTCTACTAAATTGGTTCAAAATTTAAAGCACAAAGCTCCTTTACGCACTCAAGTTCGAATACCCCTCCCCCGCAGTTGAGAATCCATTAAAACATAAAACACAAAGCTCAAAATGTTTCTAAAAAAGTTCGCTTTCTTCTTTTCATCAATTTTCTCAGCAACTAAAAGACTCCTAATTTATACAATACCAAATAAATCTACCCATTAGAAAAATGAATGCAGGAGAGAGAGAGAGAGAGAGAGAGAGAGAGAGAGAGAGAGAGAGAGAGAGAGAGACCTCAAGAGCGCGTTTATTCTGCTTGATCTTCCTGAGGCGGTTAATGGCGTGGAAGACGTCACCTCTATGAATGGGGAAGCCATCACCCATCCAGCTCTGGAAGGCAGACCCAACTGGTTCTCCACTCGGCAGTTTCTCAATCCTGTAAGATAAGCAGGACCTGGGTTCTGCTTGTTTGGACTCAACGATTTTCTCGGGAAAATCATTTGGCGTTTGGGTGCAGAGAAAAAATTTGAAGCCCGATGAAATTTTCTGGGCAGAAAAATCTGGGACGTAACCTGTTCGACGATTTGCCTGAACGAGAGTGCGATGTATCACAAGGTACAGAGTTTGCATACTTTCATTCAGAAAGTGAATGCATCAGGTGCCTGGTAAATGCTAAAATTTCCAACCCATTTACTTAGCCCAAATCTTGAAATTGGGCCTGGGTCCCAAGCCCAAATGGATTTAAAATTTCTGTTCAACAAAAGGGTTGTTAAAAAAAAGCACCTTAAAGACACTTAGTACTACAGTCGAGTAAGAAATCTTAGTTTCGATTATCGTCAAAGACGAATTTGAACCACATTTGTGGATGCAAATTTCTTTCTCCTTGATCTTGGACAAAATTGCACCTACAAAACAATTAACACCTTTGGTCAAGGCCAAGAGCCTCAAGCGCCCATGATGAATGGGGGGGACTTTGGCCGAAGAACCTCCGATGCCAAAGTTAGAATTTAGAGAGAAAGTGTTTGAGAATTTTAGAGAATTTTAGCAAGAGAATTGCCAGTGAGTTTTGGAGAAAATGTCATGCCTTTTATAGGGGAGTGGCTGGCCTCTTTGGGTGAAAGAGGACCGGCCACCTAGCTTGGTTTATGGGCTAGGTTCTTGATTTGTTTCAAATTGGGAGTTATGGAATAATTAGCTAATTAATCAAAATGATTTCCTAATTAACTTAGCTAATTATTACCATAATAAAGGGGAGAAGTGGTAGAAAAAGGTAAAAAGCTTGGTTAACTCCTTTTGGGATGGAGGATTGACGGCCTTCTTGTAATTTTTGGGTGAGATGGATGACTTAATTGACAATTAAGGGATTAACTAGGCAATTAATCCATTAATTAGTCAATTATTATGATTTTAAAGGGAAAGGTTTTAGGAATTATGGAATGAATAAATTATTTAGCTAGCTAAATAATGAAATAGAAAATATATGGAATAAATTAGGTCTTGGGAATTACCTTGTAGAAAGGATTTGATGAAATAGGTTTTGAATTGTTACCTATTTTGGGCACTTTTGACTTGGTTGAGGGATGATTACCTGCTGCTCGCGCGTAGGAATCTTAGTGTGCCTCAAGGGTATTTTTGTCCAATTCTATCTAAAAATTCACGTGTCGCCTTGTGATTATTTTTGGCTCCACAAATGCCCCCACACCTGTTGAGTTGCTCGCAGGAAAGGGCAGCATGTGTAGAGATCTTCTCGCTTTTGAAACATAGGCTTGTTTCCTATTTTGATGTAGATTCCCTCTTTAATTAGAAATTAGGTCCTTCTAGGAAAGGGAAATAAATTTCCCTCAAAGCCTATTTAAGTCCACCTTAAGTGGGTTATTAAATCAACTTTGGAGAGCAATTTATTCTACCCTACAAGAGAGAGAAAGCTTAGAGGATATTTGTTCCCCCTCCTCCAGCAATCTTTTACATCTTGCCCGTGCAAATGACCGTCTTTCGTTGATTTCTTCGTCTTCTCCGTGCCGCACCGATGTAAGAAAAATTTAATTTTTCTTGTCTTCTTCTTGGATAGTGCTGTCGCGGGGCAACCGTCGGGGTGGTGCGGCACGTCGGCTGGCAGGGGCTAGGAATCGGCTCGGCATGGGCCGAGGAGGTGTTGTGGCAAAAGCCACTGCTTGGGTTGCTTGTTGAGCTCCTTTGCTAAGTACCGTGAATGGCGTTAGCTGCTTAATCATCTTTGTTGGGAGAAAAGTAGGTTGCTCCCCGAGAGATGAGGTAAAGAGGATCAAGGTGGATGCATTAGCTTGTCTGAACGCTGTCGTGTAGAATATTATGAATGAAGGTGGAAAGAAGAGATCTTCCCACGTGCTCAAGAGATGCCGGTTGGGAAAAACTGAAGACTTCATCCGCTGCTTGTGAGGGTCCGCCTGCTGCCGAGAGGTCTGTGATTGACATGACTTCTTCCAATGGGAAGAGAAATGAGGCTGCTAGATATGAGCATATGGCGTCTGCCATGTCGAGAATAGCTTGTACGATTGCTGATAGAATTGCTCAGCGTAAAGGTTCTTTCATGCCCCCAGTGCCGAAGTCTGTACCAAGACGTCCGTTGAGAGCCAAGTCTGGTTCACCTTTGGAGAAGCTTGCTATTATAAAGAGCAATAAGATGGACTATGTTGCTAAGGTGAAGACTTCATCCGCTGCTTGTGAGGGTCCGCCTGCTGCCGAGAGGTCTGTGATTGACATGACTTCTTCCAATGGGAAGAGAAATGAGGCTGCTAGATATGAGCATATGGCGTCTGCCATGTCGAGAATAGCTTGTACGATTGCTGATAGAATTGCTCAGCGTAAAGGTTCTTTCATGCCCCCAGTGCCGAAGTCTGTACCAAGACGTCCGTTGAGAGCCAAGTCTGGTTCACCTTTGGAGAAGCTTGCTATTATAAAGAGCAATAAGATGGACTATGTTGCTAAGGTGGCGCAATGCCCACTTTCTCTGCTACCGAGATTGATTCGCCTACTAGGAAGGAAGAGACTGCTTACGTGGGCAGCTGTGAGAAATCCACTAAGCCTGTTTCTAGGGAGGCTGATGAGATCTGTGTGCTCTTGAAACCAAACCTGCTTGAAGACATGGACGCTTGTGCCAAGTTTGTTGATGGTGTTAGAAAGGTTTGCTTGCCCAAGTTTCTTTGTGAAGCATATGACACAATATAGAATGACTAATCTGCTTGCTATGATGCAGATATAACAAGGCTGCCAAGGAGGTGGTGAAGACTATGGCAGCTGAAGCTTATTTCTCAACCGAGGAGATTAAGAGGTTGGATTCTGAGCTCGTTGCTTTGAAGGGGTCTAATATTTCTGGCCCCATTCTCTGCAGCTTTAGACCGCTCGCCAAGAGATCGTTGACTTAAAGACTAGGCTTGACGCGATCCAAGTTAAGTATGAAAGTGCAGAGAATGAAATTGGATGTTACATACCTCAGATTCAAGATCTTGAGTTTGCAGTTTCTGAGCTTCGTTTCGCTGCTTATGCAAAGGATGAAGAGTTGATTGTTGCTTATAATCAAGTGATCCACTTCAAGAGAATCGTCGATAGGCTTGAACCCCAAGTGTTGGAACTTCAAGGTGTACTGAAGATCAACGAAAGTCTGAAGAAGAAAGTAGATGAGCTGCAGCGCGTCCGTGTTGGTCTGCTCGAGGAGAATGAACAGCTGAAGGGTGAGAATGATGGGCTTGAGGTTTTGAGACCTTCTCTATTTCTCCGGAAGACTTGTTCACCTTTACTTTTGAGGCCTCCATTGGTGAAGTAGTCAGAGATGTTGGTGCCCAGGCTGGAGCAGGGGGTGAAGCACTAGATGGTGCCGTCGCAGCTGCTGAAGGTGTGGCGACCGAGTAGTCGTGGAGTGTCCAAGCTGCTGAAGAGTAGTCTTCTAGGTAGTCTTTAGGATTTTCTTTGTTTCCCTCGTTGCTTTTTGCTTTGCTTGAACTCCTTCGGTCTTTGCTAGTTGTTTATCAATTTTGCTAGAAAATTTAATAAACTTGTTTCCTTCGCTTTTCTCCATCTTCGCTTCTTTTGTTCATGCTCTAACCTTTAGACTTTATAAACCAGTGGCAGACGTGCTACTTTTCTATAAGCAGACAGGCCGCGTAGCCTATGCAGTCGTAAGTGTTGGTATAGAACTTTGCAAAGTTGTTAGCCATAGGGTCGGCAGCCGGACGCCTTACTTACAGAAGTAGACAAGTCCACGTAACCACTAGGCTGTTAACCTTAGCTTTCTTCAATTTTGTAGGTTGCGTAGCAAGTATCACAACACTTTAGGACTTGGTGTAAGTCGTTCTGCTCTTGGCAGAGGTGAAGCTTATCGACTACATAGCATGTTGGCAGTGGATAAAACTTTGTATATGCATGCTAGCTTGTTTAACCTTTCACAAGAATGTGTGGTTGTATAAGTCTAGCGCGGTTTTACTGCTCGAAGGGCAAGCCGTAGGCAGTCTTCCAAAAACCGTAGGCTACCTTAGTGCACTCGGTAGCAGCTTTAGGGTTCCAAGGCAGCCGTCCATCGGATGTACTGCGTAATGTGCCCCCTCCGTCTCTAGGGCTCGGTTCCCCGCGGATTAGGCCAAGAGACCCAAAATCCTTCAATTAGCTAAGCCTTGAAAAAGACCATTGTGGCTACTTCTAGGAATCCTGGTGCAAGCCATCGTGCATCTAGTTATACTAAGGCAGCCAGGCTCATCCACGTCTGGATATTCAGAGTGTAGAGTTTATCTTCTCGCTTTAGAGAGTAGACCCATGTGGGTGTCGAGGAATTAGTTTACCCTCTCGCACTGGAGAGCATGGTTGGTCCCTCGGGGGTGCAATTACTACGGTGAGTCCCTAAGAAGGGCGCGGTCTTCTTTTGAAGTGCAGGAGTGATCAGTTGTTGTAAACATGCAGCCAAGCCAAGTTGTGATTACTTCTGAATTCCTCATTGAAAAACGAGTGAAACGAACGAGAACTTAGCTGTAAGGTAGGAACTGCATAACAACCGGATAGTCCTCGGCTTGTGAGGTGGTGCCCATCTAGCTGCTTGAGTCTTCGGGCTTTTGATGTAGCGGGAGGTCACACATGGTACTTCCTCAAATTGTAGGCGTTCCACTACTTTTTGATCTTTTTGTCGTTTCATGGTGGCAAGGGTGTAATTACTCTTACAGCCTACTCCGCTGATCTTGTATGGACCTTCCCATATATGATCCATCTTTTTGGAGCCTTTTTTGTGGGCAGTGATGAAGGTTTTTCTTAGGACTAGATCTTCGGGCTAGAATTGCCGTACCTTGGCCCTTTTGTTTTAGCTGGAGAGGAGCTGCTGCTGGTAGGCTGCGATGCGGGTGATGGCCTACTCGCGCTTCTCCTCTGCCAGATCTAAGTTTGTGGCCATCTTCTTTCTGTTCCACTCAATGTTTGGCAGTAGAGTGCTGATACTTGGTACGATGACATTGGGTGGAATGATTGCTTCTGGACCAAATGCCAAAGAGAAATGAGCTTCACCGGTTGCTCGTCCTTTGGTGGTGCGATATGCCAATAAGCATCTGGGGAATTCGTCTGGCCATTTTCCCTTCTTGTTGGTGAAGGATTTCTTGAGGCAGTCGAGGATCATCTTGTTGGATGCTTCGGCTCGCCTATTGCCTTAAGGATATCTTGGCATGGACATGTGCTGCTTGATGATATACTTTTGGAAGAACTTCGCCAAATCTTCGCCCGCGAATTACGGGCAGTTGTTGGTGACGATGAATTGAGGGATGCCAAATCAGCAAATGATGTTCCTCCATACGAAGCGCTCTATGTCCGTCTGAGTCGTGGTCGTCATGGGCTCTGCTTCTACCCATTTGGTAAACTAGTCGGTTGCCATGATCATCATGCTTCTGCCCCCAGTAGTAGGCGGCATAGGTCCTACCAGGTCGATTGCCCACTGCATGAATGGTCAAGGACTCGTCTGTAGGTGTAGCTCGCTGGTAAGCAGTGCTGGTACTGACTTGTAGCGTTGGCAACGATCGCACTTTTGTACTAACTCCTTAGCATCTTGGTGCATGGTAGGCTAGAAGTAGCCAGCGTTAAGAGCCTTTTGTGCTAAGGATCGACCTCCGGAATGGTTTCCACAAATGCCTTCGTGGATTGAGCTTAAAACCTTCAAGTCATCGGGAGGTGTAGGGCATCAGATATGTGGTCCGGTGTAGGATCTTCGGATGAGAATGCCATTCCACATGTAGTAGCATGCTGCCCTTATTTGGAGCTTTCTGGACTCTAATCTTTCCATGGGGAATGTGCCATTGACCAGGTAGTCTATAGTGAAATTTTGCCAATTTGGAGTTGTACTAACCTGTGACACTTCGACTGCTGGCTCCACTTCTATGCTTGGCTTGTCTAGATACTCTACCGGAATAGAGCGTTTGAGTTGATGGTCGAAGGCGGAGCCTAAGCCGGCTAGCGCATTTGTGTGGGCGTTGTCTGCCCGCGGAACTTGAGTGAGAGTGTAGGTCTGGAATGCCTCAAATTGCTTGCGTACCTTCTCTAGGTATTGTGCCATCCTTGGATGTTTTTCCGCGTACTCCTTAGTAGTTTGGCTGGTGACTAACTGGGAATCGGAATGAATTGCAAGCTTCTTCACCGCCATGTCATTCAAAGGCTTGCTAGTAGGGCCTTGTACTCTGCTTTAATGTTAGATGCTTTGAAGCCTAAGGCGATCGCCTGCTCGAGCATTGAACGGTCCAGGGCGACAAGGACCACACCTACTTCCAAGCCTTTGTAGTTGGATGTGTCGTCGACATGCAAATGCCAGAAATCTTCATTGAGGGAGCAAGTGCGGCTAAGGTGTGCTCGGCTACCTCCGGGGCGTCGTTGGGCCTCTTTGTTACGTTGCCTAGGCTAGGCGTGAAGGCGTGGTAGGGAGCCGTGGAGCTAGTGTTATGTTACACGTAACAGGAAATGCTCAACTGCCGGTATTGAACAACTCTAGAGTTGAATTATGGAGCAAGGGTCAGCTAGGGCCGTGTGTTGCGCAGCAGGAGGTGGTGCTCAACTGCCTGTACATGTTGCTCTTATGTAGAATCTTTTGGGGCGACGAGGACAAAAATTATTTTCGATTGTGTTCTTCTAGTGTTCGTCTGCCCTTGACGTGCCTTTTAAGCTGAGTTGTTGCGTTCGTAAAAAAACTTTGCATCGCTAGTGTATGCGCCTTTATCATCGCGCGTCTGGATTGGGCGGAATAGTGCGTCATGATGATGAGCACGTGCGACTTAAGTTAACTTTTGAATTTTTTGGTAGCATCAATGAAAGCTTTTAAACTGTGGAATACAGGTAGTCGGGCCCCCAGCTCTTCTCGTATGATGGTAGAGCTTATTGCTGCTTCGGATACCATCAAATATGTGAATAGGTCCTCTGCTGCTTCCGGTTTGGATAGTTAGGAGTGATGTCAGGTACTCCTTCCAGTCCTTGAATCTAGATCAGCAAGCCTCGTCCCAAAGTGCGTGCTTTTCTGCTAGAGCGAAGGAGTCTGCCATATTCAAATCTTCTTTCATGATCAATTTTTCGAATAGCGGGTGGTCTGCTGGAAGTCCTTTTTGGAAGGCTGCTCTAGCTATCGAGTCGTTGCATCCGACTATCTTTGTCTTCTCTGCTTTGAACCTCTTCACATAGTCGCGGAGCGACTCCTTTGGGTTCTTCTTGATGTTGAGCAAGTGGTCAGACTTTTTCTTGATCGTGCCATAGGATGAATATTCTTTGGTGAAAACCAAAGAAAGTTCATCAAAACTCCGGATAGATTATGGTGGTAGGGTGTAGAACCAATCTTGCGCTTCGCCTTGTAGAGTAGTGGCGAATATCTTGCACATGAGATCGTCATTATTTCGATAGAGGATCATAGCCCTTCGGTAGTGCTTCAAGTGTCTCTCCGGGTCTCCATCTCCTTTGAAGGATGTGAAATGTGGCATGCTAAACTCGTGTGGAGGCTCTGCCTGCTCTATCTCGTCTGTGCATGGTGACCTGCTTATGTTAGTCATATCCCGTCGTAGTGCCTCGTCGGTGACCTCGTTACGTTGAAAATAACGCAATCGCTTGGTCAAGGTTCTCTCTATTTCTTCCTGAATTTGCCTTTGTTAGGGTAGTGGAGCTCTCGGCTGCCCCTAGTCGTGACCTACTGGTCTAGGCTGCTCTGCTACATGCTAGGTTTGTCTATGTCGCGGCTGCGGTGCATGTTGTTCGTTTCTAGCAGGCGAGGGAATTCTTCGCAGGCTGATGGTTGAGCTTGAGCCGGATCGAGTAACTGCTTCTCTCCGTCCATCGTGCTGCTTACTCCGATGCGAGGTGGATGATGCTCTTTGGGGGCCTAGCCGCGAATGAACACTTCGCCTGGAAGGTTGTCCATGTTGTTTATCAGAGTATGGTCTCAACCGTGAGTGTATGCTTATCCGTGGGCTTAACTGAGAGTGCACGCTCCTCCTCGCGCTAAGACGGGAGTATATGCTATCTCGGGGGCTCAGTCGAGAATGTACTCTGCTGGAACACTCGGTTGGTGGCTGGTTGAGTGGCTGCTTGCCGGGACGCTGTTGGAGAGTTTCCTCGTCTGCCCTTGTCCTACTTTGGGACATCTCATCTGGGGCACGTTGGATCTCGATGTGTTGCAAGAGCTGATTCACCAAGGTCGTCTGTTGTGCAAGGGTGTTCGTCAACTCTATGACTTGTCGAGACAAGTGTTGTTCACCATTTGGATTGGAAGAGCTTGGAAGGAATGTGCCTCCTTGAGCATTGGAAGGGTGGTAGACTCCGGGAGCGAGATTTCAGTCTGGAAATGTCAAATCTGCGGAGAAATGTGGTGAGAATGCCCCCGGCTCGATGGTAGGTCTGGATGGTTGAGATAATCTTGGGCCAACTTGGGCTGCTTGAAAGGCCACGGGAATAGGATGGGCCACGAGAGCAGGTTGGGCCATGCGAGTGGGCTGCTCGGCGAGAGCAGGCTAAACCACGAGAGTGGGCTGCTCGGCGGAAGCAGGCTGGGCCACGGGAGTGGGTTGCTTGGCGTGTGGCACACGTGGGTGCGAGGCTTGGGCTCGGCTTAGCAACGCATTGGGCTCGCGTTGGGCTTGGAGTAACATGGCTTGGGCCGTGGCCTTAGATGGCACGGCTCGGGCCGTGGTGATGGCGCCATGGACCTCGCTGTAGGTGGCTACCGTGGTAGTCACCGCGGTGGTTCTCGTGGTGGAAACTCGTGGTGGTGGTGACGCTTCACTTATTGTCACATTCAACCTCGTGGATCGCCGCGGTCCCATTTCTTGAATATTGGAATTTTTACTCATGGAGTTTTTTAAATTTCTAGCCATTATATTTCTTTTTTTACGTTTTATCAAAGAATCTTTGCAAAATAAAAAATTCTAATAATAGGAAAGTATGAAAAAATACAAGTGGACTAGAAAATAGAGAAAAAACCTTTTTATGCAAGAGTCTTCTACGAGTGTGGATTTCTTCCTCTCAATGAAAGCACCAATTTGTGGATGCAAATTTCTTCCTCCTTGTTGTTGGACAAAATTGCACCTACAAAACAATTAACACCTTTGGTCAAGGCCAAGAGCCTCACGCGCCCATGATGAATGGGGGGGCTTTGGCCGAAGAACCTCTGATGCCAAAGTTAGAATTTAGAGAGAAAGTGTTTGAGAATTTTAGAGAATTTTAGCAAGAGAATTGCCAGTGAGTTTTGGAGAAAATGTGATGCCTTTTATAGGGGAGTGGCCGGCCTCTTTGGGTGAGAGAGGACCGGCCACCTAGCTTGGTTTGTGGGCTAGGTTCTTGATTTGTTTCAAATTGGGAGTTATGGAATAATTAGCTAATTAATCAAAATGATTTCCTAATTAACTTAGCTAATTATTACCATAATAAAGGGGAGAAGTGGTATAAAAGGTAAAAAGCTTGGTTGACTCCTTTTGGGATGGAGGATGGCCGGCCTTCTTGTAATTTTTGGGTGAGATGGATGACTTAATTGACAATTAAGGGATTAACTAGGCAATTAATCCATTAATTAGTCAATTATTATGATTTTAAAGGGAAAGGTTTTAGGAATATGGAATGAATAAATTATTTAGCTAATTGATTAGCTAAATAATGAAATAGAAAATATATGGAATAAATTAGGTCTTGGGAATTACCTTGTAGAAAGGATTTGATGAAATAGGTTTTGAATTGTTACCTATTTTGGGCACTTTTGATTTGGTTGAGGGATGATTGCCTGCTGCTCGCGCGTAGGAATCCTGGTGTGCCTCAAGGGTATTTTTGTCCTTTTATATCAAAAAATCCACATATCGCCTTGTGATTATTTTTGGCTCCACAACATTATTGCTAGCCTATTGTCAGACTAAGCCCACCTCTCTCCCATTAGTATAGATAATATCGTTCATTCAAAAAAAAAAAAAAACCTTATTAAAATCTGCTCAACTCATCTAAATTACGGCCCTTAAAAATTAAGAAAAACCCACAAGCAATGTTTTAAATATTCCCGCCTAGGTAGGGTGGTTAGCCACAGTCCTAATTAATCCCTAGGTATTTGAAAATTAAGAAAGAGCGTCTAAACCTACTTAGGCGTCGGTTGAGACCACCTAGTCATCCGCCTATATCACGACTCTCACTTAGACAGAAAATAGATAACTTTCATTTTACATTTTATTTTTTTAGTAAAATGTAAGAGACTTGTTGAATATTTGGATGTACCCTCATTATATGTTTGTTTCCCTTATTTTCAATATGTTCTAATACTTTATAATTTATATGTCATTTTATTTTGCAATTTACATAAATATACACTTATTTATACGATATATAATAAATTTACTTAAATCCGCCGTCTAAACGCTAGACCCCATCCCGCCACCCGATTAGCGACTAGTATCTTTTAGAACCTTACCCACAAGTAATTCTATATTCTTTATTCATTTGCATATTTTCAACTTTGTTAGGACCAAAAAAAATCCATATTACTTTGTATAATTTTCATTTTCTATCACATAAAATCATTCTAAGATTCAACATGTAATCAAACTTCAAAATTCTACAAAATTACTCCATATAATTTTCATTTTCTAGCAATGGTGCTTGCATTCCAAAGGGGACGAACTTATTCCCCCACTAGCAATAATATATCTTCATCATAAAAATTTCATATAAGATTGTTCATTCTCTTAATCTTCATTTGAAGATCATTCCTACAAAAAAATCATTTGAACCGGTGATTGTTAGTCATTCAAATGTACAAAAAAAAAAAAAAAAAATCAACGGTGCATCATGAATATGCTACTTGCTTTCTCGACTCTTGTTTTATTCCATACATTTAGAGATCAAACGATCACCGCGGGTACAAATGATCTTTTGTAGGTGAAAATCTTCGAATGAAGATTAATAAATTGAACGGTTCCAACTATGATAAGTTGAAGATCCGTTGTTTGTAAGTATTCATCCCCTAAGAAGGGAATGTCGGTATTCTCCATCCAAATATCAAGATGTTCAAAGCTCCATCAAACTTTAAATTCGACATATCCTTATCTTGTTTCAGCCAATAAGACTACCACACTTGTAAAACAAATGATACAAATATCCGATTTGGTTTTAGGCCGTTTGATTGTCTTGTTCAAAACAAAAGGTTTGATCCTGAGTGCTGCATAGTTGTCCCATATATATATATATATATATAAGCAGTTGTTCGTCTGATATCCAAATTATATATTTGTTAAATAAATTAAATTTCCTAATAAATTAATGGATAGATTTAGTCAACTAACAGCAGTTCTTAATTTTTCATTTTCAGTACAGATTCATCTCTAATTGCAAACTCAAACATGCATCGAATCCAATCCAAAAGAAAGCACAACAACAAACACATATATTTAAGAAAGATTGTAACATACAAAGGCAGCCACAACTCACGAGCCACAGAGCAAATTAGAAACCCTAACTAGCTGGCTCTCTCTAGCTAGAAGATCATGGATTTGCAAATCAAATGGCAATCTTATTTTACAATAAACTCTTAACCCCAACCGGACACTTCAACTTTTACAGTCTTTTCTTATTTATAGAGACCCCATGCATGGCGGATTTTGATCATTTTTGCCAGCCGCATGAACTGTAGCTGCAGTTTGATCCGTATTTGCAGCCATTCTCTGCTCCATGGTTCATCTCAGACCCCTCGTAGAACCTGCAATAATATTCCATTTTCAACCTAATTAACCTAGTACATATTCCAGCACATATATCATGCAAAAACAGATTTTTGAAGAAGTCACGAAAACTTACATCTTCACTGGTGCAACCCTAGCCATGATGGTCTTAGTAGAAGCGGTCTCTAAGTAACCCAAATCAGGGTACGCACAGCTAAATATACACACATAACAAAAAAATATATATTAAGAAAAACATAAAAGAAATTCATTCATGTAAAAAGAAGGAATCTAAGGCCACTAAATTGATGTATTTATAATAATTGGTAAGAATATAGAACAGTAAATTACTTGCAGCCTTTGCCACAGGAGCAGTTGGAGCCACAACTACAGTTCGGATTATCGCAACCAGACATTTTTTTGGGAAAAAATTGCGAGTGATAAGAGAAGATTAATCTAATGCTGGTAGCTGAATTTCACTCCACCAAAGATGAGTTATCTGGTGAGGGCCTTCACTGGTATTTATACAGCAGTCCAAGATAAAGTGGTAAGGATCCACCGTGGCTAAAAAGTAGATGCATCATCAAGCATTATTGCAGAACTTGTACTGATAAAAAAAAAAATTATTTTAGAACTTGTACTATCATGGTAAAACTTAATTCATTAAAATTTTGGAATATGCCACTTAAAACTACAATTTAATGGTATTTTTCTTCTAAGTGAGATCTAGGTTGAAATCTTGCGGATATCAAGTTAAAAACTAATTTATTCCTCCACTTCTTATTGTAAATACATCGTTTGTATAAATAGAAAAAATTGAAGGTGTGAGAGTTTAGAGTTTACGATAAATGAGATGATTAATACTAACATAACGGTGTAAATATGACATTAAAAATATTTCTGCACATTGTGAAATATGGAGTGCTCACTAGTTAGAGATAAGGGAAAACCTTAATTTGCATAGGCTTAGGATGCACATCTAGTTATATAAATTACAGGTTTGTTTGCATGTGCTTTTAAAATAGCTGAAAGCGGTTTTAGATAAAATGTTTTAGGGTACCAAAAGCACTTTAAGTGCTTTCTGCAAGAAGCATCAGTTATGTGTTTCTTCCAGTGAGCACTTTAAGTGCTTTTCCAGGATTTACTTGCATTTTTACTAAGGATTGGTTTCAAAAACATTTTCACCAAAAGCATTTTCAGTTATTTTAAAAGCACATCCAAACGAGCTCTACATTGCTTTATGTTTTGATTTCTTACAGTTACTGGTAGTATTTTGCATAGAATTTTTATTTTTTAATTACGGAAATAAACATCATGTATATAGTACGATCGACAAATATTATCTGTACTGCATTTGAGGAGATAAAAAGATTATCTGTACTACACATTTTATGTAGAGCTGTCATTGGGCTTATGCAAAAGATAATGAATGAGACCCTTATTAACACAATCGTGAAAATAAAATATTGATCATTTCTAAAAAATAACTTCTAATCAGTTATTTAGAGTATCTCGGATGAGAGACTCTATTTTATGGTCTTCACTACCACTCTTGACTCTTGAGAACTCTTTTAAGGGCATCAAAGGAATATCCGGTTCCCGTAAGAATATTAACTCCGAAGAAGGGTCTTTATAGTATGATCCTTAAACTTGGGGACTAAAAGATCAAGAAAACTGTTGGGATTTTGTAGGGTATTTCAAAATACAAATCATGGTCATTGTGGCAATTCATTTTCCTTCAATTCATTTTCCTTCATAATTGCAGAAGAAATAGGACGTTGGCCGTTTCACAACCTTTCCTCTATTTATTTGGTTATTAATGTGACAATTATTCTCCAACATTATATACATAGTAAATGACCAATGTTAATCCAATTATATATCCTTTCTTTCCTACAAACCGAATAAGAATGAAAAAGAATTGATCTCTTCTCCCCTCCCTTGATTCGTCATGCTTCCGAGTCCTTTTACATTATTCACTTTTATACCAAAGGAAAGAATCGAGTTGTTGACTCAATCCAAGTATTGTGAGTAAGAGTGTATGCTTACGAGGATCATAGGTTGTTGTATCTTGGAGAGTAGGGCGCCATAACCTGCTACACCGGAACATTGTCTTAGAGAGGCGAAATCTACTCTTAAGAACAGTGATTACAGCCTGTGATGACCCTTGTGACAGCTCTAAATCAAGAAGGTTCCAATCCATCGATTACAGCAGTGCCATACTACCACTGCATATGAGATTTACTTCAGAAACTCTAAATAACGATATCGACAACACTTAAATATAGATGACCTTAACTGTAAAAAAAAAAAATATATATATATATATATATATATAATATTAGTATAATTTAATTCGCACCAATTCATTGTTAAAGCCTATTATACATTTAACCGATTATGACTGCGGTGGAACTATGTTAGTGCTAATTTTTCAGGTCTTATACACCTTTCCAGAATACCATTCAAATTGTGGGGATGGAGAGCCATTGTACGGAAAAGTCTTTTTGCAGGTGTTGACATACATGGAATATGGGGGTAAAGCTAAGAAGGTACCCAAACAATAACATATGTAACTATGAATTCATATGTGATGAAACACTTAATTGGAGTACATTCAAAAGTCTTAGAGAGCCATATATTTCACGTGCAAATATATGAGAGGTACTCTTTATTGATAGATAATGTATGGTGAGTTTTATCTTTCATGTATGATGATAATGTTATTTTAATTATGATACTTTGATATGTTGAGAAGCGATGTCTACAGCTATCCTAATTAGACATGCAGGCCCAATATGAAATCCAGTTGGTAGTCTTAAGGAAGACTCAACATTGGACGGCAAATGGTTTTAATCCTTTTATGTGGAATAGATCAGCTTATCTGTGTTTATATGTGGCGATAGCCTAGCTATGAAAGCTTGAGCTGAATTTAAATTTATCTAGCATATATGCATCTGATATAATATTTTCAGATGCATTCTGAAATCAGTTTTGTTCTCACCAATTATGGTATGAAAATTATATGTAACCATTATGATATTAACACTCAGTTGGTGAGATGTAAAAGATTTGAACAGGGGTATCTACGTTAAAGGGAAAGGAGGTGGGCTTAGCCTCACAATGAACTAGTAATACTGTGGTTCAAATTCCTCTTTGGCGATAATCAAATCTAAGACCTATCACTTACAAGTAAAGAAGAATATCACTAGACTATAGTACAAAGTGGCAAGACACTTGCTTTACATAGTCAAACTTTCACAGTAACATTCTTGACATAACACCGTTCAGTGGGGATCAACTAAAAATTTGAACTATCGGCAGTTGTACTCTGCAATATTGTAACTTGTTGATATACAATGACTACATATACCTTGTATTTTCAACAAAAATTACTAAATTAATTTCAAATGTTTAGTTGTTAGGGACTGAAACTATAGATATACGGCAGTGGAGCTCTGCCAAATATCTAGACGTGACATATACTTTGTATTTTTAGTAAGGGACTACTGAAACTGTAGACATATTTTTGGTACATCTCCGCCGAAACATATTCATGTTTTCGGTTGATGGCTACCGAAAATTTTGTCGTGGTATACAGTTTGACCCATAATATGGCATCGCTAAAATTGGTGTAAAATGAAGGAGAAAAAAAAATTATTATAAAAAAATAAATAAATTAGGGCCTAAATAGTGATTTGCTTTATAAATATAACATATAAGCTTCTTTGAAATTTCTTCGATAGTGTCGATATTTCTATGGAAATATCTAAAAATATATGAAAATAGGGTGAAGTCTAAACTTCACTTCATACCAGAGAAACTCTTAAGTTTAAGCTAAAATCGACATATTTTGTCGATATTTCCGACGTATCGTTTAAATATCAAAAAAACTTTTATATTTCGTCCAAAATAGTGTTTGACATTTCCTAAATTTTTAAACTTTCATCAAATACTCCACAATTTGTTGAACAGGCCCGATACAAAATTTTAATAGCGTATGACTTACATGCAGTGTTTAAAATATCGATATGCGTAAAATATTAATACACAAATTTGAAAAAATATCGACAAATATATTGAATATCGATATCGATATCGATATTCAATATATTTGTCGATATTTTTTCAAATTTGTGTATTAATATTTTACGCATATCGATATTTTAAACACTGCATGTAAGTCATATCGATATTCAATATATTTGTCGATATTTTTTCAAATTTGTGTATTAATATTTTACGCATATCGATATTTTAAACACTGCAGGTAAGTCATACGCTATTAAAATTTTGTATCGGGCCTGTTCAACAAATTGTGGAGTACAAAACAACCTAAAGAAACTATTAAATTTAAGATAAACCCATATGCAAAGTATTGACCACAAAAAAATGGATCAAGAAGAGAGATGGGCCAAAGCCCATTAAAGCCCAAGGATATAGGGGTTCTGATGCCGTTCGCCGTGCGTGTTTTCTTTCCACTTCGGTTTGGCCCAAGTAGTCTTTTTATCTCCCTTACATCACTTGCAAAAGTAGCATACGTCCCCTTTTCTAAGTTCTGGCTGTGGTTGCCGGACGATCACTCTTCGTTTTCGATGCCTCAGTCAGAACTTTTTCTCAAGCGATGATAAAAATGGATTCAGCCAAGTGGTGGATTTTCCGAGTGAATAAATACATCCTCAATACGCCCTTTGTCATTTCTATCTCAATATGTTTGTGGATCACACACTTGATATCAATATAGTTGTTGATAGCTAGCAAGGGGATGCCTAAATAGACAGATCGATCCTTCTAGTGTTTTGGTTGTCACCGCTCACCAGAAAGTTTTTATAATTGGTACGACTAGACGGTGTCTCTGTTGTGTTACACTTGCTACCAATTTAAATAATTACTCAAACAAATCTTGAGATTGCCTACGAAACTTGATTGTAAGATAGTCCAAAACGTGATTATAATTTTAGCCACTAGGTTAGCCTAATTAAGTTCAAGGTTCGAAGTCTTCCAATATTGTAAAAAAAAAAAAATGGTAGTTATTTTTTTTTTGGCTAAACGATAGATTTGTTAGATTAGATTAGATGTTGACGGGATTCAAATCTGTGCGGTAGTGCAAGGGCAATACACCTCTCCATCACTATGGTAGAGGGCCACTTGTATAAAAAATAGTAATAGTGATAACGTATAAAATTATGCAAAGAAAGAATTTCAAGCTTCTAATTAGTCAGTTATACGAGTTGAATTAATTAATTGTGTGATTTGAATTAATCAATTAAATGGTAAAATATTTTGTGAATCCAATTCTGATCGCATCTGGAAAAAGTAAGAAGATAGGGACATGACCTTACTACGTCATGCATACTGCCTAATAGTTTTAGTCGCTTATCAATTACCAGATCAAAGGTCAACTTAAAGGAGCTTTAATTGTTGATAGGGAAATGTTTTTTATTCCCATTATTTTCATTCTTTAATTTGTATAATATTATTTATTTTTATCTCTTGAATTTTATTTTTATATTTTTATTTTATTTTATTCGATGTAAATACTAAAAATAAATAAGAATGTGTATAAAGGGAAAAACGGTCATTTTCCTTATTCATCCTAGTGCAATTTTATCAACCATTTCCAAACCCAAACACCCATCAAACTGAAATCACCAGAAAGTAGAACAAACACAGAAATATGAAGAAGAAGGATACAAAGGTAGACACAAGCCACAAAGCAAATCCCAAATCCTTGCTAGCTTACTAGGAGATTCATGGGTTTCCAAATCCCATGACCAATCTTATTTTACAATATTCCAACTCTTACACTCTTTTTCTTATTTATAGAGACCATCACGGCTTTTTCTTTGAGTCTTGACTTCGGCTTGCTTCGATCATTTGTGGCACCCGCATGAGGTGCAGCTGCAGTTTGAGCCACACTTGCAGTCATTCTCTGCTCCATAGTTCATCTCAGACCCCTCGTAAAACCTGCAAAGTATTTCATGAAATTAAAACAAGATTTTTTGATACACCTGGGAGTTAGGTTAAGTTACACAACATTCTTATAAATCATACTTAAAGGTCTCTCGCGTACAAGTGAGCAGAAATACTAATAGATCATAGTGCTACTCGCGAAACGTAGTTCTTAAGAGTTTATATAAGCTTACATCTTCGCTGGTGCAACCCCAGCAATGATAGTCTCAGTGGAAGTGGTCTCTGAGTAACTCAAGTCAGGGTACATGCCACATCTACACGTATATACAAAGAGAAATCAATATTTTTAGGAAACAATGAACAAAGTAATTAACTCCTAATTAAGAATATAATTAGATGTTATGGAGAATCATGATAGGATATATGACTAGTGGAATGGAAGAATTACTTGCAGCCACTGCCGCACTTGCAGTCGCTACCACAGCTACAATTGCAAGACATTTTTTTCAAAAGTTGGAAAGACCAAAAGGATCAGAAGTAGTTGTATTGTTGGGAATTGAATTCACTCAAAGCCTGGGATGAGTTTTCTTGTGAGGGTCTCAGCTGCTATTTATAGTGGAGTTGAAGGTTAAAGTCGTTGCGATCCACCGTACACGTGGATCAATCCTAGACATCTATCAGACCTATTAAAGTTAATAGAGATTACGTGCCCTGTGGCTGGTTTACAAGGAATCATTTCACAAGAGGGATCCTCATTTTTCTAAAAAAATGGGGACATCCTCTTAACCGTTGGATTTGACTTTAATGAAATTGTGTGGTTGAGATTGTGTGGCATGTGTTTTAATCTCAACCACACAATTTCATTAAAGCCAATCCAACGGTCAAGAGGGTATCCCTATTTTTTTAGAAAAATGGGGATCCCTCTTGGTAAGGGGTCTTGGTTTACAATCCATTTATTCAAATTCGAAATTCTTTTGGGTGTGACTGGCTAGAACAGTGACAAGTGATGTTACTAAATGGGCTTGTAAAAAGAGCAGAAACCTAATGGATTCGCCCGAGGTCAGACCTATTTTTTGGGTTATGGTTGGCTCGATTCGGCCTTAAACCATCTCCAATGGAGACGGTTAAAAGGTCATAGACCATTTTTTAGCCTGTTTTGGTAAAAAATCAAACACCAATTGAAGGCTAGGCCAAAAATGTGTGGAACCCATCGGCTAAATTATGACCTTTTGGCTATTTGGCTGGCTACTTCCAGCCACTTTTTTTTTTCCTCTGATGAAACTTTAATGTAAAGGGCTCTTTTGATATAGACGCCTCATTTTTTATTTTTTTAGATTAAACATTCATGCCTTTTAGTAATTTGATTAAACTTTTTTTATCATAATTTTGGTGCTACATGCACATTATATTGTAACAAATTTCCTATAATCTAGCATTTTAATTACACTCTCATCCATTAGAGATAATTGTAAAAAAAAAAAAAAAAAAAAATTGGTTAGATTCAATTTATTTTCATAATAATGCTACAATTTAGCAATAATTATCTACAATTTAAGATATTTTCTTTCCAAAATAGTTTAAAATATTTTTAAATCCCACAAAATCAAACGTACCGAAATAAGTTTTTCTTTTAGTACGTTAAGAGAAAAAAAGGATTGAGAATAATATAAACGTACCAATACACAGTGTGTACAAAATAAAACGTACCAAAATAAAAATAATGTACCAATATTAACAATATGTATCAAATCAAACGTACCAATATTAACAATATATATCAAATCAAATGTACCAAAATTGCAAATAAACGTACCAATTAATAATTTTTGTAACTTCAAACGTACCCGCAGATAATATATACGTAATGTATTGTACCTAATAATAATTCGTCAAACAACTATACTTTAAAAAAAAACAACAAAAAAATTGAAAAAATTACACGGAGCTTTTATGTTGATCACCAACTATTTGATTAAAAAAAACATTTGAAAAAAGAAATAATATTAAATGTTTGCATAACAAAAAAAGAAATTGTGATCGAAAAAAAACATATCTGGAAGAAGAAAAAATATAGTTTAATTATTAATATCTCCACTAAATAAGGAAAAGTGCATCATGCAGATAAAATGATAAATTCAAAAATTATTTTAATTTTAAAAGATATAATAATGACATGTAATTTAGTTTGAGGTGGTTATTGGTCAAAACACTTTAATCAAATTTTAAAAAGGCACAGATGTTTAATCTAAATGATATAGAAAAACTGTAGGAGATTCTAATTTTCCCTAATATAAATACCTATAGCATTTCTACACCATTTCTTACAATTTTTTTTTTCACCCTTGCATACTATTTTACCTTTTTTTTTTCTTTCTAATTTTTCACATTCTATTCACTTCAAACATTCTTTTCATACACACCACTATCTTAATGTCTAGTTGTTAACATGCAAGTAATATTAAAATATTTAATAAAATATGTAACAATACCATCATGAAACTTAAACAATATGTAACAATACCAAAATGTAACAATACTAATAAGTTAAAGAACAAACTTAAAAATTATAAATTAATATGGGGCTATGTTTAGCCCTTTCGTTTGTAGATTATATATAAATATAGTATAACACGGTTCATTTAAAAATAATTTTTTGCAGGGCTACAATTTTGGACTGAGTTATACTTAGCCCATTCGGTTAGAATTGGCCTTAGAATCGAGCTTTATCTGCCTAGGCCCCATTTTTAGGCCTGACACAATATGGCTCGATGTAATTTAAATACCTTTGAACTTTCTTTAATATAATTAACTTGTTTTTCAATACTAATATAATTTTTTTTAACAAATTATATTATCTACACTAAAGGAGAGATTGTGAGTATAGACTCACAATAGGCTAGCAATAATGTGGTTCAAATTCGTCTTCGGTAATAATCAAACCTAAAACTTCTCACTTATAAGAATATCAATAGACCGTATTACTAAGTGGCCTGATATAATTTAATTGACTATATTAACCAAACAAATACCTAAATTTAAATGGTAATTGACAACTAATAAAAGTAAAAGGTTTTAGGTTTTATTCTCAATATTTCACCCACTATTGAAATAAATTTCTTCTGTATATAAATTTGTCACGTTTCAAAATAACTCTAAACATTACCTAAACATACATTCTTGATGACGAACAATTGGTAGCACTCAATTTCTATATTGATCATTATTAATAATTATTTTAACCTAGAGGCACTCAATTTCTACCTTGAAAATGATAAAAAAATTTAGTGGCACTCCACTTTTTTTATTTTCAAAAAGAGGTTTAATGTTCAAATATGATAAATAGCAATTGTTGAATCAATCAAGAAAAGTTATAGATAACATAAACACATTATCAATAGCTTAAAATTAGGAAGGTTTTTTTTTTTTTTTTTTTTTTTTTTTTTAAACAAACGATATTATCTACACTAAGAGGCTTGAGGAGTAGACTAAACCTCACATTGGAATAGCCATAATAATGTGGTTAAAATAGAAATACCATTAGGGTGTAGAAAATTAAGAATCTTATTTCTTATCATTCTTGTGCACCACTCACATTAATTCCTTTTTTATTATTTGGGAAGAAAAACTTGTGCTCCTGAAGGATATATTGAGGAACTTTTCTTTAAAATACTCTCAACTTAATTCTTTCAATTTATTATTTGGAAAGAAAGAATTGGCTCCTTAAGGATTGAGGAGAACTTCTATTTAAAATATCTCATGGCATATTTACAATACTTTATGCTTTTACCGAATTCATTTGTTTGTTTGTATACAATTCAATGACTAAAACAATTTTAATTTTAATTGATTTTTTTGCAAATATAATCTTTAAAAAATAATTATATTATAAACAATTTCGATAATCAATATAAAATTCTGTAAATAGGTCACAAAGTATTTTTAATAAGAACTATTTTTTAACCTTAAGGAGGCAACCTATTGTTGGAGTGGGCCAAAGTAGTTCCTTTCTTCCTACCACACGGCACCTGCACAACCAGGTCACCTTTTAAGTGATGGTGGCGGTTGCCAGCCGACGGTTCTTCGATGCCTTTATTAGAATTATATTTCAAGAAATGTATGGGTTTTTCAGGTAGACAAACATATATGAGTCCAATATGTTCTTGTTTTGGCCAAGAGTTCAACTCAAGGTAATAAACCAATCCTCCATGGGTGGTACGTACCAACAGAGGTGATGTTGAGGGTGTTCAAAAGGTACAGTGGCACAAGATTCCGAATTTTTTTAGAGGTCCCATAATTTTTCATCTTTCTATATAATATATATGAGTATTAATTTCTAATAAAAAAATTTTAACAAAAAAGAAAAAATCATCGTATGACTTTACAATTGATTAAGTGGAGTTTATACTTAATATATTAATTTTTTTACTTTTCTCTAGCAATAAAAAACTTATGTATTACTTTCTTCCAACTTTTTTATGAAATTTGCACAAGCCCCCAAACTATGAGACGGCCCTGCGTACCAACTCCCTTTACCTGCTGAGCTCGTGTAGGTATCGAGAGAGATTGATTATGAAGATGAGGAGGGCGCACCAAATGACGATGGATTACGACTGCAGTCGGGGATAGCGGCAAACGGTAGAGGATGTGGTTTCGGAGGAAGCTACTCAAGGTGGCCGCGGTCGTGGCCATGGGAGGGGAGGATGGAGGATACTAGGAAGAAGCACCTCATGCTCAAGGTGGCCGCGGTCGTTGCCATGGGAGGGGGAGGATATGGACGTGGCTATAGGTGGAACATCACACAAAAATAATTAACGCCTTATATTATCACAGATCTATGTTTCCGTTTTCCCTTGAATTATGCCGTTTATTATTATCCCATGTATGGCAAACTACTAGTATTAACTCTAAGACATGATCACAGTAGATTTAGTTTAGAGCTCCAAGATGGAAGTCAATCTCTCGTTTTGTCGCGTAGATTAGGTGCGATGTTTGAATAGATGAAATTAATCATGCCTTTAATTAATCAATTATATGACTCTTGGAATGAATTAATTATATGGCATTATCTCTTGTGTTTCCGCTTTTTTTCGGTCGAATATCTCTGGTGTTTCTAAATTCCAAATCTGGTTAGAAGACAGGAACATGACGTAATAGTTGGTGGCTTGTAAAATATGGATTAAATGTCAACTCAAAGGAGCTCTCAATTGTCCATATCCACTACAATGTTATCTTTCATTTCCAAAACCAAACACACAAGAAATTTAAGCTGAAGAAACACATAAATTAAGAAAGATGTAACATACAAATAATTAAGCTAGCCACAAAGCAAATCCCAAACCCTAGCTAGCTAGAGATTAATGGATTTGCAAATCTCATGGCTAATCTAATTTTACAGTAAGTTCTAAAACCCAGCTTTTACAGTCTTTTTCTTATTTATAGAGACCATCACAGCTTTCTTCTTTGAGTTTAGATCGTGGCTTGCTTCGATCATTTGTGGCAGCCGCATGAGCTACAGCTGCAGTTTGAACCACACTTGCAGTCATTCTCTGCTCCATAGCTCATCTCAGACCCCTCAGAGAACCTGCAATAATAATAATAATAACATAGTCAAGTTCTTTTTTTTTTAATTACAGAGTTTATTAGAACTCCTAAAAAGTCATTCGGCACTCCTTGAAGAGTAAATTCTCTATATATTTCTACGTGATTAGAGTAGAGAATAATCTTTTTGGAATGCTAATAACTAATTTACAGTATGCTTTAGACCTATGTTCGGAATACATTTAATTAACCTTAGTTAGTAAAACAGTCCTCCTTGTAAAAACTTACATCTTCACTGGTGCAACTCCAGCAATGATGGTCTCAGTAGAAGTGGTCTCGGAGTAGCTCAAGTCAGGGTACATACCACATCTACACGTATACACAAAAAGAAAACAATTGATTAAGAATTATAGAGATTGATGATCACAATTTTATGCTGGTTAGGGGAATAGAAGAATTACTTGCAGCCACTGCCGCACTTGCAGTCACTACCACAGCTGCAATTGCAAGACATTTTCTTCAAAAGTTGGCAAAAGGACAAGGAGAAGAGTGCTGTTGTGCTGGGAATTGAATTCACTCAAAGCCTCAGATGATTTTTCTTATGAGGGTCTCAACTGCTATTTATAGTACAGGTGAAGGTTGAAGTGGTTGAGATCCACCGTACACGTGGATCATTCCTAGATGTCTATATGTGCGGGATTGTTAAAGTTTACAGAGACTACTTGCCCTAGCCAACCATCCACAATTCATATACGTTGGATTTTTTTTTTGGTGTAACTGGATCACTGGAACTTGATAGCCAATGTCATTAACATTTATGTTTGAATGGTAACACATATATACTTTAGAGATCCTTACTGTTTTTTACTGTGTCTAAATGTCACAATATAAAGTAATTATCAAACACCAACTTAACTTAAATTCTTAGAAAAGATCGATCATTTGTTTTATTCACACTCCATTTGTACTATTATTACAGAAAAGTTTAGCTGAGTTCAAATTTTATAGATAATAATTGTTGAATCAAACAAAAAAAAAACTTCAAAGATGCTGTTCAAAACACAAGTACAGCATCAATGTTTAAAATAGAAACTTAAGGATCTTATTTCTTGTCATTCATGTACACCACTCAAATTTAATCCCCTCAACTTATTATTTGCGAGGAGTTCTTTCATTTTATTTATTTATAAATAATAGTCCCATCTTTCAGCCTAAAAGTTTCTTTGCAGAACAAAGCGCATTTGCATCCACAAGTGGTCGTCTTTTATTAAAGGGTACAAAACTTTTTGTTTTTGGTTTTTTTTTTTATTTTTTTTTAACCTTTTGTTATAAACAAGAGTTATTGATTTTTTTTAACGAATAATATTATCTACACTAAAAGGGAGAGAGATGAGCTTATGTAAGATCCCACATTGCCCAGGGGTGTGGATCCTGTAAGCCTTATATGTATATTCTCATCTCTACCTAGCATGAGGCCTTTTGGGAGCTCACTGGCTTCGGGTTCCATCGGAACTCCGAAGTTAAGCGAGTTCGCGCGAGAGCATTCCTATGATGGGTGACCCACTGGGAAGTTCTCATGCGAGTTCCCAGAAACAAAACCGTGAGGGCGTGGTCGGGGCCCAAAGCGGACAATATCGTGCTACGATGGAGTCGAGCCCGGGATGTGGTGGGGGCCCAGGCCGAGATGTGACAATTTGGTATCAGAGCCAATCCCTGGCCGGAAGTGTGCCTACGAGGATGTCGGGCCCCTAAGGGGGGTGGATTGTAAGATCCCACATCGCCCAGAGATGTGGATCTTGTAAGCCTTATATGTATATTCTCATCTCTACCTAACACGAGACCTTTTGGGAGCTCACTGGCTTCAGATTCCATTGGAACCCCGAAGTTAAGAGAGTTCGCACGAGAGTAATCCCAGGATGGGTGACCCACTAGGAAGTTCTCGTGTGAGTTCCCAGAAACAAAACCGTGAGGGCGTGACCGGGGCCCAAATAGGACAATATCGTGCTACGGTGGAGTCGAGCCCTGAATGTGGTGGGGGCCCGGGCTGGGATGTGACAATTTGGTATCAGAGCCAATCCCTGGCCGGAAGTGTGCCGACGAGGACGCCGGGCCCCTAAGGGGGGTGGATTGTAAGATCCCACATCGTCCATGGGTGTGGATCATGTAAGCCTTATATGTATATTCTCATCTCTACCTAGCACGAGGCCTTTTGGGAGCTCACTGGCTTCGGGTTCCGTAGGAACTCCGAAGTTAAGCGAGTTCGCGCGAGAGCATTCCTATGATGGGTGACCCATTGGGAAGTTCTCGTGTGAGTTCCCAGAAACAAAACCGTGAGGGCGTGACCGGGGCCCAAATAGGACAATATCGTGCTACGATGGAGTCGAGCCTGGGATGTGGTGGGGGCCCGGGCGGGGATGTGACAATTTGGTATCAGAGCCAATCCCTGGATGGAAATGTGCCGACGAGGACGTCGGGCCCCCAAGGGGGGGTGAATTGTAAGATCTCACATCGCCCAGAGGTGTGGATCCTGTAAGCCTTATATGTATATTCCCATCTCTACCTAGCACGAGGCCTTTTGGGAGCTCACTAGCTTCGGATTCCATTGGAACTCCGAAGTTAAGCGAGTTTGCACGAGAGCAATCCCAGGATGGGTGACCCACTGGGAAGTTCTCGTGTGAGTTCCCAGAAACAAAACCGTGAGGGCCTGACCGGTGCCCAAAACGGACAATATCGTGCTACGGTAGAGTCGAGCCCAGAATGTGATGGGGGCCCGGGCAAGGATGTGACAGCTTAACTTCACAATGGGCTAGCAATATTGTAATTCAAATTCTCCTTTAGCAAGAATCGAACCTAAGACCTCTTACTTACAAGTAAAGAAGAATACCAATAGACCGTACTACTAAATGGCATCAGAGTTATTGATTTTAATTTGGAAAAACTTCAGTAAGTGATTTTATGAATCTGTTTGATAATTTTTGGTTTTTAGTTTTTAATTTTGGTGTTTGGGAGTTAGGGAGAGAAAGAAAAAGAGCTGTGAAGAAAGGAGAAATAAAGGACAATTTGACAAAAAATAAAATCTTAAAAGTGAAAATAACTTAAAATAATTTTTAATTTTCATTTTGTGTTTCTTTTCTTGTGTTCTTATACATTTCTTGAACGTATCTTTTACCATCTTTTTTTTCACTCGTAGCTAACAAAAAAAATAAAATCTGAAAAACTAAAAACAAAAAAATGAAATGTTTATGAAAAAAATCCCAAGTTATTAGATTTCATGACTTATTTTTTTGTTAGAAAACAAATATGAATGGATATTGAATCATGAAGCTCTTCTCAGGTCAACTAACGTAGTCCTTGTTGAATCATGACTTATATAAATAATAATACATAGATATATCAGTCCTTGAATCCTGGGATAGATCACGACCAAAACATCCTTGAATAATTGACAAAGTGGTCATTTTCTGTGGGTAAATTTCTAAGATCAAGGCAATGTAATTTTTGTGTGTGTGGATAAATTAAACAATTGTCAGTTGTAAATAACGCTAATTGTCCTAACTTTTCTTTTGGTTAATTGTCCTAAGTTTTGTTCATGGCATCTTATTAAGAAGGAATGCAGCCTGCTGCTTAACAGACAAATCAAACGTACACGTCAAAGTGAAGAAAGAAACACATTTGAAATGTTCTTGTATGGGTCCCTTAATTAATTATTGTCGAATAGTTTCTTACAGAAAAATGAAAATGGTGGCCCTTTGGAATGTAGCCCTCCATGATCTCGTAAAGTTTATACACTCTAGCCTATAAAGGGTTTCAAATATTGCATATGTACAACTTCATCACTAAAAAAAACTATCACGTCTGACGTAATGATAAAAATAGACGCATGAATGTATACAATCGGTCATGCCTAAGAATCTCTTGTCATAATTTTAGAGGTGTTAATTAGCTGATGATCCAGTTGTTATCCTCTTGAGGATGAAGCTTATTCAGATTTTAGAAAATTAAACTAAGAGTTACAAAGTTAAGCCAACACAAGAGTTGCCACCTTTATTTGATCAATTTATATCACAATATAATTGCGTTTCTTTTTTTTGAAACCAACGGAATAACATTCCAGGGCTAAGAAGCCAAAGGAGAACAAGAGAGCCTACGAAGAGGCAAACACCCAGAAAACAGCTAAGCAAGGCAGAGAGAGGGGATAGAAAGACACCAAGACCAAGTACAAGTGTTACCCCAAACACCACCTATCAATCCTAATGAGGGCAAGGCAACCCATCATTACATAAAACATGAACTAACGAAGATGGGGGCCGATTGACCCAAACAAAATCACACATCTCCGTAATACCAGCTGAAGCCAGAGCGTCCCGCTGCACCATTGGCTGATCTAGGCACCCAAGATCAGCGACAGTTCTGGAAGGACCCACTACTCCACGGTAATTGGACCAGGTCCTCATACATTACTTGTACCTTCACTAAAGCATAAATTGATGTCTCATGGCCAAGCTACTGAACAATTAAATTGTTGTGTGCTAATGTATCCAAAGTTTTGTCTTATACAGGATATTCTCACAAAGGAGATAATTGGTTGTGGTACTAAGATGGGGGATCTCTATTTTGTGGATGATGTCAGTACAGGACGGGTCAATCTTGCCCAAGGAGCCGTTGATCACAAGCGGCGTCAGATATGGTTATGGCATCACCGTTTTGGTCATCCATCTTTCAGTTATTTGCAACATATGTTTCCGGATTTATTTGTTGGATGTTCAGTTTCAGACTTTAAATGTGACACTTGCATACTTGCTAAGAGTCACTGTGTTTCTTATCCGCTGAATTCTAATAAAAGTGTTATTCCTTTTGGTCTTGTTCATTCGGATGTTTGGGGACCATCTCCAATTACTACTTCATCTGGTATTCGGTGGTTTGTAACGTTCATAGATGATTGCACACGGATGACATGGTTATATCTTCTTAAGCATAAAAGTGATGTTTTTGCAGCTTTTAAGACCTTCCACACCATGGTTCAGACACAGTTTTCTACTCAAATACGGATTTTGCGTTCTGATAATGGTGGTGAATATGTTAATAATGATTTCTCTCATTATTTAACTAATCACAGAATTCTTCATGAAACTACCTGTCCTCAGACTCCTCAACAGAACGGGGTGGCTGAGCGCAAGAATCGTCATCTTTTAGAAATGGCTCGCTCACTCTTGATTGGGGCGTCTGTTCCCCGCTCCTCTTGGGATGTTGCTCTTCAAACCGCCACTTATCTTATCAACCGTCTGCCGTCCAAAGTCTTGGATTTTCTTACCCCCTTGCAAGTCCTTGCTACCTTCATCTACCGTCGGTTTTGGTACTCCCACCTCGGGTTTTTGGATGTGTTGCATTTGTTCATCTTCATAAAAATCAACGGACGAAACTTGAACCGTGTGTTCTCCGTTGTATTTTTATGGGGTACGGACTCCATCAGAAAGGGTACCGTTGCTACCACCCTCCTTCCCGTCGCATGTATGTTACTATGGATGTCACTTTTTCCGAGTCTGAGATGTATTACCCTTCGGATTCTTCCAATCCTCCTCCTCAGGGGGAGACACAACATGACGAGAAGGATTGGACCATGAATGATACTGTTGCTCTTCTGATACCACTAACCGAGGCTGTGCTAGCCCAGCCAACAACAACCGTAGTACTGCCCACAGAATCAACGGAAGGCACAACAATGTCGTCCTCACCCACAGCAACAGTGTTGCCACTTGTCAACTTTGAGACTTCTACTGATACTACTCCCCCCTCATCTCCAAATATAGTACCACCAGATGACCATACTCCTGAGAATATTCCTGAGGTAAGCTCTACTATCCCTGTTGATGTATCTGTTGTTCCGAATTATCAATTACCTTTCAAGCACAATCGGGGAAAGCCACCCAATCGATATTCACCGGACACAACGAAAGGCTCTAGATATCCCATTGCCAACTATGTGTCATCACATAAGCTATCAGAATCCGGCAAAGCTTTTGTACAACAAATATCCAATAATAGCACACCAAGTTCATTAAAGGAGGGTGTACA
The DNA here is from genome assembly GCA_036320875.1 of Cotoneaster glaucophyllus. Lineage (NCBI taxonomy): Eukaryota > Viridiplantae > Streptophyta > Magnoliopsida > Rosales > Rosaceae > Cotoneaster > Cotoneaster glaucophyllus. The sequence goes on along the minus strand of CM070058.1, from coordinate 9,943,448 downwards.
CCATTAAGTACAAAGCTGATGGGTCCATTGAACGATACAAAGCACGATTGGTGGCCAAAGGATACACTCAAACGTATGGTGTTGATTATACAGAGACATTTGCCCCTGGTAGCAAAGATTAATACGGTAAGAGTATTACTTTCATTGGCAGTCAACTTAGATTGGCCATTACAGCAATTTGATGTGACAAATGCTTTCTTACATGGTAATCTTAAAGAAGAAGAGTATATAGATATTCCACCTGGTTATGCATCGGTTTTACAATCCGGAGTAGTGTGCAAGTTGAATAAAGCGTTGAATGGGTTGAAACAATCACCACGAGCATGGTTTGGTAGGTTCCGGACGGCTATGAGGAAATATGGGTTCAGGCAGAGCAATTCTGATCATACACTTTTCTTGAAACGTCGAATGGATAAATTGACGGCACTTATCATCTATGTGGACGATATGATTGTTACGGGTGACGACATAGAGGAAATCTCAAGGCTCAAAGATTACCTAGCAACCGAGTTCGAGATGAAAGATCTCGGTGGTTTGAAATATTTCTTGGGGATAGAAGTAGCTTGATCTAAACAGGGTATATTTCTCTCTCAAAGAAAATATGTTCTAGACTTATTAGCTGAAACCGGGATGCTTGATTGTAAACCGGCTGACACCCCCATAGTCCAAAATCACCATCTTGCCGTGCACCCTGATCAAGTTCCCACTAGCAGAGATCGTTATCAAATGTTAGTTGGGAGGTTAATTTATTTATCTCATACCAGGCCTGATATTGCATACGCAGTAAGTGTTGTTAGTCAATTTATGCATTCTCCGAGTGAGGCACATATGGGTGCAGTTGAACGCATTCTACGATACCTTAAGTCCTCACCAGGTAGAGGCATCATGTTTTCTAAGAATGATCATTGCCGAATAGAGGGTTACACCGATGCAGATTGGGCAGGCAACGTTACTGATCGTCAGTCCACATCTGGTTACTTTACATTTGTGGGAGGAAACTTAGTGACTTGGCAGAGTAAGAAACAGAAAGTGGTTGCTTTATCAAGTGCAGATGCAGAATACAGGGGTATGGCAAAAGGAGTATGTGAACTATTATGGCTTCGGAGGTTACTTGGTGAGCTCGGGTATCCTTCGAATTCAGCCTCGAATTTATTAATAAAGCAGCTATCGATATCTCACACAACCCAATTCAACATGATCGCACAAAACACGTGGAAGTTGACAGACACTTCATTAAGGAGAAGTTGGATGGGAATATTATTCAATTCCCCTTTGTGAAGTCAGAGGATCAATTGGCGGATATCTTAACTAAAGCTGTTGCAAGTCAAGCGTTCTACAACTCTCTTGTCAAGTTGGGCATGAACGACATTTATGCACCAACTTGAGGGGGAGTGTTGGAGAGTTGACCTTTTGTAATTAGTTTAGTTACCTATTTGAGTCCTTGTAATCAGATTGTAATTAGGTTATTTGATGTTTATTTCCTTGTACATTATATATTTTCCTCCTTGGTGAGAAGAATCATATCAGAAAATTAAACCCCAAATTGACACGGTAGCCATGCACGAAGGAAATCCCAAGCCCAACTAGTGTAGGAGATCATGGATTTGTAGGTAAAATGGCAATCTTATTTTACGATAAGTTATAAAACCCCAGTGAACAATTCAACTTTCACAGTCCTTTTCTTATTTATATAGACCCCATGCAGGACAGCGCTTCTTGACTTTTGACCTCGGCTTGCTTTGATCATTTGTTGCAGCCGCATGAGCTGCAGCTGCAGTTTGAGCCACACTTGCAGTCATTCTCTGCTCCATAGTTCATCTCAGACCCCTCAGAGAACCTGCAATAATAATAATAATCATCTTTATTCAATTAATCAATCTATTTTCAGAATACAATTCATAAAATTAAAACAATGTTTGAAGAGTTTATCAAAGAGCAATATGGACAAATAGAACTAGAGGGACACTATAAGGCCATCTCCAACCGATGGCTGGCCAGAGGGCTCGTTTTAGCCCTCTGCCCTTCAAGATACTCCAAGATATTAATATTTGAATGAACAGTACATGGCCATATTTGCCTCCATCTCCAACCGAGGGCCAAATGGTCAGAGGGCTCGTTTTAGCCATATCACAAAAAACCGTCTCGAACCGAGGGCCAAAGAGTCATAGGTCTTTATGTTAACTTTTTGGTTGGTGCTATATTGCCTTGCCTTCAGTTACACCAATATAATTTAGTTGGACCATTTCTTGTAGAGATTTGAATAAAGAATGTTTTTAGCATCTGATATAATTTATTTTGTATCAGTTTTGATCCTAGTGATATTAGCATGCAATTTAACTCAGTTTTAATTTTTATATAGTTTTCAATAACAACGGTTTTTTTTTTTTTTTTTTTTTTTTTTGGAGGAACGATAATAAGAATTATCGGGCCGAAGCCAAAGACACGGAAGGCCTACAGGGAGGCAACAACCAAAGTAAACAAACAACACAGGGAAGAGGGTAACAAATAAAGACGCAGAACCTAAAGTCCCACGTCACCCTCTTACACTGCCCAAAAAATTAAGGAGGGCCGGGAAGCCCATCCTTGTTCAGAATAAATACTAACGAAGATGGTGGAAGGTTAACCCAAGTAGACCCACACATCTCCGTATTACGCCTCGACGCCAACCGGTCCGCCGCCATATTGGCTGATCTTGGAACCCAAGACCAGCGGCACCTCTGAAAGGAATCCTGAAGTCTTGAAATTCTAGACAACGTAGGATAAGCCTCCCAGCGCCAGAGGACAAGTCACCACACAAGGCTGAAATGTTCTCTTTAGAGTCCGATTCTACAATAATTCTCTGTAAGCCCAATGACGAAGCAAATTCACACCCAAACAGAATCGCTAAAGCTTCGGCCACAGACACACAAGGGGCAGAGATCGCCAGCTTCCGAGCACCAACGAAACTACCATTGTCGCCCCTAACCACAATCCCAGCACAACCCACAGCAGTAGAAGCATCCCAGCTCGCATCAACATTAATCTTGGTAAAAGAGGGGCAGGGCAGGGACCAACGCATCAGGTCCGCAGGAGGATCCTGCCGCGAAAGGGAGGTGGCCATGGGGAGAGCAGCGGCATACAGGAAAGCTGCTGCCTAACTTGAATGACATCCCAGATTTTGTAAGTTATCTCGAAGAGTCTCCTAGCTCTTAAGTCAGACAACTCAAAAGTACAAGATTATATTACTTAATTTTATTGTTGATTATTTCAGTCAATTACTTCTCTCAAATTCAACTTCAGTCATATGAAGAACTGCAAATAAATGAAATAATATTTTTCTTTTTCCTGTTGTGAAAGCAAGTGATTCTTATTGTGCATGACTTGAGTTCTCTCAAAAGACTAACAACTATATGTCAGCATGGAAAGTTTTTATGCAAATGAACGTTGAAGAAACAAATAAGACAAACTGGTAGTAAGGGTGATGCTATTAGCTTGCCATTATATGGAGAGTTCCAAAAGGGTTGAAATCCATTTCCATTATGGAGTTTACAGATAAGTGACACATTATTTTAATTAGTTATTGATTTATTCTTTTTTATAATTTAAAATTATTAGTAATATATTATGTGAGAATAAGCATAGTCAATTTATTAGTAATCTATTATTATATTAGTCATGTACCTCACAATCTTGCCGTGCTTATGCTGAAAAGCAGTGATGTGCCAAAGACAACCTTGTGATATGAGCTCGCAGTCTAAAGTTTGTAAGTCCCACATTTGCTTGAAATTTCCCTTAATTTGTGGGGGTTCATGGTGAGCTAGTTTTCTGCATAACTTGTTGACTTTTCTTTTGTGGTATATACTTCTGAATCAAATAGCTTAAAATGGAAAACATATGCGTTATAGAGTTAATACACACACATACAGTCTTGAGTTGTTTCCTTAATTAGTTATGAAAGACATATTATTCATTCCAAATTCTAATGGACTATTATTTGTCAATTATATATTTGACTTGTCTGCGATATCTATAGAGTAGTATTGTGTTTGTCTTCAATAGTGAAGCTGCAACAATAAGAGTGGTCTTAGAAATGGTGGTGTGGTGCTTGTTATGACCAACACCTCGAGGAAGGCTCATTTAATGAATCATGTCACTGTTTGACCTTCATTGTGTAAAGTTTTGCCCTGCATATTGCTTTAGAAAAGATTGGGATAAAAATTACTACACTACATGTGGAAGTAGGTACAATACATATGACAATAAATCAGGTATGATTTATTATTTACCTTATTAAAAAATTTAAGACTTTTCCGAACTTGTGGGGGTTTTTCTTCATTGTACCTTGTGATTTATGAAAATAAATTGGTTACTCTTTTTTACTGCAATATGATTAGAAATTGTGAGGGTTGTCATCATTTTAGAATAAATTGTGAGGTTTCCTTACATGCAGTTTAATTGTGATGTTGATTTATGCGTGATGCCCATTTGACATGTATGGAACTAATGATATTGTTGTGATTGAGCCTTTGCATATAATCAGAGTAACTATAAGGAAGGGGTGGTACAATTGTGATGACCCTTGTGACAGCTCTAAATCAAGAAGGTTCCAATCCATCGATTAGAGCAGTGCCATACTACCACTGCATATGAGATTTACTTCAGAAACTCTAAATAAGGATATCGACAACACTTAAATACAGATGACCTTAACTGTAAATATATATATATATATATATATATATATAATATTAGTATAATTTAATTTGCACCAATTCATTGTAAAGCCTATTATACATTTAACCGATTATAACTGCGGTGGAACTATGTTAGTGCTAATTTTTCAGGTCTTATACACCTTTCCAGAATACCATTCAAATTGTGGGGATGGAGAGCCCTTGTACGGAAAAGTCTTTTTACAGGTGTTGACATACATGGAATATGGGGGTAAAGCTAAGAAGGTACCCAAACAATAACATATGTAACTATGAATTCATATGTGATTAAACACTTAATTGGAGTACATTCAAAAGTCTTAAAGAGCCATATATATATTTCACGTGCAAATATATGAGAGGTACTCTTTATTGATAGATAATGTATGGTGAGTTTTATCTTTCATGTATGATGATAATGTTATTTTAATTATGATACTTTGATATGTTGAGAAGCGATGTCTACAGCTATCCTTATTAGACATGCAGGCCCAATATGAAATCCAGTTGGTAGTCTTAAGGAAGACTTAACATTGGACGGCAAATGGTTTTAATCCTTTTATGTGGAAGAGATCAGCTTATCTGTGTTTATATGTGGCGATAGCCTAGCTATGAGAGCTTGAGCTGAATTTAAATTTATCTAGCATATATGCATCTGATATAATATTTTGAGATACATTCTGAAATCAGTTTTGTTCTCACCAATTATGGTATGAAAATTATATGTAACCATTATGATATTAACACTCAGTTGGTGAGATGTAAAAGATTTGAACAGGGGTACCTGTTTGGAGGACCCCTTTTTAGGGTCAACAGTACCAAAAAGTTCCATGGACCATTGCAAAGGCATATTTTGAGTGCTAAATATTTTGACGTACTATATAGTATATATTAATATGAATGAGCAGTAATTTTTATTAGACAGCTTATGGTAATGTTATACGTGCAAATGCCATATTTTGTTGAAATGTCATTGGTAAAAATATCTTAAATAGATATGCAAGTTGACTTTGGATTGGAACATGAGTTGACACTCGTTGTAAAAGATATTTACTTGAGGCTTAACAACCTCTTTGTTATATTCCATTTTATATGGAAGAGACCAACTTTACTTGAGTCTATTATTGTGGTATCCCACTATTTGTGGAAGAGACTAGTTGGTTCATTGTGTGTGATATCATAGCTATGAGGGCATTAAGCTAAATGACAAATGTATTTGATATAACTGTTTTGAGGTCAGAAATGGATCTAGCTAATCCTCTAACAAATCCACTAAGCTAGATGCTTGTGATGATTATTACATCAAGGGCGATGAAACTTATGCTTATATCATCGATCAAGAGTGATGGTAACCCAACCTATGTGAATGGAGATCCCAAGAAGTGATCGAGAGTGCACTATCGTTTATATCGAATGTTATTATGATCGAGAGTTTATCCCTATGGGTGTAGATAGTGCTCTTACTGCAGCGTGTAAGGTTGAACTTATGTTCTAAATGAATACCATAACCTATATATGGGTGGTGTGCTTGACTACAGTGCACACTTGATGGATTCACCTATTTGAGTGTGGGAGTGGGGCCACTTCCTATGAGAGCTTAGGCAGGTTTTCTAGAGCACTTATGAATATCTAGATGGGCGCATGGCCTATTTGCGCCAACCCGCTAGAACAAGCCCAATTCCGAGGATTTAATGTGGGTGGTTAGTCCTATGATTCACACAAAGAAATCTTGGTTCATAGAAAATTTAAGTTTCACCAAATTTTTGTGAGTTATGGCTAGCTCGTCCTAAGGCTGATTCATAGTCCAAAAGACACCAGTTCTGATGCGTTTGATTCTCACTTTCCTTTGGTACTTCCTTTTCCTCTTTAAACTTGTGTTTCTCTAATTCCCTTTTGGTGATTCAATTTGTATTTTGAAATATGTGGAGGATTAATTTGGTAGGGTATTTCAAAATACAAATCATGGTAATTGTGGCAATTCATTTTCCTTCAAATCCATTGATTGATTGAATTAAAATTCTAGCCAATAACGTTGGCCTTATTACTCATAATTTCAGAAGAAATAGGACGTTAGCAGTTTCACAACCTTTCCTCTATTTATTTGGTTATTAATGTGACAATTATTCTCCAACATTATATACATAGTAAATGACCAATGTTAATCCAATTATATATATCCTTTCTTTCCTACAAACCGAATAAGAATGAAAAAGAATTGATCTCTTATCCCCTCCCTTGATTCATCTTGCTTCCAAGTCCTTTTACATTATTCACTTTTATACCAAAGGAAAGAATCGAGTTGTTCACTCGATCCAAGTATTGTGAGTGTACGCTTACAAGGATCATAGGTTGTTATGTTTTGAAGAGTATGGCGCCATAACCTGCTACATCGAGACATTGTCTTAGAAGGGCGAAATCTACTCCTAAGGACAGTGATTACACGCCTCAACCTAAAATCTTATTCTAATCAAACATGGATGAAGAGCATTTCTACCCTACAAAAGATAAGTATTTTATTGCATTTGGTTTATTTTATTTGATAAATTGTGGTAATCATATTGTGATATAGTAATATTATATTTTTTATGTGATTTGTTGTAGGAGAAGTAGCATCCGTATCGCCAATATTTCCAACAAAAACCATTGTTAACATAACAATCGTGGATGTAAATAGTGTAGTTATATGTATTGTTGGCTTAAAACAAAAAATAATAATAATTGTAGGACTCGCGCTTGATGTTGCGCTAGTAGTTGTCTGGAGACTCTGAGTTGTTTGCTCGTATATGAGCCGTAAGTTGTGTAACTCCACATTGTGGGGACCATTCCCACTCAAAAAGCAATCTTGGTCCCACTCCTTTTAGTCCTTACGTAGTCCTTAATTGTGGAAAATTTTTACGGCTCTTATCAGTCTCTCTACTATACGGACTAGACCTCGGCCCAATTGGAAGCCACCAAGTTTTTGAACTTAAGAACATACGGTGGTAGGGACAATGTTTAGGGTACCATTGAAGATGCTCTTAAAACATCTCCAATTTATACTACTAACTACAAATTTGTTAACTTAGCGGAAATTCTTTTCATAATGCTAGAAGAGGTTGTAGTTAGAATCTACCTACCTCAATTGAGAGAGAGAGAGAGAGAGAAAAAAAAAACACGAACGATAATTGTTGGCATCTTAAAATTTATTGAATACTCTTCACTTAATCGCATACTAAAAACGTTTCACGTTTATTTTTAATTAAAGAATTATCTTAAGACACTCGCCTTTTTTTTTAACAAACGATATTATCTACATTAAAGGGAAAGGAGGTGGGCTTAGCCTCACAATGAACTAGTAATAATGTGGTTCAAATTCCATTTTGCGATAATCAAATCTAAGACCTATCACTTACAAGTAAAGAAGAATATCATTAGACTATAGTACAAAGTGGCAAGACACTTGCTTTACATAGTCAAACTTTCACAGTAACATTCTTGACATAACACCGTTCAGTAGCGATCAACTAAAAATTTGAACTATCGGCAGTTGTACTCTGCAATATTGTAACTTGTTGATATACAATGACTACATATACCTTGTATTTTCAACAAAAATTACTAAATTAATTTCAAATGTTTAGTTGTTAGGGACTGAAACTATAGATATACGGCAGTGGAGCTCGGCCAAATATCTAGACGTGACATATACTTTGTATTTTTAGTAAGGGACTACTGAAACTGTAGACATATTTTTGGTACATCTCCGCCGAAACATATTCATGTTTTCGGTTGATGGCTACCGAAAATTTTGTCGTGGTATCATGGTCCGAAATGCCGATAATATCGGCGATATTTCGCCGATATTATCGGTTTTTTGGTTTAGCGATATTTTAATTGGTATCCAAGGTGTTTTCGTCAAAATATCGCGATAATATCGATAATATCGCGATATTTCGGATATTATCGATAATATCGATAATATCGCGATATTTCGGATATTATCGAAAAAATTTTGGATCTGTGCAAATCAGAGAAGAGGCCGGAGCTTGTACAGCCTCGCCGGAGATGGGTGTGCCTATTCCCGAGCCGATTTCATCCCAAAAACCTTGCAAAAACACGAGATAGAACTTCAATTTCACATCTAAGCTTCGATCTAGAACAGATTCAACAGATTCAACAGATTCAACACAAAAACCCGAAGCTTACCTAACCGGAGAAATTCAAGAAACTCGCCGGAGGGTTCCTGCGTTCGCCGAGTTGCAGAGACGAGAAGGAGAGGGAGAAAGACGAGGTGGGTGTATTCCTGAAGCAGGTGTGATGGTGTGCGTGTGTATTTGTGGGTATCGGACTCTCGGTGCAGACTGCAGAGAGAAATGAGAGAGATGAGAGTTTCGATCGAGAGAGAGACGGCGCCGACGAGGCGGAAGACGCGGACGAGGAGGAAGGCGAGGGAGGAGCAGAAGGCCATGTGGGAGAAGGATCGAGAGACTGAGGTCTCTGTGCGTGTGTGCGGGACAAGGGAGAAGAGAGATTGAGAGATCTGTGTGTGTGTGTGTGGGTGTGGAAGAATGGAGAGAAGAGAGAATGAAGCTTCGAGAGACTGTCTGCGTGTGAAGTCTGTGTGCGTGTGTGAAGTCTGTCTGTGTACCTTTTGACGTGTCTGTGTGTGTGTGTTTCTGTGACAGACCAACTTTGACGTGTCTGCGTTTGAGAGATTTGTGTGTGTGTGTGTCAGACCAACTTTAGACCAACGACAAAAATAATGGTGATTTCATTCAAACGAATCTAAATAATTCAAAACGCAGACAACTTTTACAATTATAACTTGTACAATTTCAGACCATGGATGGTGGTTTCATTCAAAACCGTGTGCCACTGTGATATTCTTTCACATTCTCAGAGGTGGAGTATCAGATCAACACACATTTTTTGACCCTTCGAAGATTAAAACCTCTATTACACCTTTTCGTTTCTTCTTCTTCCCTTACCCCTTTCAGAGCCATTCCAGATCCATTCCAGAGCTTCAACACAAAGGGTTCCATATTTAAGGTAAGTTTACAAACTTATATTTATATTATTGTAATTTATACAACAACAACAAAATTTGTGTGGACTCGTATGGTAATTTTTTTAAGTAATTAATACTTGCATGTTATTTTTTTTAAGTAATTAAGTAATGTTAACAATTACATGTTATTTTTTTTAAGTAATTAAGTAATGTTGTATAATTATTCCGTAGGATAATTTTAATATGTTTAATGTTATTTATTATTTTATTAATATTAGGTTTTATTATCAAATTGAATTATTATTCATTAATATTAGGTTTTTTTATTATCAAATTGAATGATTTTGGTTATGGACAACGTCAACCAATCTCGGATCCATATGGGTGGCATGTTAACAATTACATGGAAAACTATTTTGGGGATTTATCATTTGATAACTACTCTTCACAATACACTCACTCTACACGTAGAGATGATGAAGATAGTGAAAATTTTGAACCTCATAGGAACTCTATGTGGTACTAAGTCACTCATGTATCTTACCATGTAATGTATAAAGTGTAAAATATTGCACTAATTCATTATATATAAATGATTTTGGTGTGTTTAAACTTCTTTCATTAATTACTATATATTTTCTACACTCACAATGTTTGCCAGCTCGCTATATAATCAACTTGATAATGTTAAATCCATCATGCAATGCATTTCCTTCCAATTTTTTTTGATAAACTAATAGATAATTGACTAAATAAACATCCTGCAAAATTTCAATAAAAATTTTCAAGTTTTTCTTACAATTTCCGTGGTTTCCATGGAAATTTTATCGATATCGATATTATCCCGATATTTCCATCGATATTTCCGTGTTTTCGGACTACCGATATTTCCGATATTACCGATATTTAATACCTTGCGTGGTATACAGTTTGACCCATAATATGGCATCGCTAAAATTGGTGCAAAATGAAGGAGAAAAAAAAATTATTATAAAAAAATAAATAAATTAGGGCCTAAATAGTGATTTGCTTTATAAATATAACATATAAGCAGTCTTTGAAATTTCTTCGATACTGTCGATATTTCTGTGGAAATATCTAAAAATATATGAAAATAGGGTGAAGTCTAAACTTCACTTCGTACCAGAGAAACTCTTAAGTTTAAGCTAAAATCGACATATTTTGTCGATATTTCCGACCTATCGTTTAAATATCAAAGAAACTTTTATATTTCGTCCAAATTAGTGTTTGACATTTCCTAAATTTTTAAACTTTCATCAAAATCAACCGATATCGATATCGATATTCAATATATTTGTCGATATTTTTTCAAATTTGTGTATTAATATTTTACGCATATCGATATTTTAAACACTGCATGTAAGTCATACGCTATTAAAATTTTGTATCGGGCCTGTTCAACAAATTGTGGAGTACAAAACAACCTAAAGAAACTATTAAATTTAAGATAAACCAATATGCAAAGTATTGACCACAAAAAAATGGATCAAGAAGAGAGATGGGCCAAAGCCCATTAAAGCCCAAGGACATAGGGGTTCTGATGCCGTTCGCCGTGCGTGTTTTCTTTCCACTTTGGTTTGGCCCAAGTAGTCTTTTTATCTCCCTTACATCACTTGCAAAAGTAGCATACGTCCCCTTTTCTAAGTTCTGGCTGTGGTTGCCGGCCGATCACTCTTCGTTTTCGTTGCCTATGTCAGAACTTTATCTCAAGCGATGATAAAAATGGATTCAGCCAAGTGGTGGATTTTCCGAGTGAATAAATACATCCTCAATACGCCCTTTGTCATTTCTATCTCAACATGTTTGTGGATCACACACTTGATATCACTATAGTTGTTGATAACCAGCAAGGGGATGCCTAAATAGACAGATCGATCCTTCTAGTGTTTTGGTTGTCACCGCTCACCAGAAAGTTTTTATAATTTTGAGATTGCCTACGAAACTTGATTGTAAGATAGTTCAAAACGTGGTTATAATTTTAGCCACTAGGTTAGCCTAATTAAGTTCAAGGTTCGAAGTTTTCCAATATTGTAAAAAAGAAAAATGGTAGTTTTTTTTTTTTTTTTGTTAAACGATAGATTTGTTAGATTAGATTAGATGTTGACGGGATTCAAATCTGTGCGGTAGTGCAAGGGCAATACACCTCTCCATCACTATGGTAGAGGGCCACTTGTATAAAAAAATAATAATAGTTATAACGTATAAAATTATGCAAAGAAAGAATTTCAAGCTTCTAATTAGTCAGTTATACGAGTTGAATTAATTAATTGTGTGATTTGAATTAATCAATTAAATGGTAAAATATTTTGTGAATCCAATTCTGATCGCATCTGGAAAAAGTAAGAAGATAGGGACATGACCATACTACGTCATGCATACTGCCTAATAGTTTTAGTCGCTTATCAATTAACAGATCAAAGGTCAACTTCAAGGAGCTTTAATTGTTGATAGGGAAATGTTTTTTATTCCCATTATTTTCATTCTTTAATTTGTATAATATTATTTATTTTTATCTCTTGAATTTTATTTTTATATTTTTATTTTATTTTATTCGATGTAAATACTAAAAATAAATAAGAATGTGTATAAAGGGAAAAACGGTCATTTTCCTTATTCATCCTAGTGCAATTTTATCAAAACACCCATCAAACTGAAATCACCAGAAAGTAGAACAAACACAGAAATATGAAGAAGGATACAAAGGTAGACACAAGCCACAAAGCAAATCCCAAATCCTTGCTAGCTTACCAGGCGATTCATGGGTTTCCAAATCCCATGACCAATCTTATTTTACAATATTCCAACTCTTACACTCTTTTTCTTATTTATAGAGACCATCACAGCTTTTTCTTAGAGTCTGGACTTCGGCTTGCTTCGATCATTTGTGGCACCCGCATGAGGTGCAGCTGCAGTTTGAGCCACACTTGCAGTCGTTCTCTGCTCCATAGTTCATCTCAGACCCCTCGTAAAACCTGCAAAGTATTTCATGAAATTAAAACAAGATTTTTTGATACACCTGGGAGTTAGGTTAAGTTACATAATATTCTTATAAATCGTACTTAAAGGTCTCTCGCGTACAAGTGAGCAGAAATACTAATAGATCATAGTGCTACTCGCGAAACGTAGTTCTTAAGAGTTTATATAAGCTTACATCTTCGCTGGTGCAACCCCAGCAATGATAGTCTCAGTGGAAGTGGTCTCTGAGTAACTCAAGTCAGGGTACATGCCACATCTACACGTATATACATAGAGAAATCAATATTTTTAGGAAACAATGAACAAAGTAATTAACTCCTAATTAAGAATATAATTAGATGTTATGGAGAATCATGATAGGATATATGGCTACTGGAATGGAAGAATTACTTGCAGCCACTGCCGCACTTGCAGTCGCTACCACAGCTACAATTGCAAGACATTTTTTTCAAAAGTTGGAAAGACCAAAAGGATCAGAAGTAGTTGTATTGTTGGGAATTGAATTCACTCAAAGCCTGGGATGAGTTTTCTTGTGAGGGTCTCAGCTGCTATTTATAGTGGAGTTGAAGGTTAAAGTCGTTGAGATCCACCGTACACGTGGATCAATCCTAGACATCTATCAGACCTATTAAAGTTAATAGAGATTACGTGCCCTGGTGGCTGGTTTACAAGGAATCATTTCACAAGAGGGATCCCCATTTTTCTAAAAAAATAGGAACATCCTCTTAACCGTTGGATTTGACTTTAATGAAATTGTGTGGTTGAGATTGTGTGGCCTGTGTTTTAATCTCAACCACACAATTTCATTAAAGCCAATCCAACGGTCAAGAGGGTGTCCCCATTTTTTTTAGAAAAATGAGGCTCCCTCTTGGTAAGGGGTATGGGTTTACAATCCATTTATTCAAATTCGAAATTCTTTTGGGTGTGACTGGCTAGAACGGTGACAAGTGATGTTACTAAATGGGCTTGTAAAAAGAGCAGAAACCTAATGGATTCGCCCGAGGTCAGACCTATTTTTTGGGTTATGGTTGGCTCGACTCGGCCTTAAACCATCTCCAATGGAGACGGTTAAAAGGTCATAGACCATTTTTTAGCCTGTTTTGGTAAAAAATCAAACACCAATTGAAGGCTAGGCCAAAAATGTGTGGAACCCTTCGGCTAAATTATGACCTTTTGGCTATTTGGCTGACTACTTCCAGCCACTTTTTTTTTTCCTCAGATGAAACTTTAAAAAAAAATTATAATTTTTTCCTATAAATACCTATAGCATTTCTACACCATTTCATACATTTTTTTTTCTCCCTTACATACTATTTTACCACTTTTTTTTCTTTCTAACTTTTCACATTATTCACGTCAAACATTCGTTTCATACACACCACTATCTTAATGTCTAGTTGTTAACATGCAAGTAATATTAAAATATTTAATAAAATATGTAACAATACCAGCATGAAACTTAAACAATATGTAACAATACCAAAATGTAACAGTACTAATAAGTTAAAGAACAAACTTAAAAAATATAAATTAATATGGGGCTATGTTTTGCCCCTTTCGTTTGGAGATTATATATAAATATAGTATAAAATTGTTCATTTAAAAATAATTTTTTGCAGGGCTACAGTTTTGGACTGAGTTATACTTAGCCCATTCGGTTAGAATTGGCCTTAGAATCGAGCTTTATCTGCCTAGGCCCGATTTTTAGGCCCGACACAATATGGCTCGATGTTATTTAAATACCTTTGAACTTTCTTTAATATAATTAATTTGTTTTTCAATACTAATATAATTTTTTTTAACAAATGATATTATCTACACTAAATGAGAGATGGTGAGTATAGACTCACAATAGGCTAGCAATAATGTGGTTCAAATTCGTCTTCGGTAATAATCGAACATAAAACCTCTCACTTATAAGAATATCAATAGACCGTATTACTAAGTGGCCTGATATAATTTAATTGACTATATTAACCAAACAAATACCTAAATTTAAATGGTAATTGACAACTAATAAAAGTAAAAGGTGTTAGGTTTTATTCTCAATATTTCACCCACTATAGAAATAAATTTCTTCTGTATATAAATTTGTCACGTTTCAAAATAACTCTAAACACTACCTAAACATACATTCTTGATGACGAACAATTGGTAGCACTCAATTTCTATATTGATAATTATTAATAATTATTTTAACCTAGTGGCACTCAATTTCTACCTTGAAAATGATAAATTTTTTTAGTGGCACTCCACTTTTTTTATTTTCAAAAAGAGGTTTAATGTTCAAATATAATAAATAGCAATTGTTGAATCAATCAAGAAAAGTTATAGATAACATAAACACATTATCAATAGCTTAAAATTAGAAAGGTTTTTTTTTTTTTTTTAAAACAAACGATATTATCTACACTAAGAGGCTTGGGGAGTGGACTAAACCTCACATTGGAATAGTCATAATAATGTGGTTAAAATAGGAATACCATTAGGGTGTAGAAAATTAAGAATCTTATTTCTTATCATTCATGTGCACCACTCGCATTAATTCATTTTTTATTATTTGGGAAGAAAAACTTTTGCTCCTGAAGGATATATTGAGGAACTTTTCTTTAAAATACTCTCAACTTAATTCTTTCAATTTATTATTTGGAAAGAAAGAATTGGCTCCTTAAGGATTGAGGAGAACTTCTCTTTAAACTATCTCATGGCATATTTACAATACTTCATGCCTTTACCGAATTCATTTGTCTGTTTGTATACAATTCAATGACTAAATAATTTTAATTTTAATTGATTTTTTTGCAGATATAATCTTTAAAAAATAATTATATTATAAACAATTTCAATAATCAATATAAAATTCTGTAAATAGGTCACAAAGTATTTTTAATAAAAACTATTTTTTAACCTTAAGGAGGCAACCTATTGTTGAGTTTCATTTGATTGGTGGAGTGGGCCAAAGTAGTTCCTTTCTTCCTACCACACGGCACCTGCACAACCAGGTCACCTTTTAAGTGATGGTGGCGGTTACCAGCCGACGGTTCTTCGATGCCTATATTAGAATTATATTTCAAGAAATGTATGGGTTTTTCAGGTAGACAAACATATATGAGTCCAATATGTTCTTGTTTTGGCCAAGAGTTCAACTCAAGGTAATAAATCAATCCTCCATGGGTGGTACGTACCAACAGAGGTGATGTTAAGGGTGTTCAAAAGGAACAGTGGCACAAGACTCTGAATTTTTTTAGAGGTTCGATCATTTTTCACCTTTCTATATAATATATATGAGTATTAATTTCTAATAAAAAAATTTTAACTGAAAAGAAAAATCATAATCGCATAACTTTACAATTGATTAAGTGGAATTTCTACTTAATATATTAATTTTGGGTAAATTACAAAAAACTACCTCAACTATTGGGTCATTAACAGTTTCATACCTCGTCTTTAAAAAATTTCAATATTATACCTTATCTTCGTATTTGTTGCAATGTCATACCTTCCGTCAGTTGTCTGTCAATTCTTCTGTTAAATGCTGACGTGGCATGCCACGTGGCACACTTTATATTAAAAAAATTAATAAAATATTATTAAAAACTTAAAAAAATATTTTAAAAATTATTAAAAATTTTAATAAATTCTTTTTTTTTTCTTCTTTCTTTATTTTTTCTTTTTCTTCTTCTTCTTTTTTTATTTTATTTTTTATTTTATTCTTCTTCTTCTTCTCTCTTCTCTCTTCTTCTTCTTCTTCTTCTTCTTCTAGGCAGGTCTGAAACTTGTTTTTTTTTTTCTTCTTCTTCTTCTTCTTCTTGGCAGGTCTGAAACTTCTTTTTTTTTTCTTTCTTCTTCTTCTTCTTCTTCTTGGCAGGTTGGGGGGGGGGGGGGGGCAAAACCTTCTTTCTTTCTTCTTTCTTTTTTTTTCTTCTTCTTCTTCTCTTCTTCTTCTAGGCAAGTCCGAAACTTGTTTTTTTTTTTTTTTTTCTTCTTCTTCTTCTTCTGGGCAAGGTGGGGGGGGGGGGGGGGGGGGGGCTGAAACCTTTTCTTTTTTTTTTTAAATTTTTAATTAGTTAATATTTAATTAATATTTTAATATTTTTTTAAGTTTTTAATAATATTTTAATATAAAGTGTGTCACGTCAGTATTTAACGGAGGAATAAAAAACTTATGTATTACTTTCTTCTACTTTTTTATAAAATTTGCACAGGCCCCCAAACGGTGAGACGGCCCTGCGTACCAACTCCCTTTACCTGCTGAGCTCGTGTAGGTATCGAGAGAGATTGATTATGAAGATGAGGAGGGCGCACCAAATGACGATGGATTACGACTGCAGTCGGGGATAGCGGCAAACGGTAGAGGACGTGGTTTCGGAGGCAGCTACTCAAGGTGGCCGCGGTCGTGGCCATGGGAGGGGAGGATGGAGGATACAAGGAAGAAGCACCTCATGCTCAAGGTGGCCGCGGTCGTTGCCATGGGAGGGGGAGGATATGGACGTGGCTATACGTGGAACATCACACAAAAATAATTAACGCCTTATATTATCACATATCTATGTTTCCGTTTTCCCTTGAATTATGCCGTTTATTATTATCCCCGGTATGGCAAACTACTAGTATTAACTGTAAGACATGATCACAGTAGATTTAGTTTAGAGCTCCAAGATGGAAGTCAATCTCTCGTTTTGTCGCGTAGATTAGGTGCGATGTTTGAATATAGATGAAATTAATCATGCCTTTAATTAATCAATTATATGACTCTTGGAATGAATTAATTATATGGCATTATCTCTTGTGTTTCCCTTTTTTTTCGGTCGAATATCTCTGGTGTTTCTAAATTCCAAATCTCATTAGAAGACAGGAACATGACGTAATAGTTGGTGGCTTGTAAAATATGGATTAAATGTCAACTCAAAGGAGCTCTCCATTGTCCATATCCACTACAATGTTATCTTTCATTTCCAAACCCAATCACACATCAAAGTAAAACCCACAAGAAATTTAAGCTGACGAAACACATAAATTAAGAAAGATGTAACATACAAATAATTAAGCTAGCCACAAAGCAAATCCCAAACCCTAGCTAGCTAGAGATTCATGGATTTGCAAATCTCATGGCTAATCTTATTTTACAGTAAGTTCTAAAACTCAGCTTTTACAGTCTTTTTCTTATTTATAGAGACCATTACAGCTTTCTTCTTTGAGTTTAGATCGTGGCTTGCTTCGATCATTTGTGGCAGCCGCATGAGCTGCAGCTGCAGTTTGAACCACACTTGCAGTCATTCTCTGCTCCATAGCTCATCTCAGACCCCTCAGAGAACCTGCAATAATAATAATAATAACATAGTCAAGTTCATTTTTATAATTACAGAGTTTATTAGAACTCCTAAAAAGTCATTCGGCACTCCTTGAAGAGTAAATTCTCTATATATTTCTACGTGATTAGAGTAGAGAATAATCATTTTGGAATGCTAATAACTAATTTACAATACGCTTTAAACCTATGTTAGGAATACATTTAATTAACCTTAGTTAATAAAACAGTCCTCCTTATAAAAACTTACATCTTCACTGGTGCAACTCCAGCAATGATGGTCTCAGTAGAAGTGGTCTCGGAGTAGCTCAAGTCAGGGTACATACCACATCTACACGTATATACAAAAAGAAAACAATTGATTAAGAATTATAGAGATTGATGATCACAATATATGCTGGTTAGGGGAATAGAAGAATTACTTGCAGCCACTGCCGCACTTGCAGTCACTACCACAGCTGCAATTGCAAGACATTTTCTTCAAAAGTTGGCAAAAGGACAAGGAGAAGAGTGCTGTTGTGCTGGGAATTGAATTCACTCAAAGCCTCGGATGATTTTTCTTATGAGGGTCTCAACTGCTATTTATAGTACAGGTGAAGGTTGAAGTGGTTGAGATCCACCGTACACGTGGATCATTCCTAGATGTCTATATATGCGGGATTGTTGAAGTTTACAGAGATTACTTGCCCTAGCCAACCATCCACAATTCATATACGTTGGAATTTTTTTTTGGTGTAACACATATACTTTAGAGATCCTTACTGTTTTTTACTGTGTCTAAATGTCACAATATAAAGTAATTATCAAACACCAACTTAACTTAAATTCTTAGCAAAGATCGATCATTTGTTTTATTCACACTCCATTTGTACTATTATTACAGAAAAGTTTAGCTGAGTTCAAATTTTATAGATAATAATTGTTGAATCAAACAAAAAAAAAACTTCAAAGATGCTGTTCAAAACATAAGTACAGCATCAATATTTAAAATAGAAACTTAAGGATCTTATTTCTTGTCATTCATGTACACCACTCAAATTTAATTCCCTCAACTTATTATTTGCGAGGAGTTCTTTCATTTTATTTATTTATAAATAATAGTCCCATCTTTCAGTCTAAAATTTTCTTTGCAGAACAAAGCGCATTTGCATCCACAAGTGGTCGTCTTTTATTAAAGGGTACAAAACTTTTTGTTTTTGACTTTTTTTTAATTTTTTTTAACCTTTTGTTATAAAAAAGAGTTATTGATTTTTTTTAACGATTAATATTATCTACACTAAAAGGGAGAGGGATGAGTTTAGCTTCACAATGGGCTAGCAATAATGTAATTCAAATTCGCCTTTCGCAAGAATCGAACATAAGACTTCTTACTTACAAGTAAAAAAGAATATCAATAGACCGTACTACTAAATGACATCAGAGATATTGATTTTAATTTGGAAAAACTTCAGTAAGTGATTTTATGAATCTGTTTGATAATTTTTGGTTTTTAGTTTTTAATTTTGGTGTTTGGGAGTTAGGGAGAGAAAGAAAAAGAGTTGTGAAGAGAGGAGAATTAAAGGATAATTTGACAAAAAATAAAATCTTAAAAGTGAAAATAACTTAAAATAATTTTTAATTTTCATTTTGTGTTTCTTTTTGTGTTCTTATACATTTCTTGAACGTATCTTTTACCATCTTTTTTTCACTCATAGCTAACAAAAAAAAAATAAAATCTGAAAAACTAAAAACAAAAAAAATGAAATGGTTATGAAAAAAATCCCAAGTTATTAGATTTCGTGACTTATTTTTTTGTTAGAAAACAAATATGAATGGATATTGAATCATGAAGCTCTTCTCAAGTCAACTAACGTAGTCCTTGTTGAATCATGACTTATATAAATAAATAATAATCCATAGATATATCAGTCCTTTATTGTCACATCCCGATCCGGGCTCTACCACACCCCGGGTTCGACTCCGCCGTAGCACGATATTGTCCGCTTTGGACCCCAACCATGCCCTCACGGTTTTGTTTCTGGGAACTCACGCGAGCAGAACTTCCCAGTGGGTCACCCATCCTAGGAATGCTCTGGCCTATTCTCGCTTAACTTCGGAGTTCCTACGGAACCCGAAGCCAGTGAGCTCCCAAAAGGCCTCGTGCTAGGTAGAGATCGGAATATACATATAAGGCTTACAGGATCCATACCCATGGGCGATGTGGGATCTTACAATCCACTCCCTTAGGAGCCTGACGTCCTTGTCGGCACACTTCCGGCCAGGGATTGGCTCTAATACCAAATTGTCACATCCCGGCCCGAGCCACCACCACATCCCTTGTCTAATTGGTCACTCTTCCCACAAGGTGGGAATTTAATTAATTTATAACTAAACTTAAATAACCAACTTCAAACATCTGTAACTATACCGTTATAATACAGACTCGCAAACGGTTTTCGCTTATGCGCTCGTAGTGACGAGTACTACGAGGATACGCTAAAAGAATGAGTCATACGTCTTTCTAACTGATGGTCAACAAAGGTCAAAGTCCTTGCCTCTAGGGCATTTTCGTAAATTCACACTTTAAAATTAGGGTTTATATCACAAATGGTCCCTGAAATTGACCCCATCAATCATGATGGTCCCTGAAATTGAAAATCGATCAATGTAGTCCCTGAATTTTAACTCGCGAATCAATGTCGTCCTTCTGTTAGTGTTCCGTCCAAATTAACACTAAAAAAAGGTTAGAGAACCAATTTTTCATGGTAAAATGACAAAAAAAAGGTTAGAGAACCACTTTTTTTTGTTTTTATTTTAGTTTTAGCACCAAATCCATGAAAAAATGGAGAGAAAAGTGAAGATGGAAAAAGGAAAAGAGAGGTAGTAAGTAAAATTATAAGTAACGGGGTTATTTTTGATCATTTTACCATGAAAAATTGGTTCTCTAACCTTTTTTTAAAGTTAATTTGGACCGAACACTAACAGAAGGACGACATTGATTCGCGAGTTAAAATTCAGGGACTACATTGATCGATTTTCAATTTCAGGGACCATCATGATTAGTGGGGTCAATTTCAGGGACCATTTGTGATATAAACCCTTAAAATTAATAAAAATTTAAAATTAGGGATGAGTTGTCACAATCTATCCCCGTTAAGAAAATTTCGTCCCCGAAATTTAAAATCATTTGCTTCACAAACTTCGAAGATAGGAAGAATAAAATATGTGTACGTAAAAAAGAAATCAAGTCGGAGCGGTTGCAAAATAAGGAAAATGCCATTCCGTCGCGATCGGAGTGCAATGATTCCTCTCTCATGCCTCCAACTCATACTTTCCTTCTTCCTCAGTACAATAATATAATATAATAATTTTTGCAAAAACAAAACATCTAAAATATTTATATGTACTAACGTCCCGTCAAAAATACATATATACAACAACATAAGGTTAAAGTAGTTGTATTGATTTAAAACTCAACATATGATTTTTCTACAAAGCTCCCGCGCGTCGCGTACTCCGAAAGCAAGTACATAATATCCTTGGGTCGAACCCAAGTAATAAATAGGTAAAATACAACAAACACAGAAGTAAGTACAAACGTAAAATGACCTACCTATTTACTTGCTTAACTAATCCAACGAATAAGTCCTTGATATTACGGTCTGCAACCTGCGATATCGACAACTCACTGTTGTCATGATAAGCATGTAGTAAATTCCCGAGGGTGCAATATTACCATCATGCCCCCATTGGAAAATACCCAAACAAGTTCTACTCAAGCCTCTACCGTGCTCACGCACTACCCCCCTTGGGTAACAACAGCAATAAAACAATTCTATATTGTGAACTCTCACAATTGAACACTTGTTCGCAAAACTCCTCTATCAAACAAGTGCTAAGCAAAGAATCTCCATACCAAGTTTCAAATATGTCACAACCAAGACCAAAAATCGTAACCGTAGTTACAAGCAGTTCTAAGATAAATAAGTGTCTAATATAATCGTGCTACAACTATAGAGCAGATAAATGTAACACACCATGAAGGTCCAGGTAAATCGTTCAGACTGGCCGTTAGTCTGGAGGAGAAATGTAGTCGGCGATAAAATTTACTATACAAGGCCTTCAAGAAGACTTCCCCAATACTTGGTAGTAAACTCACATCATGATGAGATACAATAGTGGCACACCTGCCATGTAGTCGAGCCAACGTAGTCCGCAACGCTTTAGCAAGCAAATTCATAGTGAAGTTCTCTCGAACTTAGCGAAAAGTAACTACGTCGAGAAGGATAGAAGAATACTCGAGAACTTGATGATCAAAGCAAGTCCATCAATCTAGAGTACAAGATAACTAGATTAAATGCATAACATCAACTACAACAGTAGCTTCCGGGATATTCAATCGCCATGGTAAAGATTCGTTTCACTGAGTATTCGCTGAGTGATTGAGAAATTAATGGTCACGACTGCACTTCCAACCTCAACGGTCCTTTAGACACGTACCCAAGATTAACTGGAATGCTCTCCGGCACAGAGGGGTAAACATAAAATCACCGTTAGAGTAGGTAATGATCGAAATGTCAAAAAACCCAATAGGTTTCAAGACTGGGCAATTTTACCAAGAGGCATAAAATGTTGTCCTTTTAGACCAACGGAAAGCGAATTGACTCGTCAAGTCAATTGATAATCACCGTACATCACCAAAATCTCCACATGTATAGGAAACTCGTACTAGGAACATATGGTGATATTTTCCTATCTCTAGTGAGATACAGGAAGTGATTATAACCACTCGAACGATTCTTGATCATTTGGGAAAAAGGTCAAATCGATACTCGCGAATCCCAACTAGAATGGGATAGGACAAGTTAAAAACGTTCAAGGGTAGATGCGTCTTTTGTTGCTGTAGTAGTAAATACGTTTGCACAACTAGGGTAATACACAATAATACAATCGTAAACGTTGATCTAGTCCTTCCATAGTCGATGTCAGAAATTTAGCTCTTCCCCAGAGAAGATGTATTCGAGAAATTTTATGCGGTTGGTGAAGATTTTGAATACGTTTCTCCACAAAGAAGTGTCATCTTGCTTTTGAATAAAGATGATGATTGTTGACTCTAGGTCATGGATAAGGTGGTTCGGTTTGAACGGTTCTAACCGTTGGAAAATAAAAGCGATACTCTATCATGCTGTCTCTGCACAGCTGAAACATCCGAAGAATACGTCATCCTGGATTTCGAAATGATCAGGGTCATCAAAAGGTGTAAAACAAAAGTAAGGTGAGACAACATTTCAGCTGTCAAAAACTTTAATCATTTCCAACAACTTAAACTAATTTAATTTTAACTTTCCTCGGTCGTAAGTGAAGAAAACACTGTAGCTGAAAGGTTCGCCAACAATTTACCGATAGATTGACAAGATCAAGGATATCTTAGATTTGCAATACTTTGCGAGAATTTCGACATTCTTCAGCTAAACCCTTTTTGAAAAAAAAAAGAACAAAAGGAAAGAATGTCGTTTACCGAGATCACGTCTTCAAAGAATGTACTAGCTCAACAATGATTACTCGAGGAAATGGTATAAGGCTAAGTGTCGGCGTTACTAAACACTCCACTAAAATTGAGGAGAGAGTCATTGGTAAGATTACTTCGAATTTCATCAGGTTACAAAAGAACTCTCGGGTTCCAAAAGTTAATCAGAGAGACCAACAACTCGAAGTAGGACTAACGGTTTTAATCGTCAACCGACTGAGTTATTAAAGTCTAGGTACGACTCTAAGGTTCAGTCTTTCACCTTTGCAAATAGGTTCGAGATTCCCAAGATAAAATGTTTAGTCCCTGGTTAGGTAAATTCCTAATTGGTAAACTTTGTAACCGAGTTTCTCAATGACATCAGAAATGTTCAATATGAAGCAAGGAAAATTAGTGTTATACTAGGAAGTGGTTCGATGATGTACCTCACTTCACAATTTGGTGATATCCCAGGTAAGATTTTGGAATATGACGCCAAAGGTACAGGTCCTTGAAACGTACTATACTACTAACCAACTCAACGACACGAACAAAAAAGTCTTCACAGTTTTCCCGAAACTCAAATCACTCTAATAGCGAGATATTAACTCGTACCTCTATTCTACTGTCTACCTGTGGAAGTGATCGAGAGGTGGCTAGTCGAAGAGGTTTCATTTACCTAGGTAGGTGATAAGGTAAAAACAACCATGAGTTTACTGTCCTAATACAAAGCTTGTTCCTAAGCTTCCACGATTTTAGTTTATTCGGCTCGGGCCATTGTAAATCAGTTTGTCAGTCGCGTCGCTAATTAACGCGCTTAAGATTTTTTTAATATTGTTCGTTACCCTGAAATTGTGAACCGACATATTGGCATAAAGGTATCACTCCCAGATACTAGCATCGTCAATTAGTAGCGTCACCGTAGGCTGATTACGGGTTATAGCCCGTTCGGGTTATTGGGAAAGAACTGGTCAAGAGAAGTAGTTCATTGATCTTAGGAGGATTTGATTACTGCTTTTAGGATTTATGTTACCAGGATATGACAACTCACACTCGCAATAACTCACACTCGCAATAACTCACACTCGCAAGCCTATACTCGCCCAATTGATGAGTACAACAAAGGAAGGAAAATCTGGGAATTAACGTTGGTTAAAAAAATTCCAAGGCTAGAAAAAGAACTTGCTAACAATCTAATTTGAAAATGGACTTAAACGAAAGTCGATCTTCCTTCTGAAGATCCGAAATGATCACTAATACGTTCGAAGATAGTAGTGCTATAAGGAACCAAAAGTAATTGTCCCCCAAATGATCTTCCGTCAATTGTTACCACTTTAGCACCAAGTTATCGCTTCAGACATTTCTAAAATTTTGACAAAGTAACCCTCGCAGGGATTCTAAGAGAGGGTAAACTAATAGATGCCATCAAAGAAACAAAACCATTTATGGTTTCTTAATTTGAAGGGTTGGTAAAAACGATTAATAAATCCCTAGTGATACTCAACTCTTGATACCTTAGCCCGGCTGCAGGGCTAGCAACTCGTTTCCCCCAAAACAAAACTTCCTTGGTAGGGAGGTTCGTCGTTTAAAGCCTAGAGGCGATTGCCAAAACGAATTTCTATAATGACGATAAATTGTCTAAAGTATTCATACTTTCGGAAAAGTTAATACGTTTTTCGTGCTTAACGAGGTGGCAAGGTTTGGAAATTAGGTTCAAGAACCAAGAATGCTTACATCACGTGTATGATGAACGCAATACTGCCGAAACTTATGCTCTGATACCAAACTGTCACATCCCGACCCAGGCTCCACCACACCCTGGGCTCGACTCCGTCGTAGCACGATATTTTCCGCTTTGGACCCCGACCACTCCCTCACGGTTTTGTTTCAGGAAACTCACGCGAGCAGAACTTCCCAGTGGGTCACCCATCATGGGAATGCTCTGGCCTATTCTCGCTTAACTTCGGAGTTCCTACGGAACCCGAAGCCAGTGAGCTCCCAAAAAGCCTCGTGCTAGGTAGAGATGAGAATATACATATAAGGCTTACATGATCCACACCCCTGGGCGATGTGGGATCTTACAATCCACCCCCTTAGAAGCTCGACGTCCTCGTCGGCACACTTCCAGCCAAGGATTGGCTCTAATACCAAATTGTCACATCCCGGCCCGAGCCACCACGACATCCCTTGTCTAATTGGTCACTCTTCCCACAAGGTGGGAATTTAATTAATTTAAACTTGAATAACCAACTTTAAACGTCCGTAACTATACCGTTATAATCCGGACTCGCAAACAATTTTTGCCTATGCGCTCGTAGTGACGAGTACTACGAGGATACGCTAAAAGAATGAGTCCTACGTCTTTCTAACCAATGGTCAACAAAGGTCAAAGTCCTTGTCTCTAGGGCATTTTCGTAAATTCACGCTTTAAAATTAATAAAATTTTAAAATTAGGGACGGGTTGTCACATTGATTCCTGGGATAGATCACGGCCAAAACATCCTTGAATAATTGACAAAGTGGTCATTTTCTGTGGGTAAATTTCTAAAAGCAAGACAATGTAATTTTTGTGTGTGTGGATAAATTAAACAATATTTGTCAGTTTGTAAATAACGCTAATTGTCCTAACTTTTCTTTTGGTTAATTGTCCTAAGTTTTGTTCATGGCATCTTATTAAGAAGGAATGCAGCCTGCTGCTTAACAGACAAATCAAACGTACACGTCAAAGTGAAGAAAGAAACACATTTGAAATGTTCTTGTATGGGTCCCTTAATTAATTAGTGTCGAATAGTTTCTTACAGAAAAATGAAAATGGTGGCCCTTTGGAATCTAGCCCTCCATGATCTCGTAAAGTTTATACACTCTAGCCTATAAAGGGTTTCAAATAGTGAATATGTTACAACTTCATCACTAAAAAAAACTATCACGTTTGACGTAATGATAAAAATAGACGCATGAATGTATACAATCGGTCATGCCTAAGAATCTCTTTTCATAATTTTAGAGGTGTAAATTAGCTGATGATCCAGTTGTTATCCTCTTGAGGATGAAGCTTATTCAGATTTTAGAAAATTAAACTAAGAGTTACAAAGTTAAGCAAACACAAGAGTTGCCACCTTTATTTGATCAATTTATATCACAATATAATTGCGTTTCTTTTGTAAGTGGGTTGTAAGTGGTTGAAGACCTGGTCCAATTACCGTCGCGCATTGAAAAAAATAAAAAGATATGGATCGCGATCAACAGTACTTGTGCTGGTGTCATGCATGCATACTGAGTACTTTGTGCTTTAATAAATCAATGGATAATACTGGCCTTCAAAAAAAAAAAAATATCAATGGGTAATACTGATATATTGGAGGTCTCAGCTGTTCATACTAATTATTAACTACGTAGTTTGATCTCTCATTTGCAAACCTAAACAATCATCAGTGTGATGAACTAAAAAAAATAAAAAAAATATCCCACAAGAACAAACACTTTTAATTAAGAGTAACATACAACGGTAGCCATGCACGAAGCAAATCCCAAGCCCAGCTAGTGTAGGAGATCATGGATTTGTAGGTAAAATGGCAAATCTTATTTTACAATAAGTTCTAAAACCCAACTGAACAATTCAACTTTCACAGTCCTTTTCTTATTTATATAGACCCCATCCAGGACAGCGTTTCTTGACTTTTGACCTCGGCTTGCTTTGATCATTTGTTGCAGCTGCATGAGCTGCAGCTGCAGTTTGAGCCACACTTGCAGTCATTCTCTGCTCCATAATTCATCTCAGACCCCTCAGAGAACCTGCAATAATAATACTAATAAGCTTTATTCAATTAATCAATCTATTTTCAGAATACAATTCATAAAATTAAAACAATGTTTGAAGAGTTAATCAAAGAGCAATATGGACAAATAGAACTAGAGGGACACTAAGTAAACAACATGCAGTACATGCCGCATTATTGTCTGTTTAGTGTCACTATAATTCTAAACTATTATTAAAAATTTGTAACCAGTTTTATTCTAGGTATATTTCTCTTGTAAAAACTTACGTCTTCATTGGTGCAACCCCAGCAATGATGGTAGTGGAAGTGGTCTCTGAGTAACCCAAGTCAGCATGCATCCCACATCTACATATATAAAACGATATTATTGGAAAATACAAACAAAGTACTTAATTCCTAATTAAGACTATTAGGAATAATAGAGAATGATGATCGATCATATATACGGTTAGCGTTACAGTACTTGCAGCCACTGCCGCACTTGCAGTCACTACCACAGCTGCAAGACATTTTCTTCAAAAGTTGGTATAAGGACAATGGAGAAGATTGTTGTAGTGCTGGGAATTGAATTAACTCAAAGCCTGGGATAAGTTTTCTTGTGAGGGTCTCAACTGCTATTTATAGCAGTGCAGGTGAAGGTGTACACGCCGATCAGGTGTAGATATCTATGCTGATTAATAAAGTTTATAGACAATACATTGTTCTGTCGAAAAATCCAAATCCCATGAAATTAAAAAAAAAAAAAAAAAAATATATATATATATATATATATATATATATAAAATTAGTGTGACTGACGTCACATAATGATATTAACAATGTGTTATTATATGACGGGGTAGGAGGTTTGTATTTTTTAGACCTAGCTTGTTTTCGAACAAAAAAAGAAAAAAGACCTTGCTTTTTTTTTTTTCTGTGCTAATATAATGTTTATAGCAAAATGTTAAATTAGGCCAGCTGGTCTAACACTGTGTCTATTTACGTGTACTCAAATTTGAATCTTTTCTTTGTACATACTAGAATAATTTAGAATACTACTTTGTTAATATGAAAAAAGTTAAATTTTCTTCATAAAATTAATAATTGGGTGACATAAAACCCATGTGAAGATCCACTTGCACTAAAGTTGAATAATCTCTTGTGCATATTAGAATAGTTTAAAATACTATAAAGAAAGTCATATTCTAAACTCAATAGTTTAGAATATTATTTTGTTAATATGAAAAAAGTTAAAGTTTCATCATCAAATCAATAGTTGGGGGTGACGTAAAACCCGTGTGAAGATCCACTTGCACTAAAGTTGAATCATCTCTTTGTGCATATTAGAATAGTTTAAAGGGATACTTTTGATGCGGTCCATAATACTTAACATTCTTTGATTAAAACCTTAATAGTATTCAAAGTTTGGTCAAGGTCCCTTGACTTTGTACACCTCATTATATTACTATTAATATTTATATTTTTATAGTTTTGACATTAATTGTTTGATATTTTATGACATTTATAATCCTATAAATTTAAAATCCATCATTATAATACTATTAGAAACTGTTACAATAAAAAAATTCAAACATTTTGATTGAATAAATTGATAAAAACTATGTAAAAATAAGAAATAATAAATGGCAAAAGAATGTATCCATAGTGTTAAAAAAAATTGGTACATTTTACAAAAAAAAAATTATTACATTTCACATATAACAAAGTGTTATTGACACACCCCGACCCGAAACATCCACTAGGACTCCGAATCGAGTCGTGCTGGCCGACACCTGGAAGGTGTCGAAGCCATAAAGTGTGCTGATGTGTAAAAATGTGAATAAATTTAAACATAAAGTGTCTAAGAGCATAATTGCGCGGTGAGCGGGATTGAGCCCATTTTCACACACGATGTCAGAGCATAAGTAAAGTACAGTAGCATGGGTAAGAATCATACCCGTAGAGGCAGCCACCTAAATTGAGATTCGCCAAGAATCCTCGTCGATACGAACCTTTAGCAATTAAAACCTGGAGGGGCACAAAACAATAAAATGTGAGTGGGTGATAATAAAGCTTTTCAAAACCTTCCTAAATTATCAAGAGTATAACCCCTCGCAGCAAAACCTGTATAATTTCCCAGATATACATAAATATATATATATACATAAATATATATATACATATATATATACATATATACATATGTCTCAAGATCATTTCCATAATCCAGAAATCCCAACATGTATATCCTGCAAGATACCGTATAAATAATCAAGCCAAGCAGCTGAACTAAAACGATGAATAATAACGTGTCAGCCGGATCCACTTATAGTGGCTTGTACGGCTGAACCTATAACTCATCACATATGCCTGCACATGAGTCGGAACCACCTATAGCGGTCTCTACGACTAGACTGTGTCGGAACCACCTATAGTGGTCTGTATGACAAGATTATGTCGGAACCATCAATAATGGTCTGTACGACAAGACTGTGTCGGAACCACCTATAGTGGTCTGTACGACAAGATTATGTCGGAACCATCAATAATGGTATGTACGACAAGACTGTGTTGGAACCATCAATAATGGTCTGTACGACTCATAAATCAATCTATAATATCACATGAGTCGGAGTTGCCTAATGCAACCTGTACGACAATGTCGGAGTTGCTTACTATTGCAACCTGTAGTTATACCATAACCTAATCAATTCAAATAACACCATAAACACGCCTGAACTCACATGTGTGTCCCGCGTAGCATTCACAACAATTATAGGTAGGTAATATGCATATGGGTATGCCATAATACAATCTAAAACTCATTCATATCATAGTATTTAAGAATGTATAAATATATATATGACATGGCATAAAATGTATCATTCAACTTAAAAGCGTTTGTAGAATCATCAATCATATATATAATAAAGAGGAAAAGACCCACCTGGAATCCGCGCTACGATTCCCTAGCATGAGCATCGAGGCGTCCCAAACGATCGGCGCCTAAAACAATTATCGAATCACATCTCAGAACTCTTATCAATAGAATACTTAACTCACATATAACACATCCTCTAGGACATTTTAGAATGATTTAAGACCCATTGACCAAAAGTCATCCGTCGATCAAAGTTCGACGGTAGGGTCACCACTCTACATAATTCGATCCGAAAGATCTGCATCTCAGATTTCCGCTCCGTAACTTCCAGAGATCCACATTATACACCTAGAATAACATACTGAAATTTCGTTACGATCCAACGGTCGGATCTCCGCTAATTGCCAAAACCAAGTGGCGGTTAACGTTTTATTTTATGAACTTCCAAAACCAAGTCGGGAAGATCCGTACGTCGGATTACCGATCCGTAAGTTCCTATGATCCTCAAATATTACGTATTATAACGTATCAAAGTTTGGTGACGATCCAATGGTCGAATCGTCGATTCATATTTTCGCCTAACCACATAACGTGATGAAATTAAGTTCAAACGATCAACCTACATCATTCGATTATCAAAACTAAGTTTAAGACGTCAAACACGGCCTAAAAATAATATTGACGGCCCACTGGCCACGCACCGCCATGGGTGGCGGTCGGCCTCCCCAACTCGCCGGAAAATCCAACTATTTCCAAAAATTCTCAAGTTTTTCAGAAATGAAGATCTCAATGAGTAGAGCAACTTTCATACATGTGACCAAGGCTAATTTGGCTTAGAAACACCTCAATTTCACACGAACCTGCAGGAGCCCTATGATTTGGGTGCCCTCAATTCGGCTCCGTAGCAACTCTGACGCCCCCAAACTTGTTTGGGCTTTGTTCCTGGGCTTCAGAGGAGTATTTTGGTGGTGGTAATTTGAGGGTTTTCTTTCAGAATTTGAGGAATGGCGACCACGAACCCTTAGCCCCGCCGTCGGCCCCTTTGATGAATTTACACCCAAATTCCTTCAAATTTCAGGTGGATATGGAAAAGGGAAGACTAGGGAGTAGTTTCTAGGTAGTGGTTTCTTTTAATTTACTGGAGAAATAACCGAATTTGGCCATGGTTCTCATCGGGTCGCGCGGGTCAGGGGATGACCCGTTTTCCCTTTCCTTTTTCTCTTTTTCTTTTTTCCTCATTTCCCTCCTTTCTTCTCTTTCTGATTGGGCAATTTCTTCCTCTCCCCTCTCCTAATTTGTCCATCTCCCTCATGTGGTCTCTTCCTCCCCTCTCCTTCGTTGCCATCAGGCAGCCTCCCCTTTCTTCCTCCTTCCTGATTTGTTTATTTCTTCCATCCAGCCACACACATGTGGAAGTAATCATTTAGTAATATAAAATAGTGCAATATAATTAAAATAATGATTTCTTCAAAAATACTTTCAGATTCGTAGCTCCGTAAAACTTTAACTGTAGTTCCGAATTCAATTTTGCTTGCGTCTATACGTTCGCACCGTTGAGTACTTCAAGAGTACACTAAAGAATATTTTGTACGTCTCACTATACGTTGGTCAACAAAAATCAATACCATCGCCTCTAAAGGCATTTTCATCGTTTCGCACTATAAAAATTTATAAAATTGTAAAATCAGGGATGGACTGTCACATGTATATTAATAAAGAAGAATGGGTACGTTATAAATAAATTACGGTACAGATAAAAGATTAAAAATTATGAGTACAAATGAATTTTTAAAAATATAGGCGCTAAAAAAAATTAATACATGAATACAAAATAAAACTAAAAAGAAAATACTACAAATTTAAAAAAAAATGTTGCAAATTAAAAGTGGGTACAAACTAAAAATATAAATATATGATACAAAGTTTAGGCATAAAACATAAATATACCATATGTAATTTTTTTATCATTGATTAAATATACAATGTCACGTGACGGTATACATATGGGTACAAACACAAATAAAACTTTAAAAAATATGGGCACAAAAAGAAACTAATATATGGGTACAAATGTGAGATCCCACATCACCCAGGGGAGTGATCCTTATATGTATATTCCCATCCTCACCTAGCACGAGGCCTTTTGGGAGCTCACTGGCTTCGGGTTCCATGGGAACTCCGAAGTTAAGCGAGTTCGCGCGAGAGCAATCCCATGATGGGTGACCCACTGGGAAGTTCTCGTGTGAGTTCCCAGAAACAAAACCGTGAGGGCGTAGTCGGGGCCCAAAGCGGACAATATCGTGCTACGGTGGTGGAGAGGGCCCGGGATGTGGTGGACCCCGGGTCGGGATGTGACAACAAATTAAAAATGAAATGAAAATTGGTACAAATTAAAAAATATTTGCAAATTAAAAATAGGTACAAACTAAAAATAAAAATATATGATAAAAAATTTAGCCATGAATATAAATATACTAATTGTAACATTTTTAACACTAAAGGAATATATTTAAAAATAAAAATATTTTATTATTCAAATAATTAATGATGTTATTAATACCTAAGGACCTTGATCAAAAATTGAAAATGAATAGGATTTTAATCAATTGAGTAATAAAAATAAGGATGTGAACCTAATTTTCCCTAGTTTAAAATACTATGCTGGAAGTTAAAGTTCTACCACCAATAGAACATTTGTGGGTACATGCATACTTCTATCAAATTATATTATAAGTCTGGTCACACTTCTATTTAACTGTATTTTTATATTAATTCTTTAATACGAAACTTTAATTCTTCGTAACAACATATAGCATAATAACACTCAGTCTCTATGTGTATGCATCAAGTGGTTCCTTTTCTTATGAACCAGAGTTATCGATTTTAGTTTGGCAAAAACGTATTTAGATGAAGCCAAGTTGTTGGATCAAAAATAAATAAATAAATAAATGAAGCAAAGTTGTCCTAAATGATTAGATTCCATAGCTTAAAATTTTGTTGCAAAACAAAAAGGAATTGAAGTTGAATCATGAAGCTCCCCTCAAGTCAACGGGGGTGAGGTTACAATATTCTCGATATTAAATACTCCGCCACTTAAAGTTTCTAATTCAATCTTTAATTTCTATGATGGACCAAACATACATGAATTGACAAAGTGGTCATTTTCCGTATGTAAATTTCTAGAAGCAAAATAATGTAATTGTTTTCTTTTGACCACTATTAGTTGAATCAAACAATATGTACACATCAAAGTGACATATTTAAAATGTTCTCTTCTGGGTCCCTTTATTAATCTGTATCAAATATTTTTCACATAGACAAATAAACTTGGTGGCCCCTTGGAAATTTGGAATCCAACCCACCATCGATTTAATTGTTATCTTATACTCTAATATCTAGGATGGTCGATGCTACCAAAGACGATCTAAAAAGGACTTCAAATCATTTTATACGATGCAGTTTTGTCACAAAACCTTCCAACCAATCAAGTTAAAGTTGATAACGTGTTGGGGCAAGTTGTCTCGTCAGATTATTGGCGCGATTTGGCTATTTTATTCTTACCAAGAAGGGCTTTTTTCTTTTTCTTTTTCTTCTCTTTATTTTTTTAATGAGAAATATGTTGATTGTTTGTTTTTACATAATAATACTCTTAACACGTCATTATTTATGTATCATCACGTAAGTTAAACACGTGAACAATTCATACTATAAAACGCATAAACACATGTAAACTTTGGACTTAAGTTACGAAATCTGACAATGATATCTTAATAAAAATATGAGTGTTTAACTCAAAATCAATCAACAATAATTAAGAGTATATCCATATGGCCAAATCCATGCTTTCGAAAAGCCTACCTTTTTTTTTTCTTTCTCGTTTCCTCTCTTTCATAACGCTCCAAGTCTCTCACCTGCAAATTTTCAGTTCCAGAGGGATGTGCTATTTAGAAATCCAATTATAAAAATAAACCCGTACTTGTGTGGATAGATTTTGCTCCTAATTAGGTGTATCATTGTTAAATTTATGAGTTTGGACATAGTAGGGAGTCGGGGCGGAATAACGTTTCAAGGACTCAATTATGTGTCGAAGGTTAGGGTTGCAAACGAGCCAACACCAAATATTACCGTGCTCAACCTTGACTTGTCCAGTTTATAAGATTGTAAACGAACCACGTCAAACTAAATACCACAGCACCGCACTGAAGCTTGACTTGTCCAATTTTTCTCAAACTCGAGCTGGGTTCTTTGGCTTGCTTCTCATACGATCCAAGCTCGAGTGAGTTCAAAAAATTTGCTGCTTGACAACGCATTTTAATGACAGAATATATAAAATCTAAAAAAACAAAACAGGGATCA
Organism: Cotoneaster glaucophyllus; assembly: GCA_036320875.1. NCBI lineage: Eukaryota > Viridiplantae > Streptophyta > Magnoliopsida > Rosales > Rosaceae > Cotoneaster > Cotoneaster glaucophyllus. The sequence continues at coordinate 9,908,988 of CM070058.1, read as the reverse complement.
CAAACATAAATTCCTTTTTCTTTTTACATGGATGGACCTAATCGGAGGCTCACATCACTACGGTTGTGATTTGTCTTTGAAGAAAAAAATCAAATTGAAGATATTCAACCTAAACATTATCTTTCATTTCAACTAAACTTCTTGTATAGATTCTAGCTCAAGTTATCTCATAAAAAAGTATGAGTAGCTCACGAGCTTTACAAGCTGAACATACTCATATCCAAACTAGGCCTGATTTGGCTTGTTTGTTTCATGAGCCGAATCTGATGCAAACTCGAGCTGTTTCGAGCCAAATGACAACCGTACGGCGTAACGCTGAGTTTCATTTGCTGATATGGGATAATACTCTCAGCACTAGAGTTGCAAAACCTTTGTCCATCTTCAGGAGAAAAAGACACCCCCATTCCTTCATTCCTCCATTTTTGTTTTGTGTGTTTGATTTACTTTCTTGTAGTTTAGATCCCCTCACATGTGCTGTGGAGTAGAAACAGAAAAAGATGTTGCGAGAAGGAGACTGCCTCCTCCAATTATTGATCTTTCATTACAAAGGGTGGGGCTTGAAAGGCTTCTATCCCCTCATTGTGGAGCCAGCCAGCGATAATTGTGCCTCCCAAAAGTGAGATGATGATATTCTCTTGAAATCTCTTCACCTCAGATGTCCTTTTCTTTTCATCTTTTTATGATCAAAGGTTCTCCATTTACCTTTTCTTTTCTATTCTTTGGAAAAGAGAAAGAAAGAAGTTCTCTAAAGTTATTCTAACTCGCTATATCTTATGGATTATCAAATATTAAACTTGGTAGTTAGAACTGTCACTTTTATGGCGTGAAGACAACCTCTCCAATTATGAAAAACACCGGATATGGACTCTCGAAATTGGAGAGAAACTTACATGAAACAGGTGCACTATCAGGTAGCGTCCCAATCAAATAATGTGCATTACCATGTGAAAAAAACAAAAAAAAAACAAAAAAAAAAACTTATATGGCAATCCATGAAGGAAAGCCATATTGACGGTGAACCCGATGGATGAACGGTTGAAAAGGAAAGAATAAACTGCCGTATACCCTCCCGGACAATCACGTGAATGCCAATTTCTCTGATGAACTATTTTTTCAACCAATTTACCTCATGAACTAGGTTAAAGTGGCCAATTCTCCTTATGCACACTCTTGTTATTTAAGTTATTTGATTTTTCTTTGATTTATTCAATTCGAAAGCCAACCAAAAATTAAACAAGAGAGAGAACATGGTGAACAGAAATCATTTCCATCGTTCAAGTGTGAAAGGATTCCATTAGTCAATGCACTACTCAATGAGTTGCAATAATTGAAACGAATTCGGATCCTCGTTGGATCCTCTTTGTGAGGATCCCGGGAATTTGTTAATCATGTCCGTTCATCATATATCGTGTGGTCAGAAATTATTTTAAATATTTTTATTTAAAATTAAACACAAACAGTACGTGACAAAAACTGACCGCACGATGTACGATTAACCGACACGATTCATGGATCCTCAGGATCCTTACCAAAAGTATCCGGAGAGGATCCTGTTGGAATTGAAACCATCTAATTTTTGGATCTTCGTTTAATTTCTTTTTTTCTTCACAAAAATCATTGAAATCCAAAATCGTTCACCATTTGATTATCATCATGAACATTTGGTTCTTTTAGAGAAACATCGTGTTCATTTCCCTTTATATTCTAGTTTGATGACTAAGTGATTTGAGATCTCTTGAACCGAAGGCTTTAATTTCAACTTTAGCGATAGAATATGGGACATCACACGTGAAAGACAAAAAAGTCCATCCGATAGCAAAAGCTGATGGTCATGGGTACCCATTTCTTGCAAAGATTTGAGGGCAGCGATTATGTGATCCAATTTTTAAGTTGCCTCCTTTTATGACCCCAATCAACCTCTAGATTTGGACAGGTCTTCCGGTGTGACGTGGTATTACCAATCTACTCAAGTTATTTGTTAATACTACATGCTAGGTTGACGATATATCAATCACGTCGTTATCCATACTGTAATACATAAATTAGTAACAAAATTGAGGTGTGACCGACACACCAAAGAATTTCTCCTGCATTTCGTGTCATGACCTATTTGCTATTTTGTGTGCGGAGGAAGGCAGGCCCAAGGACTGATAGAATTCAAATAGCCACCTCTTTCAAAGTTGATTGCTTTTCAATGGTTTTCAAGCTCTGCATAATGTGTCAACCTGAGTTTAGTACCACTATAGAAGTTACATCATGTGATCAACTCAAACAAACTGAATTCGATCTGAAAAAAAAAGAAAAGGGAAAACGAAAATCAGGGGACGAGTCTGACCACCATTAACCCGTAAACCCTAAACCCTAACATGACGCGTCTGAGTTCAGACCACCGAAGAAAAATCAACTGTTCATATTTGAAATTTTGTTTTCGGTTACAATATATACACAGGTATGTATGCTGAAACTAAACAAAAAATGATTTTTCTCAATTCATGTTAATTTTTGAACGGTTGATCAAACCAGACACGAAATGATTGTCCTACAGAAGTTCTTCTAAACGGAGTATGATTCTAGTGTGCAAAACTTATCATGGATACTGCAAAACAAAGTAAATCTAAAACTGAAACTCGACATCCAACAAATCATTTTTGTTGAAGAAGTATCACTAACCTTTAATCAACCGTAATTTTATCTAAAACGAGTCTGTCTGATGTTTCACCATTCACAAGCTTCTTAAGAGCCAGTTTTACCTCTGGCACTCCTTCCTCCAGAACAGCACAGACGGGGAATATAGAAACATCTTGCACCCGTCTTTTCAATTCTTCATACACTTCTTCAGCACCGTCCTCATCTATTTTATTTGCCACTATCAAGGACGGTCGATTAGATAAACCCTCTAGATGATGCTCGAGCTCTAAAACTAAATCCCGAAGTTGTTCCCAAGGTGGCGTTCCAATTCTACCATCCAATCCAGAAGCCAAGTCTACCACATAAGCTAGAACTTTTGTGCGTTCTATGTGTCGCAGGAATGCATGTCCAAGTCCACGATTCTCATGGGCACCCTTTATGAGTCCAGGAACATCAGCAACTGTGAGCGAGAAGTCCTCAAAGTTTAGATTCCCCAAATTGGGTCTAAGAGTTGTGAAGGCATAATGTCCCACTGCAGGTTTTGCCCTCGATATAGCCCCTAACAGAGTGCTTTTACCAGCATTTGGCATTCCGACTAGGCTCACATCAGCAATGCTCTTCAGCTCTAGTATAAGAACAGCTTCAGAACCAGGCAAACCCACACGAAGGGACGACTCCTCATCATCAAATACTTTCACAGAGGACACATTGCCCATACCACCTTCCCCTCCACAAGCAATCATTACTCGTTGACCTTGTATTGTTAATTCAGCAACATTGTACTGAATTTGATCTTTTTTCTCTGTCTCATCTTCTGAGCAACTCTCAGAAGAAGAAGATGACAATTGAGAATCAGTTGATCCCATTTGGGTAGTTCCCTTCATGCCAGCTAATTCCTCAACAGTTCTGTCAGGTTGAGAGGATGAACTGTTACCATCCTCTGCCGTAGTTAGGCTAGTAAGTGTAGAGTGCTGATCGGATTCAGTTACATCACCAATAGGAGTACCTGGAATTTCCCATGGATCCAAATCTTTAGGAATTTGTCTTTCAGCAACACAAGGAGTTTCACCCTTCAAAAGATGAATCACGGTACCAATGGGCACTTGGGCAACCTACAAAAGTAAAAGATTTTGACAGTAAATTTCAGCTTTCTAATTTGAGTACCTAGCATATGAAAAACTACAGGATACAATCATGCAGGCAACGACAATTGCTAAACACAAATGAACCTTATCTGCTCCTCTGGTGCCAATTTTATTCTTTGAGGATCCATGTCCCCCTCTCTGTGCAATCTGCAGAACAACATTACTTCAACTCAATTTTATCAACAGTGGTACATGTTGAGAAAGAAGAAAGATAAGAGTTACATACAAGGTGAGGTTGCAAACCGCTGAAGTCCCAACAAGTTGGAGAACATTCCAAAATAACATCACCACCTCTTCCACCATTCCCACCTACATTAGCTTCAAGGTGAGAAGGAAATTGCAGAAATGCCACAACAGAAATTCTCATAATTTCCAAAAAGAAAAATCTTTAAATTGTTGATGTAGATTGAATTGAATTAAATAGATAACATGCTGCTCAATCAAAAGATGAATATAGACATTGAACTACAATAGAAAACCTACCATCTGGTCTGCCGCGGCGATCATGTCGACTGCGGCGAGTGCTGGTGCAACCACTACCACCACCACCCCCTTTAGCATAAAGCCTGAACCTGTCTACCATTCTCCTTTCCTACAAAGAAAGAATGAACAATCCCAAATATTCGAAGATACATTGGTTTAGAAAAGAACTATCAATAAAAAATAAAAAAGGCCAGCATAAGGACTGATGAAAGAGAGAAGTGGATAATTAGCAACCTGCAGAGGAGCAAGCTTTGATCTTTTGTGAGGAGCATCTGAGTATGAACAAGAAAACAACGAAATCCATGGAGACTTGGAAGAATGCCTCAACGTCTTTATGTGCTGAAGTGATTTTGGAAGGTGCCCCCACATCTGTCTTCGTATTCTTATCCCTCAAAACTCTTCTTATGCCTTAATGTAAACCTATAGCAAACCACCTATCACCTTGCCAACATGTGAAGCTAGAGACCTAGAAAAAGAAAACAGCATACGATGGTAACAGTGAGAAAGATGCTCCCTTTATATTCTTTCATTGCATTCAATCCATTCAGATGGGTCTTCAAACAGACAAACGAACATTAACACATCTATCAGAGGAAATTTGTCTAAAAATGTACCACCTCGGCCTCACTCCTTTTCTTCTTATCTTTTATATTCAAATTACATAGGTGCAACTGATGCGTGTGAGCACTCTGATTACACACAATTAATCAAATCCTTTAATCCGATAGCCTTCCAACAAACAAGCTTGGTTAATGCACTAGCCTTGATTCCCGAATTGAAATACTTATATGCATTACTGCGATTGCATTCACCAGAATCCTCACCAAACTTCAAACTTATCACGTGTTTTCATCCGAATAGCTGACGAAAGGCCACCCTTTATGCATCTATGCGATCCACAAATTCTTACTGCTTAAAACTACAAGCAGCAAAAAGCTGCATAGTAATAGAGATACAAGAAATGAAACACTACGGAGAAAAATGTCCTATAAATTACCGGTATGTACCGAAATTCGAATAAAGATGAACAATTTACATATTGCAACCAAATTAACAGGATTTAAGTTTAACCCACAATTCTTAAACCCCATGAGCACTAGGGTTTAAGGAAAATAATCTGAAAACCCCAAAAGAAACAGAATCAAATAAATGTTAGCAAAAACACAGAACCCACAAAAATGTGCTCATTGGATATAGAAACCAATCATCAAACATTACCAACGGAATTAGAGAGGAGAAGAATCGGGGAGAATTACTCACATGGTTCTGCGTCGCTGTTGGATTAGGGATTGGAGGAGGTTTGAAGCTTTGTAACTTGCGACTTGCCGGAGAGAGAAAGTGAGCTGAGATGAAGGTTTGAAATCGAAGGACTTGCAAACGAGAACGAGAGGAAATTAAGAAGGTTGCAGGAACGAGGGAGAGCAGAGCTGCACAAGAGCAAGAAGCAGAGCCTGCAAATGGTGTGGTTTTGTGGGCTGGGAATATGATTGATGGGCATATGATTTAGCCCATTAAATATAGATCCAACGTTATTCATTGTGAACATAAGTTTTAGATTTTAGTTTTTAGGAAATTTTCTCCTACACAAGTTTTTTTCACGAGTAAACGGTTGAGATTTAGTAAATATTAACCGTTATCTTTTGTACTTTACAGCAGGTAAGCAAAGCTTTTATCCCGCACATGTTTTTTTCACAAGTAAACGATTGAGATTTAATCTCAACCGTTATCATTTTGTCCTTTAGGACATATAAGCAAAGCTTTCTAGTTTTCGTACGAAGTTGACACTCCAGAAAGGCCATTTTGCAGTCATTTAGTTTTATTGAAATAAATTAAGGCGAAACTAGGAAAAAATAAATTAAGGAGGAAGGAGCATAACGAATTTTCTTGAATGCTAATAATAATTCTCTCCAGTATTTAGAATTCTGTCAAATTAAGATTTTAGACTATGTAGTTTGAGCAAAGTTTTGCTAATATTTTGTATGGAAAACTAAGGAAAAGAGTTTGAAAACTTTGAGTTTTAACGATAAAGGCAAAATAAAAGGTAAAGTGAATAGTAACAAGATTGATTTTTTAGTGTAAAAATATGGTTTTTCATTAAAGTGAACAGTACCAGGAGTTTTTCGTTAAAGTTCCCTATTTTGTAACTTCAATCGTCGAGATTTAACCTTTATAGTTTTTTTTTTTGTGGATTTGCCTGTATTAAAGAAGTTGTCAGCAATGTAATCATTAAATGTAACGTGATCCGTATAATGAATATAGAGCAAGCTATCATACTCCATTTTGTCAGAAGTTCTTATGAGAGCTACAAGTTTTTACACAGAAATCTTTTGCAATTACTGAAATTAAATACATACAAAAATTTATGTACAAGGCTAGCTAGCAGCTTGTGATTTGGCTTCAACAATATTAAGCACAAATAACTTCATCTAATAGTCCATCAAAGATCAAATCCTCGAGTTCAAGTGCCACACACTCAGTTTCCCATTGAAGGTTCATCCAACGATCGCCCTTCGCCAAATCTCGAGCCACAACATCATCCAGTGATCGATCCATCTCCGGCCTCAAGCTCAGGTACGAGCTAACTCTTGTCCAGACATCGTCAAGAAGACGTTGCCCCTTCGGCATTGGACGAATGTTGCCACTGAAGGACAAGGCTCTTGGGAAGTAGGTGTATGACCTCTCATAGACCTCTAGGAGGGTCTCATTAACTATATCAAACAGAAGCCGGTGATCACAATTGCCGGATGTAACTTGGTCTTCGTAGGATTCGGGTTCATGCTGAAAGCAATCCTCCAATTCCTTGAACATCGTGGGATCCAGAGGCTGGTCTAGTGAGTACCATGCTCCGAGGTGCTCGTGACCAATGAAGCCTGAGAGCTCAAGAACATATCTCACATAACTGAATTCGGAATCAGGATCATCCACTTTGTCCACTACAAAGCGCGAGGAGTGACTGTTTGAACTCTTATGTTCAATTTCAGTGCTTATAGAGGATTCCGGTAAAGAATCTATGATGTGCCTGCCTTGTAGGTCAAGAGAAGAATTCGGCTCATTCGCATGGGGACTTCCGGGATTTAACTCTGAACCTGATACACATTGCAAAAACAATTGAATCAAATCATACGTAGCACGAAAAAAATGCATTAGCAGTTTAGCACTTGATCATTCAGAGATAAATTCAGTTGGTTAACATCGTAAAACATGCAATATTCGACTCAATGATTGAAACTTAAGCAAATATTTTAAGACTTGTACACATAAATGTGCAATTACAAGGGGTATTGTGATTTACCTTCTGAGATTGACAACCTTGCATTGCTGGTTATATAGTCTGGGGGATCAAGATTAGAACTTTCCATCGGCTGTGCTTGCTCGCTTCCACGACTCATCGCAATAACCATCTCTTGCTCCTGGTGAGTTGTGCTTTCTCCTACTAATGGCACAACTGCATGCTCATCACTGTCCTCTATGTCAGCAATATTTGCACTGTCGTCACTTTCTAAAATAGCATCGAGTTGTTCAGACTTATCGGTATTTTGTTCCGAATCTTTTGTAAACGGCATCCCTAAGCGAAAAGCATCTATAACCAATGCCCCGTTTAAGATGGAAGAAAAAGAGTCAAGATCAGGCAGTGACAGTTTCCTTCTGGTGGTTTTCTGAGCATTCCCAGTTGAAGGAACTTTTTCTTCACTTTTCAACTTTAAGCTCTTCGAGCGATGCAATTTTCTCTGATCACTGCTGTAGCTGCTCTCATACAACTGAGTATATCTACTAAGCGACTCATCTAGAGAGGAGGTTCTTCTTACACGCTGACGTCTTTGCCGCCCAAGATTATCATCTAAACCATGAACCTTGTTTCCCTCTTGTGTCGTAGTTAACTCCAGCGTTTCAAGCACTTCTTTGCCATCACGTCCAGAAGGGTCTTTCCAGAGAAGAGACTCAATGGAACTGCCAGAATTTTCCTTCTTGCTCTCTTGGAGCTCATGCATTAGCTTCTGCGTTATATCTCTGAAACGATTTATGACCAATTGATTCCATCCTTGGTGACTAAATTCCTCAGGCAATCCCAAAGAAGAAAAGCTTGTTTCTTGTTGCATGGTACTACTACCTACGCTGTTATTACCCGCCATGTAATGCTTGGACTTCATAGAATAGTCTTCCTGAGTTTCGGATGTCATTGACTTCGGTGTCTGAGTAGTAGCAAGCAATTTTTCTCCTTTTGGGAAGGACCAAACTTCATTCTGCTTGTGTTTGAGTGTGCTAGGCCTCCTATTTCTCACTCGAGAGGAATCAGCGAAGGGGAATGACCTTGATTTTGTGAATCTGACTCTGTTCTTGGAATTTTTCAGGCCTGGAAACTGGTTTGTACTAACTTCTGGATCTTGCAGGATTTTTAAGAAAAATTCCTTGTTTACTTTGAATAACTCCAAAATGTCAACATGATCATTAACTGTGTCACTGGAAACGTCCTTGAGAGGAAGTTCCCGTTTCATTGTATTCTTCGACATCTTCAAGTGCGATGAATCCTGCAATCCTCTAGGACTAGTGATACTGCCGTTTCTTGTTGTATCCAAACAATTTTCCGAAGGCTCTGCATCATGTACGACACTAGTCCTTCGCAACCATGACTGTACATGGAAGCTTAAAATCCCTCTTTTGGGGCTTTCTTCCCTTGGTTTGTCTTTTGCACTCGACGCTTTCTTGCGAGATTTACAAGACCTTTTCTTTGCTGTGCTAGTTTCTGTACTACGCTGTTTGACCTAGTACAATTACATTAAGATACAGTCAGCTTATGCTTCATTGCATGCAAGAGTAGTACTTCTGTGTTCTGTCGTGCGCTTCTGAATTCGGTATTTAATCAAAGAATGACATGAACTTACCAACAAAGGTTCAGCTTCCGCAACTACCAACTCTGGCCTTTTACCAATTTCACGGTTCTCCGAAGTTGCTTTTCGACTTCCATAATTGCCTGCAAGAAAGAGATTTATCGCGCTTAGCTCGTATTAGTCAATAATTGAAATTCGAACATAAAAAACCATGTGTGCGGAAAGAGGAAGTTTTGCTAAGTGAAAACCTCACTGCACAAATTGAAAGTTCGCTAGTTTTAAGCAAAAATAGTCTGCTTATATAGCACCAAAACAACCAAATCTAGAAATTGCACTACATAATTCACATGAGTTCTTGTTTGTCACTAGAAAAACAAGCATCACACATGAACATAGGAGAATATGTGATAGGGTGAACTGAGATATCTTACGTCTGACTCGCTTTCCTCCGGCCCGCTTTCTGTGGGGAAGAATCTTCTTGACATTACTCCAATGATGGTAATCAAGGATGTTCATTAGGCTCCACATGCAGCCTGGACGGTTGCCCCCAACACTCGAGTCCAGGCGTTCCAATTGCTTTCCCATTTTTCAGCTCAAGGGGAAGCAAATAATCCTCAGAAATTCGATATCGGGTTGAGTATTAATCTCAAGATAATTCTCAACTATTTGGACCACTCCCTTGTAAAATCTGAAAAAACATAGAAGAAAAAACCACCGTATAAGCCACGTATACATCTAAAGGCCGGTTTGATAACCATTTCGATTTTTTTTTTTAGCTTCATTTTTCTCCAAAGCATAAACAACAAAACACAGACTAAAAACTAAAAACGAAACGGTTTTCAAACTGGCGTTTTTAAAGTGTTTGATCTTCAAGAACGTAAACTTCAGATGAAAATTCAGTCAAACGGAATCTAAACAACATGGAAGGCATGTTTTCATACAGCTATTCTGATATTCTCAGAGCCTCTATTTCAAAACTCAAAGGCGGGAGCAAACACCCAGTTCCATTTTCCATGCAGCAAAGCAAAAAAGCTTGCAACTTTACCAAAGTTGATCAATTGATATACTTTTGAGGTCCAAAAAACTTGAACCGAAAGCCGAAAAAAAAGAAAAGAAAAGAAAAACAACATCAAATAATTAATGTTTGAACAAAACAACGCTAGTATTTAAGATGGGAATTAAGCAAACTAAAACAATTAACGCTTAGTATTTAATATGGGAATTAAGCAAACGAACCTTAAAAGTAACAGAAGCGGATGTGCGAACCTTGGGAGAAGCTTGGCACAGTTTGCAAATCTATGGTGGGCTTTGAATAAGCTTGGAATATATGTTGGTTTGTGTGTGGCGTATACGATAAGAAAACAAGAGTAGAAGAAGGTGGTTAGTCTTCCAGTAAAGAGACGACCCGAGAAAGAGAAAGAGGAATAGGTAACCTAAGCTGTTATTACCCGCCAAGAATCTCAGAATCATGGTCCTCTCTCTCTCTTTAGTCTAAATTATCAACCATATATATTTATTTTTTATTTTTATTTTTTATTTGAATAATAGCGAGGTTCGAACTTTGATGCAAAAGAAGCGTGCATTGTTCTAACCAATTTGAACAACTTTCTATGATTCATCAACTATATCGTACACAAATTTATTTAGGTATTTTTTTTATTACTGATTTATTGGATCAATTATACAATTTAGGTGATGTGTGATTAGGTGTACTGATGTTAATAGTGAGGTTGATGTTGGTTGAAATGTTGTTCAAAAGGAATAACAACATAGACAGATGATATTCAATTATGTTATCATTAGACTTGAGAGAATATTCAATATGAGACAATTGTATTGATCAACATGCTTACATTTGAACAGTTAAGATTGTTGAGAGTATCTCACATTAGAGATGGAAGTCTCTGCATAAAGTGCTCGTGAAATCTTAGGTTTCACCACACTTCACCAATTGATTTTGTGTTCGAAGTTTAAATTCTAGTATGATATCAGAGCATGTTATTCACGTATCAAACTCTCTTTCAGATATTTGTTTTGCGGTAAACTCTAATTGTATGATGGAAAAACATTCCTAGTGTTTTCAAAGCAAAGACAAAAAGGATTGGCAATGATATCAAAGGCCAAACAACATCAAAACACATCTTCAATCCTGCCTTAAAAAGAAGAGAGGGGAGACAGAGATCAAGTTTAAAACATTGAAAGTTCAAAGCCTCCATGAGTAAAGTTTTTCACTTGGTTTAATAAATAATTAAAGTAATTTTTGTATGACACTTGCAATTTTTTGACTCGTTCAAAGTCGTTGTAGGTCCGTGTACCCCAAGTTGCCCTTGAATATTTCAATATTCTATGCATCCGGTAGTCTGGAAAGGGATTTGCAGCAGCCAGTCAAAAGGATCTTTCATCACTCGGATAAGCATAAATAAAAAAATGTTTTTAATTATGTGTTTGCAAATATTTTGAATGAAATTTGTTATTTACGTTTTAAAAATGTTACCATGTAATTTTATGAAACTATCAAAAGAAAATAAAGCACTACTTACTATTATGATGGACTGAATGTCTTTCATAAAGAATCGGAGGAATATGCGACGATTTTTTTCTAGAAAATTTTCAACAAAAAATACACACTATACCCTCTTTTATATCGAATCGATCATAACCGCTACCTACGTGGAAGACCTCCTCAAAGAAAGGAAGGAGCTACCATCGGACTAATGTCAATAAAATAGGCCAACGAGAAAAATTACAACAAAAAACATTATGTCAAACTGATTTATCGGTAGTAAAGGACTCTTTATATTCAAACACCCAAATATTTTAAACAAAAATCAGAGCAGCGTACGTATTCGTGTATGATCTGCACTTGCTATTTGGTTTTCTAGAAATTGTTAAAGTTGACTTGATTCAATCATCGACGCATGGAATTATCTCTGTGGGATTAGTACTGAATTAGGTCAACGGAAATATGGATGTGGATCTTGCCCTTGACTTCAACTCCGTGGCTGAATATTCGTCTGATCACTTCAATAACACGTGTGAATCCTAGAAATTAACAATCTAATTAAGTAGTCTAATTATAAAACTTAAGAATAATTAATTAGATAGTCTAATTAAGGTGTCAAATTTGAACTGTGTCAACCAAAGAAAAAAAAGAGAGAAAAACTTATAGGGGCTTGGCCCAATTCTGCCTTTGGAAATTACAGGCCGGTCCTCATTTTATAATTTGATTCATTTTTCGAAGTTTAGTTTTTTACTTGGGCAGGCAGGGTTTGATTTCTTTCGATTCGGTTTTTGTTTTTCTAAGACCGAAAATTAAACCAAAATTACTATTCAGTTTAATTTGGTTTGATTTTCTTTAGTATAGTTCGGTTAGGATTAATTTTAGTTTCATATTTTTTTCCTAAATAATAAAAAAAAGCCTGGAAATTGGCTTTGCCCATAAAAGAAAATAAAAGTGGAACGAGATTAAGAAATTGGCAGACCTTAGAGCATTTTCAATGAAAAACCTTATTTAGGAACTTCCACTACTAACTTTGAAGACTCATTTAGGGACTTAAAGAGAATAGTCGGGTCCCTAAAGAAATATTATCTGCATCGAGAGATCCTTATAGTATAATCTTTAAATATAGGGACTAAAATATCAACAACAAAAAAAGCATTGCTCATGTTGTTGGAGTATTGTGGGCGTTGTTAAAAAAACAAAAAGCTATCTATACTGTTGGAAGAGAAGAGAAGCTGTTGTGAAACATTCTCATAAAGAGAAGGCATTCCCACATGGATTGGGTTGTTTCTCACTCAAAATTAACAGTGTGTCCACTCTTTGAGTCCCTATATACAGTCCTTACATTTGATGATTACTTTGAGGTATCCAGCGAGTATCTATATGTTGAGATACTTGGAGGACTTTTATTTCGAACCATTAGAAGCTTTTTGTCCTTATATTTAAGGACTATAGGTTGTAAGAACTCCATTTAAGGTCCACATTAGAGATGCTCTTAAACCACGTCTCTAGCCTTACCTTAACTTCAACCATCTATGGGGTATAATCAAACAATCACCATCTGGAATTTGACGAGTTGTATGCTTACGACGGAGTTGTATGCTGTCAAATGTTGGTTTGGAATTTTCAATCGATGAGAGTTTTGTTTTCCTTTAGTGATTGAGATTTGAGAGGGATAACTTGGAAGAGCTTAATCCGTAAGTAAGATAAGGAGGGGGTGGTACTCTTTTTATTTCTTTCATGATTTTTTACGCTGAGTTTTCTCCTATATAAAGCTTTTAATGTGGCCACTTTTAAGCTCTAAAAAAAATAAGGCCATGTTGGGGGAAATTTGGCATCATTTGGCAACCTTATTAGCAGCTGTAAGGTTCATCATATCATATGCAAGCTTTTGCTTTCTTTTATTTTTATTTTTATTTTTTAGTTAAAATGAACCATGAGATTAACATACATTTTCACTTTGGTTCTTAAGATTTGAAATCGATAAAAGTTGTCCTTGAGTTTATCCACCACCAATTATTTTTGTCATTCCATGAAAATTCTGTTAAATAAAGACCAAAATGACAAAAATAACTAAATTCAATAAACAATGGAGAAAAGTGATTTTACAAAATACTAAAATTATTTTAACTAAAAAATCTAAATACTTTATGCATGAAGCAACAAAAAATAAGCAGTCAGCAACATAGCCTCTTTTGTAACTCTTTAATTCTAATTTTAATTTCTTCCTCCTGAATCTGCATATGTTGGGTGCTTCTCCTGTTGCTCTAACTCCGAGAACAAATGATTGATGTGTAAAAAATGCACATTGTCCCTCCTTTTCAACCAATATTTCTTTGCATTCAAATTAATAAAAAGAAGAAAAATGATTTTGAATTTTCTTGTATATCGATTTTACAATTTACAACAAGTTTTCCTACTATAAATTTGAAATGTATAATTAAACAATTTTAATTGCAGCAATGATCTTTAAATATATACTCCATCCTCACTTTAATCACAAATTAAAAATAAAAAAATAAACTATGCGTAATGAAGAAAATTTAGATGGGCAATGGTGTTTAAATAGAAAAACTCGAGATCTTCTCAAATAAATCCTCACACTTGACACTTGCCCCTCACAAATTTGCGTAGTTAGAGACTAATATCCTTATAATACAAAAAGCGCTAAACACTATTAACTATTATGAATCAGATGAAGAAAATGAAGAACTGTGTATGAAGAATTGCAAAAAGAGAAAGAGAGAGAGAGAGAGAGAGAGAGAGAGAGAGAGAGAGAGAGAGAGAGAGAGAGAGAGAGAGAGAGAGAGAGAAATGAAAGAAGTGGCTGTAACTTTTCAGATTACATTTTGTTAAAATGTAAATGTTTACAAGATATGCTATATATAGCATTTTACACTTAGACAGCTCACCTCTACCTAACTTTTAACAACTCAGCTAACTACTTACAATTCTCAACTATATTTAGCTGACATGGCAGCTGACATGGCACACACTCACACTCTATTTGATGTCTACACTTATCAAACACCACACACAAATCCTCACAAATTAAGTAACTAATTTAAGAAAGATATGACTGTAATAGTGGAAAATTAAAAGATACAGATCTATATAACATTGCAAATATGTTTAGAAGTACAATTAGAAGCGATACGAACACTTTCAAAAATTTAAAAGAAAGCATTTGTAAGAAAACTGAAAGTGCTTATGAAACCAAACCAATTTTTCAGCAATTTATATACAGTTCTTTTTTTGTCAATAGTTTATATATGGTCTAGGTGCTTTACTTCAAACAAACACTTCAACTTTGAATATAAAAAATGAAACATAGGTAGAAGTGCGACATACAAAAATATAACCAAACAAATCAACTTGCGGTTTCATATGGAATTTGAACACCTTATTTTCCCAACATTATGCTTAAGAGTTAGCGTCCTAATAATTGCATGCGTCATGTGTGCGCCTTTTTCTTCATTCTTTTTCTTAGACAAATAATACATTCACGAATATGATCTGGATAGTGTTATTCACACATTATTTTTATTTTTCACATATTTTGGTTACTTTTTGTCTGTTGATTTTTTTTAATTCATTTAGTCTAATGATAAGAAATTAAGAGAAATATGAAGAGATAAAAACGGGCATGTAGATGGCTCTATTGTGAAATGCAGAACACCCATCTCAATCAAATGGTTTCATATCAAGTATCTCTTTTAAACGAGTCCAGATCTTCTGCACCCAAAACCCCATGTGGCCCCTCCGTGCCTTTGCTTTTTGGCTGAGGATTTGGTTTATTTTTATTATTTTAATTATTATCAAGTTAACATTAATTATGTTTAGTTCAAAAAGCAAAGGCACAGAGAGGCCACAGAGATTTTTGGATGCATAAGATCTGGACTCCTTTCAAACAGAGGAGAGTGATTTCCTCTTCCAGTTAAGACAAAGTTTTAGTGGTGTCATCTATTAATGGATGATTGCCACGTGTAGAAGGTCTGTTCCTTTCATTGATGTCAAATAGGTCATTTGACGGATAACATTTGTTACATATTCAAAAAGTGAAATACCCATCCAATAAACGCTTGCAACATAAAGAATTGGTGATAATAGAATATCTCTCCTTTAATATGGATGCTTGATGGATGCTGTCAATCCAAGTGGGATATGTAAGAGATTTTCCATATATGAGCTAATCAAACTATTTATTTTGGTATGTCGGACAAGCAAGTAAGGGATTGTGATATATTTAGACCAAATACACGTTAAATAAATGTTGGTTTAATAAAGGGAATTAATGTAATTAGTTTTTTGAAACGTAGTTGGTTACAAACTCCTTAAAAAAATTGACTACAATTGTCTCCATGATAGGAGTAGCAGTTGCATCGTATAAGCGGCTTGATCCCTCTTCTCAAATCATATTCGTTCTCTTATGATTGTTAATCCTATTGAGAGTAAGGAACACTAAAGGATTTCAGAAAAGGGAAGATCAAACACTCGACATTATCGTGATGTCTTCCACTGCAAGTAAGTCTCATAATAGTTTCTTCATTTAGGGTTTATTGCAATAAGCACAAGTCATTCGAACGTAGTTTAAATACTTGATTGTAATGAACTTTGGATGATGTTAATAAACGCCCAACAGAATCAGCTTGACATTTAATGAAATCAAAGTATGTGAACTTCCACATTTACGATTTTATAAGAAGTGTCTTACGAATGATGCAGTTGGATAACTTTTCTCCTCTTACAAGACTCCAAATCCAAAAGCGCAAGATAATTAGAACATTACGAGAAATTAGTCTGCAATCGGATTGCATTAGTTGCGAACTTAAGTGAAGAAGCTGAGCTCACCACTCTCTCGTCGCCCAAAACAGTTAACTTGAGTTCCCAAGTTTCCGAACTTCCCATGTTCCCCCGTTTTACTTGCGCTGTCCTTTGCCAGCTAGCAAATCTCCCCACCGCGAGTATCCCCCGCTCAACCATCTCCCACGACTGGTTAAACAAATCAACCACCACTTTGAGACACCAAAACTAAGAGTAAATTGTAGTTATGGTCCCTGAACTTTAACTCAATTAGAGCAATGGTCCCTCAACTAAAAATCCATTATCATTGGTCCCTCAACTCATCAAAACGTGCAGCTATGTTTCCTCAACTAAAAATTAATTACCATTGGTCCCTCAACTTTAATTCAATTGGAGAAATGGTCCCTTAACTTTAACCCAATTGTAACAATGGTCCTTCCAACATAACTCGTTTTGACAAAATTTTTGACGTAGTTGACGAAAATGATCATAATTACACACTTTGATGAGTTGAGGGACCCTAATTATATAAATGGTTATTCCAACATAACTTATTTTGACTAAATTGATGAAAATGATTATAGCTACACATTTTGATAAGTTGAGAGACCAATGGTAATAGATTTTTAGTTGAGGGACCATTGCTCTAATTTGATTAAAGTTGAGGAACCATTGTTACAATTTACTTCCAAAACTAAATAAACTATGTGAAGAAAGAACGAAATTTGTGGTATTTTCACACGCGTCATCTCTCACTCACTCTCTCACTCTCACACTCTCACACTCTCACACTTAAAACCAGCACCCACCAAAAACTCTAAACACTCTCTCTGCAGTAAGAGAGAGAGAGAGAGAGAGTTAAACAACCACCCCTACCCAATCCAAGCCACCATGGCCAATACATTTCCCACTTCCCATTTTACCCCTGCAACCATCCTCTATTTCCTCCTCCTCCTCTCCTTGTCCTCCTCCATCCACGCCCTCAACATCTCCACCCTCCTCTCCCCCTTCCCCAACCTCTCCTCCTTCACCTCCCTCCTCTCCTCCTCCATCTCCTCCGACCTCCTCCCCCGCTCCTCCCTCACCCTCCTCGCCGTCCCCAACTCCTTCCTCTCCTCCACCTCTGACCTCACGCGCCGCCTATCTCCTTCCTCACGCGCCGACGTCCTCCGCTACCACGTCCTCCTCGAGTACCTCTCCCCCTCTGACATCCTCCGCCTCCCTCCCTCCGGCAAGCTCGTCACCACCCTCTTCCAAACCACAGGCCGCGCCACCAACAACTTCGGCTCCGTCAACCTCACCCGCAACCCCTACACCGGCGTCGTCTCGATCCGATCCCCTGCCCCCTTCTCCCCCTCAAATGCCACCGTTTTGTCCCTCGTCACAAACCTCCCGTACAATGTCTCCATCTTTTCCGTTAATTCCCTTTTACTCCCCTACGGATTCGACCTCATGGCCTCCGATGCCCGCCCGCCCCTCGGCATCAACATCACCAAAGTCCTCATCGACGGCCACAATTTCAACGTCGCAGCCTCCATGCTGGCGGCATCCGGCGTCGTCGAGGAGTTCGAGGCCGCCGAGGGCGGCGCCGGAATCACCCTCTTCGTCCCCACCGACACCGCGTTCTCCCATCTCCCATCCACCGTCCGCCTCCAGTCCCTCCCAGCCGACAGAAAAGCGGTAGTTCTCAAATTCCACGTCATCCCCTCCTACTACCCGCTCGGTTCGCTCGAGTCGATTGTGAACCCGGTCCAGCCCACATTGGCCACGGACGACGGCGGAGCCACCTCGTACACTCTCAACATCAGCAGAATCAACGGCTCGATGGCCATCAGCACCGGGATCGTCCAGGCCGTGGTCACCCAGACGGTGTTCGACCAAAAGCCCGTGTCAATTTTCGGGGTTTCGGAGGTGTTGCTGCCCAAAGAGATCTTTGGTAGAAACCCGATCTTCGCAACGCAACCCGGGCCTCCCTTAGACGGGGCTCCGGCCCCCGACATTGCCCTGTCGCCGGAGAGCCTGAATGAGCCTCCGTCGCACCTCTCTTCGCCGCCGGGTTTTCGCGAAGGGATCAGATCAGATGCTGCTACTTCTGCAATCAATGGGTTGCGGAGCTTGTGGATTGCATCTTGTTGTATAGGATTGTATTTAATGGTATGAGATTAAATTTTTGTTATTTTTGGTTCTTAATTGCTAGATTTTTGGTGGGGTTTTCTTTCACACATTGAATTGTTAGGCTGCAAAAATCAAAGAAGCCATTTTTGTTTTTAATTTGTTAAAATTGTGTTAATTACTGAATAATTTTATGTAAATCAGAAGCAAGAACAGATTTTGTATTTTTTTTTTTAGTTTCTTCGATCCGGTGTTTTCTACTGTGGAAGATGTTCAAAGTTTGATCATAAGATCCAATTCTTTTGCTTTTTACCAGTCTCATCTGCATTTGCAGAGTTGCATTGATCTTACTTTGCAGTAACTTGTGGTAAATAAAATTCGGCCATCGAACCCAATTTTATTTACCACAGGTTACTGACTAGGCCATCGAACCCATGGGTAATTTTTATTTTTCAAAGTGTGGAAGCACCCAAAATGTAGAAAATCTGCAAATTCTTTCAGATGGGAGTCTGCAGACTTTGAGAAAAAGAAGTAGGAAGAGGGAATCAAAGGGATCAATTAACTTAGGTACAAAAATTATTAGATTAAGTACTTAAAACTCTCTAACTTTTCACTGTTATTTTATATTAGTTTTAAATTTTTTTAAATATTTCAAACAAGTACAAATTTATTAAAAATGTCACATCCTTGTAAGTTTCAATTAATTTCCATAAATGCATATGTGGCAATGATGGATCCCATTTATTTGCTTATTTGGACACTAAAACAATGATAAAAATAACTTCAAAAAAGACATAAAGATGAAGAAAAAAAAAAATATATATATATATATATCTAAACAAATGTACAGATAAATTGGAAAAAAAAATTGAAAAATGTCCTAACAAAGAAGAGGGTTAAAAATTAAGATAGGGTTTCTAGGAGCTTGTTTCTATTCATATGATTTCCTCATTCGTCGATTTTTTGCTAGTAAAGCTTCCAGTTCTTGTTTGTGGGAAGTCAAGATGGTGGCTGTATCATGGTAGTCCAGACCATTTCAACAACCTCCATGACCTTTTTCCTTGGCAACTTGAGTTGTATGGTGAAGTTTGTGATTGTGCGTTTGGTTTGGAGGTGATGGCCCGAGAGGGGAGGCATATTGATGGTGTAGACAAAGTAAGCTCTAATTAATTTAACATAAATTTATTTGGGACTTAATGGATATGATATTTTCAATAGGTTGGGTACTTGTTTGATATAAACCAATTTGGATCGTCCCTCACTATTACGATTTGGTAGTATTTCTCTTCACTTAGAAGTGAGAAGTCTTAGGTTCGAATCTCGTAGATAGAGAATTTGATACCAAATTAGGTTGCCTATTGTATGGTTTAGCTAAACTTCCTCTCATTTTAATGTAAAAATATCGATGTACTAAAAAAAATTTGGTAATTGGTAAATTATTATTATTATTATTATTATTTTATAACTTTTGCTTCCTTTTGTCATACTCATAATAAAGTTATGAAGCTTTCATTTTTGTGTTTCCCACGATATCCTTCTCCATTTTGAACATTTTTGAACCACATTATTTTTAGCATATTGATAACATTAGTGAATTAAATAAGCTACAAGAAAAAAAAGAAGGTAATATCAAATTCATACTAAGATCCATAAGTAAAGCATCATTTGTTAATGTTGAATCCCACATCGGCCATAGGAAAAAAGAATAAGGGTTTAAATAAAATTACTGTACTCTAACAAATACCGATACTTTTTATAATAAAACTCCATATCCGATAGATTTGGCAAGTAGTAATTACCAAATTAAGAACATTATATGTGTTACTACATCGGAATAATAAATGGAACAAAATGATTTAATAATCATTAGCTTTGAAAAGGAAACAATATATACAAAAAGAAAACCAGACAGGTTCTAAATTTCCATTTTTAACTAAAATTAATTTGTATAATTGTATCGTCTAACCTCACACAATCCCAACTGGCGTGCTGACCACGCAGCCCTGCAAAATACATTTTCCTCCCCTGCTGGTAAGGCAAATTGAGACCAAAATAAAGAGAGATTTTTTCAGTATGATCAGTATACTGGGGTAATATATCATGTGATATTATACAAATGATGAGATATATGTGCTAAAAATTTAATAACTTAAAAAATAAAATTTCATATCACTTCTATTAAAACACATGATGTACCATTTGTTCCCGTCACAATTAAAAATTTCTACAAAATAAAAGGGAATGACTTTTCGTCCACATCACCTCTTCTTCTAGGCGCTTGCATTTTATTTTTTTATTAATTTTCTTTTAATTTACTAAAAATTTAGTAAATAAATTGCCAGAGTGTGTGGGGAGCTCTACTCCCCAAAATAAAATGTAAAACGAAGAAAATTGAAAATTTGGTGTTTATTTTTTAAAGTCTTTTGTTTAATCAACGATTAAAAAGTTACTATTCAGTATTACTATTTGGGATATTCATTTTTATTTGTGAGAGAGAGGTTTTAGATTCAAATTTTATAAATAAAAAATTTGATATTAAATTAACTTACTTAACTGAATTTCTTATTTTCTTAATATACAATATATCTTTGTACCAAAAAAACAATTGAAAAGTTAGTGGTGGGGAAATCAGAAATGTAATGAGTGAAGAGAAAGTGCATGACAGATCATGGTGTGGGCCTTAGAAACGGACGGTATCGACGGAGGACGTGGTTCTTTTCGTGCATTTTAAAGCCGTTCGATGTTGATTGGACTAGCGGAGGGCAGGAGGAGAGCAGGGCGGTGTACGGCCAGATCTAGTGAAACTATTAGACCAGAGGGAGGAAATCTGCAGTGTGATGTGCTCAGACGCCTTTTTCGCGCTCTATTTCCGGGATACGCCTCTGATGGTGATGTTTGTTTATACGCGTCCAGATTAGACAGATGAAACAGGGTTCCTTTTAAGCGAATTTGTCTTGCAATTGGTGACATCAATACGAAAGATCTTAATGTATTATTTGAATATATGACAAGGAAAAATGTTATAAATGATGTCACTGAGACAATATATTAATTTTACGACAGATTACGTGGTTGGTTTGAAGCCTTTTGAAACTTTTGCAATATGATCCAAACTCATCCATTCAACTGAATCAGTGATGCAGTTTTTAATTTAATTTGGAAGTGATGATATTGGGCTTTCATTTGTGAACACGTGTTTGATCCAAAAGAATGAGTTGTTCGTTTTTATTTTCTTTTATACAACGATAATACTAAAGCAAAGAAAGAATAAATTGACATCGAACTCATCATCAACGAAATTCAAATTTAAAATCTCATTTACAAATAAAAATGAATACTACTAAGTCGTAGTACTAACTGGCAAAGAATGAGTTGTTTAGGTTATAAAAAAAATGAGGCTACAATTCAAACCCTACACAAAAGAAAGTGACTGAGATGAAGCTCTAAGCATTCGATAGCTCAACAAGGGTTGTAGTGGTTAAAAACATTCATCTATGCATTCGAGATCTTATATTAATGTACCTTGTTTCTATTGCATTGATTCGGGGACATAAATAAGGTAGCAGTAAAGCATAACATGAACTCAAGTTAAAATAGTATTACTACTATAGTTAAGTAAATTCGAATTTCAGACATGAAGATGTCACACTATTAACCATTGCATCCAAAATCCTGTGTTAGATTCTCCTTACCCCGCTATCATTTGCATAAATGCAAGGCTCGTTTTGATAACTTTTTAGTTTAGTTTTCACGTTTTGTGTGTAAAGAAAATATAAGGAGAAGACAAAGAAAGGTTATGAGAGGATGACAATAGAATCTTGAAAGTATTCAAATAGTTCTAATAGTTTTTGGTTTTTAGTTTTCCTGCAGTGCAATCTTTTGTTGCATATACGTAACATTCTTCAAATAAATGTACATACATTACTTCAACATCTCTCTTACCATCTTTCCTCCACAAAATCCTTTTAATTTGTGAGAGTTGGGTTAAATAGAACATGCAGATTGCTTCAGAAAATAGAGTGGTTATAACGATTGAAGCATATGATTTTGAAGGCGATTCGTTACAAATTTATCTTCTATGCTTAAAAATTTAAAAACGAAGAGTGTTTTCCCCAAATTTGAAGAAGAGGAAGAGGAAAACAATGGACTCATTGGTGAAATCTCAGCCATACCCTCCGGCCAAAATTGGAGGTCAGTACGTAGCAATACTGGAGAGCCAAGGGCAATTGTGCAAACTATAATTGAACTCGCTGAGTGTACAATTTTTTTCGTTGACGAAGAGTTAACCTCGCATAATCCTTCTTTTTCATTAAAAAAAGCATCACTGATCTTTTTTGCACTGTTTATTCCAACTGAAGTGACCTAGGATTATAAGGAACAATAGGCAGCAGGTCCTCGCTGCAACAAAAAACGTAGAGGAGGCCAGCAAAGGTATGTGGCTGAATTCCTCCATGGTTTGAGGATTGATTCTCAATCATTATGTAGGATTACAAAGCCTTGATTTACATGTATACTTTCTGTACAAGAAATACATAAAAGAAAAGTTAATCTAAGGGATTTTATTTACACAGAAAATCAATTAGAAATCACAATAAATCATGAGTCATACTTATCGTCTTGAATCCGAAATTGGCTTGGTAGAAGGAAAACCTGCACCAACTGCTGCAAGTATGGGTGTCATATCATCCATTTCTTGGAAGTTACCGTACTCTTTGATAGTTTCAATTACACCGTTACCGATAACTTCATTAGCGTACTTTTTTATATTCCTCAATCCCTTTCGTGAGTTTAGCAACCAAGCTCTCAAGTTGTACCTCATCACTTTCCATGCACTGTCATTGCTGCAAATTGGTCCACGCATAATTCCCCACAATGTTTTCGGCCAAGGCCTGCCCCGATCTCTCTCTCTCATGTTCACAACTGGACAAAAAATCGATGGCTTTATAAAACTCGTATTTGATCTTGATGCTTGAATTATGCATTTCCAAATGAGCACTGACACTACTCCAATGCGCGTCGGGTTTGGAGTGGTATTGGTAGCTTTAGACTTGAGAGCAGAAATCCTGGAGGCATCAATCACAAGTCTCCTTGTCATACACCTTTCTGTAGACACTGTGTGGCAGTGCAAATTGGTTCGAGTTGAAGAAATCTAGAGGTGGGAAAAGAGAAGCTAAAACACTGAATTCTCCTGCAGCAAGCACGACGTTTTGATCAGTATAGAGCTGGCCGAGACAAGGGCAACTGCAGCCAAGGTCAACGAGTTTGTTCATTGTAAAAGCATCGGAGATCTTATGGCAAAAGCTTACCCCAATGGCCAAACCACTATAGAAAAACAGAAAGAAAAGTTTATCTGAAATAATACTTTCTTATTTCAACAACAGAATAATTACATCATTGTAGTATATATAAAAAAATCTTTCTAACCAACATGTACACATGGCACAACACAAGTTGTTAATTAAAGAAGAAATGTAAACAGGAAATGTGTGTCATGAATTGGCATCCTCATTACACCCCCTCAAGCTGAGCTTGGAAGAAGTTGGAGTTCCAAGAGATAGCTTGGATTGAAGAAGAAGAAACCGATTCTTGGTTAAGGATTTGGTGTGGATATCTGCAATTTGGTCCTCAGTACAAACATATTGAACTTGAATCAAATTGGCAAGAACTAACTCTCGGATGTAATGGTAATCTATCTCAACATGTTTTGTCCGAGCATGAAAGACAAGATTTGAAGTAAGAGAAATGGCAGATATGTTATCACACCAGATTGTAGGCTTGAGAGATAAAGGAAAACCAAAATCATGAAGAACCTTGCAGATCCATGTTATCTCAGCTGCAGTATGTGTCAGAGATCGGTATTCAGCTTCAGTTGAAGAGCGAGCCACTGTAGGATGCGTTTTAGCACTCCAGCTGATTAAGTTGGACCCAAGATATACACAAAAGCCACTGGTTGATCGTCGATCAAATAAGCAACCAGCCCAATCTGCATCAGAGAAGGCTGAAAGATTGAGATGACTTTTCTGAAACCACAAACCATGTTCAGATGTGCCTTTAAGAAATCTAAGAATCCTTTTGGCAGCTTGCATATGGAGATCAGTAGGAGTATGCATGAATTGGCATACTTGATTAACAGCAAAAGAAATATCAGGCCAGGTCCATGTCAAGTATTGTAAAGCACCTACCAGAGATCTATATTTAGTGGGATTTGATAGTGGAATACCACTGTGATCCAATTTAGTAGTAGCAAGAGGGGTACAACAGGGCTTGGCACCTTCCATTTTTGTTTTCTGCAGTAAGTCCAGGAGATATTTGGTTTGATGAAGAAATAGACCTTTGGATGATCTGTGAACTTCTAATCCCAGAAAATAGTGAAGAGGGCCTAAGTCCTTAACTGGAAATAGAGACCCAAGTTTGTGAATAAACCGAGTGCACACTGAAGAATCTGGACCACTGATTAATATATCATCAACATAAACTAAGACTATAACCAGAACAGGATCTTTGATGACAAAAAGAGAGGCATTTGAGGAAGATTGAGTAAAGCCAAAGGACTGGAGAGCTTGAAAAAGTTTATCAAACCAGGCACGAGGAGCCTGTTTGAGTCCATACAAGGACTTGTGAAGCTTACACACATGATTGGGCAGATTAGAATCAATGAAACCAGGAGGTTGTTGCATAAACACCTCTTCCTGTAAGTCACCATGAAGAAATGCATTGCTTATATCAAGCTGATGCAGAAACCAATTGTACTGAACTGCAAAGGTGAGCAGAATTCGAATAGTAACTGGTTTAGCTACAGGGCTAAACGTTTCTGTATAATCCAGTCCAGCTTGTTGGTGAAAACCCTTGGCAACTAAACGTGCCTTATACCTTTCAACAGAACCATCAGGCTTTTTATTAATTCGAAATACCCACTTGCAACCTACCACATTGTGAGAGGGTGAAGAAGGAACTAAAGACCAAGTTCCAGTAGATTGAAGAGCATTAAACTCATTCTGCATAGCTAATCTCCATTCACTGTGTTTGGAAGCTTGATTATAAGTAGTAGGAATATAATCAAGAGTGGAGGACAACGGGTGTTTTGTAGCAGAATAGGCTTTGGGCCGAAAGATACCATTTTTGGATCTAGTAATCATAGGATGGTTGTTAGTTACTGTTGCAGAAGAAGAATGGGCAATAGGGGGATCAGAAGATGAAGGAGATGAATTTGAGGGAGCATGTGGAACCACAGAGGGAGGAGGGTGAGTAACATTGGGAAGGGGTTGAGTAGGAGGTGAATGGGAGGGTGAAGAAATGGGGAATTGGAGATCAATACTGGAAGAATTGGGAACAGTGGATGGGGAGACCTGTGGAGTATGAACTTGTGAAAATGGAAAGGAGTTCTCATTAAACAAGACATGCCGAGATATATATACTCTATCTGTGAGGGGATCCAAGCATCTGTAGCCTTTATGTTGCAGACTGTAGCCAAGAAAAACACATTCCTTACTTTTACCATCCAATTTAGAAGAGACATAAGGTTTTAACCAAGGATAGCAGCTACAACCAAAGATTTTAAGCCGAGTGTAATCTGGTGAAGTATGAAATAACAATTCCCATGGAGAACCAAGAAGACCAGATATAGGCATGTGATTAATCAAATACAGAGCAGTGGATATAGCTTCAACCCAATATTTGTGAGGAACATGAGATGCAACCAAGAGAGTTCGAGCTGTCTCTACTAGATGTCTGTGTTTCCTTTCGACACAGCCATTTTGCTCAGGAGTATGTGGGCAACTAAATTGATGAAATATACCATGCTGCTTAAGATAAGCTTGAAATGAAGAACTAACAAATTCACCCCCTGAATATGAGCAAATAGCCTTGATTTTATTTCCAACAGCATTTTCTACATATGATTTGAAGTTTACAAATGTAGAATACACCTCAGATTTTGTTTTCAAAGGAAAAAAACCAACTATACTTAGTATGATCATCTACGATCAGCAAGTAATAGCAAAAACCACTAACTGAAGTTACAGGAGCAGGACCCCAAACATCACAATGAAGTAAGGCCAAGCTGTGAGATGTAGAGAAGCTTGCAGCTTTGAAAGGAAGCTTATGGTTTTTAGCGATAGCACAATCAGAACAGAAGAATCCTACTGAAGATGCACCTTGCACAGCAAGTTTATTCTCAGAGATAACCTTGCGAAATATAAGAGAAGAGGGATGGCCCAAACGACTATGCCATATCTTGACTGGAGCTTTAACACTGACTAAAGAAGATGCAGTAAGTGAAGGAGGAACAATACCAGAGGTAGAATTATGAGTTGTAGTAGACTGCAGAGGATAGAAACCGTCTTTAACTGAACCCCACAAAAGCATCTTCCCCGTAGAACGATCCTTAACAACGGATCCATCAGAATCAAGAGTTAATGAACAATAATTGTCTCGGAGAAATTGATACGCAGACAACAGATTGTGCTTCATGTGAGGAACGTGTAGAACATTGTTAAGTTTAAAAGTAGTAATAGGAGTACGGAATGTAGAAGGACCAACATGAGAAATTGACAGACCTTTACCATCACCTATGTATACTTTGTCTTCACCAGTGTATGGAGTGAGAGAGTTGATGTTTGAGATGTCATTAGTGATATGCGAGGTAGCACCAGAGTCAATCAACCAAGTAGGAGAGGACTTGGCATTGTAGCGCACACACATTGCTTGGAGTTTGGCAGGAGGAATGCGGCCAAAGATCTCTGGATTCATACGGTCAAAGCAATCAATGGCTTCATGACTTGGATTTCCATAGATTTGACAAGGAGCTCGAGGACCAGAAAAGAACCACGAGATTGAGCTGTGGGATTGGTGCGATTAAGGCCACTGTGGAAATGATTTCCTCGATAGTTGCCACGATGATAAGCGATTGTTCTTTCCACGGTTCGAGTTGTATCAAAAAGACTGCCGCAGTGGTTGATTCTGAACTGCATATGCCTGAGGTGGTGTGGGTAGGAGTGGTGGTTGAGCATGAACCGATAAAGCATGAAAAGGTTCAGCATGACTGGATGAATGAGCTTTCTTGCGACGATTCATAGAGAGTTCTTTAGTAAGTAACAATCCATGCAATTCATCCAACGATGTGGAAGACAATCGGAGCATGATTGAGTCAGTGAATGACTCAAAATAATCAGGAAGACCAGCAAGAGTGGCTGCTATTAGATCTCGATCAGAGATTGGGGCTCCAGCAGTAATTAGAGAGTCGGAGAGTTCTTTGAGCTCTTGCAGATAGTCAGACATGGATTGCGAACCCTTTTGAATGCTTTGAAGTCGCGATCGAAGTTGATGAACATGTGCATCAGAAATACCCCCAAATCTTTGCTCAAGTTTGAGCCAGAGATCGCGAGAAGACGAAACTCCAACTGTGAATGGAATCACCTCCTCAGACAGTGTGGAATTAAACCAGATCAATAGGTTTTGATCTTTCTCATACCAAAATTCGAACGCCGGATTCAGAGTACGATCAGGCATAAGTGGCGGTGGACAAGATTCAGTGCCATCGACGATTCCAAGAAGTCGATATCGCCGAAGAATTGGGGCAAACAGAGCACGCCATGGCAGTTAATTGGATCACTTGAGCTTGATTGGCACCATGCTGCCAATGTTTTGGATCGTCAAAGAGGTATAAGGAGAGGAATTAGGGTTTGCAATTGGTACCGATTCAGAAGGAGAAGAGGGAGCAGATGGAGACGCCATTAGAGATCAAGAAACTAGATCAAGATCGATGATCGGAGTACGAAATTAACAATGAAATCAATTGGTTTTGGTAGAAATCAGAGAATTGGAGCGGAAGAGAAGAGGATCGAAAAGGGCCGTGAGGCGGTTGGCGATGAGACCATATAGAAAAACAGAAAGAAAAGTTTATCTGAAATAATACTTTCTTATTTCAACAACAGAATAATTACATCATTGTAGTATATATAGCCACAGCAGCTATGTACAAAAATCTTTCTAACCAACATGTACACATGGCACAACACAAGTTGTTAATTAAAGAAGAAATGTACACAGGAAATGTGTGTCATGAATTGGCATCCTCATTAACCACCACATTCAAAGAAGTTGGCCTAGATTAGTACAAGAGACACTGTGTCTGATAGTGTGGATTCTTTCTCAGTAGGAAGCAGCTGTTCTAAGACCCCAACATCTGGTTTCTCCAAAATCTTCCATACGGGACAGTTGACTTGGGCTACAAGGAATCCAACCCATGATCATCGCAACAGATTGAATCAATTTTTTGAAACTCTCCTGCAAAGGGGTAGAAGCGAGTGAGCGCTTCAGATAATTATGATTTTAGAAAATTAGATCTCTCAGAAAACAAAGAATGGTGATCAATAATATCATGAACCCTAGTTTTTTGGGATAGAAGAGAAGTAGTGGGACAGAAATATCAGGTTCAAACTGGTCATAGAAAGAGAGGGTCAGATTTCCAAGGTGGGGAGGAGTTGGAGAGGATGGTTTAATGGTTTCCTTTTCAATGACTTTAACATTGATTTCTGAAGCCATCTTTTTCCTCAACCCTTGAGTTTAATAAACATAGAAGGACCCTCCATGTATATGCCGGAGTTGGAGCTCTAGTGGAAGGTTTCAGGAGCGCGCGTTGGAGTCGTTGAACGGAGACACAATGTAGTCGTTAAAGTCATTGCATGCATGGCATTGGCAAGCCAGCCGGAGGAGTTGGGCTGGCAAACATAATTGAGCCTATAACGCTGCATGGCTAGCCTAACCATCAAGTATTGGGCCTGCTCATGTATGCCTGCTATAGAGGAGTCTTGAAATATATGTTGGTCTTTAAGATTTAACAGGAAATTTGTTGTCAAAATGATAACTTCAAATAAGTAAAGTTTCATGTGGTAATAAGAAATTACTGCCGATTGATGATTTAACATTAACATAAGAAGCCCTAGCGGACGAAAGATGGCCTTCAAATACTCGCGAGAATCCAAGTCCACGCTTGAGTTTCCAGTGGCCTCAATAAACTCACTTGGTGGAAGAGATATGAACGTTGATGATTGGATTATTACTTAAATGCTGAAACTTTAATCTACCTAGCATTATTTTTCTGCTAATAGTCTGACGGGACTAGCAAAACTCAAATCCTTCCTTTGGCCTAGTAAGGTTGAACAAGGAATATTTTCAACATGATCAACAAACGAGATAGCAATTCATATAATCGTGGCCCAGTCATATGCCATGATATTCGATGTGGTTACAGAGGTTTCCCTAAATAGGACGCTTAACTGATGCACTTTGTCACGTCTCCTAAAATCAAACGACTAATGACTTTATGGGCAGGATAAAATATCTTAAACAAGGCAATCATCAGAATGCCACACGTACCCTAATGAATCACCTTCAAGCTCAAACTTGCCACTATGTAAGGCCACGACCATCCGCCATGAAGAGGTAACTGCTCCTACGCCAAGAAACTAAAGTTGCACATTCATTCCATCTACTAAATCTAACATAGACATCAAAGACTTTAGTGTTTGTCTATATATTTTTATTGGAGGATGACCAGAATAATTCTATGTTTGTATAGAATTCGTTCCCCACGGTGCGTTCATGTTGAAATATATATAGAATTCACATTAATGATATATACAAACAACATATGATCATTCTTCTTTCCAGGTGGGAACGGGATTTGTGAAAAAAAGAAGAAGAAAAAAGAAAGATAGATCAACACAATTGATGTAAAGTCCAGCCCGTGATTACTGCAAATGATTATAACATCCATTAGCACATTTTCTCATTTGAAGTCAAAACCAAATAGTTGTAAATGTGATTAGCATTTTGGAAATGACGAATGCCCTACAAACCTAGCTTTGTGGCGTTCCTCGTACGCAAGTACATCAAGTTAATTTTGGAGTGCAAGTAATACCCCTAACAATTATGTAATTTACGTACTGAATCTCGTCATTGCCTAGTGAAGCAAAATGAAGAACCACACAATTCTTTTGAAGCGTGCGAGTCAGATTAACTAGCTCATGCAGATTAATTGATTTAGGAAATATCCCCAAATCTGAGGAAGGGGGAAACAAAGGAAACAATAGACTCAATGTTGGTGAATTCTCAGCCAAACCCTCCTGTCAAAATTGCCAAATTTAGGGCCAAGATGTGGATGGCACAGAATGGAGACAACAATGTTAATATGTACTGCTGGTTGTTAAATATTAGCGGTGGGCAATGGTGGTGGGGACGGTGGCGGTGGAGGTGGAGGAGCTTAAGCCTAATGATAGTGATCATGGTTCCTAGCTATGAATTCTTTTTCAGTCAAACTCTTTAGATTGTAAATATCTACTGCTGGTTGTAAATATTTCTGGTGGGCAATGGTGGTGGAGGAGGAGCTTAACCTAATGACAGTGACCATGGTGCCTAGCTATGAATTCCTTTTCAGTCAAACTCTTTAGATTGTGTTTGCTCTATGGCTGGCATTTATGTTCATTTAAATCTCTTTTGGTAGACTCCTAAAATTAAAATCTATCTAGCACAAAATATATAATACTTTTTCTATCCGGGATTCACTCTTGCAACTATTTCACCACATGACAAAGTTTTTATTGGGCAAATGATGCACTTTTTAAACACGTTTAAGCATTGACAGACCGGATGAATGGCTAAAACTATGAAATAGTCGCTGGTGAAAATCTCTCATTTCCCCTCCCTATTTTCCTTGCTAATCAAGTTTCCTTGATTTTGCAACAAAATCAACATTCTTTTTGCAGGTTGAATTAATAATCTTAATTAACAAGAATTTTTAAGGTTCAAGTTTTGTCTATGTGCATTTGGAAAAAGGAGAACTTGTAATTAAAGTCAAGAAATAAGATTAGTTTTTTTAACCCTCTTTTCAATAATTTATAATTTGATTGACTGGTGTGCTGCCTTACATGATAGAAATTGTCAAACAACATTCATGAATCATAATTGATCTTTGGCACTTTTTAAGAGATCCCTTTTTATTTCTCAAATTAGGTAACCTTAAAAATACATAATTTATTCCCAGTTGAAAGGCACCATGATCAAGCCATTTAAGTTATATCTTATTGGGTTTAAACAAAGTCTTACAGTTGTTAATTTATATTAATAATTACGGGAAAGAAAGATCAAGAACAAAAAAGACATATTGATTACTAAAGATGTCACGACATGCACATTATTGGGTTCTCCTTATTTACTTAAACAAAGGGTTAGCTGAAGTGTATAGCATTAGGAGTCCATTGGTCAACAAACATGGTGGCAGCCATGGACAGAGCCAGAAGTTTTTAGTGGAAGCATTTTTTAACGATGAAATTAAGTTTAAAATTCGATACAATGTAAACAACTTATCATATTAACTACATAATTTTGGGAATTGGTGTTTAGAACACTAAGATTGTAAACTATTAGTTTACATTACTCGGAAGGATGAGAGGATAGAAAAAGTATAGAACGTAAGAGGATAATTCCTATTTTAGTTGGAGCAATTTTCTATCGTAAAAAGAATTGAGTGGGGGCAGCTGCTCCCAGTAGAATATGCTGGTGGCAGCAAACTTACAAAAGGATTGAGAAGGTAATGGTAAAGAGAAGTGATTTATGCACTGCTCTTATTCTCTTACATTTGCCTTCTAACCGTACGATTGGATAAGTCAAAAGACAATCAATGAATATAAACAAACGAAGAAGTGCAAATGTGAAAATCACTATCCTACGTAAAACGCATCAAACTGAAACAAACCCAAAAGAAAAAAAAAAGTTGAAACCCATTAGATGCATCTTCTTTTACCCTATTATTTGGCAATATAATAACAAAAAATGATTTAAAGATTCAAAGCATGATTATTTTTATCTCCAAGTTGATGAGTCAAATGGATCATGCCATTATCTTTCTTTTCTTTCTTGTAGAGTTGTTTAAAGGCCACACTAATTGTGCTCCCCAAAAAATTAATTTGGATATGCATGCAAGTCATTGTTCAAATATTAAGCTATTCAACTTCCAAAAAAATAAAAATATTAAGCTATTCAACTTTATATGGATTCATTACATGACATTTTATTAGAATTCTGCATAAATTACATTTGAAGATTTGAGTCCAAGATTGTGAAATCTTTTCCACAATATCAGTGGATATTTTACTAACAAAATAATAAGTAAACAAAAGTTTGTTGAATAAAAATTCACTTATTCACAAAGTCTTTCATGGTTAAGATTAAACTTTACAATGGTAGTGCTAAAATACTAGTAGGAGAATAGGATCCCACATCGGTCATATGACAAAATAATAGAATTAATATGTGTGAATTTCCACCTCTGATATCATCGAGGTTTTTTATGATAAAACCCAACACGTAGTAATAAGTGGTTAAATTGGGACAATATAAGTGATATTAGTGATGGAACATGCTTTGGCCTACAAAGTTTATCAACACACACCATATTTAAATCAATGGTTGAAATAACACTTAATAATTAATAAGGTTTCACTATGGAATATTGATTTCACAGAAACTTGGGCCGTATATATAAGCGTTCATCCTCTAACTAGTAAATAACTTAATAAGATAATATGTGAATAATTGAGATACGATAATATGCGAATAATTGAGTGCGTGGTTTAGTTTAATATGCATATTTGCACATAAATTAAGGCCTATTTGATTATATGTTAGGTAGGATTAGTTTATGATAAAAGGCTCAGGGTGCTGATAAAATAGACAAAAGTTTGGAAATAGTGGGTGGGTCAAGAAGTGAAGCAAATGGATGTGCATATGTATATGGGTAATGGTGGTGGTGGCTTAGGCAGGTTACTCCACTTGCTATATTGGAATGATGATGGGTTTGACTTCATTCATGAATGGGATAGAATTAAGAAAGTGGCAATTGATGGGACGAGAAATGTTAAGGAGATTCTGGATGAATTTTCTGTCACCTTACAATTTAACGTTAATTATCGTGTTAATATTATAAAATATTATGTCAAAAACATGAGGTGGCAGAAAGTCCATAAATAGTCTCACTTTTGAGAAAGTCTCCTCAACATTCTTCGGGATGAGATTCCTAGTGTTTAATGAATAATATTAACAACCTAGGTTGATGCCTACTTACCCTCTTAATATAAACTTTTGAATGCTTGATTAAGGCACATAATATTCCCAAATCCAATCTTTATTTTTCTCAAGTGTCGGATGCAATCATTCGGCTAAAAAATAATTACCTTTGCCTCATGATTTACAATTGTGGTTGCGAAAATACTATTTTAATGACACTAAAATATTGTCAATGGGTAGAGTTAATTCACATTTTATAATACAGTTAAAAGTTAAATTTATACTTTATTATCAATATTACTAATGAATCTACGTGTTATAACTTGAGAGAATCGTCTCTAGCTAGGGTTTTTTGTCCCCTTTTTTGGGTTGATGTCAACCATGTTTTCAAGTTTCCATTTGGATTGGTTTGTGTTATAATTGTGCGTTGTATTTAGTTTGGTGGTGATTTCTACCTCGATGTCAATGTCTACCCCATGGTCGATAACGGCGATAGCTCCTCTGTATTTTATAGTATTGCTACATTTGAGTTGTTGTAAGCGTGTATTTGGTATACCTTCGTTGTGATATGTCAATTTTTCAACTAATATGTACTAGTGCCGAGTGTTATTTTCGTGACTGAATTGAAGATTTTATTGATTGATGGTTGTGCATGATTTTCTCTGGATCATGTGTCAAGTCTGCATTTGAGTTCCTCTCAAATGTTAAATTAGGTTAATGTCTTTCATATTTTTCTTCTCACGCTTAATACGATTAGACATTTTCACGTTTTTTCGAATTTTTGTCAATGCCAAATATAAGTTTGAAAAATCAAGATTCAATTTGACATGGAGATTTGACTAGTAGGATTGAAATGAATGTTTTGAATAAGATGTTTTCTCCAAACTTCAGAAGGAAAAAAAAAAAAATGTTCAATCTTTCTCGAGCGTGGGAAGCAACCACTCAGGAGGCAATCAATCCACAAACAATTTTGAGTATACATTTGTAGGCAAACTATACTCCAAAATAGTCCTGCACTCATTCCAAATTGCTAAAATGTTGGGTACGAGTTTCAAATTGGAGAAATAACGAACCTTGTATGTGATTAGGTGTTAGACAATTTCTCATATTACTAATTGATTTTGGGTAGTGTTATTATTCACTCATTTTTACTTCTCACACACTTCTTTCAATTTTCGATCGTCAGATCAAATGAATTGAAAAAGATCAACAAGGGTGTGTGAGAGATAAAAATGAGTGTGTGAATAACATATTACTTAATTTATGGTAAAACTTAACTTTTTTAAAAAAAATTCTCTTTTTATAATTGTAATACGAACAAAAAATATAAATGACCAGAAATAATTCCTCTTCTTAACTTGACTTATTACCCATTTTTCTTTTGTGTTCTTCAATCTCTTCAACCACCTTGTTTTTACCTTCCAAAACATCATTTACATTGACTTTAACTTCATCTTTACCTTAAAATCCATATAATTCTTATTTGAAGTAACCTCACTTCCTTTTGTCATTTGACGTTAGGCCAATAGTATATGCACTCAAATTCGAATCTTCCTTCCCGTAAATTAAGGTAATTTAGTTAGGATATTGTCTTGTATATAAAAAAAGAGGTCTTTTGGTTTCAAATTGGAAAGCTTGCACCTCTAGATCAAAATAAAACCAAGTTAACACTTCACCCTCCAAATTTAGTGTGAATCAAGGTGGAGCTAGCCTTTAGGTTTCATACATGTTTGACAATCGTGGTAAAATCCAAGCATATTTGACAATTTAATATGTCTAAATTGCAGGCAATTTTGACATATTTAGTTGTCTAGATGGTCAAGTCTTACTGGCATCGGCACAAACATGCACATCCTTACCCCATATACTGTCCTATACGATCGCCTCTTTTGCCAAAATCCTCCTTTTGTAACCAACAAATTAGACCAGCTCATTGAACTCTTCCAAGTTCCAACGCCTTGTGTGCTTCAACTGTAAAGTCTTCTTTTTTTTTTTTTTTTTTTTTTTTTTTGAAAGAACTGTAAAGTCTTCTTTCAATGTCTAAAATTCTGTATCTTCCAAACCAGCAAAAGTTAGAAGGCTAATCCAAACTCAATTGTGATACTTCTTTACAACTTGGGTTTTTTTTATTAGAGAAATTTAGTTGAAACTAAAACGATCAGAATTAACTAACGACAACATAGTAGTTAATTATTGACAATATACAGACAAAATTTTGAAAAGTGATTGTTTTAGCAATTGAGATTTGTATTTTCATTATTTCGCCCAACTTCATTTTTACTCAAAAATAAAATGTACACAACTTTCATAGTGAGATAGCCCACTTAATAAACAGAGTTACGACATCACAATAAATAATTCATAATTAAATATTTTACTCATCACAAATATATCGTCTTATGATCAAGTTATCCTTGAACGTGATTCTCTTCAACTTGTTCATTCTATTGACAATGTGAAGCAAGACTCTTCATCTCACAACCCAACTATTGGTGATGTGAAAGCTAGTTTGAGATCTTTCTCTCATGTCTCGTATAATTCATGTCTGACTCAGCGCTAATGTTGTGGCACATAGAATAACCAAATTGGTCCTAGTGCATAATCTAAATTTTATTTGGTTTGATGATCCTCCAAGTTTTACCCATGCCGCTTTCCTTAAAGATTGCACATAAAAATTTCAATAGAAGTAGAGAAAATTGGAACGGAAACACATCTACAATAAAAGTGAAGAATTAGGCAAGACAAACTACACATAAAAATTTGTCATCGAACTACACATCTAACTAAATGTCCTAAAACAATTAAATTAAAGGGAGTTTTAACGAAAAGCCCGCGGTACTGTTCACTTTAACGAAAAACCACATTTTGACACTAAAAAGTCAAACCTGATACTATTCACTTTACCCTTTATTTTGTCCTTATCGTTAAAACTCAAAGTTTTCAAGCCCTTTTCGTTAGTTTTCCTTAAATTAAAAGCTAGTCTGTTGGTGTAGAAAGTAATTGGTCGAGTAAGTTACAAACCCACAAGATAAATAAATAAAAAAAATGAGACTTAATTAAAAGCTGGCTTAGCACTAATGGGTTTGTACATGAAGCCTCTGGTATTAACATCATCATCTACCTCCCTCTCCCTCCTTCCATCAATATTTAATAGTCAAATACAATTAAAAGTCAACAAAAAGACAAGTCCACTTTGGTCAACCCACTTTTTAAACTCCCACATTACCCTTTTGTAAACGCTTAACATAATTGGTAATCTACTAATCTTCAACCACGCCACCTCACCAAATTTAATAATCCAAATCTAACTAAAAACTTCCCCCAATAAAAACAAAAAATGGTAGCTCAAACAAATAAAAAATAAAATACCAAATTGGAAAGATTGTTTAGTTCGAAGAACCTCCAAATTTAATCGTTGATGTGCTTCTAAAAGATAATCATTGTTTATAATGTATGTGCAAAACATTTTTCTTTCGATCGGATTGAAATTGCCAATTCATTCGAAAAAACTACATCCTGCTACTTGTATTCAAAACTCTTCATGTTCGAATAAGAAAACTTCATACTTATGAACAAAATTGTTCATATCATAAATCACTCTGTAAAGATAACATCTGCAAAAAAATTAATTAAAACTAAGGTCGTTTAGTCAATCTATTGTAGCAAATACATAGACGGTTCGTAATGCTTTTACCAATTTCGTTCATATGTTTTTATAAACTTCCATAACTAAACTTTTTAATTATTATTATTTTTTGCAGAGACAATTTTTATTGAGTGATTTATAATATAAATGGTTATGATTATAAACATCAAATTTTAGAAACAGACAGCGAATAATTTTGAGTAAGAAATCATACTTATCATTTGAATAAATAAATATTATTATTTTTTATCGAACTTATTCATTTTTTCTTATCAACGAATATCAATACTATTTTTAAGAAAACAAACCAAAATAAAAAAGGAAAACTAATGAAAATAGCTTAAAAACTTTGAGTTTTAACAAAAATGAAAAAATAAAGGTAAAATGAATAATACAGGATTAAATTTTTAATATAAAAATATAATTTTTTATTAGAATGAATAATACCGAAATTTTTTCGTTAAAGTTCTCAAATAAAAAAATCGCACTCAACGTTGTGAGCTGTTTTGAGACAAAAAAAAAAAAAAAAAAAAAAAAAAAAACTCTGTGAGCTGCGGGCAGCGTACTCGAGTTGACAAAAGAAATCCCCCACGCAATAATCGCGTCCCACGTGCTTCGGATCCGACGCGTCTCCTCATTCCCCTCGTCCCGATCCAACGGTGCTGGCGGCACGCTTTTCCAAGCCTAGTTATTGGGCTTGGCTATTTGACTTTTGGATGCTTCAAAGCAATTCCCCCACGTCATGTCAACGCTTCTCACGAGCGCGTGAGAGAACCTCCACTCAACAAAAATCAACCACGTCTCCCTCTTCCCGGGCCCACCGAGCCGTGCAAATATCCTCCACTCCCAACCGCGCGTTGACTCCACGCCCGTCAAAGACAACCTAGTTAAAGAGAAGCAAAACTTAATCTCAAGACTTGCAAACCGACGAGTTTACTCAAAAGCACTATTCAAATAATTATCATAAAGTCTTTTTATTTTCCCATTTCAAAAATCTAACCCTCAAAGTCAACCCCTCTCCCTCTTCTTCTTCTTCTCGGCTTCATCTCTCTCTCTCTCTCTCTCTCTCCCTCCCTCTCTCTCTCTGCCAATCGGCCATGAGAGCTAAACCAAAAGCTAAAGCTCGATAATCTTTCGCTTAAATTTTTAATTTTTTGATTTGGGTTCGATCGGATTATGGGGAACGGCTTCGGGAAAGTGAGCGGGTGCTTCACCGGCGTCAAGGAAGGCCGCCGTCACGGCAGACACGACGAGTCGGTTTTAGAATCGAACCAATACGACGAGGGACTCGGCCACTCCTTCTGCTATGTCCGACCCGACCCAGCTTGGCTCGCATCCTCCAAAGTCCACTCCGAAGAAGCAACCACCTTCAGAACCATCTCCGGCGCTTCCGTCAGCGCCAATACCTCCACCCCTCTCTCCACCTCCCTAATCGATCTCTACTCCTACAACAGCATCGATCGTGCCGCCGCTTTCGAGAGCTCCACCTCTTTCGCTTCGATTCCACTGCAGCCCATCCCAAGAAATATGATCAACTCGGGTCCGATTTCGGGCGCTGGGATTCCCGGGTCGGGTCCTTTGGAAAGAGGGTTCCTATCGGGTCCGATCGAGCGCGGGTTCATGTCCGGTCCACTCGATCGGGGCATCTTCTCGGGTCCTATGGAAAAGGGTTACTCCGAGCAGCTGCCTCGGAGCTTCTCGATCGGCGGTCTAGGGTTTAAATCGAGATCTGGGAAGGGCAAGCTTATTCAGGTTTTACGGCGAGCGATATCGAAGACGATGTATCGGGGTCAGAACGCCATCGCTATGCCGATAAAAAGCCGCGTCGTTTCGGTCAAGGAGGATTGGGTTGTCGGCGGCGGACAGGAGAAGATTAATCACAACGAGAATTTGACCGTTAGCAGCGTGAATTTCAGTAGCGAGGGGAGTTTGGAAGACGACGAGTCATTGGCGAGTCAGAATCTTCAGTGGGCGCAGGGGAAGGCAGGTGAAGATCGGGTGCACGTAGTCGTTTCGGAGGAGGACGGGTGGGTTTTCGTCGGGATTTACGACGGATTCAACGGCCCCGATGCGCCGGATTACTTGATGTCTAACTTGTACACGGCGGTGAACAAGGAGCTTAAAGGGTTGTTGTGGGATGAGAAGGCGGAATCGGGTGCCATTGCCGCCCCTGCAACCTCCCCTGTTCGCTCCGAAGATTCGAATTCGGAGAGTGATGGTGATTTGGGAAGGGATCCGGTGGTGGATGAGCAAGAGAATTATCCTTGTGCAAGTGGGGAGGGGAATTTAGATTCGAATTCGAGGAGAAAAGAAGGGAAGAATTCGAAAACAAAGTACCGCGGCACGGGGAGGAAATGGGAGGATAATCAGAGGAGGTGGAGGTGTGAGTGGGATAGAGGGAGAGTAGAGCTTGATCGGAGGTTAAAGGAACAGCTCAGTAAGTTTTTGGGTTCCGATGGATCGTCCACCGGAGCTTCAAGTGCGAATCACTCGGATGTTTTGAAAGCTCTGTCTGAAGCCTTGAGAAAAACAGAGGAGGCCTATTTGGAAGTTGCTGATAAGATGCTTTTGGAAAATCCTGAATTGGCTCTGATGGGTTCTTGTGTTCTTGTAATGCTGATGAAGGGTGAGGATGTTTATGTGATGAATGTGGGCGATAGTCGGGTGGTTTTGGCGCACAAGGCGGAACCCGATTATTGGTTAGGGAAGATTAGGCAGGATTTGGAGAGGATTAATGAGGAAACTTTGAATGATATGGAAGGATGTGATGGCGAGAGAGGCAATGCGATTCCCAATTTGACTGCTTTCCAGCTGACCACGGATCACAGCACAAGTGAAGAAGAGGTGTGTTGTGTTTCGTTTTTCGCGTTGTTTCTTGTATTTCTGTTTTGGTTGTTAGTTTTGAGAGGTTTGATTCATGTTTTTGTATGCTGCATTTTCTTCAGGAAGTTCAGAGAATCCGAAATGAACACCCTGAGGATGCTTGCGCTGTGATGAATGACCGTGTCAAGGGCTCGTTGAAGGTCACTCGGGCTTTCGGTGCAGGTTTTCTGAAACAGGTATTGTTACATTCTACATTAGTTGCTGCTCTACAGCCTATTTGTTAGCATTCTTTCATTTAGTAGTCCATTACATCTCAAGTAATTGTGCTTGTATATCGATAATAGAAGCATTCGGATATTACAGTCATTCTGATTCGTAACCTTCAGCTGCACGAATAACTTAGAGAAAGATTAGAAAGCACTTGAAGTATCATTGCTAGAACAAATAGAAAAAGATTTGAGCTGCAAATTATGAACTATTGAGATTTTAGATGCAACAGATGGGAGGACGGAATATATTACTGAATGCCAATTTTAGCACATTGAAGGATCTCTTCGTTTAGATTTACAACGTTTCATGAAAAGATTGTTCGCTTGCTGATATCGATATTTGTCTGTCTGCGTGCAGCCTAAATGGAACAATGCACTTCTAGAGGCGTTCCAAATCGACTACATAGGGACTTCCCCGTACATCACTTGTTCTCCGTCTCTCCACCACCACAGATTAGGTCCCAAAGACAGGTTTTTGATATTATCCTCTGATGGATTGTATCAATACTTTACCAACGAAGAAGTTGTTTCAGAAGTTGAACTTTTCATCACATTGCAACCTGAAGGAGATCCGGCGCAGCATCTGGTTGAGGAAGTGCTGTTTCGTGCTGCAAAAAAGGCCGGTAAGTTGTAATCAAAATTAGAGAAAACATTGTTCCAATTAAAAAAATTTAATTCATTGCAGAACACTAATACAGTGAACTTGGTTTGTATGAATCTCAGGAATGGACTTCCACGACCTTCTCCAAATACCACAAGGGGATCGAAGGCGGTACCACGATGATGTTTCTGTCATTGTTATCTCCCTAGAAGGAAGAATATGGAGATCATGTGTATAAGTAGAGAGACTAAAAGATAAAACAGATAAAAATACAGAGAAAATCCCGGAAAAGTCACGCATTTCCTTCCTTGTTCGACATTTTTTTCTTCGTTTTTTCCCTAATCACCTCTGTAAAATACCAATTAAGCTTCAGGAAGTTCCTGAGGAGGAACTTGGTTGTGCACTTTTCTGGGTGATGAGGACTGTAAAGATGTAAAATCTGGTTCTCTAGTTGATTACATAAACTTGTCACAGAAAATCAAAATTGTAATTTTTCGAATAAGCGACGTACCTTGCGAAAAGGGTTTTGTTTGGCACTATCTTCTCTGCCATCACTTTACTGCAATTCTTATGATCAAACTCCTCCATCTCAGCAGCATCTGCATCTTCTGCTTTTTTTGTGAGCAATTGGATTGTTGGCTTTCCAAATGTTCCTTTGCCACATAAGAAATATTAGGTTTTGGATATTTGTGTTCCCTTATCAGCATATATCTCTGTGTGTGTGTGTGTCTATATATATATATATATATAGTAGTATATATTGGTTCCACACGGAAAGTGAAGCTCTTTATTTGTGTTGCACTTATTCCTTAGGGTATATGTTCTTTGTGAGATTTCTGTGGTACCGAAAGTTGACTTGTGGAACTTCAATGTACCATCATGTACTGAATCAATGGTTAGGGTAGTTTGGTGGAGAGATTCCCACTCATTTTTCCAACAATTTTTTTTTTTGAACGAGATTTTTCCAACATATTATTTTAATCCGAATGAAGAATCGTCACGAGGGAGCCAGCTAAATAGTGTAAAGTCAACAATTGGAATGGGTCAACCTTTAGTTGACCATGTGCATAAAACCCAAACCGTTGCCTTGTTTTAACCAATGAAATCCCACCACCTTTGAGTTTTTCTTATTTAATCCATAACTATGAAAAACGATATTCAAACTCTCTCGTAAATACGTTTGAGTGAGACTTGTTGACAGCTGTAATATTTATCATTCAGCGTATTATAATAAGATTAAGCTGTGACATGGTAATACTAGTAAAAGTGTATTTTGTACTTTAGTAGGTTTCATTGATACTCAACAATATATCCGCAATATAATCAATTTTGTGTGCCTAAAAACTGTACTTTTGAAAGAGTCTGAATAGCAATTCTCAGTATATAATGCATGTCTTTTGATCAAACTGATTCATTTGCAACACACAATGACTATTTACACGCAAAAAGTCAAATTTTTAATCATGCGCACATATGAGATTTTCTATTTCCACCAGCGTATGGTATATATAATGAAATTGTTAACAGTTGAATCATTGATCGCACATCCGACCATTCCTGCGCATGCCCTACATTGTAGTGTAGTTGAATTTGGTATATGTATTTTGGTGATGCCACGCAGCAAAAGGAGAGCCCCAAGACATGCGCTTTGAAGCTTTAATTGGAAATCATAAATCTCCTAACTGCTATCCACTTCTGAAATCCATAGTAATTGCGCAAAAAAGATGCAGTTGGGGAAAGGTGGATGCCAGGCTCAGACTCACTCATGAATGAATGATGTAATAAGACGACCTTTCAAACTGCAAGTCTTTTGAACATATTTTGAGTTGCGTCCTGCTA
This sequence comes from Cotoneaster glaucophyllus, assembly GCA_036320875.1. Taxonomy (NCBI): domain Eukaryota; kingdom Viridiplantae; phylum Streptophyta; class Magnoliopsida; order Rosales; family Rosaceae; genus Cotoneaster; species Cotoneaster glaucophyllus. Next base: position 9,866,250 of record CM070058.1, on the reverse strand, counting down.
CATTTGAGTTAATGCGGTTTCAGCCCATCCCATTCGCTTCCTTCGTTGAAAGGACAAAACTGCAGAATTTTTGTGCAACCAATTGGAAGGGTTTTGGTTGCCGCCCCACAACAGGAGGAGGAAAGCTTTTGGATTTTAGTAATAATGGCGGTTCGGTTCAGTGTTGAGATATAGGAGGAGTTCTTTAAGGCTGACCCAGGTTTCTAGTGAGCAATGCAGGTTTTTTTTTTTTTTTTGGACAAAGGAGAACTTCAATTCAACTAAACACAACAAACAACAAACAACAAAGCCCAATACAAAACAAATATACAACAAAACAGGCCTAAAACAAACCAAAATAGAAAAAAAGCCCAGCGGCCCAGAGACCAACAGCTTCCGCCAGAAGCTTCCACAACCATCGTCCCGTTCGGAAAACAGGTCCTTCGGCCGAAGCCCATCCGCTATCCAGTAGCGCCTCCACAGATGCCATCTCCAATCCACCAGAGCACAGCCACAAAGTTTTTGAAGGAATAATCGACAACCAAGAGCCGATTAACAGAAGGAAGTTCGTGAAAATCCACGAACGACACTATCAGAACCGAGGAACAACTCGGATCCGCCAGACGAAGCGGAGAAAGTGGTGGTGGTAGAACCACCCGAACCGGTGAAGACACCTGAGCTCTACACACAATCTCCCAGATAACTTGGCTGGCGAGCGGATCAAGGATGAGCAACGAAGAGGGTTACCAGCAAGAGAAAAGAACAGGGGAAGGCCAGAGAGAAAATTGTGGATCCATTGTTCTAAAAATTCTCGCCTAACGCTGTCTAGATCCCGCCTAGATGTTAGGCAGCTGGTCATCGCCTCGATTAATGTCTAGGCGTTTGAAAATTAAGAAAAGACGTCTAGACCTACTGAGGCGTCTTCCTAGCACGCCTAGGCTGCGATTCACTAAGATAAAAAATAGATAACTTTCATTTTGCATTTTATTTTTTCTAATAAATTGTAATAGACTTGTTAAATACTTAAATGAACACACATTATAAGATTGTTCCCCATATTTTCATTATGTTCCAATAGCTCATAATATATATGTCATTTTATTTTGTAGTTTATGATGAAATTATATATATTTTTAAGTATAAAAAAGATACTTATTTATACGAAATATAATAGATTTAATTAAATCTGTCTAGCCCATCAAACACCCGCCTAGACCTCGCCTAGCCACTTATGTGCTAGACCCCAACCTCTAGCGTCTTTTAGAACCTTACCTCAATCAAGAAAATGGGCTTTGTCTAATCCTGGTGAACCTTTTTAATTGTGGATTAAATTGGGTTGGGTTCCCACAAGATATCAAAGACTACGTTTAGTAATGAATAAATATCATTTAATATTACAGTTGTGATATTTCTTTTTACTTATGTAGCTTCAACTCATGTAAATAACGAGTTCAATATTAAATTATTATGGATGCACGTTGTATGGCTTAAACCAATTTTTCCACCTCTTAGTTTAAATGATATTGCTGTATTAAAAAAAAAAGTGACGAAGAAATAAACTGAGAATTATAATTACAAGATATATTCATTACTAAGACATGTATGACATATTTATAAATGATCGTTCCAAGTAGTGAGTGGTCACTAGGGTGATTTCCGCACTTCCCTTGACCCGATACACATGCTTAATTTGGTCCATTGACTTTTTATTAATTATTCAATAAATGATATTTATTTTCTTGTGCCTACGCCCGCTATGTGAGTAGAATGTCCTTAGGCAGGGGCTTAATTGAATTTAAGTAAATTTATTATCTATCATATAATTAAATGTCTACTTACATTTCAAAAAAAAAAAAAAAAAAAAAAAAAAAAAAAAAACTACAACACTTGCATTAAGAATTTGGGTTTATCATTTTAATTAGGTTTATTATTTAATATATAACATACAAAAATATCTTTTTCTCAACAAAAAAAAACAAAAAACAAAACTATCATAATTTTTACTTTAGTATTTTAGTGATTTGATGGTATGAGATGAAAGTTCAAGTGACTACGAATTCGTAGTACTTTACAAAATATTTTTCAAAGATCGTATGAATTTATAGTCAATTTAAAAATAATAATAACGCTGTCAAATATAAGGTATAAACAGTATTGGTTGAGTAATACACTATTTCTTTTTTTAATTAAAATACTAAGTGGCACAACCTGGATTGAACAACAATTAAAAAAAAGAAAAACATGGAGAATTGGACACATGGGGAATGGAGAGAGAAAGTCTTTCTTCTTCTTTGAAACGAAGGTCCAACAACAACAGAGTCATAGTGGTCTTCTATGTGTTCCTCTTAATCTGAAATTAGATCTTTCTTCTTGATCTAAAGCTTCTGTTACACAACCATGGTGGTCTTTTCTCTTCCACCAACTGCCTAGGTCATTGGGTAGTTTTTGGAGGTCCTCACAAACGATTCTTCGAACTTCTGAGTGGTCTTGAGACCACCCTTAGATTTGATATCTCCAGAATTCAAATTACCTTGCTTCCCCCACCCTATGTGAACATAGGTGTGGGCTTGAAGTGCTTCTTAAAAGCAAGACAACCTTGTAATTCTCTCGATGTATTGCAATTCCTTAGGCCTCGTTTGATAGAAAGGATAGGCTTGGATTATTCACTGTATTGAAGCCATTTTCAAGGAATAAAAATGAATAACAAATTTCTTATCTTGTCCAAGTTGCAGCATTTACTCATGAAGAAAGGATATCCCTACTAATCCTCACAAAAAAAGGGTAAAGATTAAAAGGGACAACTATTATTTATGAGTAACTTTCAACTTGGACAAAATAAAGAATTTGTCATTCATTTCTTTCCTTAAATTACCTACAATATAATAAATAGTCATATCCAAGTCAATCCTTTGTATCAACGAGGCCTTAAAGATTCTAATATGACATAGTCTTTTAAGTCACGATAGTGTTTGAAATAGAATAGGTCGTAGCAAACTAAAAAACCCAAAATCACAAGGAGGGTGAAACGGGTCAACTAGGGCTTTACCCAATTTGGTGGGGAAAGAGATTTTAATCAAGGCTGCAGCTATGGCCTTACCAAACCATACGATGTCTTGTTTTAAACTACCGGTCAAATTGGGTAAAGATTTGGAGAGGTTGATTGCAAATTACTGGTGGCGTGGAAATAAACGGACTAAGGGCATACATTGGATTTCTTGGGACAAAATGAAGAGAATGAAGAAAGTTTGTGGTTTGGGTTTTCGAGATCTCTTATGTTTCAATCTTGGCATTTCTTGATAAGGTTGGCTGAAGGGTAATGATGAACCCCACCTCACCGCTGGCTCATGTTCTCAATGAAAAATACTACCCAGATAGACCATTTATGGAGGCAAAACAAGGGAGGCAATCTTCATGGGGTTGGAAAGGTATATTTCATGGACGTCGTATTTTGGAGCGGGGGCTAAGATGGAGGGTTGGAGATGGGCTGAGTATCCGGATTGTACATGATCCTTGGATTCCAAAGTTATGTACGTTCCGTATTTGGTCTAGGCATGCGGAGATGCCGGTGATGGTAAGGGAGTTAATTGAGCATTTTACGGGATCGTGGAAAAAGGAGTTGGTATGTAACTATTTTGAAGATGAGGAAGCAAAACTTATACTGGGGTTGCCAATTAGTTTAGATGGTTGACATGATAAACTAATTTGGCATTATTCTAGGAATGGAGAGTACACGGTCAGAAGTGGCTATGGAGTGGCTATGGATCTTCAAGCGAATGGGGAATTGGGTAGGAAGGGTACATGAATGGGAAGTAGGAGTATGGTGTCTGATCATGTCTGGAAATAGGTATAGAGGCTAAGAGTGCCAAATAAACTGAAGTTTTTTTATATGGAGGTATTGCAATAATACTTTGGCGGTGCAGAAGAATTTAGCCCAAAGAAGGATATGAGTGGAGATGACATGCGTTTTGTGTGGTTCGTTTGAGGAAACAGAGGAGCATCTGTTCTTTGGGTGTGTATTTAGCTGGGCTTTTTGGTATTGCTGCCCTTTACAGATTGATGTGGATGCTGTCAAAGGGGTGGATTTTCTGGGAAGTTGGAAGAAGATTGAAGCACGGTTTAAGGATGAAGTGGCAAGAGACGAGCTGCTACAGGAAGTTGTTTTCGACCTTTGGAGAATATGGAAATGTCAGAATGCATTGGCTTTTGAAGGTACGTATAAAACTCCAAAGTATGCGATCGATTTATCACAAAGCCATATTCAAGAATTTAGAGCTGCCCAGCCGGTAAAGACAAGGGAGAAGGAGCGCTGCGGGAAACCTTCAACGTCGATTTTTGCTAGGCAACAAGTTCGATGGAAACGTCCTAGTTTTGGGACTTTGAAAATTAACTATGATAGAGCATGGCGTGGGAAATCAATGTTAGGTGGCTATGGGTGGGTGGTGCGAGATTTTGTGGACTTTTGCAGATGGCTGGTGGGGTGGGAGGTGAGTTTTTCAATGATGCAACTATGGTGGAAGCTGCTGCAATTCGTGCAACTTTGGTGATGTGTAGGGACATGCATTATGAGATGGTAAAGATAGAGTCTGATGCTCTCTATCCCTTATCAACATGATAAATGGGGAATGCTCAATTGATGCAAACTTGGAATGCTTCATTTTTGATATTCAGAATTTGGCATCTCAGATTAGGGAGGTGAAGTTTATGAATGTTCAGCAGAATGGCAACCTCGATGCCCATGCAGTGGCTTCCTATGCTACCTCGCGTGGTGGTTTGTTCTTGTGGGATGCTCATGGTCCTAAATTTCTTTTTAATATTCATGCAGAAGATGTAAACGTTTCTATTAGAATTTAATAAAATTTATCCTTGACTAAAAAAAAAAATAAAAATAAAAAAGTATGAATCTGACCGATCACTACAAATTCAAACAAAGACTCCGCCCGTTGTGCACTAATGCACGTAGACAAAAGAGATGTTGACTTCACACCTCATTACTTTTTATACAATTTAAATCTCCAACGACTAAATTTAACTTTTTTTTGACAAAGATATTAATAATTATATTAGAGTCATCTAAATTACGGTAAAAGAATTTGAATTTAAATACCGTGAATAGAGTATGCTATTCTGGTAAACCTAACTAAACAGACGTGCGCAGAATTAACTTAAACAATGTTTGCTTTCAAGCTGGAAATTTCAATGCAAAGCGCCTTGACATTTGTGACCTTCAAAAAACTACCAAATCCCATCTCACTAAGTTCAACAAATAAACCAGAAAAATGAGAGGACGCGAATATTCTAATCTTATCTAAACTACGAGCAGACAGATTCAAACTTGGCTGCAGAAGAGGAGTCGGAGCACGCTGCTCACGTTGATTGCTCCATCACTCAACATTTTAAACTTTGAAATTTTCTCCCCCCGGTAAACACCCTCTCCAATTAATTAACTTAAACAATTGAAATTTGTATCTCATTCTTCCCATTTGATTACATATGCAAGTGTCACCTCACTTTATTTGTTAGAAATTATGTGTTAGATTCAAATTATAATAATTAATTTGGTAATTAGCTAGTTGAGCCTTAATTTCTTTACTTGGTCTAATCTAACACCAAACTGGTCTACAAAACTTTCATCTTCTTCTCTCTTTCCTCTCATTTTTTTCAACTGGGAAACTCAGACATGTCAATCTTAAGCAACAATATCAGCAGCAGCAACAATGGGGCACCTTCATTTCATGAGTTCAAGAAACAAGCTTCTTTCTTCTTCAAGGAGAAGATCAAGACTGCAAGACTAGTCCTCACAGATGTTACACCGGCGCAACTGTAAGTTTCAATCAATCTTTTCTATGGTGCGTAGCTAAGTTGGCTAGAGCAGCGTGCTCCGACTCCTCTTCTGCAGCCAAGTTTGAATCTGTCTGCTCGTAGTTTAGATAAGATTAGAATATTCGCGTCCTCTCATTTTTCTGGTTTATTTGTTGAACTTAGTGAGATGGGATTTGGTAGTTTTTTGTTGGTCTGCTTTTGAAGGAACTTCTTGTGGCTTTGGATTCTGATGTGATGAACTTTTTGCTTGGCGTTTAACGTGTGAAGATTGACTGAAGAAGCTACAAATGGGAATCCATCGTCTCCAGACACAAGGACCTTGGGTTCAATTTCAAAGGCTGCTTTTGAACTCGAAGATTACACAAGAATTGTGGAGATTTTGCACAAAAGGTTTCTAGGTTTTCTCCCTCTCTTCCGCTTTCGTTTTTTGTACGATTTTCTCCTTCCGCACTCCCCTTTTTTACGTTCATTGATTCTCCTTTGGTTTTTTCGATCCTAAGACTAGAAAAATAGGGTGGAGCGCATGCGGAAGAAAGGAGAAGTGCGGAAATCACTGCACTTTTTTCCCCTCCAGATTTATTATTATAAAAACTTGGTGATTAATCTATGCTCTTTATAATTTCGATTTCAGATTAGCGAAGTTTGAAAGAAAGAACTGGAGGGTCTCCTACAATTCTCTGATTGTTGTTGAGCATTTGCTGACTCATGGACCAGAAAGCGTTGCGGTTGAGTTTGAGGTTGACAAAGATGTTATTCAACAGATGGGAAGCTTTCAGCATATAGATGAGAAAGGGTATGTAATTCTGATAAAATTCCCGAGAACTGTTATTGGCACTCTAAAACATAGTCGTTCTGAAAATCTTCTCGTTCATTTTGTGAACGGGAGGAGTGCAGCATGACTTTGCGTACGAGTAATTTGCGAGGGGTCTAAATATTTATAATGCAGATTCAATTGGGGTCTTGCTCTTAGAAAGAAGTCCGGGAGAATTTTGAAGCTGCTAGAGAAAGGACCTCTTCTCAAAGAGGAGAGAGACAAAGCTAGGAAGCTAACCAGAGGGATTCAAGGGTTTGGGAGCTTCTGCCAAAGATCATCTGGCTCTTCAGCACAAGGGATTTTAAGAGAATCATCGTTTCAAACATATGGAAGGTCTAATTCTCAAACTCTCTTCAGCGACGACGAAAACCAGGAGAATCAGTTTCCATCATCTGATGTCAAAGATTTTACCAAGAAAGTTGAAGAATCAAAGCGGAGCAACGAAAGCATTGCGATCGTTGTGGCTGTCAACGATGAAGTAGAGAAACCCGAAACTCGAACAAGTTTTAAAGAAAACATGGTTCCAAACAAGGATGGTTTGGAGAGATGGTGCTGCAAGGGAGAGTCCAACCCACTTTTGGGTGGTGAGAAAGATGTGTCTAGGGTTGAAATTTCTGCTGAGCATGCACATCCCTTCAATGAAACGCACAATCTAAGTGCTGCTTCATTGCTTGCTGCAACTTAATGCACTCATTTGTCAACGGATGCTTTTATTACACTCGTAGTCCTTAAAGGACCGGACTATGTAGTATCCACATCGAGAATTCAAGTATTGTATACATAGTCTGATAGTTTCTCGGACCTATTTTATTGTTCCTATTATCGTGTGCAACTCAAAGATTATGTTATCTAGAAATATTAGTAAGAGCTTTGCTCACCCGCACATTCTTCTGCATGAGTGAACGTTTGAGATTATGACTAAATACATTCTATCTTGATATTTATCAAATTTCGTAAATTTACAGTGCAACAATAGAAAACTAATCTGCTTAACTTTACAATGCTTTCAATTTTGGTAGCTTTTATACCACAAGCACTTTCCCTATCATTGCATGATATAGATACACAATGGTTACAACGAAAACCTACACGTGAATGACATAGCGACGACGTAAATACATACATCCATGAAAGTAGAGAGATTTCAAGTCTTGCAAAGCCAATCTTGAATAGCAAGGCGCAAGGCATGGTTGGGAGTGAGATGCAAGTGACTCAATTTCAAATTGGTCATCGGAGAAGTCTCGCGACAATTTTGTAACCATCCACGCAAAGCTTCACCTTCGTACGTGAAGCCATCGGCTGCCAACTGAGGGTCATGCATTATTTCCTGAAAACAACGAATGATCGAAAATGTTTCCTTGTGATGAGTTCTGAAGGTATGTAAAACTAAATTTACGCATAGGGCTTTGCAGCACCTTGAATTCAGCAAACGAGGCTATTAGTATCACTCACCTGAAGGATCGGACACAAGAAAAAAGATGGCACTGGTCGCTCTTCAGAGGCATGCAGCTGCTGCAATTCCCTCACTAAAGCTGGCGTAAGCTCTGGTCTTTCCCTACTATTCAAATCACAGCATTGCAAACCAAGGTCTACCAATCGCGTTGCCACAGATATAGGCCATTCTCCAGCTGAGGAATCTATAATCGATGCCAAATTTCCACCTAAAACTGCCTTGCGCACCTCACCTGCTAAGCCAACTGGAGGCCGTCTGGTGACTAACTGCAGAATGATCAGGCCAAAAGAATAAATATCAGACTTGGGCGTCAGGACCCCGACTCTCTGCAGCTCTGGATCTGTGTAAGGAAAAGCACCCTTTGGCTCAGTTCCCCGGCGGAAACTTTGACAGTAAAGATTGTCTTCAGTGACCAGCCTGCAAATCCCAAAATCACAAATCTTGCAGTTGAGTACAGAATCTAGTAGTATGTTTTGCAGCTTCAAATCACCATGGACAATCTTTTCAGGTCTAGAGGAGTGCAAGAAGCAAAGGGCACTAGAGATTTGAGCAATTATCCGTGTTCGGGTCTTCCATGGCACCGGATAAATATTGCTTTTCCTGAAAAGATGGTCTTGCAGACTCCCATTTGATAAGTATTCGTATACAAGAGACCAGGCTTCTGGACAAACACCAAGCAAGGTCACAAGGTGACGATGCTGTAATTTTCCAAGAACTTGTACCTGCAAGCACAAAGAAAAACAAAAATGAGCATCTTTGAAGTGTCATTGACGTATTATTAATCACTCCATCAATTTGACATATATAGTTGAGAGAGAGAGAGAGAGACCTCTTGTTGAAACTCGGCTTGTTCTTGCAAGTTATGTGGATGCAATTTCCTTATGGCGACAGTTCTGCCCAGCATTTCCCCCTTATAAACACAACCATATCCTCCCTGCCCAATTTTAAAGCTCTCAGAAAAATTGAATGTTGCAGTCTGCAAATCTGACAATGAGAATTCTGCTAATTTCGGCAGTTCTTCAACAAACCCAATGAGCGCATTGCAGTTTGCGGCTCCAGCTTGTCGATGATTCCTCCACCGCTCAATCCAGCGAAGGGCTTCCACCTTTTGTCGTTGAATACACTGTTTTTCCTGCTGAAGAGTTGCAATCGAAGTCTGAATTTGCTTCACTTCCCCAGAAGCTTCATCAAACCTTCGACTTGCTTCCTGTGCTCGGCTGTCTAGAAGGGCAATATTTCTCATGGCCCTGCCTATCTCACCACTAATTTCTTCCTTCTCTTCCAAGATTTTTTGTTGTTCCTCAATCGTGACTCTCAAGGCGTCCTCAGCCTCTTCTCTAAGTTTAACTTCTCGGCCACGGGCTAACTCAAATGCCTTGGCCTGAAACGGAGAAACACAATTGTGAGTTAGGAATAACAAGATTAATGAATAAATTATTTCATTATAACATAATTTTCAAGATCGTCATACATGCAGTTATAACCCAAATATAAAGTGTTTCAATTATCTTCTTCGCCAAGAAATTCTTAATCAGCAATGCGTGCTTACTAATCTTCTGAAAGTATTGAGAAGTTCCCTTAAATGCATAACACAAATTTATTTTTAGCTTCGCACTCACAGTTATATACTTGAAAGTACTGAGAAAGATCCCTTCATTGCATTACACAAATTTATTTTGAGTGTAACACTCTTGAAATGGATCATGAACCGTAATTTCTAGGAATCATAATACCAAAAACATTAGTTCTTAAGCTGCAACATCAACTCGCAGTTACCTTGTTGATAGCATTCATAGCTTCTGATTCTAAACTTTTGCGCTTCGATAGCTCTGCAAATGCCTTGTCCCTTGATGCCTCGGCTTCTAGTGTAGCTTCCTTAAGCATACGGCATAAGCTCTGTTCCTCAACGTTTAAATCAGAATTTGAAGACATCCTTCCCTCAGCAGAATTATATCCTGAACCAGAGCTAGAACTTGTACTAGTTGAGTTATGAATATTGTAGGGTAAGCACGTACTTGAAGAACAAGCTAAAGTTGGTGATGCAGCCAATTCTTCGTGGAGTTCCGCATTCTCTCTATTTTGAAATGATCTAGAACTCAAAATTTCTGCAGGTGCAATCTGCAGTTGCCTACATGAGGTCGGAGAACTTTGGCCATCTGAAGCATCTCTCGTCCAGACATGTTTCCCTTTGTTGATAAACCGTATTTCACAGAACAATGGAGCACATTTGGCTACATAATTTGCTTTGCTGGAGCTCTTTTTCCCCTTCATGCAACTATAGTACAATATTAGGAAGGCATACTATGCTACTATATAATAAAATAACATATCATGCAGTTGCAAAAGATATATAACATTCAAGTTTCATAACAACAAAACCAGGAAAACTTAATTTTATTTTATTTTCTAAGATGATGCATGCATGGTTGGACAGAAGGCAGGGCTTTTGCTGGGGGTGAAATATTGTAGGCCTCATTTGCCTACCCTAAGGGAGGAGGGATGAACTGGACCATAGCAGAATCAGTTCCCAAATAAATTTTTACCGAAGGAGGCTCTTCGATATCCAATTTTTTTTCACTGCAGTACGAATAAGCTGGATAGCCAAGTTCATGTCTGAGTGATTCACAATTTTACAGAGACAACAGCATACGATCCAATCGTGCTTTTTTATAATTATCTTAACTTTCAAAAGCAAACCATTAGACTTACAGTGGAACCTTATTATGCACCACTTACTCTTCTGGTACAGCTCCCATAACAAGCTTCCTAACCCCATTATTGTTGACCAACTCTACAATTCCTTTATGAATTTCATTAGCTTCAACCATGACAATGCTTGCTTTAACCTGGAAAGTCAATGGTTACACTAATATAGTTAGATACACAATTTGTATTCAGTTATTATGCAATTGTCATTTCACGAAATGTGGATCCTTTTGAGACAATTCTACACAAATATTGAACTATCAACACATAATATATTGAGTCCCGATGAAACAAAAATAATACGCAAGGCAGAAAAGCTTTGTTCATGAAGCTAAAAACTAGAGAACTGGTTAGCTAAACCTCAAAAGGTACTGGTGAAATTCAGTAGTGGAAGAAATCAAGGTTCTTCCAAATGTAAGGAAACATCATGATTTTGAGTAGCGATCTTTCTTAAAACTCTGCTAAACACGAGGACTTCAATTTATAATAGTTATGATAGTAAAACACTCAAAATAAAGATTGATTTATAAATTAAAAGACAAAAACATAAAGGAACAAAGCACACACCTTTGCTCTAGAGCAAGCCCTCAAATAATTTTGCAAAAGCTTCATTTTCCGTTCCCTTTCCTCCCTCCTGAAAGCCGTCACCACCTCGTCATTTGCCTGACTTGCGGGTAGTTTTCCTACTGCAAAATCATTGTAATCATGAATGACATACAATTCAAAGAAATCAAAGTCTTCAAAGACGAAGAGAAAAGGTCTCAAACTGCTTAGCAAATGCCTGGAAATGAGAATTGAATCAAGTTTTGCGAGATTTTACACTGTCATAAGAACCCTTTTGTTTTCTCAAATGCAAACGGAAAATAATTCACATTCCATCCACAACACATTAATGGGCCAATTTTTGTCACATTTTCAAATTGTTCCCTAACATTTTCTGAATTCAGGAAAAAACTGGAAGACCCCTACATGCATACTGTGAAAGAAATTCATAAATCAAGAAACTTTAGAACCTTCTTCATAATCTAGAGCCATTCACCAGAACATTTGACTTGTTAGAGAGAGAGAGACTTACAAAGAGTGGGAATGAGCGGAGATGGCTGATGAACATGAAGTATACAAATTTCATTACAGCCAAAGTGCTTGAAAGTCCAACGAAGCAAGCTCAAAGCTTTCTCCACAGACTTCCCAACCGCCACGTGCACCTTGTCACCACCACCACCTTCTTCAACAATCTCGGGCAACTGAGACTGAGAGGAGGAAGTCGCAGGCCGGTCAAACCCACGTCGGAAACTCACCGGAGAAGAGAACCCAGAAAGGGATTCAGCCACCTGGCCATGGTGCGGATACGAAGGCTGTACAAGCTCCATGGAAATGGAAGGGTAAGGAGGAAGCAGCTCCGCCGCTGGTCGCGGAGTTGGGGTTTGAGGAATGTGGGTGTCGGTGTTGTTCGGGTGCAGGTGTAGGGTCATATGTAAAATTTGGAACTGATGATTACAGGAGTGAGATTTCGTGGAATTTGTAGGGAGTTCTTGTTTCCAAGAGAAGCTTGACAGTGACACGGGAAAATGTTGACGGTGGAGGGAGGGAGAGATTTTCTTTGACACAGGATTCTCGCCGGATGTAAGGAAATTCTCCAATCACATCCTTCATCGTGAGTTGTGTGTTTAGTTTTTTTTTTCAAATACTATTTATATTTAATTTTAAATAAAAAAATTTACAATAATTTCTAACGGTAAGATATACGATTAACAAATATAATTTGAAGATTCCCGAAATCCTTACAAAATGAATCCGGCAAAAATGCTCACTTATTTTCTTTGTGCTTCTGCTTTCAGTCAAAGATTGTTTAAAATTAAAAAAATTAAAAACATGAGAGCATCTTCACGGGCATCTTTTGATTCTTTAATTTACATTTATTTGGAAAAGTACGATAAAACCTCAAATCTATATTTTCATAACGTTAGTCAAATCAGTTAGTTAGTATCAAATAAGTAGTGTATAACAAAGAAAACGACTCATTCCTCGATTCTTATTTTTCAGTGTACCCACCAGTGTTAACCTAAAAGATATCAAGCCTTACTAAGTCCTAGTAAATGCAGGCATGCCAAATTCTCACCAAACACGGTCGATAAATATGGTGGTGGTGTCGCATGCGCTTCTGATTTCTTTATCCGAGCAAATGCAATTGAGAGAGAAACACGTCTCAGCCTCTGAATTTTGTAACCTAAAGACAGTGAAGTCCAAATAAGGGTTGGATTTTCAAGGTGCCAAACACTTTGGCCGACGAGTAGGACGAATGTGGTGGTAGTGTCGGATGCGCTTCTGACTTTTGTATCAGAGTTTTAGAACCTGAAGACAAGGTTGCTAGCTACTGTGAAGTTCAAATAAGGATTTGGTTTTCAATGTGCCAAACACTTAAGTAACCCGGTAGCATCTCATTTCATCCAAAAAGTCTGCCAACATAGTGTTGTTAATCTAAATTGTTATTAATTCAAACTAAAGACGCGCTAACGAAGTTAAGAGAGTTAATGATTCCTCAAAGAATTAGAAGAGGCGCGTAGAGTGAGATTTTGCACAAAGTGTTTGACGGTCAAACCTTCTCTATTTATAATAATATCCTTGATGGCCACGTTGTAAAAATGATGTGGTGAGTAACAAATCCGCTAAAAATATTATCTTCTGAATGAACCCACGACACAGCCAATTGGTGGACGACATAATCTAGTTACTGGCAAATAACATCAAACCTTTGCCAAGGTTTCTTGCCTCGTTAAAGGCCTCACACGTGTCCCACCATATTATCTCATCATCTTCACCCCTACATCATCCGATCAAGTTTTCGGCCAAATCATGATTTTGAAGGTTGTTGAGTTTGGATAATACTTTTTGAGGAATGCTGAAGATAATTTTGAAAGTGAAATTTTCTGTCACTTTATATTTTTTACGTAATATTTTTATAGTTCATAATGTATAATTTTAAGATAATTATTGCGATAATTAAGAATGGTAGTAATACTTAAAAAAAATTAATACTCATCCAATAATCTCAATTAAACAGACTAATAGTGTAATATTGGATTTAAACAACTACGTATCATAATATAAATGAAAAAAAAAAATCGAAGCATAAGCTACCGTAAGACATATCAAAAAATTCCCAAGCCTTGTAGGCAAAGCAATTGTCAATATCATAAGACTCGTATCATTTCTAATCAGTTGGACTTTGAAGATATACCTAACCATTATCCGTACGATTTCCAAACAAACAAAAAAATCATTATCCGTGCATGAAAATTCTTTACATGTATAGTATTCAAATATAACGGCTATTATCTCAAGGCACCAAAGTAAAACCAATGGTCCACCTTGTTCAGTTCAGTCTCTCGTTCGACCCGTGAATGTCGCTAATTATGTTTCTTTTTCTTTCTTGTATTTAGATATTCATCAAATAATCATAAATCTATTTCCAGCTAATCAATTGATCAATCTCAAAATATGACATCCCGTCGATATGGACAACCCAACAGACGTCCATATGCGCTGTGATGGAGCCAACATTTTCGAATAATAGGTTCATCATGTTAATCAAAAAAATATTATTGGATCATTTCATCGAGCACCTAGTAGGCAACTGCAAATCCTGCCAACATGTACCAAAAGCTTATGCTGACATATGTCGACCACCATTTTGTAGAGGCTTGTCGAAGGTGGATGTAAGATTATGTGCAGTGTTAAAGACTTCCAAGACTTATCAACTAACACATGGTGTGCACAACAGAGTCGCACACAAGAAGAGAGAAGAAAAACAAATATAATAGAATAAAATAGAAGGAGGAGGTTGTAATTTAATTTGTATTAGCTGTATATATGGGACAAATATACATATAATTTTTTAAGTTGTTGAAGTCAAGGGCAACTAATGACCATCTGCTTAGACCTGGCATTTTGGACCCGATTCGTTAACACGATCCGACCCGACCCATTAATATTAGTATTTGGATAGATGCTTAACGGGTCGGGTCGTCAACGGGTGAACCCGTTAACAACCTATTAAATAACGGGTCACTTTGGGTCAACCCGTTAGACCCGTTAGTACCCTTTAGTTGAGGATATTTTAGTAATTTCATTAAAGTCTCAACAACAAAAAATAAACTATATGCAAAAAAAAATAATAATAATAATTTTTAATGGGTGTTAACGGATGAAACGGGTGACCCGTTAGCTTAACAGGTCGGATTCGGATGACCAGTTAACTTAACGGATCGGATTGAACCCAACCCAAATCCAATAAACCCGACCCAGGTCTACATCTGCTGGCTCCGTCATTGCATACCCAGGTGGGAGACATCTCGTTGGTATTGTGAGCAACTAGTAATGCATTATAAACACAACATGCACAAACAACGACTCTCACTCGAGCATGGACAACTAACCCAAGCATATTCCATAAGTCGTTTTCTTTGTTATGCGTCACAATCCACATCATCAACTTTTGCCTAGGGTTTGAAGTAAGTTAAGGTGAGCAAATGCTTTAGGAAACTTTGAGATCAAATCAAAGCAACAGAAGAAGCATTTACATAAAACTTAAAGAGGTATGAGCTTACTAAATTAAACTTCAATACATCTGGGGAAATAACAGAACCCACTACGGAAAAATAGAGAAACGTTAATTTATTAAATAAACAGAGAGGCCCTTAAGAATTTAATGGCAAATTAGAATTTCAACCAGAAAGGAGGTGGGGAGGAGCAAAAATTTATAAATGGCAGAGGCTTTTAGCATTGAACTAACACTGTTCAACGGTTAATACAGAAAATAACAGCTAAAGAGTTCAACTCTCGGCCACAACCTCCACGTCTCGTAGTTCATTGTTTCAACAACACTGGACACAGGAAATTTTGAGAGAAGCAAAGGTAAGAGTAAATACTTGCGAGCTGCAATTGCTATCCGAAACAGAGTAGAAATCACGCTTCTAGCGATCCCATCCCACAGAATTAGAAACACTTCCTGTGTACAATTGATGGGCCAGATTCATCATACTCGGCCTTGGCAATCCACATCTGCGTTCCAAGTATAAACATTAACACTCGATTAGTATGAACTTATGGAATAATTGTACAAGAAACTGAAGAAATCGCTATTTGGTTTTGGGAGAGAGAGATTGGGAAAACAGCGTATCATATGATTTGTTAATGCGAGCAGGGTTAACCCAAATATTGAACAATAGGGTGCCTTTCCAAATGATAAAGATAATGCACATTTCTAAGATGACGTGCCAAGGGGGTATGTAATCATAATCGGTGTCACGTATACTAAATTTTTATACCTGCTGGAAAGTGCTAAGAGATGCAAGGATGGATCCACCAATCCAGACACTGTACTTCCTCTCGGGTGGAGCAACAACCTTGATTTTCATGCTGCTAGGTGCCAAAGCTGTGATTTCCTTGCTCATTCTGTCAGCAATGCCAGGGAACATGGTAGAACCACCGCTGAGGACAATGTTTCCATACAAATCTTTCCTAATATCGACATCACACTTCATGATAGAGTTGTATGTGGTTTCGTGAATGCCTGCAGCTTCCATTCCAATCATGGATGGCTGGAAGAGTACTTCTGGGCAGCGGAAGCGCTCAGCACCAATGGTGATCACCTGCCCATCAGGCAACTCATAGCTCTTCTCAACAGAAGAACTTGTCTTGGAAGTTTCCAGCTCCTGCTCATAATCAAGGGCAATGTATGCAAGCTTCTCCTTCATATCCCTGACAATTTCTCGCTCAGCTGTGGTGGTGAAGGAATAGCCACGCTCAGTCAAAATTTTCATAAGGGCATCGGTGAGGTCACGACCTGCTAAGTCAAGACGGAGGATGGCATGGGGAAGAGCATATCCCTCATAAATGGGGACAGTGTGACTGACACCATCTCCAGAGTCGAGAACAATACCTGCACGGAAGTTCCAGAAAGGAAATTGTCTAAATGATGTTGAAGATACACATAATTATCATTCCGTAACTTTTAAAAACCACTTCAATTTTTGTTTTGATTCTTTCAAATGCTTCAAGAAAACAGTTGCACCTGCTATATATTACGATCACTTCAATAATGATCTCAAATCAATTTCCAAGATAAGCTCTTCTAAAGCCTAACTAACAGCACCTCGGATGTATTGCATTCAAGTCATTGAATCCACATCAACTCAAATCCACAACATGCTGAAATTGTTCAAACTGCTTACCAGTTGTACGACCACTGGCGTAGAGGGAAAGAACAGCCTGGATGGCAACATACATAGCAGGAGCGTTGAATGTCTCAAACATGATTTGGGTCATTTTCTCCCGATTAGCCTTTGGGTTCAGAGGTGCTTCAGTGAGCAGAACTGGATGTTCTTCTGGGGCCACACGAAGTTCATTGTAGAACGTGTGATGCCAAATCTTCTCCATATCATCCCAATTGCTCACAATACCATGCTCAATGGGGTATTTCAGAGTCAAGATACCACGTTTAGACTGAGCCTCATCTCCGACATATGCATCCTTTTGACCCATTCCAACCATCACACCAGTGTGACGTGGGCGGCCGACAATGCTAGGAAAGACTGCCCTTGGAGCATCATCTCCAGCAAATCCAGCCTAAAAGATGAGAATTCAACATAATTATTCATCTATTAATATTAAGATTTCCATTGAGATAATGTATGCCTTTACAAGATCAGCATTACAAAAGTTGAGTAGAATCAGATTTTTTTTTTTTTGATCAATGAGTAGAACCAGATTTAGTCAGCAAGAGTTGGAGATAAAAATATACCTTAACCATTCCTGTTCCATTGTCACAGACGAGTGGTTGAATATCCTCGGCATCAGCCATTTTCTAATTCCAGCTGTGGAGACGTATTAACTGCAGTACAGTGGGACATGATATGAACAATAGAGAAATTGAAATACTAAAGACGAAACACCCATCAATTTCCTAAACATACACGGGCATCAGGTGTATAGTAATTCAATCAACACAAATAGTAACTTCATTGCCATAATGATCACACCATAACCATAAGTTGTATATTCATTCATTCAACATAATGCTCACACGATACCAGACGAAACACCCACAATGAAACGATTTCCCGTCAATTATAAATTACAGCAAAACAATTCAACTTTGCACAATCATATACAGGACAAATCAAAATGAAGTATAGCAGCAATAAGTCCACATTATATATGACCGGAAAACAAAGAACCACACCGAAGATTCAAAACCAGATAACACTCCATTTCTGGGTATATGTTGATCAACTTGACTTATTCAAAAGGCAGTTATGAATTAATACAAATGCTTGAATCTACGCGATTCATGAGGCTCCTTCATGTCATAGACATCCAAACCATCTCAAAACTCCGTTGTTTCGCATTACGAAATCAAATCTTTCATGAAAAACCAAATCTTCTACATTTAATCAAATCACAACACAAACCAGACACAATAAACAAAATCAGATAGTAATATTCCCATGACATAATTCAAATTCCAATAGCTACCGCACAAATCCAAAAGAAACATCAAAATAATCCTCAGATATTCAAATTCCCGCATATTCACGATCAAAAGATTCACAATGTACCCGATCCACAATCGAGAGATCGCCAAACAAAACCTCACAAATCTAGAACGAAAATGAAACGATCCTACATCCAAAACCGAATAATTCCACACGAAACTCGAGATCGGCGATGTCGAAATTAAATTAACAGATTGGCGTGCTCTGTTTGGTTGCAAGGAAAATGTTGAAATTTTCTCGGAAAATGAGGGAGGAAGAGAAACCTGACCTTGGATTTGGCGTGGACGGAGGAGCCCTCGGATCTCAACTGCGCGCCCTTGGGTTCAAAATTCAGACCTCAAGCCCCTCCTGAAATTCGCTTTTTAAATCCACGGCTCTCTCAGCGCTCACTCCTGGCCGTCCGATCTGTTCAACGAGATTCGTGTTCGTGGCGACGCGGGCCCTACTGATCTGGGGCTCCCGAAACTACAGGCTGTTTCAACTTTCAAACGCTTTGTCCAGAAAAGATCCTCTCCGGATCTCTTCCACTAAAATTATGAGATCAAATGATCCGGACTTTTGAAATTTCATTTAACAGCATACCTGTTTTGACCTTTTAAAAATTATATAATGTTAGACTGTTTGATGAAATTCTAAAGGTCCAGATCATTTGATCCGGTGACTTCGATGAAAGAGATCCGACTCTGCTTTGTCAATCTAGATGTCAGAGAGTTGTACTTTTTTTCTGGTCCCTAATTTTCTTTTTCTGGACCACATGTTGGGCCTTGGGCTTGTTATATATGGGCCTTTGGAAAATTAGCCTATATCTTAACTTGGACACACGAAAGTCTAATGACACAGGTACTGAAGCCCACTAATCTGGTTCAAGGGCCTTGCTTGGTAAGAGCGGAGTTGGGTCGGTTTCTAGCCCCGACTAGAAGCTCGAACCGGCTAAGCTAATGACCAACCCAACCCATGTAAAAGTCGATTTGGGGTGGTCAGGTTAATTAGTTAGCAGAAGCCCAACTCCATGTTTTTGATAACATTGCACTTCAGAGAAAAATAATTCAAATCCTAATACTTTAGAGAAAATTTGAACCTCATTTGTAACACTGATAAGCACATATTTTATTACTTATTTTACCCTGAAAGTTACATTTTATGATGACGTGTTGGATTTAAACGAGAAGAATTATATGACTTTGAGTTTTTATAGTCGTACTAATGAATAGGATCAAAATCATATTAATTTCTTAGTTTTAATATAATCATGTGGTATGACCATGATCGAAGTGTGTACTATGGATTTGCGATTTAGAAAATACATGTGGCTTAAATTTGTTTTACTTCAATCTCTTTGTAGGTTACTCATTGGAATAAAATTGGAGGATGTCCATTTGGAAAATACAATTACCGTTTCGAATCAAGTAGAGAATTGAAGAGGGCAATATGAAGGTTATGGTTGTGGTTTTAAACCTTCGTCAGTTACGGAGGATGAAACAAGGAAAGAAAAGGGGAAAGAGGCAGCGGTAGAGATAAGGAGAAGAAGGCAGTGGCAAAGCTTGGGGATTTTCAGGCTTTTCTAAACTTATTTTTCTTTTAATTTTATGAATTCAATAATATTTCCGATTATGTTCCGGAACTAATTTCTTTTCGCTAGGGTTACGATGTAGCCTAACTATGAATTCTTAATTTCTCAGTTTAATTATTTATGAATTTTCATTCACTTTGAGTATCATTTTGCTGTGCTTATGAGCTTGATTTTAATCTTGGTGATTGGCCACCACTTTGGTTTGAGTTGAGTGTATTTGATGCGAGTTAACGTAGATGCCATGTTGTTAATTCGGTTTTAGCGTCTTGCACATGGTACCAAGAATTCATTGATGTAGATGCCATACACTAGGTTTCATGCCGTCTCTTAAGTAGTTCTCAAATCGTTAATGAACTCGTGTGTGTTTAGTAATCTAGATGTCATAGATTGTTAGCACATATGAGTATACATAGTAATCTAGATGCCATGGATACTATATGAATTAGAGGAACTAGACCGTCAATTTGGATGATTACTCTTTAATAATTAACTGTTGGAATTAAGTTGGATTGGTTATGGTGAATCGGATGCTCTAGTGTCTTTCACAACTGATTTATAATTTTCTTTGCAAGTTGTTCATCATTTTCCATCACTATTTCATTTTACTTTTTATTAATTTAGAATCTCTACTCCTAAATTTTTCTCAATCATTAATCGTACAATTTCAATTCAAGAACAATATAAATTTAGTTAGATAATTAGAATTATTTCAATCTTAGTTGGAACGATCTTGTGCTTGCCTACTATACTACTTTACGATTTGTACACTTGCGAGCATTAAAATTTGGACTTAATTGGGTTGATTTCGGTTAATCTAATTTTGGCAACAAACACCAAAGGAATATCACAACTAAGAATGAATTCGAGCATGACAAGTGGATAGATGATAGGGTTTTTATATAGTTGTCGATGTCATTACTCTAAATTATTATAATTTCAAAGGAGTCAAATCACATTTTTGATCTATGTAGTTTTACCTATTTTCCATTTGTCTTCATCATTTCACGTTTGGCACTTTAATCGGAAAATGATCCTCTCCAGATCCCTTCCTCCTAATCCACCAAGTTCGAGAATCGGGGCCATTAAAATTTGATCCAACGGCTAAAGTTATTATAACTTTTAAAGTGGGCCTTGTTTGTAGCCTTTGGATCAAATTTCAATGGTCCAGATCCCCAGATTTGGTGGATTAGGTGGAAGGGATACAGAGAGGATCCCTTTCCCTTTTAAACATGTAGTTTTGTTGAGTAATTCTAGGTTTGTGCCACATAATATCTAGGTTTGTCTACCTAGTATTTTTCTTTGTTTCATAAGCAATGATCAAGTCCTACAAGTTTGAAGTTGTTCAAAAAAATTTAGAGCATGTTTGCTATCTAACTTGAAAACGAACTCAAAATTTTGATTTTTTTTTTTTAAAACACTTCATTTAAAAAATTTAAATTCAAAACTTTGTTTGGTATGCAACTTCTCAAAATTAATTCAAAACAGGAAAAATCAAATGCCCCATGCAAGACCAACAACCACCCCATCCCTTCCCTCCCCAACGACCCCTTTTGCTATTTACCGACTCCTTCCTCCAAACTCACGCTGACAGACTGAGGCTGGTCACGTTGGCGATCTCAAATCTAAGATCCAACGACCTCTAAAACCAATAGCTATTTGTTGCCATTGATATATCTCAGGCGGAGGAAGAATGATAGAGGTGGTGGCTATGGTGGATGCAAGTGGGAAGAGATTGAAGAGGCAATAGAGAATAGAGTATCGAGAGAGATGGGTAAGAGAGAGATAGGAGTGAGTGGTAAAGAGAGAGAGAAATAGATAGAGGGAGAGATAGGGGGAGTGAGTGGTAGAGAGAGACAGAGGAGAGTGTGGTGAATCCCAAAAGAAAAAAAAAAGAAAAAAGTTCTAAAAACATACTTTTTGTGTTTTCAACAAATAAGCTTTGTTTTCAAATATTTTTGAGTTGTGGTTTTTGAGAATTATATTTGAATCAAATACCAAACAAAGACTTAAATTTGTGACTCCAAACTTGTTTTTGAGTTAAAAACATTGGATCCAAATCAAATACCAAACATGCCCTTATAGACCGAATGATTGCGTACTCAGTTGACTGCATATATTTTAGAGAGACAAGTATGCCTTAATATTTTTAGTTTATTGTCAAATAAGAAGTGAGATAAACACATTAGTACATTCACGTGAGGAGTAAGATGAGCACAAAAATACATACATTGCACTCATGATATAGAATACAATCTCATTATTAAAATATACTAGCCAAGAAGATGAATTTCTTCACTCATCATGTGAGTAGTGTGACACACCCCGACCTATCTGATGGCCAGCATGCTTTGACCTTCCTAGGTCGGGGTGTGTCATAGTGAATGATACATAGGCACACTGACGGCCAACATACTTCGACTTTCCTAGGTCGGGGTGTGTCATAGCTAGTGATACATTGGCACACACCCATGATAAGGAAGATCATACAATGGCATCATCAAAATATTAGCTAGGATTAAGATGAAATTTAATGTATAACCCCCAACATACTCTCAAATAATTAAGCTTATTTGGTGGACTCCCTTATAAATCTATAATTAACTTCCACTTTGTATGATATTTTAACGATTTGAACCGTTCAACTTTTAAGTTTTGATTTCTATTTCTCAATCCTTATGCACTTTAACCCTATCCATGCTAGAACCGTACACATCAATATTGACTACCACTACATCTGAGAATGATCACAAACAAAGCCATAGACATTACTCATGTTGCATCTCAAACTAGTTGGCTGACATCTCCATCAGTCTTCATGAATGTTTCTCCATCGCAGGTTAAGATTTGATTGCAATTAAACTAATTAAACTATAGAAATAATGTCAAAATCTAGCTGAAATGAACCATCCACTCAAAAGTGTGATTTAGCCTTGGAGAAAGGAACACTAATATTTATGTCAATAATCCTTAGGTTTTGTTAAGGAATTGGTTTAAAAGAGCCTTGTTACTTTTCTTTTCTCAATTTCAGCCAATCTACGCACTTAGGATGCTTTTGATGATAAATCAGCTTCCCGAAGGGGTTTTGATGTAAGGCCAATTGAACAAGAAAGCTAAGAGATTGAAGATTATTGTATCCAACTTTCATAATGTTTCATGAAGCCAATTGTTCCATTTTTTATAAATCAATCCCATGAGAGTTAGATTTTTTGTCAAAACTGCACAGTTGTGAGAGAATGAAGATTTGAAGTCTTTTCCGATTTTTCTTAAAAACGTGAGATATATGCTTGGAAAGCTTAAGACATACAGGTAAAATTTTCCTATTTTTCCAGAATTTTCTAGATGTTGGAATTACCCCAAAACTGGCGTGCAAGATAGATAACATGTTTCTCAAGCCAAGAAGGATTCTTCCCTAGTTTGGTCAATAATTGTTTAGGAATTTGTTTAGTTTTAAAAGAGTTTCTATCAGACCTTTTGTTAGGGGTTTCTAGTATAAATAGGGCGCTTTAAGCTCTTTCTACAAATCCCCACATCACCACACCCCCATACCATCATAATACCATACGATCATCATACACCGCAATTCGCGAAGAAGAACTTAAGGACGTGACTAGCCACGAATTCTGGGTTTTATCTTTCTTTTATTTTTATCTTTTTGTGTAACTAATTTATTTTCTTAGGTTTATGATGAAGCCATACGTGAATATCTGCAAAGTAATTTTTAATTGCTATTTGATTATATGTCATGTTATATTCTTTGTGCTTATTTTATTCTAGATTCAGATATCTAATGACTGGTCGCCTTAATTTAGAAATTATACATCCAAATACTTGAATAAACCTATGATAAGCAATCAATTAGGTTTATTGGAACTAAGATTAAGAAAACTAGATAAACTAGTAAGCGTGACCAATAAGCTAGTCCTACTTGGTTGACACGATTTTTCTACACTTAATGAGCTTTTATATGTTTAATTGTATGCCTAATGAATATGATATAGTTATCATGTAGAGATACATGAGTTGATGTCTAACCACATATTATATTCATACCTTAGACGGAACAAACTTTAATATTGGCATGATAATTGGATAGTATTCGTTCTAGGAAAAGTAAATAAGATTGTTATTGGAAAATTCATAACCTTAGACTTCATTGTTTCTCAAATTCTTCTGACACGTGTTATTTTATTTACTTGTATTTTTTATTTTATTGTTAGTTTTAGTCTTAATTAATCCTTCACTTTAATCTATCATTTTTTTGTTTCATTAAGCGTGATTAGTCAGTTAAATTGGTGCTAAAGTAATTCTTGTGGAATCAACCTCGTATTAATTTGCATATCTTACTACAATTAATTCATGCACTTACAAGTTTAATTGATTTTAAATTAATCTTTTATTTATGTTAATTTAAATACACATCATATACAAGTTGTACAATTGGCTCCCATCCTCAAAACTTTCTACCTGCCAACTTCAATATATGTGCTGCTAGTGCTAGGGTTTGGCTGAAAGAAAACCAAGTTTTAGCCTCACTAACTAACGTACTAACTAACGTACTTAAACAACATTAAACTCCACCCGCATTTTGCCCCATCATATCTTACCTTGAAAAAAAGATATAAACATGAAAAAAATGGTGATAAATATTTAAATCGACTGTTTTAAGCTCTTATGGTTTGACGAAATCACACACCTAATTCTCTATTTTTAGAGAAATACTAACCTCTCAACATCCTCTAACACGCATCTGAATTAGCGGTGGTTCGGTATGGGATCCCATACCGAAACCCTTGTCCCGATTCCCAAACCGAAATTTTCTGGAATCCCAATTTCAATACCGATCCCAAACCAAATTTTTGGGAATCCCAATTTTCGGGAATCCCGAAATAGTTTCGGGATTTTGGGACAAATCGGGAATCCCGAAACGGTTTTGGGCTTTTGGGCTTTTGGACTAAAATAAGAGGATCCAATTCAAGTGCAATAACATTAACATATTCAATATGTGCAAAGTAAGAGGAAACAATTAAACAAAATTAAAGAGAATTCGTATTTATTCATAAAGAGGAAACACAATTAAAGAGTTATATCAATTTATAACGAGAATTCATATTTATTCATATCTAACTAATGTTCATACGACATAAACAACACAAACATCTTAATGCAAAATGAGGATATAGTACTAACCTTGAAAAGCCTCAATTCCAACCGATCTCCTTAAGCTTCAATTCAAGCAGGTAATGGAGTGGCAAGTATATATAAAGAATTATACTATATCTATATGTGGCTCGTCTAGAAATAGCCTGCAAAAGTATAAAAGAAAACATGAATTGACATAACATATCTATACGTGGCTCGTGTAGAAATAGTTTGCTTAAACTTTGATCTGTTTTCGCTTAAAAATGCATTCAACCAATCGTCTTAACTAAATTCAAAAGGGGTGATAAACTATGCATTTTACCCGTCAAGTTCTTGATGGTAAGCTTAAACGAGAATATATACAAGGAATAGATGGACGGCATAGATTAATTTGAAACAATCCAACGGTTCAAATTAATTATAATTATAATTAAAAAATATATATATATATATATAATAATTAAAAATATATATTTTCGGTTCGGTATGGGAATACCGAAATATTGGAAAGGCAATCCCGATTCCCATACCGAAATTTCGGTATTTTTTCGGTTTGGGAATACCGAAATTTTTGGAAAATCGGTTTGGGATCGGTATTTTTTTGGTTTGGTTTGGGAATTTTGGGAATTTTTTCCACCCCTAATCTGAATAGGCATTATGTTGAAAACAAATACACTTAAAAACACTACGGCAAATGGCACCTTCATTACCTCAAGAGTAATGCTATTCATACCATATTTTTATACCACATTTCTATACCACCTTAGGTGACATTTTATGTGGACAGTCACATCATTTGAAAAATTTGGAAAATCCAAGGAAAGAAAGGAGAAAGACTCCTCTTATACCACAATCATCATTTAATTAAGGGAACTTTAACTAGTTTTTCTTAATTATTAGTTTATTAAATAATGAACTAAATTTAAAAATCTGATTAGCTCAAATGATGTGGTTGTCCACATCAAATGCCACCTAAGATGGTTTGAAAATGTGGTATAAAAACATGGTATGAATAACATTACACTTACCTCAAATAGGAACCAAAAACTTTGAGTGTGGGGACCAAAAATGGCGGGTGAACATATGAAGCAAGATATACGAAAAGTAAAGGCAAAAAGGGTTGAAAAACAGCGGGAGAGATGATCGTTAGAGATGGGGACATGATGATCGGAGATGGGGGAATCAAAATGATTAGGCATGAGCATGACAAGCAATTATGTGCCATGAGAGTGTGTGTGTACACTCACTTTTATATATATTTTAGCTTAATACCCCACGTTATCATAACATGGCAATTCTTTCCATCACATAATAATTATGTACTTAATAAAGTAGAATATATACATATATAAAAGAAATGGAGACTCTCTTAGACCATCTCCAACCCTTGAGCTAAAATCTAAAAATTTTAACCCAGAAAAATTTAGGTTTTAGCCCAAAACAGCTTTTCTGCTCCAACCCTTCTAGCCTAAAATTTTAGCCACAGATTATTAAAGAATGAACGTAGGCTAATTTTTTTTTTCTTAAATTAACTTTAAAAATATATATATATGTAGACTATCGTAAATTAATTTTATGAGCATTTTAATCTAAAAATATTTAAATTCCGATAAATATTGAAAAATCACTAAATCGATACATGAAACACTATGGAAGAATATGAAAATCATGATAGAGATGTATAAACACAAAATACATGAAACACACAAGACACACAAAATACATGTGAATTACATACAAAACACATGTGAAGGACATACAAAGCACATGTGAAGCCCAGTCTGTCTGATTATATTCAATCTCAGCCGTTGGATTCAATAAATATATAAATATAAAACTAAGAAAAAAGTTTGAATCTAAGTCGTTGGATCAACCAACGGCCTGTTGATTCCGTCCGTCTGATCAAAAGAGTCGTTGCTCGCCTGGGAAATGTGGCCAACACGGTCTGAGTGCTCGCGCGTCTGGAGAGTGGGTGGGGGGCGTTTGGCGCACAACCTCCCGGTTTTAGTCACACTGGTAGGGCCCACACCGAATCCTGTGCTATTTTCTGGGCGGAATTTGGGTTTTGTTTGGCTTTTAGGTTTTAGCTCACAAATTTGGCTTAGGTTGGGTTTTTTTTTTTTTGGGAGCCCGGGGGGGGGGGGGGGGGGGGGGGAGGGGAATAAAACCTAAAATTTGGCTTTTCGCCCAGGGTTGGGTTTGGTCTTAAAGTGGAACTTTCCTTGGACTCTCTGACACCTCACAGTTTAACGTCAATTTTCGTGCCAACATCACGAGGTGTTAGAAAGTCAATAGAGAATCCCACTTTTAAAAGAGTCCTTAACTTAAACAAAACTAAACTCAAGGAAACAAAAATGAGAAGCTTATGTTGTACTTGTGGAACAATTATTTCGGACCACATTTACATGTCCCTTACGTTATAAGATTCATGCGAATTTATATTTTCTTGTAAGCTGTCTCAGATAAACAATCATTTTGACTTACATATTGAAACAAACATATATTCAATTAAATGTTGGTATCTTATTAACTTACAATTGAACATTAAGCAAAGATACAACATGAGACTTGGTATATGGAACCTTAAAGTATCATAGATGACTTCGACTAAAACAGAAAGATGAGCATAGATCTTAGGAGAGCATTTGTTCCTTTTTAAGAAGCAAATTACAAATAAGATTTTAGATGTATTTTTAAATCATATATATATAATAATATCATAAAAAATTTATCAACTGTGAATATGATCATATTTATGTCCAAACATAGCAAATTCAATTGTTGCTAGGCTATTATTTTTACGATCTGTAAATACGATGAAATGTAATATCTAAAAATTTATCTTAATAGGTGACAAATGTCATGAATAATTGATTCGACTCATCAATAAAACTTGATTTTATGGTTTAAAATGTCAACTAATATCTAGAAATCTCCTTCAACAATGACCTTTTTGATATTAAGACGCTTTACCCCTTGAAAAACGAGTCCAGATTTTCTGCACCCAAATACCCCTGTGGCTCCTCTATGCATTTGTTTTTTGAACTAAACATAATTAATGTTAACTTGACAATAATTAAAATAATAAAAAATAAACCAAATCATCAGCCAAAAAGCAAAGACACAGAGGAGCCACATGGGTATTTGGGGGCAGAAAATCTCAACTCTTGAAAAACCTATTTTACTACCAAAAATCATGCTTACAAAAGGATGTAATTAATTGGACAAATTGGGGCTAAACTCTATCTCCAAGATGAGCCACGAGCCATGCTCTCAAATTTGGACCCTTATTTTTAGGTACAATTTGGATTTATTTTATCATGTCCTAAGATGCGGTGAAACCCAAGCAATCCAATTGGGGACCCCTACTTTGCAGACGTATATATCGTTGAATTATCGTCTCAGGTAATCCCATGAGAAACAAACACATATGTTTTACTTCGGGTTTTAATAATAAAAAGTTTGATTTAAAATAGTAATATAAATTTTACCAAATCGATCTGAATTGGATCTGCCAGGAGGGGGCCGGCAAATCAATGGATCCAAATTTGTCAATGGAATGAGGAATCCAAAGCCCTAGCAAGCAAACAACGACGTTCGCATGCACGCATGCATGCCATGCCATGCCATCCATGCATTCCACCATGCCATGCATTCCACAACCACAAGCTGTCAACTACTGCTACCAGTTGAATTGTGGAAGATGGCCTGCAGTTGGTTGGTGGGACCCACGTGGCGAGCAAGGGATATAATGCAGCCAAGGCAGCCTTCTCTGATGCAAAATAAGCGGGATGTCTCTGCTGGTGGCTGCAATATTAATGGTGGTAATTGGCCCATGAAGCTGAGTGAAACACCACGTCGTGGGTGGGGGCTGGGAGGGGGTCTCACTAGTTTTGGCGATGATTTATTTGATTTTTAGTTAGTGTATAATTTGGATTAATCACTTTAAAGTCACTTGAAAATTACTTACCTCAAACACAAGAAAATTCATGAGTATGTATTGCAAGGTATAGTACCTTAATTACTTATGTCTATATACACATGTGTCGTTCCTTCTCTTTCATATAACAATCAAATTATATCATCAGGTCACAAGATTTTGAATATTGTGAGACTTGTTAGAACAAATGGTCCACATGCACCCACGCATGCATTACCAAACCTCTGTTGCAGTATCTCTAAAGCTCCGAAATACCCACATATATGGCACCAATTGTCACAAACTACTGAATCTTAGGATACTTCAAAAGGATTAGTCGATTACTATTAGATGACCACTGCAATCTATGATTTAGTTGATCACTCGTATGCAGCGGCGGAGCCAGAATTTTTTTGTGAGAAATGGCCTTTCATATTTGTAGTGAGAAAATTTTCGAACTCATAGCATGAGCAATCGAAGTAATCTTCAAAAAGCTAAAAGATCTGTTAAATTTAATAAAAAGAATAAAAAGAAATGTATAATACAAGTAAGTGAGAGGTGGAGAGCAGGATAACCACTAAAAAATTATAGGAAGAAAATACAAAGAAATCTGGTTTGAATCGTTTGACAAAAAAAAGTAGGGCAAAGAGGAGGGTTGCAAATAATAGTTTATTAGGTTGCTTTAGAAATAAAATTGATTTTAAAACCTCATCCCTGAGTTTCACTAATCTACAAAGACAAAACAAACAAAACAGCTAGAAAAATATAAGATACAATGTCGTTCAACTCAACTTCTTCACAAGGACAATTCATTTTCTTCCTCATACCTCACGGTTCTACAATTGCAAGCTTAAGGCCGTTAGAAATTTCTTACACAATAGTCAGGATGGGCCCGAGACCCACTTTGATCCCTTAGTGGCTCCGCCCATGCTCATAGGTAAAACCAAAATAAATAATTTTATAAGTTTTAATGGGGAGGGGGACGAGGATGAGCTTAGTTTCACAATGTGCTAGCAATAATGTGGTTCAAATTCGCCTTTTGACGAGAATCGAACCTCAGACCTCTCACTTACAAGTCTATTAAATTAAATTTACCATGATATGTATTCAATGTCTCTCTTTGTTATTGATAATTTCATGGTGTTCATAATTTAAATTTTATGAAAATATTATAAATTTTAATTCTCATTATGGTAAGTATGTTATATAAGAAAATATTTTCGTAGAGATTTTTTGGTACACTTATGTTTTTTGCATATTTTTTTATGTGCCACTAATTCATTACAATATATTTAGGAACAAACATTTTGGTGCATTAGGTTAGTATAATATTTTTAGGTACGGACAATTTGGTCCACTAGTTTAGTTTAATATATTTAGGTACCGACTAGTTTAGTATCATATATTTAGGTACGAAATTTTTGGTACACTTATATTTTTGCATATTTTCTTATGTGCCACTAATTCACTACAATATACCTAGGTACAGACATTTCAGTACACTAATTTAGTAAAATATAAGTTAAAATAAAATTAATGAATTAAAATGTGTATAATAATAAATTTAAAATTTATGTAATGACATTAAATAAGATATCTATTAAATATTAAAACAAAAATATAATATAAATTTGAATTAAGTACACATTAAAGAACTAAAATCAATATTCAATTTAATACCAAATTTTTATTAAATTTTAATCTTCTTAAAGAATTAAAGTTGAAAAACATATTCCCGATGAAAAACTCAAATTGATAGTACAACGTGGCATGGTGGAGCTAATTTAGCCATGCTGGTGTGGAGATAATAAAACAATTGATAAACACACACACACACATATATATAAATATATATATATATATATATATATATATATATATATACGACATACGTACAGAGTACAGACAGAGACATATTAATGTAGTAATTCTTGCGGCCGGACATTTTAATATTAACCGGCTTTCATAATAAGCATCCATCGAGAAAAAGAAATATTCTCGGGAAAGTTAGGTTAGAAAAAGAAAACCCCCAGAAAAAGTTCCTTTTGCTTTCGAAACAAACGATCACAATCCGACAAAAAATTCTTCCAAATTACCGTGAGAAAACGAGAGAGGCCAAGAAAATTAGAACATGCACGTTAAGATGGATCATGGAACAGATCAGGGTTTGTTGCTAGTAAACCACATGCTTAGATGCATCAAAGCCCGTTGAAAAAATAAGATCAAAAGATTCTGTGTACCTAGAAAATGTTATTATATTATTCAAATTATAATACGTAAATTATATTTCATTAATATCATTTAGAAGTAGATTATATCAATTATGTTATGAATTAGTATACCGTGAAATCCATATAAATCGTGTTTTCCATACCTATAAACTTTTCTTGACTTATTGAGAGAAAGTGACCCTACTCTCTCCCAACGTAAGAGAGAGAGAGTAGAGAGGTGTATATTTGCTGG
This sequence comes from Cotoneaster glaucophyllus, assembly GCA_036320875.1. Lineage (NCBI taxonomy): Eukaryota > Viridiplantae > Streptophyta > Magnoliopsida > Rosales > Rosaceae > Cotoneaster > Cotoneaster glaucophyllus. The sequence goes on along the minus strand of CM070058.1, from coordinate 9,834,831 downwards.
ATTGGATCCTTCACCGAATTGTAGGTTTTAAAAGACTCCCAAATTCTCTCTCTCTCTCTCTCTCTCTTCCTCTCTTTCTGTGTGTTTGATATCTTGAGAGCTAAAATCCAAAGAAGCTGATAGAAAAGGTACATGGAGGTTTGGTGGTGATAATATTTTTAAGCAGCTATTTGATCTGTAAAATCAACTGTCTTTTAATTCAGCTTTCTAGTTCTTTTCTAGTTCATTAATCTCTTTAGAGATCTTTGTTTTCCTGTACTTTCCCCCCTTTGCTTTGTTTCATCTTTATTCCAAATCTCATTCATTACTGAAATTAAATCTTTATGTACGCAAAGAGCTACAGCTTCTCCAAGTCAATTCCATTAATAATATCCATGGGCGGTGAGACCAAAATTAGTACTAATTCTCACTCTCAAATGTTGGTTTCTGAGAAAAATGGTACTAATAAGGGTCTTAATTCCATGGAATTCAATTTCTTAGTGAGACCCGCGTTGAATTTCAATAACCATGCGTGCCAAATTGCGCGTTGTGAAGACGAAGACGAAGGAGAAGATGACGGCTTACATAGCTCACAAGAGAAGCAAGAAGATAATTTCGACATGTTTGTTTCGTCGTTGAAGGTCAAAATTCCGTCAGCAGGAGAATTCTGTAGAGTCCAGCAAGAAGGTATTGGTGGTGATGGTGATGTGGAACATGGGTTGAAGACTCCAACATCTTCGGATCACAAAATCACAGGAAGCCTGCAATGTCCACCAGCACCAAGAAAACCCAAATCACTACCACTAAAGAAGAGAAAAGCAATAATTGGCTCCAGAATTTTACTTGATCTTTCGATTGATGAGATCGAATCGTTGTTTCCTCCTGTTGATGATGTTCTTGCAGATCTTGGTAGTAAGATTATTATGAAGAAGAAAGTTAGAGTACAAGCAAGTGATGATCATACAACATCAGCTAACTGAGATCTCTACGCATGTGAAGTAATTTTATATTTTATGTTTAAGCCAAATTTAATGGCATGTAATTCTTATCTATATCATTGTGATGATAGTGAATTTGTGATCATCAGTGCTAGCTCGGCACTTTTTCTTCTCCATTTTCATATATGCAGTTCAGGTTTATCGCTTGATCTCACATCATATTCTTTCCTTTTTTTTGGACATTGGGAACTTTAACCCCAGATCTGAAAAATCATGCATGTGTAACTTCTGTAATTTATCAAGGATGAAGTTTTCATAGGATTCCATTATTAAGCCTCCAATAATGCTTACTTTGAATCAAGGCCTTATATTATTTTTGTACTTTGTCATGGAGGTGATCATATGATATGTCTTTACAGTACTATAGCGTGCATCTCAGTGTTCATAGAATCTCTCTCTCTCTCTCTCTCTCTCTCTCTCTCTCTCATATTTCTGTAGAAGGATCTCTCTTTCTCTATCATATTTCTGTAGAATGGATCTCTCTTTCTCTCTCATATTTCTGTAGAATAGATCTCTCTCTCTCTCTCTCTCTCTCTCTCTCTCATATTTCTGTAGAATGGATTGGAAGGCATTGACTTTACTTTGTCTAGCAGATGCAGACATCCTTAGCCTGAGCCTGCATTGTTTTATTGCCAGTTGAGGGGGGGTGAGCAAACCCATGTGGTATATTCCTCCATAGATGACAGAGATGATCTAATAAAAGCTAGAAATAATAATCAAAGAGCTGGTAGAGTAGTACTTTATCTCTCTCTAACTTCAAGGAGGCTTTTATTGGCCCCCACGCGCACCTTCTCTTTATCAATGAATGTTGGGGTCTCCCTTTTGCATCTCTCACCATAACATTATAATAGCACTTGCATAACATGGGTACTGTTATTGAGATATTTTGTGTAAATAATATAACTAATGTGTCAAATTATATTTCGTTTCATATAAGTTGCTCTCGTCGTGACAGTATCCCTTCTTCTACTTGACAACTAATTACTTTAATATAAATTATTGTACCATGCAACCAAAATGCAGAGAAGAGATCCTCTCTGGATCTCTTCCACCAAGGCCACCAAATCAAGTGATCTTGGTCTTTGAAATTTCATCTAACGGCCCACCTGTTTTGATCTCTTAAAAGTTTTAATAATTTTTAACCGTGTGATGAAATTTCAAAGACCCGAATTACTTAATTCGGTGATCTTGATGAAAGAAATCCCGAGAGAATCTCTTTTCCAAAATGCAATATCTCCGACTATCAGTTCCATCTAACTAATTCTTCCATTTCCATCCCAAAGCCCCAAAAGGATAATGGGCAGAATGGTAGGTAGGTAGCTTGTTTTACTCTCTGTGTGTTTTTCTGTGTTTATGGTCTCATTTATATTGTACTGGTAACAAGGAATTTATATTTTTTAACTGTGTTGGTTTTGGATCAGATTGGGTGCATATTAAACCAAAGTAGAAGGTTTATTGGAATTTGAAAATAACTGTAAACTAATCAAACTTGCTTATCGTTGATAAGGTTGAGACATGTGTTGGTTTTACCATTATCAAGTAACGTTGGCCTATAAATTTTGACGATTACAATATATTTTTGTTTTACAATATCATTCTGATCACTTCCTTCAGAGAGAGCTCTCTCTCTCTCTCTCTCTGATCCCTCTCTGTTGTTTTTTGTTTCCTCATATAAAATTAAAACTTATCAGTCGTGCATGCATGTATAGTGAGCAGGGTTAAGGAAGTCAGTACGTAAATATATCGATGTTATATTTGTTTTCTTGGAAGTTGGAAAATATAGGAACTTTCCCATGAGACGAAGTTAGCTAACTGATATTAACACAATGACATAATTAAACATGCAAATCTGTCTTCTTCTATACGACCCAGATTGACTATAAGGTGCGGGAGGAGGTATCTGAATATATATACTAGTAGAAATTGAAAGCTTTAGTTAGCTCGCTACCCCTACATGTCAAATTTCATAGTGGGTCGGCTGTTTCTTTCCTGCACAGACACAGCACTAACATGCATGCAGTGGCCCCAATTGCAACACGATGCCATAAACGTGATAAAATGCCAGTTAGCTTGGCTAGGCAGTAAGGCCAAACGATAAATGCAGTGCGAATGACACAATGATTGGAGAACCCCCTAGAAAATAAAAATAAACACGCACCTTTTTTTCTCCCTTTACACATCTTTGTTTTATTTTTGTCATTGTTTTTGTTTGATTTATTCAATTCGATGACAAAAAAAAAAATATGTAGAAGGAGAAATAGAATGTGTGGTTATCATTCCTCATGAAATTATACATGATATTAATTAATGGATAAGACTGGCATCAATCTTATGAGGTGCAAACCTGATCCACCTCTTGCTATTAACATATTCTCACTGTACAAATTTCATAATCGAAATCGTTCTTTTTCTTAGTCATTCCCAACAAAATCACTTCTACAGAATTCATTCAAATAAGAGATCGTTTAGTCAGTTATATGTATGTGTCAAATAAATGGACTCGCAACTCACCTTGAATATGTATTTTCCTTGATTACCAAGGACAATATGAAGGAAATACTAAAATAGAATTGTCATTTTTCAACTAGTTAAGTCAATGTTGAGCGCTTTGAGATGGTTTGGAGTATAACATAGAAATAATTACAAGAAGATTCTGATTGCAGAGCGAAGACGACTCCAATAATTCAAAGACGTCAAATATTACTCTCTCTCTCTCTCTCTCTCTCTCTCAGACCATCTCCAATGGTTGGGCTAAAAGCCAAACATTTTAGCCCGGAAAATTTAGCTTTTAGCCCAGAAACAGTTTTTCTGCTCCAACCGTTCTAGCCTAAAGCTTCTCCTGAAGCACAATCCATGGCCGTTTTCGGGCCAAGCTTCACTGTTCTCTTTGTCGTAGCAAGCTTTAGCTCCTTCTAGCTAGTATCTGTTAACAATTCTAATGGCTGTGTACGGTAGATTGACTTAATGGTTGTCATAGATCCCAGCAAGATATTGTCCGCCTTGGACCAAACTCGCATAAAGCTTGATGAATATATGGGATTTCCAACCGTAAATGTGTCTTACTAGCTAAGAAAGATTGAATCTGCATGTATCAAGCATTCACCTTTCCTAACCACACGGTGTGGTGCGATTGGAAAATTGCCACCTTTAGTTGGCGGATTCCCTGGTGCCTTACTCGCAAGGGTTCCAAACCAGCTGAAAGCACTTTGTAGCCAGAGGCAAGTTGAACCTCGAGCGGAGACCCGTCCCACCCTTTGTGTGTGGGGACACTTCGTGGTGTTCACCAAAAAAAAAAAGGAAAACTAATGAAAAGTCCAAAAAAAACTTCATTTTTAACGAAAAGTCATTTTTAAATGTATAGTGAATAGTGTCAGGTAAAGATAAAAATATGATTTTTCGTTAAATATAAACAGTACCGGGAGTGTTTCGTTAAAACTCCCTAAAAAAAAAAGGTATTCACCTTTCCTAGCACAAATGATGTGGGAGAATCACCAATAGTCTCAAAAATCAACCCAGGTCTCTTTCCATGTTTACCCTCATTGATTTTGGGTGTACTTTAAACTTAAAAGCCCAAACCTTATCTGCAATTGGGCTCAACTTCTGTCCCATTAACAACTAAAATTGGGCTTGGGTTGTGTGGCCTAGATGAATGAGATCCTTGAAGAAGGGAATATGAGAATCGAGAGGCAATTTAAGAGCTTTGTTGATCTGCACATTTTATTCACGTGTTAATCTTTTGAGATTTCATTAAATCTCAACGATTACTTGTGAAAAAATAATATGTGGAAAAGAATTCTTAGACAATTCAATATTTTGCAATAATGAAAATTTAAAACATAATAATAATAACAAATATTAGTTTGTATGACAAATTAAAAAATGTGTATAAGTTCATATCACAGTTCAAAATTTTTTCCTTAAATAATATACTTGTCTTAGTTAGTTGTGGTTCTCACTTTTTAGGATGAAGGCAAAATAGACAGGTGTTCCAGCTCTTTTTAAAAAGCCTTGTCCAGTAAATCACCCACACTTTACACGAGAAATCAAGTGTCATATTGTGATTATGCTCCTATTAATGATATAACAAATATAGGTTAATGTCACAAAAACTACTGAAAACAAAAGTTACGTGTTGTACCATTCCATGTATGATATAAGTCGACGACAATTTTGGTATATTTCACCTCTATGATATATTAATAGAAATCAAGGATACATGTTATAATTGAGTAAAATAGTAACACCATGCAACTATTTTTTGGGGTCTACACACTTATTTTTAATTTTCATACACCCTTTTCAATTTTCGGTCGTTGAATCAGATGAATTGAAGAAAATCAATGATAAAGAAATTAGCAAAATTATGTGAAAAATAAAAATTAATATGTAAATAACATTTTTCTTTTCTGAATAAGCTAAAAATTACTTTTTAACAAAAAGAGGAGCCTTGGAGCAAGCAAGAAGTCATTTACTTCCTCCAGGTCCATATTGTTGTGGGCCCCGTTGGGAAAATATTGGGCTTAGTCTCACGATAAAAGGAGCTGTGGGCCAAAAGAAAAGGACTACTCAATGGCAGTGTGCTACAATGCATTATTTCATCTAATTATACATTTTGAACTTTGAAAGCTTGCATGGCTACAATAAAAAAACTGAATCTTGAAAAACGAACTACTAATATTTGTAAGTGTAAGGTATCAGATACAAACTCAATGGGTTGTGCTTGGGTTTACCATTCTCATTCATGCCGTGTTCGTGTGTTCTCTTTGTAAAGACTCTAAAGAAGATTTTGTCATTGTTATAGGTTTTGTCGCCCATTAGCAAATGTGTAATTTTCACCCCGTTGATGAATATGAAACGTACCATATAAACAGTTAAAATTCATCTGATTGAGCGTAAGCGACTGCACTTAGCATTATATAAAGCGCCTGCGTTACAAGTTGTACATGCAATTGAGAGAGCTGGATAATGGAACTGTTTACACAATAAAAATCTCTACTTGTAGGGGAAGGGTGATATCGATGCTGTATAATTTCCAGAGGGCAGCTTCTGAGAATCTGAACCATTTTTGGAATTATGCTCTTGTTTTTCTTTTTTCTTGGTACGAAATGATTCTGTTTCCTCTTTCTAGTCAAACACTCAACAGGAGCAAGGACCCAGGAAAAGCAAGCAAACAGTGCTCACAAATGATTAGTCCACTTTCTCTCTCGCTCTCTCTCTCTCTCTACATATTTGAATATTTCAGGTGTTTTTCTTAATCTCCTGTGCAGAGAACTGACCTCTATATAGAGTTACCCAACATTACCACCCCAACAAGAATTCACCTCAGAAAAGGCAAAGCTGCAATGCAAATTTAAGGAAACGACACTTCCGTTTACCTGAGGAGGTGACACAGTTCCTTGGGCCTTTGCAGACAAATGGCTCAGCAACAACAGCAGGTACTCCTTTGTCTCCTCTCTCTCTTCCTCCTTGGATTTTCCCCTCTGAGCTCAAAACCCACCTCTCATTTCTCTCTCTCTAGATTTCTAAGGTGGGTCTGATTTATTTCTTGTTTTTTTCCTATAATTTTCTGGGTTTGTGGGTCTACTTTTCTCTTGCCGCATTGTTCAGTCATGTTAATTTTTTGTCATTATTTGTTGGAGGCTTATGAATAATTGATAATATTGGGATGATATGACTGGTGGGTGGCAGGAAGGGTGGCCACTGGGACTGCAGCCACTGCATGTGAGAGTTGGGCTGGCTGCTTCAAACCATGAATTTTCTGGATCAGTTTCTTTCAACACTTTACTCACTGGTTCTCCAACTTCCTCCACAGATTCCTCATCAGATCTGGACACAGAGGTCAGTGTAATATTACTGACTAGTTTTGTCTTTGATGGGCTTTGTTGGAATTTTCTAGTCATACATATGACATGTGTGTATCTGTCTGTATATTATATATATGAATCATTTCACAAGAGGAATCCTCATTTTTCTTAAAAAATAGGAACACCCTCTTGATCGTTGGATTTGACTTTAATGAAATTGTGTGGTTGAGATTGTGTGACCTGTGTTTTAATCTCAACCAAACAATTTCATTAAAGTCAATCCAACGGTCAAGAGGGTGTCCTCATTTTTTTAGAAAAATGGGATCCCTCTAGGTAAGAGTCCTGATTATATATATATATATATTTGGTTAGCCACGAAATGGAGAATTATGGGTCCTGATGAGTATTTTCTTGTCATACACATTCCCTCTAACGGAAAGAAAATGAAGGGTTATTAAGCTAAAAAAGAATTTTCATATATATGTTGAGATGGAATATACATATATATGTACCGAGTCTTCCTTACTGTTTAGACGGTATGCTGGACAAGACAGCACTACTGTGTTGCGTAATAGGTAACTATAGTGCCACAACCCACAAGTTGAAGAAAATACGATGTGTTATCGGGAATATATTTTCTTGTGTTTACAACACTTATCGCGTATTTGGGCTGTGAGAGATTTTGGACTTGGAAATTTAGAGGTTCCTACGATTTCACTGTAGCTTTGTAGATAATACTGAGAATGTGGACGTAAACAATGCCCTCAAATGGTCTGCTCAGCTGCAAAATTAGCACCCTTGAGGATCGATTCACAATTTTAAATTTATGATGCCATTTTAATCTTTGACAAATTAGTTTCTGTTAATACTATGTGCTACGCAGCTATTGCCCCCCACCGTCAAGGATGCACATGCTCTTAACGGAGTTAATGATAATCTTGACGGTGACAGGGCAAAATGGGGCGTAGAACATCGGTCAAGGGAGCAAGGTCGGTCACTTTAACTTCCAAGGACATTGTGAGATTTGACCATACTCTCAGGGGACATTAGAGCAATTAAGCCTAATTTTATAACATAATCACATTTGTTACTGTTACTAATTAACAATATGAGTTGCTAACTAACATTATGTGTTGGAAACTTGCTGTTGCCTGATCTTAATATGAAATGTGAAGAAATATTTGAAGGAGGTCGCCGATCAGTTTTCGTGTTAAGTTCCATAATCTTTGACAGTGTCAAGTGTTTTTGTACGTGTTCTATGATTGTTAACTCACAAATGTGCTTGGTTGGTTGCAGTCCACAGGGTCTTTTTTCCATGATAGGAGCATTACGCTCGGGAGCCTTATAGGAATCAATAACATCCTAGAGCTCTCAAGAAGATCTCTAAGAGGAAGAAAAACCGATCATCAGGCCGGCAAGGACAGGAAGACGAACACCACCACCACCACCACCACCAAATTCAGACTCTGTTTTTTCTCTTTATGCTCCAAAGAGAGTACAGATGGTGAGAACGTGCGCAATCATCCGCCATCTCTCGGCCACTTTCTTGCGGCTGAGAGACAAGCGGCCAATGAAAACTACAGAACAAACCCTCCAATTTACGGACCAGACGACGAGCTTGCCCTAGCTGAGCATCATCAGCCTGCTAGAGAATCAAATAACTCACTCTTTGTTGATGGTCAAGTTGCTCCTCCCCAATCTAGTCCACGGTTTGGTTCAGATCATGTCGACCAAAGAAAATCAATGCTGTTTCCATGCATGTGTTGACAACTCTCGCATTATGTGAATGTCTCAGTCTCTTTTGCTTTCTTATTTTTGGGGCATCATTCAGAATTTCATGTTATTGGAAGAAATAAAGAGGTCAATTGACAATTCCATTGCATCCAAGCTCGAATTATGGAAGAAGGAGAAGAAGGAACCGAGAAGAAAGTATCAGCAACAACCGGGTTTTATTTTGGGTGTTCATATTGATCTATCATGTTGCCTATGCATCAATCGTTGGGTATAACTCGTATGGTAACTGTTCTAGCTTCACCGTATCTTTTATTTCATTTCTTGGGGAACAATCACAAACATTTTTTTGAGTATGGAGAAGAAAATGCATGAAATCTGTTTCTGTCTCACCTTTATGGAGCAAATTAAGCTATTTTTCACACCAGTTAGCTAGTGTTTTGGATTGATTAATCTCATTTAATGATAAGTATGTTACAAAAGCAAATGTCCATCATCTCAATTTATGTTCCAAAACTATGATTACAAAGACTTCTGGGGCCAAACTGTGATGGTATCCTAGGTACCATGTCCTACCAATTGACTAAAATGGCTAGGAAATAGTTTCCGGAAAAGAAAAAAAAAATTATGTTCCAAAAGTATGATTACAAAGACTTCTGGGGCCAAACTGTGATGGTATCCTAGGTACCATGTCCTACCAATTGACTAGAATGGCTAGGAAATAGTTTCCACAAAAAAAAGGGCTAGGGGAAAATTTGTGTCTACTACTATTCAACATTTCCTAAATTTAACCCCAAATAGGATTTGTCCTAGAACATAAAAGAAAATTGTTATTAGTATTTTGAAAATTTTATTATGCATTCGGTTGAGTTTCTAATCCTTAACTAATTGCGGCAACACGCCATGTAGTATTACGGTCTAGTGATATTCTTCTTTACTTGTAAGTGAGAGGTCTTAAGTTCAATTGTCGTCAAAGACGAATTTGAACCACATTATTGCTAGCTCATTATGAGGTTAATCCCACCTCCTACCCTTTAATGTAGATAATATCGTTTGTTAAAAAAATTGTGGCAACACATATTCTACGCCCATTAACGTAACGACAAGTATACACGTAAAGACATTAAGGCCTAAATATAAAATTCGTCTTGATCTACACCCAATAGTGTAATGAGCCATATACACAAAATGTTGAAATATAGAACGAAATGTTTGATAACGTTATGAACTTAAAATGTATTAATAAATAAATTTACGTGTTATAACAAAAATGAATTTTGTTATACTTACAAACTTGTTCGCAAGGAGAAGTGGAACCTATGAAGCAGCAAGTCAGTAGTAATGTTTCCATCAGATGAGACTTATGGCTAGTTTGGAGTTGCTGTGTTTTTTTTTTTTTCAAAACTGCTTCTGCTATGGTTTGAGAATAAACAGCTGTGAAAAAAAAGTAAGTGTTTAGTAAATTATAGTGCTAAAAGTGCTTGTAACCAAAAAAAAAAGAAAAAGAAAAGAAATGGGGGTAGTCTTGTCAATATGAAAGTTTTATTAATTGGTGTTGTTCACCTGCCTTAAATGAAAAACGCTGATAAGCATGTGCAGAGCTGCTTCTGCTTTCTACTGTTTTGGACTCATAGTTAAAAAAAAAAAAAAAAACTTTTCTTTATCTACCAAACACAATTAAGGCCCCAACTTTTTTAAAAAGCTTATTTTAAAAAAATTTAAGCAATCCCAAACCAGCTCTTACGAGAAATTTTTCATTGTGACGGGAACACGGGTGGTATACCACATGTTTTTATAGAAGTGGTGAGCTTTTTAAGTTATTAAATTTTTAACACACATATCTCACTATTTATATAATAACACGTATTATACTACTCTGTGTACCGATCGCATTGAAAACTCTCTCATAGTACACCGTCCAAAAGTCCATACATGCATAATTTTAATGAACATCATTTTCTGACAGAAATAAAATGGAGAAAAAAACCAGCCGAACGGGCCACACCCATCTGATCTTTGGTAGATTTCCAAACTAATCATATCAAGCAAAAGGCTGGGCCAACTGAAATCCAGGGCCCACATAGTTTAAGTGGGCCTGCTTATTTCTTGGCTTTTCACATACTGTCAACATCTTGGCAGGTGATGTTTCACTGTTGACCCACCCAACTGTCCCTGTTAGCGATCTAGCTTAAGCTGACTTGTCCAAGTTCATAAATTAGATTTTGGAGTCATATGATCAAATATGGACACAAATCACATGAAATTCAACCTCCCAATCACTTTTTATTTATTTGATGACCGACGCGAGTTAAGTCAGTCAATTAAAATCGTGTATTTCTAGTCAAATCTAATTTAAGTCTTTTGTATTTGAGGTTAAATCTCATTTTTAATAAGTTAAAATAGTTCAAAATATAATGTTCTAAATAGTATTTAAAATATTGATATCGGTGAAAATTTCAATATGGAAATTTGTGAAAATATCTATGAACACATGGATATTGATTTGCCTTCGAGGAAATGATAAAATTTAGTAAAAAACGTAGAAATTTGAAATAAAACTTTAGAGATTGTCAAATTAGAACAAAATATAAAAACTTTTCTGATATTTGACGATGTGTAAGAAATATTGATGAAAATATTAACATTATCATGGAAATTTCAAACACTGACCTTTCAAAAGAAAATGACTTTTATTTGTTTGTACGATGTGTAAGAAATATCGATGAAAATATTACATTATCATGGAAATTTCAAACACTGACTGTTCAAAAGAAAATGACTTTTATTTGTTTGTACGATGTGTAAGAAATATCGATGAAAATATTACATTATCATGGAAATTTCAAACACTGACCGTTCAAAAGATAATGACTTTTATTTGTTTGTATGATGTGTAAGAAATATCGATGAAAATATTAACATTATCATGGAAATTTCAAAAGAAAATGACTTTTATTTGTTTGTATTTTGTGCACTACAATGATACAATCCCATTTCTATGCACAAACTACAGAAAAATAATTCAATCTTGCCACCCAAAAAATGAAAATAAAATAATATTACATTTCCACAAGGAAAGAGAAGTGTTTGGTGGGGATCAAAAAGCACACAACATACCCTTTACTCTTTCCAACCAGCCATTCAAGAATTTTGAATTTTCAACTAAGAAAAATAATTTTTTCCTCTTTTTTTTTTTTTTTTTTTTTTTTTTTTTTTTTCAATTCAGATATCTAACACTCTCAAACTCTCAATTTTTTTTTTTTTTTTTTTTCCAATTCAGATATCTAACACTCTCAAACTCTCAAACCACCAACTAATAAGTTCCTTGAACCTCAAGTAAACAAATTTAACAGGACCACAACACATCTAACCCTAACCCAATTCGCCTGCAACTCCCTTTGCTTATTTTCCAAAACTACATGACACATGGACTTTTATCTGTACACAGCAGCTCCTTGGATTCTTCTCTCTTTCACTTGCATGAAAGCAACGAATCCGACAAGCGTCAAGGCTTGTCAACCCATTCATTCTCGGCAATAGTCCTTCCTGAGCCATGGCCGCCCATCTTCCCAAAAGAACCAAGTGCCGATAAGCTCTTGAAGCTGCTGCTGCCCTCGCTGAAGTTTCGGGACCTCCTTGCCTTTCTTAGTTTGGAGGAATTGTTATCTTCGGTGTCATGATCACCATCATCACAACTTTTGATCTTTGCAACTACCAAATGGGCAATTGGGCTTCGGCAGAATGGGCAAACTGGTGGCGTAAGGCATAATGTAGTTGGATTTGGCTTCTTGTGGCAGCAGAGAGCTAGAGTGCATTGCGCGCACATTTGGTGACCACAATTCTGGACTTCAATTGTACACACCTGCTCAAAGCATATGCAGCATAGATCTAAATCGCTTTCCTGCAATAAAACGTCTGAATTAATACTTTGGTCCCCGTGCATTAAACAATACGATAAACGTCCCTACAATTCACGACTGCTGAATATGTCTCCTTGACCTACTACATCCGAAAACTGTAGGAAAAAATGAGGTGCATCCTACACTAGTAAAGGTCTAATTCAGTAGCAAGATCAAAATCTAATGCTTCGAATGGGGACCGTGGCCAAGGAAAACACATGAAGCAAAGACAAAATAGTACAGTGTTCCTAATGTTAGGATTCAGAAAACTATCATGGGACTCATGGTCCAGCTCACTGTATGGAAAACGAAGCTCATGACTTCTGATTTTTTATCAGAAACACAGCTTCTGATTTTAAAGAACAAGATAATTCTTCTGCCGAAAAAAGAAAAGAGCGAGGTAATTCAAAACATTTAAAAAATTTCTGTCTAAGCAACCAAGTTCATTGATTCCGTCTTTCAGAAACACTAAATTAAAGGACAAGACAGCAACTTGTCAATCCAAAACTAGAATAATAGACCTCACTCATGTAATGTCTTAGACAATTAAGAAGAAAAGATATTTCCTTGGGTGGTTAGATTTCAATCAAACTCCTTTTGGTTATTGAGTAGCATTGAGAAAGTGGGTGAAACCCACCATAAACTCCTACTTTACATTAATATAATAGACATACTTGAACATGAAGAAAGGGTGGGAAATTACCACAGATATATTGTCATCCGTCCCTGCATCAGAGTGCGATGGAGAGGGAAGAGAGTAAGCGGTTCCTTTCAAGATGTTCTTTTCCGTTTCCCTGTTTGCCTCCATTAAGGCCTGTTCTAGTAGAGCTTTTGCTTCCTGATTAAGCTCGCTAATAAACTTTAAAGGTGCTGGCCACACAAGAGGCTCAGCTGATGAAGGATTTAGCATGGCCGCACAAGCTCCGTGTTTGTGTTTCACAGCAACTATATATGGTATTCTCCTGCATATATAAAAGCACATAACATATAAGCTCAAATGGAGTTTCAAAAATCACATTAGGGGATATGATCATCCATTCAGGTGGTACTAATCAAGAAAAGATTCGTGCAATTTAAAGGTGATACAAAATGATTATACCATGAGACGATGTAAAACATAGCTCAAGAATTTAGTTTTGTATATAAATTAAGAAATGAAAGTATTACTCAATTTTAGAAAGGAATGAAATTATACCCCGATGAATCTCTTTGAACACGATCTGCACCCCATGCCAACAATCCCCGTATGCAATCCAGAGATCCCCCACTAGCCGCCAAATGAAGTGGAGTGCTCCCAGGGAAGCTGTAAAAAGAAATTCATCAATCTACAGAACAGAACTAACACCGCTGATTAATCGGGATCAAGAATTTCAGCACAATTCTTACCCATATCTACCAGTTGAAGCAGACACAAGGGCCCCGTTGTCCAACAGAATATGTACACATTCAGGCCTACTTCGACGTGATGCCAAATGCAACGGTGTTGCTCCTTTACCGTCTCTAATATTCACAAATCGGGCGAATCCCCTGAATCCAATCCAACAAACTCATGTTATCGATAAGCAAATAGCCAGAGTAATCAAAGAGGGGACCGAATCAGTGTGGAGAGTAAAAGGAGACCAACCAGGAAACAGAAACAGGACTCGAACGAGCAGCAGAGACAATAGCTTGAAGGCAATCGGAATGGCCATAGTAAGCGGCATAATGCAAGCAAGTTCTTCCGTTGAGGGAATCAAACATCAATACCTGATTAATATCCCACCATGATTTCATGGTTAATATTTAGAAATACGAACAAAATTTTGCAAATCAAAGAAAAAAAACAAAAGTTGGGATTTTACATACATTTGCTCCTGCTTCAAGAAGCTTTTGCACGCAGGAGATCTTGCCATGCATTGCAGCCAGCATCAATGGAGTCTGAACCATTTCCAATCAACAAAACCATGAGACAATTAGAACAGGAAAAACAGAACAAAACACAACAAAAAAGATCAAAATTTCAAAATTTTCACATTCGGAGCCAAAAGTAATTAAAATTACCTGCTTGTGACGATTTAACGCATCCGGATTTACAGATCGTTCTAACAGCATAGAAAGAATCTGCGAATCAAAGCAAAAACGGAGAAACAAGATCATAAATCAAACATCTAAACCGCATAAAGATTTCCCAAAAAAAAAAAAAAAAAAAAAAAAAAAAAAAGTTTAACCACCAAGAATAAAAAACCCAGAAAAACCCATTTGCCAAAAATCTAGAAGAACTCGAAAAAATCATTGATTTTCTGATATCCCAAATGAAGCAAAAGAGTCAATACGAAGAAACCACCTTGATCTGGCCGTTAGCGGCGGCGATATGAAGAGCAGAGTGGCGGTCGTAGACGGTGGAGTGGCGTAGGAGAGTCGGGTCTCTCTCTAACACATCTTCAACGGTGTCCAGCTCCCCAAATTGTACGGCTCTGAACAGCCCATGTTGGTCACTCTCTCTGCAACTCAACCCCTGACCCATCTCTATCTCTCTCTCTAGTTTCTCTCTCTTAAACTCAATTAATGGAGTCAATGGGAGCACTTCATTCAGCTATATCTTTGAGCCACCTTCACCTGAAGGCAGAAGGTGGTGGCATCCATCGCCAACTGTATATAAAGGTTTCACATTTATGCATTTCAAGTCTAGAGAGAGGAGGAGGAGGAGAGAGAGAGAGAGCGCTTTGGAGTTTGGAGCTGCCCGGAAGGAGAAGGGGAGCTGACCGAGTCAGTGTTCGGGCAGTCACTAAGACTGACTACGGGCAGTCACTAAGACTGACTACGGGCAGCAGTCAGACATTTCTGGGGCAGCTAGATTTGATTCCGAAACTGTACGATGGGCCAACCAGCGACACCCAGTTTGATTAAATCAATCGCAGCCGTTGCAATTTTTACTCTATTTTTCCGGTCGTTGGATTGGAAATAATTAGGCTACTAATGTTGAAATTAAGGATGTTTAATTTGATATTAGGAAAATGGTTTACCGTGTTGAAGTTTGACTGTATTTAGTTTTGGGCAGAAGGACAACTGAATTGACGGTGTCTAACTTTGCATAATTATTTTTTCATGTACTACAATATCTTAGTAGATTAAATTGGGTGTTAAGTTTTTATATGCCGTGGATGTCGAGTTTGAAACTTTTCATTCATTAAATTATTATAATAATAATAATTAAATTTTTTTTTTCTCTGTTAATAATAAGATTTTTTTTAAATGCAAAAACTTTTTTTCGTTTTCACATAAATAATATTTACAAAGTGGAGTAACGATTTTTCATCTCTTTTTGAATTGGATTTATCGAGTAAATGTTTTTTTTTTTTAAGTCAAATTAAATATGGAGCAATGTTGCATGCATCATCCTCTATGAAAAATAATAATGTTGCATGGATCTTACTTTTCATTACATGCATGCCATTAATTTGCTGGGGAATACTATATATTGATAATATTGTAACATTCATTTATCCGATTGAAAATGGAGTAGGATTCTCTTCTTTTTAAATTTCTCTCCCTTCCATTCTCTTCTTATTTGAACAAACATATTTAAGTCACGTCAACATCTTGTGTTGACTTTTTATAAAGAGAAAAAGAAAAGGAGAAAAGTGAGAAAGAGCACGGTAGGATAGAGATTTTGGAGGAGAGAACACCTACTCCTATGGAAATAGGTCTCATGCCTATTAAAAATGTTAGAAAAGGAGAAGAGGTGTGTTGCTAGTTTGATAATGAAGAGGGTCCATAGATTAATTTGGGAAGAAAAGTATTGAATATGATCTTCATCATTCCTTTCTCGGGAACAAGTCCAATTTTTATATTTTTGTACGAAATTACATTACTGATAAGGTCTTTGATCATGAGTTCTATGTTCAATAGACCATAATTAAATTACCTCCACAAATAATTGTGGATGCAAATTTCTTCCTCCTTGTTCTTGGACAAAATTGCACTTACAAAACAAATAACACCTTAGGTCAAAGCCAAAAGCCTCACGCACCCACGATGAATTGGGGGGGGGGGGGACTTTGGCTGAAGAACCTCCGATGCCAAAGTTAGAATTTTGAGGGAAAAATGTTTGTAGAATTTAGAGAATTTAGCAAGAGAATTGGAATTTAGGTTAAATAGGGGTGTGGCCGGCCCTTTTGGGAGGAGGAGGACCGGCCACTTGGATCATTTTTTGGGTGAGATTCATGATTTGTTAGCTAATTAATAAATTAATTAGCTAATTAATATAATTAGAAAGGAATTAATTAGCTAATTAATATAATTAGAAAGGAATGATTTGGGGGTTAACTTGTGGAGAAGATTTGATGAGGATGGATGAAAATAGGTTTTGAAGGGCACTTTTGACTTGATTGAGGGATGATTGCCCACTGCTTGCGCGTAGAAATCTCAGTGTGTCTCGAGGGTAATCTTGTCTTTTTACCAAAAAATCCACGTGTTGCTTCCATATTTTTCTTGATTATTTTTTGCTCCACAAATGCCCCCACACCTGCTGGGCTGCTCGCAGACAAGGGCAACAAGTGTAGAGATCTCCAACTTTGATGTAGATTCTCACTTGGACTTGGAATTAGATTCTTGTAGGAAATGGAAATAAATCGCCTCCAAAGCATATTTAAGCCTACCTTAAGTAAGGGATTAAATAGACTTCGGAGGGCAATTATTTGTCCCTACAAGAAAGAGAGAAAACTAGAGGATATTTGTTCCCCTTCCCTTTGTACTCTTCTTTGCTTGCCCGTGCAAAGAACCATCTTCCGTTGATTTCTTTGTCTTCTCCACGTTGCACCGATGTAAGAAAAACTTAATTCTCATTGTCTTCTTCTTGGGTGGTGCTACCACGAGGCAGCCGTCAGGGTGGTGCGACACGTCAGCTGGCAGGGCCAGGAGTCAACTTGGCATGGGCCAAGGAGGTGGTGTGGCAAGGCCATTACTTGTGCTGCTTAGCTTGACTAAAGCCAAGGATTGGCTTGACATGGGCTGATGAAGTGGCGTGGCATGAGCCACGGTTTGGGCTGCCTCTTTTGGGTTGCTTGCCAAAAATGAGGAAACTGCTTTGAGTTTGATTTCTCAGCTGCTGTAGATGGAGCAGTCAAGGATGAAGCTGCCAAGATCAGAGCTGCTAAAGATGAAATGTTGAATAAGCGAACTGTTGAGTGCAAAGTGGCTTCTGCCCCTTGACCATTCGCTGCCTAGTAAATCTTCAATCATTCGATCTTTTGAGCTATGTGGCATTCTCGCACTGAAGAGTTTACCCAGATGGGTGTTGGGGAATTAGTTTACCCTCTCGCACTGGAGAACAATTAGTTTACCCTCTTGCACTGGAGAGCTTACCCATATGGGTGTTGGGAAATTGGTTTACCCTCTCGCACTAGAGAGCAATTAGTTTAACCTCTCACACTGGAGAGTAGACCCATATGGATGTCAGAGAATTGGTTTACCCTCTCGCACTGGAGAGCAATTAGTTTATCCTCTCGCACTGGAGAGCTTACCCATATGGGTGTCGGGGGATTGGTTTACCCTCTCGCACTGGAGAGCAATTAGTTTATCCTCTCGCACTTGAGAGCTTACCTAGATGGGTGTCAGGGAATTGGTTTACCCTCTCGCACTGGAGAACAATTAGTTTATCCTCTCGCACTGAAGAGTTTACCCATATGGGTGTCGGGGAATTGGTTTATCCTTTCGCATTGGGAGCATGGAAGTCATTATCGTGAGTGCAACTGAGGAAAGCTAGACTGCTAGACAATTGAATTAATCCTCAACCCGTGAGTTCTTGTTTGGCGATCTGCTTGAGATTTTGAACTGCTTGTGGAACCCGCGTAAGAATGTAAGCACAATGAGCTACTTCCAGAATTATTGTGCCATTATTAGATGTTTCGTTGTGTTCCATTTTGAGGCTTGGTTGGTGATCAGCTGAGAATCTGAATGGATTGCAAGCTTCTTCACCGCTAAGTCATTCACTAGTAGGGGCTGCTAATAAAGCCTTATCTTCTGCACCATAGTTGGATGCTTTGAAGTTTAGAGTGTCACAGGCTTGGTCGGCGCGAGCCACAGGACAAGAACTGCACGGCTGAGAGCCATGGTGCAAGATCAGCACAGTTAGGAGTCATGGTGACAGATCAAAGGCTGCCGAGAACCGTGGAATAGGTAGGCACAGTTGTGAGTGCAAAGCTGGGGTTCGCTTGGGCCACGTTATGAGTAGCAGGAGAAATTGGACCATTAGGTATATGATGCTCATCTACTGGTGATGAGCTGCTCCAGTATTGAATCATCTAGAGTGATATGAACAAGACATGCCCTCCAGTTTGGGCTGGTGTGTCCTTCTAGTATTCGTCTGCCCCCGACACACCTATTAGGCTGAGCTGCTGCGTTTGTCGGAATAGAAGTAATCTTTGTATCAGACAATCTATGTGGAATAGTCCTGTCTGCTCGATCTTGCCATTGAAAGGTGACCCGCTTATGTTGGTCATGTCTCATCGAAGTGCCTCATCAGTAGCTTCGTTGCTTGGAAATCACGCAATCGCTCGATCATGAGCCTTTCTACTTCTTCCTGAATTTTTCTTTGTTGGGGTAGCGGAGCTTTAGGCTGCCCTCAGTCGTGACCTGCTGGTCTAGCTGTTATTCCTTGTGTTCAGCTTGTTTATACCGCGACTGCGGTGCATATGGTATGTTCCTAGCAGGCGAGCGGATAACTCGCAGGCTGCTGGTTGAACTTAAGACGGATTGAGTGGCTGTTTCTCTCCGTCCGCTATGCTGCCTGCTCCAATATGAGGTGAATGATGCTCATTCCGGGCCTTGCCGCGAATGAACACTTCGCTTGGAAGGTTGCTCATGTTGATTACGGAGTGTAGCCCCAACCATGAGTGTATGTTTGTCTGTGGGCCTAACTGAGAGTGCACGCTCCTCCGCGTGCTAAGACGAGAGTATACGCTATCTAGGGGGCCAAGTCGGGAGTATACATTGCCTGAACGCTTGGTTTGTAGCTGGTCAAGTGGCTGCTTGCCAGGATGTTATTGGAAAGGTTCTTCGTCTACCATTGTCTTACTTCGGGACACCTCGTCCGAGGCACGTTGCATCTCGATGCGCTGCAAGAGCTGATTCACCAAGGTCATCTGCTGTGCGAGGGCGCTCGTCAACTCTATGACTTGTCGAGATAAGTGTTGTTCGCCATTTGGGTTGGAAAAGCTTGGAAGGAATGCGTCTCCTTGAGTAGTGGAAATATGGTAAACTCCGGCGTGAGATTTGAGTTGGAAAATGTCAAATCCGCAGAGAAATGAGGTGAAAATGCTCCTGGTTCAATCGTCAGTCTAGAAATTTAGAGTCAGGATAGTTGAATCGGCCTTGGTTTGGTTTGGGCTGCTTGGAAGGCCACGAGAGCAGGCTGGTCCACGGGAGCAGGCTAAGCCACGGGATCAAACTGGGCCGCGAGAGCAGGCTGGGCCACGGGAACAGACTGGGTCGCGAGCGTCATGGCCCAGACTAGGCCACATGAGCAGGTTGAGCAACGGGAGCAAGCTGAGCCAAGGAAGCAGACTGGGCCGCGTGGGCTGGCTGGGCCGCAAGAGCAGGCTGGAACATGGGAGTAGGTTGGGCCAAGGGAGTGGGCTGCTCGGCGTGGTGTGAGGCTAGGGCTCGGCTTGGCAACGCGTTGGGTTCGCGTCGGGCTTAAGTGTCTCGGGCCGTCTCACCTTGGGCTTAGCCCTGTGTGGGCTTGAATGGCACGATTTGAGCCGTGGTTGTAGCGTCGTGGGCCTTGCTGAGGGTGGCCGTCATGGTGGCCATCGTGGTGGTTGCCACGGTGGTGCCCTGTGGGGGTGGTGCCGCTCCACTCATCGTTGTGATGAGCATTGTAGATCACCGCAGTCCTAATCCTTGATTGTTGGAATTTCCGTTCGTCGAGGTTTCCAAATCTCTTGTCATTGTACTTTTCTTTTACGTTTATTCAAAGAATTTTTATGAAAAAATTCTAGGAACAAGAACGTACAAAAAATCTACAAATGAACAAGAAAAAAGAAAACCTTGAATGCGAGAGTCTTATTCGAACATGTGAATCAAACTCTCAATGAAAGCACCAATTTGTGGATGCAAATTTCTTCCTCCTTGTTCTTGGACAAAATTGCACCTACAAAACAAATAACACCTTAGGTGAAGGCCAAGAGCCTCACGCGCCCACGATGAATGGGGAGATTTTGGCCAAATAACCTTCGATGCCAAGGTTAGAATTTTGAGGGAAAAGTGTTTGGAGAATTTAGAGAATTTAGTAAGAGAATTGGAATTTAGGTTTTGGAGAAAATGAGGGTGTTTATATAGGGGTGCGTCGGTCCCTTTGGGAGGAGGAGGATTGGCTACTTGGATGGTTTTTTGAGTGAGAATCATGATTTGTTAGCTAATTAATAAATTAATTAGGTAATAAATCAATTAATTAGCTAATTAATATAATTAGAAATGAATGATTTGGGGGTTACCTTGTCGAAAAGATTTGATGAGGATGAATGAAATAGATTTTGAATAAATACCTATTTTGGGCACTTTTGACTTGATTGAGGGATGATTGCCCGCTGTTTGCGCGTAAAAATCCCGGTGTGCCTCGAGGATAATCTTGTTGTTTTCACCAAAAAATCCACGTGTCGCCTCATATTTTTCTTGATTATTTTTGGCTCCACAACAATTACTGAAACAGGGATTATTTAGTCATCTATGTGTAATAAATATATAGACCATTTATCATGATGAGTATGTTAATAGCAATAAGAAAATTAAAAAAAATAACTAATTAAATTATACAGTAAAAATACGATATTCGCAATAAGTAGACAAGGCAGTACACCCAACGAGATGAATGCAAGTATTTTCTATATAAAATTGGTTTATTCTAAACAAAGACAAAAGGTGGTTTTGGGGATTAGTCTTTTGGTATAAGATTCATAAAAGATAGTTCTTTTTCCTACTAATTTGGTTCAAATGTAAAGGAAGTTTATGCAATGCTAAGCATACTTATTCTTTGAAAATTCCATCTTTTGTGCTGCAAAACGTTAATGGGATCTGGAAAAAGTAATATCCTCCCACAACAGGCATTTAGTACCTGCTTTTGTCGAAGAATCACATGATCTATGATGTCCAAGCCAAAGCAAAGAATTAGGCTCAACCACCGCTCTTTATTAAAATGGGGTTCTTCTCCTTCTTTTCTCCACTTCTTTTTAACTCTTATCACTGTTGGAAGCATTCATGAATTTGTTCATGGAATTTACTCCAAATACCCTCATTTTAAACCAGCCATTTGTATTTTACAATGGGATCCATTTATAAGTTATATTAGCATATAAAAGAATTTTTGATAAAATTGTGACGGAATGATAACATTGATTTATGACACTTATTTTCAAGGACTACATTAATTGATTTTCAATTTTAGAAACCATCTTGATAATGCGTGCCACATTCAGAAATCATTTGTGATAAAAACCCTAACATAATCTATGGTTAACCTTATCAAGTTAGAGTCAAGTCGTGTTTTCAATATTTAAATTTGAAAAACAAAACCTAAATAGTTCTAAATCTAGTACTACTTTTCTTTCTAATGTTTGTATACGTTTCAAGTTTGAATTTCTTTTGCCCTTGATCAAAATAATGAACAATAAAGAAACTTATTGGTGTTATTTATCTATTATTTATATAGCTACCAAACACATGTTTGTATTCAGATTTGCTCTTGATCTTGGTGTTCCCATGTGATTTATACAACATCCCTCTCGAGAAATCACGTACGAGAATGATATATGTAACGGGCATCTTTTAGGGAAATTAACGTGATATTGCACTAAAAAAATTGTCCAACAAAGCTCTTCAAGTGTTTTAAAAATAACCAAATCTCATTACATGTAAAGCTTCACGCTAGTTTACGTGCTGCATGTGATAGAGAGAAAGATGCATAATGGCGTAAGGCACGGAACAATGAAAAGAAATTGTTTCTACCTCCTTCAACCAATAATGCTAAGGAGACTATCAATTTAAAATATGTTTTTAAATCATATGACGTGGTTATTGATGAGTGAATTATTATTTAAGCGTTGATTGATTTGTTTGTTTCTTATTCGTGACATATCATATAATTTGCAAATTTAATTTAACTAATATTAGGTCTCACTCAAACTATGCACATGAGACTATACATGTGGACAAAGATTGTCGTTTTAAGTTACCAAAAATGAACTCTTGCATCAAAAGCCTAAATAAAAAACAAATTAAATCCAGCCGAATCTAGTAATGGAAGTTTGTAACAAAATAGAATATTAAAGTGATTAATTGTATAAGGAGATTGAGCTTGGCATTAAGAAGTTAGAACATCAACAAATAAACTAATCTCTATTAATTAATGAGATCCTCTTTGTCAACCAAAAGAAGGTGAAAATACAATTTAGTCTTCTATCACACAAAAAAAATGATGGGCAATAATGTAATTTCAAAGGTCCAAATTTTACTTTGAAGCATCACCTACATGTGATGTTAAAATATCTTTAATATTTAAAATTAAAAAAAAAAAAACAAAAACCTCTCTCTCCCCTCACGTTCTCTCTCTCTCTCTCTCTCTCTCTCTCTCTCTCTCTCTCTCTCTCTCTCTCTCTCTCTCTCCCCTTCTCATTTTCTAAAAAAATGTGTTCATGCACACAAAATATATAGATAAATGTTAGTTTAAATAATGGAAAGAGGGATACCTTCAGTGCACGAACTGCCTTTTATTTATTTTTGAGACTTCTCTGTCAAACAGGGACCAGATTAATTCTTTAATTTGTTTTTTCAAATACTTTGAGTTCGCATGAATACTTCCTCCTTTCACACTTTGCCGTCGGCAAAGGCAGAATGGTTGTTTGTTTTTGTTTTTAATGAATTTTAAATACAGGGATCCGTACTTTTGTTTTACTTTCCCACCTTTTTGTCGGTGCTGATATATTTAGAGTAAATTACATTTTATCTTTAAGTTTGGGTTCAATTGTAGTTTTATATCTCATCTATAAAATGTTACAATATTATATAAGACTTATGATTTAGTTACAATATCATACATCCGTTACTTAATTCATTTATTTTGCTGTTAAATAATGAGTTGGCAAAATAAAACTCATATTTTATATTGATGTGGAGGACAACTTCAATTTATTTTTATTTTTTTACAAAAAAAAAAAGGTAATTGACTAACGAACGTATGATATTGCAACCAATTTATAAGTTTGTGTATAACATTATAATGTTTTATATATGAGGTATAGGGTTATAATTGCACACAAACTTGAAAGTGCAATGTAATTTATGTAAAGTTCTGTGAATGACAATGTTTGACAATTGGTTTACTTGAGGAACAAATCACTTGATTATTTAGTGATGTGCAATTCGAGTAAATTAAGAGTCCTAGTTAGGTAAGAATTGTGGAGTCTTAAATCATTGCAGCTAATCTAGGAGAATCATCTACAAGTTCAAATACAAAGATATTGCATCATGATAGGACTCAATCAAGGTGATAGGGTTGACCTTTGTAGCTGTTAATAGGCTGGCTAATAGGGAACCCCAATGGTATATAAGTACTAGGTTAAGTCTCTGCTTCCATATGTTAAATTCCTCATAATACTAAAACCTATTCATATAGTAGAGTGATATTTTCGAGTATTGGAAGGAGAAGACAATCTTGTGAACTCATCTTTTGTCATTTGAAAGAGCCATGTCTTTCGTATTCTACAAATAAGTTCAATATAATTAGTTCATCTCTATTTTATATTGATTTGATTTATTCGTGATCCTAATGCCTTGTTGTTGTCATTTCAGAAAATATCTTACAATTTACCCTATATTTTAACTACCTCAATGAATATTATTCTCTTGTTCGATAAACTATAAATTAGTTTACATAAATTTATCTATACTATAAAAAATGAGAGTTAAATTTAAATATGTAAAAAAGTATATTACTCTAACTAACTTGATTATGCTCAAATCTGCTGCCAATGAATATTATTTCCTCAAGTTAATCCCCCGTTTCTTTTTCAGACATATTCTTGGGGGCCACAATTGATGTTTTGGACCTTGAATGCTTATTTGCAATGAAGCAAGGGATATTTGTCAAATAAAAGCTACTTAAACATATAATCAATAATAATTGGGTTTCTCTTTTTCTGTTCTTCTTTCATTTTCTTTTTGACGCTGATGCCTTCTATAGTGGATCAGAATCTTAGGTTAAGATGGACCGTACAAGTATAATATGCTGGTACTTGTATTCTA
Source organism: Cotoneaster glaucophyllus (assembly GCA_036320875.1). Classification (NCBI taxonomy): domain Eukaryota; kingdom Viridiplantae; phylum Streptophyta; class Magnoliopsida; order Rosales; family Rosaceae; genus Cotoneaster; species Cotoneaster glaucophyllus. The sequence goes on along the minus strand of CM070058.1, from coordinate 9,810,144 downwards.
AGCTAATAAAATTTGATAATACTTGATGTCTTTCCGAAGATTGTGCCTCTTTTGGTTAAGAAAACTAAAGACAAGAAGAAGAAGACGATGATTAGGTCTCAATGTGCAGTGGAATCATAAGAGCACAGTTAACCAACAATGCCACATGGTTAGAGGTTTCATTTAGTAATGCTCTTTATTAGGGAGACAATCTCAATGAATTTACAAGAAACTTTGGATCTACCGTTATAATTCATGTGTTATTATATGAATGAACTAATGTGTCATAACATGTAATTAACTTGATAATATCACGTGATTTGTGATAGTCGTATTAAAACCTTTTTCTAATTGAAAAGGTTTATTAAAATATAAATATAAAACACTTAGGATTACAAATTCAGAAAAAAATTATTTTTAATTTCATATATATATATATATATATTGAAAATATATGTGCAACAAATGTGTTGCATTTAAATTTACAAAATTCTCAAATGATCACTTAAAACAGGTATATCATATTCGTCCTGATTGTTTTAATTCATAAAATTAACATCTCATTAAAGTTGAGAGGGTGTTATGTGGTCTAGAACTATTTGAATCAGTTAATGTAATTCTTCTGGAACTTACATGTAAATCTTCGTATTAATATCCTCATGGAGAAACGCATAAGCACATTAATATGCTGCAATCAATCACAAAGCGTTTGAGAGAAGCGTTGTGTCATAAGGCGTGCATTATGACTATTTCATTTATCTCATTACGCTTCTTTTCTTACTTGTAACATGATAGGGTTACCTTGTGCAGTGCAGAAGCGATAGGTCCGAACACACTTTGATAAGGAATCTAATTTGACATAGATTGTCATTTGACCAATCTGTTCTACGTTGTCACTTAATCAAAGGACCACGGTTCGATATCGTTGTTTTTTCATTTATGTCAGCAGCTACCATATAAGGGAAACATCATCTATGATAATCTCATTCCAATTCCATATCTCACCCAAACAAGCATACTGGATCGGGAAATTCAAGTCTCGGGATAATCCGGATTAATCTCATGAGATGGACTGGTTGAGACAACGATCAAGTAGGGATTCATTTTGTGCCCATATTCTTCCTCTTACGGGGAAGTAAATCCTACAAATTGAGTGATCTGTCATGCTTCTAGCCAAGGACAAATGATTGGCTAACCACCATTTGACCCATGTCGTCCATACATGGGCGACATGCCCTATTAGGGATGACAAATCATCCTTCAGGAGCGGCACATCTATTGAGAGATGTTAGCTCGACGTTAGTTAGGTACGTCTATATTTATATTATAAAACTAATTATTGAGAGAGAGAGTAGAGGAGGTGCGGCTAGAGAAGAGAGAAGGAGATAAGAGATTGGGAATTCTGTGTGTTATTCATCATGCCTAGTACATTTATTTAATCATGATGAGCTTTAGTACTTGCCTTACAAGTTATACAAGTTGTACAAAGAAAGAATCTTTTAGATCCTATAAGATTCTTGTAGTTCTACTACTTCTAGTTTACACAGTCACACTAATTATAAAATACTATTCACAACAACATTTACAATATAGGGTTTTTGTTAAAAAAAAATTAAGATGGGAAATGCATTAGTGTAACTACAAGTCTACAATTAAGCATAATGCATCTGACCCATGAATGGACTTATTCTACTTTTTAAGCATAATGGTACATATTTTTAAAGGAAAACTAATGAAAATGACTTGAAAACTTTGAGTTTTAATTAAAATGACAAAAAAATGTTGTAAGTGAATAGTACCAAGAACGACTTTTTAGAGTAAAATTGTCATTTTCATTAAAAATGAACAGTACCAGGAGTGTTTCGTTAAAACTCTCTATTTTTAAAGGTCTAAATTTTGAAATTCTCATTTTCACACTATTTAAAAAAACTAAGAATCATGCATGGACTTTTTGTATTTTCCATTGCTTGAGAATTGATGTGCCTCTTTTATTAGGCACCTTTGAGATTGCTTATTGCCTAAACCCTATATATAAATATACACCAAAGCAAATTCTACCATAACCAACTGTTGATGAAAGCAATTCCCTCTTCCCATTTTGGTATGCCAAGTGCTTATATGTAACTAATTTCCTCCGTCACAATACAGAAAAGATATTTTAGAAGAAGAAGGTCATTACTAAAGTTAAGGATCGAATGAAGCCCTAGTGCGTAGTGAATCCCCTCGCTCCCTATATTATTGGATATTGCAGCATTTGCCTACCGATGACCAACAAAACACTCATGCTTTTGTCTACCATGCAGAAATTAATAAGGACAATACAGAAATTTTATGGGGATGCACATATCTCATTGTTTGTGACTAGTGTATATTAATTGTATTAACTTTATAAACAACATTGTTTAGTTTCTTAATATTCGATCGGTTGAAGATCATCTCTATAAAAAATCATTCGAATCAGAAATCGTTTATGCATCCAACTACATAAAACACAAGTCGGCATTAAGAACAAAATTATTGTTATGGAACGATATTTACACAATGTCCCCACCTACATTAGCAACAAAATGATTCAAAATTAAAATACAATTAAAGAAAGATCCACCCACCATCTATCCCATTATTGGTGATCACATAGAAGGGCCCCTTATTGTGATAGGGACTTGCATGCAAATCGGATTATGTGGTCAGAAGGTTACATACAATTGCCATATATGCAATGGTACGTGTACATAGTTGTTATTTGGTAGCCAACTTGTATTAGTATAATATATTTAGCCACAAATCGCGATTTTAATTGATTAACAAATAAAGAATCGAAGATATTTTTAAGAAGACATTTTCTTTGCTTAGTGGGTGTAGGGGAGTATTTCATATATTCACGTCATGTACCAATCAAACATAAATCCTTTCTTGTTTCGTCCTCTTACTTTTCTCACCAGGCAATCCAATCCCAAGAACCCCACTTGATCAGCAGACGTTAAAAATGTAAGGGAGTGCACCCAAATTTAGCAAAAGCTTTTTGCATGGCCAACCTAATATAGAAAAAGGGCCGGCCTCAATATCATGACGTTTTTGTTGAGTAATGACGTTTTTGTTGAGTAATGTTCGGAAGATTAAGTTTTTAGATCAAATTTGTAAATCTTGTGATGTATCACCAACGTAAAATAAGTACGTTAATCAATACTTACGTAATAATTCAATTATCAACAACCAAGTTAATGGCTTACAAAATTTGATCTAAATGGATGGTCTGTCTAGCATTACCCATTTATTTTTGCTTTTTGAATTTTATTTTAGGATAATGCGATTCACACACTCATTTTTAGCTCCCGAAAACCCTTATTAATTTTTGGTCAGTTCGTTCGATCCAATGGTCGAAAATTAAGAAGGGTATGAAAGGTAAAAATGGGTGTATGGATAGCACTATCCTTATTTTATTGGATGATGTGTCACCAATAAGAAACAAGCACGTTAATCGACACTCAATTAATAATCTAATTATCTACAACCACATCATTTGGTTTAAAAATTTGAACTCTTTAAAATGATCCTATTTTATTAAAAGTAATGCTAGAGAAACTAAATTTTGAAAACCAAAAGACATTACTCATTTAGTTTATCACATAAGTATTGATAAACGTGCTCTAGCATTACTCATTTTGTTAGTAAATTTAATCTTCCTAGCATTACTCATTTTATTAATGTTAATTAAGAGCATAAACGTGTTGATGACTAGCTAAACATTAATTAATGTAAGTCTTACAAGGAATTCTTCTCAAATCAGCAACTAGGAACCATTCTCATCTAACGTTAATAAACGTGATTTTAACGTTGTAATTAAAAAAAATTAAATATCTACGTCAACATATGTTTGTAAACAATAACTAAGTCGTCAAGCTTTAAACTTTGAAGATAGCTTCTTCACACAATAGTTTTCCCTTATGGGTAGGCAATGCACCTGAAAGAGATCTTTAATTTTATCAAAATCTAAATTCTCTAATCGTTTTGGTTATTATTTGACGGAGAATCGTTGAATCTGTAATACACACAATTGACAGATAAAGTTCTCTTAGTAAATTTAGATTCAGGAAATAATCAATATAATTACTGATTTACAATCTGCAATATAAGGATATTATGTTTGTAGACAATTTGACAATGGAACATTTCTTCACATTCAGATTAAAAAAACAAGGAATTTTTCTTCTATTATCCGTCAATCATATGTTTGGTAACTAGGATTGAATATCATATTCAAGATATGTTGACGCAAAAAATGAAGGTAAACTTTAAAATTTTGTTCAGATTAAAAGAATTAGATAATTAGTCATAAGATGTTGATATTCTATTATTATGGTTTACGAATTGAATACAGCAAAAGCACTAAACATGATAATATTTCTCAAAGAATCACATTTCTCCCGCAAAACCACCAAGAAATATATGGTACCTTCGTTCAAAATGAACTAGTGCAAACTAGCTAAAAATGATCAGCCAGACATTGCAGCCAATCCGGTGATTGAACAAAAGATGATCATCTCTTGATGGAAACCTAAAACCCCAAATAGAGATATACCTAAAATCACCATTTTTTTTCAAGCAAAGAAGAGAGCTTTCTTTTGGAAGTAAGGGGAGCAAATACACCTTGTACGAAATTTAAAAACTAACCTCCATTTCTTCGTTCAACATAGTGAGTTATTCATTCAATCAATTACATTAATTTTAAAAATAGAAACTATTACCTTAATTTTTATCTTTTTTTGTTAGAGAATGAAACAATTAAGGGTAGGGTCAAAGATCATATGCATGTTGGGAAAGTTTTGGTGGTTGTAACTTGTACGCAAACACAAAAATGATATTTTGTAATTAGATTCCCATCATAAACATCCATGTCAAAGATTCATTGGTCTAGAATATACCAACCATTAAAATTTTCTTGGCATCCAATCAAGTTGCTAAATATAAGTCGTGAGAAAAGCTCTAAGTTAGAATATCTAGCACTCAATCCAATTCAAGACGGACCCTCTTACATAGCTGGTCAACAAGTGAACAGGGACTGCTTAGATTATCAAACAAGTCCAATTCTCTTTGAGTAACATTTTGATCTAGAAGAAATTGACGCTCGACTTTGAACAAAACCCTAAACGGTCCTTTTCAATTTATTTTACTCATGAGCCTAGTGGCCAAATTTATTGGAGACATTTGGTTGATGAAGATGTTTCTCCATACCCTAATTTAATTATTTGATATGTTATGGTATTGAAAGAAAAAAGAATCAAACTGATGATATGTGAGTGTCCTTAATTAATTAAGTTACAAGCTCGTTATTGATACATGTAGTTTGCGTTCTTTTCACGTATATGGAATTTACTGTGATGTTCTTAAAAAAAAAAGAAAAGGGAAGTGATGAGATTAGGTGGTGTTTTGGAAACGCACTAAAAGCTAAATGAAGAGTTAAAATGTATAATGTTTGTCTAATCAGACAATGTATCCGGTTGCACGAAGGGTCCCACCGGATCTAGTGCTGTGGTGCTGGTGGTCTATATTCAAAGATGAGTGATTTAAAATTGAAATTTTGAACATAAAAGTAAATGTAAATAACCATTAGAAGGGAAGTTTTTTTGGACTTCTCATTAGTTTTCCTTAGATAATAAACTTATTTTTTAAGGGGATAACTGACTATTTTGGTTTGGCGGCTTCTTCGTGATAAACTTCTTATCGAATGTGTACTTCAACGATGTGGTGTTTCTTTGGTGTTCATTTGTTGTTTGTATTATAATTCAGAGCAATCTATTGTTCATCTTTTCTTAGGTTGTCGGATATCTAGCAGCTTTGGAGGTGGTTAGCATGTCAATTTGGTACTTTTTTGTCTTTAGATTCTGTGGTTGCTTTTTGAGATGCCTACGTACGTAAGCCCTTTTCTCACACGGCTTCTAAAGCATCTCAAACTACATTCAACGTTTTCTATAAAAATCACGAAAAAGGTGCAAAAATATTGGATTATTTCTCAATATTTGTGTAATACAATGGTACTCTTTTATATATTTGCACAAAAAGGATGTAGAATTGGATTAAGCCACACAGGGGATCATATCTCAATTTATGCATGTCATCCTTGCACGAAGATCATGCCACTCTTTTATGTAAATCCAAACCCAAGCCTAAAAACAGAATCCGACGCGAAGATTTTCCAGAAGGTTACCCATCCCAGTACTTCGAAGTTCACCGGTGCACTCGAGTTGGTATTAATACTCGCATCACATTTAGTTTGTCTTCGGGCTTGGGGTGTCCCTCTTTGTAGGCACATGCTTTAGTTTGGGGTATACAAATATGAAGTGATCACAAACAGTAGACTATTTACATTCGGGTGTTTAGTTAAAATTCATTTGTAATGATCTAAATGAATGTTGAGGATCAGTCTGGAGTTAGTTGATAGTTACAATCAGAGAGAACTGAGACACAAAGTGAGAAGAAGAGAAGGTGAAGTCCTTGAAAGGGTACTGAATGTCAGTACGCTGTAGCGAGGAGCCGGAGATGCTTGGTGGCCAGAAGGATTGATAAAGCTTCTTCATCCTTTCCCCTTACGTCTCCGCCTTAACAGAACGAAGGAGAGAGCTGGAACCAATTCCGGTTCGCTATATGCCTATATGTTTACTCTCATTGACTAGAATCATAATTCGGAGTTTAGTAATATGAGACACTTACAAAAACAGAAGTGCATGCATAGGCTGTAAATTTACATTCATCATACGCTATGAAGGGTTGCAGTGATTGTCAAGCTATTTACATTTCATCATATGGTTGACAAATCGCAGAAGTGCATACATAGGCTGCAAATTTACATGAGCCAAGACACGTTATAATCGGCCTATTCAACGTTCTGTCAGTTTTTGAAAACTGGTGTGGAATGCAGATAAGAAGCGATAAGAGGGGCTGCTTTTCAAAAAATGGTGTGGAATGCAGATACGAATGTAAGGTTTCTGGAGTAATAGGAGTTGACATTGTCACGCTCTTAATGCTAAAAACTCCCTGACATTCTGAAGAATGCCTTTGTCATAAGGATTCCTGAACCTAATACTTGTGAAATTTTTCCCTGGACGGGCAAAAGATTAGGCATTACAGTCTGCATACAGGTGGAAGTTTACGAAGATCCAGAATTTCTGCTGCGACGTGCACTTACCTGGATGCGGTTGAACAACTGTTGGAACTCTTTCTTCCAGTTTATCTGCAAAAGAAGAAACCAAAATGAAAATTGTTCTATTTTGAATTGGGCTAAAAGATTCATGAATAAGAGCGGAATACGCGTAATATTTCCAGTCGTTCGAAAGGTCAGTTGTTAATAAGCTTAGGGACATATGGTCCCTCCCTCTCAAACACACACACACGTACGCATCAACCCATCATTTGTTTCTCTTATTATATGCTCAATGCTCATCGATCATTGAGGAATTGAACTTACCCACTCATCAGTTCTGATGTTGAAGCATACACAATATATATGCCAGATCACAAACACCACCCACTCATACACAATTGGATGTTTATTAGATTTCATATGAAGCGACCTAATAGGGATAAATCATTCAGAAAGTAGCATAAGTCACAGAAATGCATTAGTACAAACCTGCCGCACCAACTGGAGAACGATGAACAGAATTGTGCTAACAACTAAATTTTCAGAAATAGTAGGCTGCGAAATCGATTAAAAGAAATCAATTTAAGTTGCAGAGGCATTGATAATTTATGTTTTTAAGTAATTTAACTTATGTGTCAAAAAACCACACTTGATTTGATTTTTTTTTTTTTAAATGTTGCCGGGTGCAAGGACCTACCTCCAAGCTAGGTTTATGTAAGATCCTGGACTTGGCAGCAACTGAAAAAGAGTACAGGAACTCAAAAATGTAACCAACAAATTATTTTCAAAAGTCATCGAACAGGAAAACAAAAAAATAGTCTGTAACTTGGATAAGAATCAATCGAAATTCACAACAATATTGTTAGCTTACAGAGTGACGCGCATACTAAATAAGAAGCTTTAGTACTGATGAGTTCCTGTTGAAGTTTTAAGTTAAACTTTGTGTGTCTTTCATAATCAGCAATATACAAAGTTACAAGAATATATAGGAAAGGAGGGAGCAGCATGCATCTAACCGAGAAACCCTAGTGACCGCATGCAGCGTCCGAGTGACCAGATAAACCAAGGCTTAATCTAATCCTCAAACCAAGGTGATTACACCAAATCCTAGGCTAAGAAACAAATCAGAAACAAATCAGTCAACTTCCTTTAATAAAGGGAAGATGGCTGTTACATTGTGGTACAATGATGATCACCTTGATAACTAGGATTTGGTGGCTCAAGATCAAAGGACAAGCTGATTACTTGAAGTATACTTCAACACTCCCCCTCAAGCTGGACCGAGAAGGTTAATTGATCCAAGCTTGCCTAAGAGACGATGAAGTGGGACCGATGACAGTGCCTTGGTGAAAAGATCTGCAAGTTGGGCATGGTTGCGCGTGAAGACAGTCTTGATGACCTGAGCTTGAACTTGAGTTCTGATGAAATGGCAATCCACTTCAATGTGTTTGGTGCGCTCATGGAACACAGGATTAGCAGCAATATGTATAGCTGCCTGATTATCACACATAAGCGACATAGGTGTAGGACTAGGAAACCCTAAGTCTGAAATGAGACCTTTAAGCCAGATTAGTTCACAAGCCGTGATTGCCATTGCTCGATATTCAGCCTCTGCGCTGGAGCGAGCAACAACTTGTTGTTTCTTACTTTTCCATGTTACTAGATTACCACCAACAAATGTACAATAGCCGGTTGTGGATTTTCTGTCAATTGCATTCCCTGCCCAATCTTCATCCTTGTAGCCACTAATAACAGTAGAATGATTATTGTGCGTAATGATACCTCTCCCTATGGAGCCTTTGAGGTAGCGTAAGATCCTCTTAACAATGTGGAGATGATGCACAGTGGGTGAATGCACGAATTGACTGACCATGCTGACTGCTTAAGTTATATCTGGTTGAGTGATAGTAAGGTAGATGAGCCTACCCACCAGCTTTTGATAGTGTCTTACATCATGCAAAACTTCTCCATCCATGTCGAGCTTCAGTTTACAATCAACAGGTGTAGTGGCAGGTTTGCAATCGAGCATTTTTTCTTCCTTGAGAAGATCCATCACATATTTTCGTTGGTGAAGAAATAGCCCCTTTGAAGATGTTGCCATTTCTATGCCTAGGAAGTATTTCATCCTTCCCAAATCTTTGATAGCAAAAGTCTGGTGCAATGAGAGCTTCAGAGCAGCAATCTCTGTAGCACTATCCCCAGTGATAATAAGGTCATCAACGTAGATGAGTACCACTAGCTTCCCATTGATACCAGTACAAACAAACAATGAAGAGTCAGCATTACTGCGTACAAAACCAAATTTTTCCAGCACTGAGCTGAGCTTGGCATACCAAGCTCGTGGAGATTGCTTCAATCCATATATTGCCTTGTGCAATTTGCAAACCATGTTACCTTTAAGGCCATCATAACCTGGAGGGGGCTGCATATATACTTCTTCCTGGAGTTCTCCGTGAAGAAATGCATTCTTCACGTCCATTTGATAGAGAGACCATCCACAATTGATTGCCATAGAGAGTAGAACCCTGACTGTGTTCATCTTGGCAACGGGGGCAAACGTTTCCTTATAATCCAGTCCAAAAGTTTGAGTGAAGCCTCGAGCAACAAGCCGAGCCTTGTGTCTCTCTATGGAACCATCAGCTCCATACTTGATTTTGTAAATCCATCGACTTCCAACAGCCTTTTTTCCTAGGGGAAGTTGAACCATACTCCAAGTGTGATTTGCTTCCAAGGCTTTAAGCTCTTCTGCCATTGCTTGTTTCCACTGTGGGAGAAGAGCAGCTTCCTGATAGTTTTTTGGCTCACAGTGCTTATCAAGAGTATTAAGAAAGTCAGCATAGGTGGAGGACAGTGCACTGAAAGTTTGAGTGATAGGATACCGTGAAGCATAAGTTACATAGTCCTGTAATTTTGCTGGTGGATTTCTGGTTCGAGGAGGATTTCTCCTGAGCACTAGAGGCTCATGAACTGAGGATGGCTCTTGGTCTCTCTCACTACTGTGAGAATGAACTGAATGGTTTAATTCATCTTGAGATTCCCTTAGATCGTGTGCTTCAGTGACTAAGCTTTCTTCCAACATAGGACCGGTGAAAGTTTGAGGCAGTGGTAACAGATTGAACACCTCATCCCCCTGACTTGTAGTGGTTCCATTCTGAGTAAAATAAGGAGTGCTTTCTTCAAATTTAACATCCTTGGACACAATGCATTTCTTGGTGACTGGATTGAAACACTTGTATCCTTTTTGAGTGGAAGAATACCCAAGAAATATACATTTAGTTGCTCTTGCATCTAGTTTGTCACGATTCAGTGCTTGAATGTGGACAAAGCAGACACAACCAAACACCTTGAGATGTGTTAAATCAATTTTTCTGTCTTTGAGCACTTCATAGGGCGATTTAAACCCTAGCACCTGACTTGGAAGTCTGTTGATGAGATAGGTCGCAGTAAGAATGGCAAACGACCAGAATTTTTTTGGAACATTCATATGTATCATGAGAGAACGTGTCTTCTCCAAGAGATCTCGATTTTTCCTTTCTGCCACCCTATTTTGTTGTGGGGGTACCTACACAGCTTGTTTGGTGAATGATGCCCTGTGAACTTAGATATTGAACCATGTTGTTGGACATAAATTATGTGCCATTGTCTGATCTTAACACTTTAATATGTGACTGAAATTGGGTTTTAACATGGATGTGAAAGTGTTTGAAGATGGTAAACACCTCACTTTTTGATTTCATCAGATAGAGAAAACTAACTCGAGAGAAATCATCAATAAACAAGGCAAAGTATTTAAACCCTTCCATTGATTCGGTTGTTGGTCCCTATACATCGGAGTGTACAATTTCAAAAGGTTTACAAGTTCTAGACTGGGAATTTCCAAAAAGCAGCCTAGTAAATTTGGATAACTGACATGTATCACATGTAGTATGTGACTTACTAACATTTGGGAATAGTTTTGACAAAACAAACTCGGAAGGATGAGCTAATCTCCTATGCCAAAGTTGGTTTTCATCTATGGACTTTAATTGAACTTGAAGAGCCCGAGTAAAACTGGAGTTCTTGCACAGGTAATAAAGTCCATTTATGAAGACCCCTTCACCAATCATCTTCATGGTGAGAACATCCTGAAACAGTACATTATTTGGTGAGAAGATAGCACGACAATTGAGGGTTTTTGTGATTTTTCCAATTGATAAAAGTTGGAATGGGAAAGATGGAACATATAGGACAATGGAAGGTGTTTTGTTTGAAAGCAGGTTGATTTCTCCCTTACCTAAAACTAGAACATTTTTTCCATTTGCAACTGACACATGTGATGGACTAGAAAAAGGTTTAAACCTATGCAAATTTGTAACTTTGTTTGACATGTGATCAGTGGCACCAGAATCGATTATCCAGCAATCATTTTCAACACTAGTTAATAAGGCAGTAGAGAAAGCTTTGAGAATACCTGGTGCCTCGTTACTTGATACGTTTTTATTTCCAGCAAGAAACCCAGCAAATTGTCCCAACATAGCTGTGTGATTCCCTCATTCACTATTAGAACCAGATGAGTCTCTTCCATGTCCCTTACTTTGCAAGTATGCAGCAAACTCATTGATGAGAGTTAATGGGTTTGTCGTGAAATCAACAGACCCTTGGTGCATGGTGGGGGAAGATTGAACAGCAGCAAGTTGAGCCTTGAAGTGGGATTGCTGTGAAGACCTTGGTATAATTTTTCCATCTTTGGTGAACTTAGGTTTAAGTTCAGGATGGAGTTCCCAACACTTTTATTCTACATGTCCGATTGCATCACAATATTTGCACTTTAGGTGTGAGTTTCTGCCCTTGTACACCTTGGCTTCTGAGAGCTTGGAATTTGAGGCATATGCTCGAGACTCCGTCAATCGTGGGCTGTGTTCAACACTCATCACCTTCTTCCGTGCTTCTTCTCTTTGAATAGTAGCACATACATTGTTGAAGGAGGGCAACTCTTGACTCAACAGGATGTGACTTCTTAGATCTTCATACTCTGGGCTCAAACTCCCTAACAGCTGATAGATTCTGTCTTCCTCAGCACGTTTTAGGAGAATGTTCAGATCTGTAGTGTGTGGAAGATACACATCCAGCTCATTCCACATGGTTTTGAGCCTTCCAAGATGTTGAACAAAAGCTTTCCCTTCTTGCTGAATACTTGCAATGTCTTTCTTCAGTTGAAAGACTCGAGCATAATTGTTTTGACATACATATCCTCCAAGGCCTTCCACAGGTCTTGTGAGGAGTTTGAGTAACTGAAAATCTCAGCTACATGTTTTTCCATGGTGTTGAGCAGCAACGACATAACCAGTTAGTCCTTGCACAGCCAAGCACCATACATGGGAGATGAATGGTCTGGGACTTCCACACTTCCATTTACAAACCCTAATTTTCATCTTCCACCGAGAGCTAGTGAGACAGCTCGAGACCAAGGCAGATAATTGAATTCGTTCAATAAGATTGAACATAAACGTTGATTTGTGTTAACCTCAATATCTGAGGCCTCTGAGAACGTAACATTTGAGGGAGGAACAACAGAATCCCCCCCCCCCCCCAAGATTCACAGACCCTTCTTCAGCCATAGTTTAGGCTTGAAGAATGATTTGCAGAAACAATTTGCAACAGAAGACTGGCAGAGACAGGTTACAAAGGAACTTGCTCTGATACCATGTTGAAGTTTTAAGTTAAACTTTGTGTGTCTTTCATAATCAGCAATATACAAAGTTACAAGAATATATAGGAAAGGAAGGAGCAGCATGCCTCTAACCGAGAAACTCTAGTGACCGAGAAACCCTAGTGACTGCATGCAGCGTCCGAGTGACTAGATAAACCAAGGCTTAATCTAATCCTCAAACCAAGGTGATTACACCAAATCCTAGGCTAAGAAACAAATCAGAAACAAACCAGTCAACTCCCTTTAATTAAGGGAAGATGGCTATTACATTGTGGTACAATGATGACCACCTTGATAACTAGGATTTGGTGGCTCAAGATCAAAGGACAAGCTGATTACTTGAAGTATACTTCAACAGTTCCAAACAGAAGAATTAGGAAAAGGGGATGATTCTTTTGGCCTGTACAACAAAGGCATTGATATCATTAACTACTGACGACTGCAATACAACCAACGGGAATATCGGTTGCCACCATTGCAGGCCAATTTAAAATGAAATTACATAGCTTGAACTGACTTGTATGGAGACTACTAGTAGACAAAGAATTGTTATTTACCTATACAGTTCCCAAAAGCTGGACAATGGTGGTCGAGACCCTTTACGTATGCCTTGCAGCTCCTGCAATATCGTATCCTCGTACCTAAACCAGAACCCTGAGAAGGACAGAGCATGATCAGCATCGAGATTACAATTCGCGTGATACTGGAGCCAATGTATTCTTTAGCGTATTATTACATCAACTGTCAATCTGTACCGCATATTCAAATAAGAATCAACTTATCAACAGTTCAAGTTAGGCATTTGACAAACATGCTAACTCTTGCTAGTAAAAACCAAAAATCACTTATCGTTCTAATAGCGTACTAGTGAAAAAAAAATATGGAGAGAACTGAATAGTAATACTAGTACCTCAGTTGACAGATGATATAAACACTTGCTAAAACCTCCAACTCCTGCACAAGTTAAAAAGTTCATTAAAAAAATGCATTACACTACGAAACAACTTATTAACCAAGGCATTTTTTAGTTTCGACATAATTAGTATCCTAATCCCCTCAAAATTATGTTTTGCATCAAAATAGATGGAACCCAAGTTCAAAATCTCCAACCTTTTCATGATTATCAACTTGAGAAACTGACCCGCCACAACCTTGTACAAAGTTATGGAAGGTTGGAAAAGCTATAACAGAACGCCAAGTTTCTCACCAATGTACATACCCACTTAACGTTGAGTTGCTTGTATTATAATACATTAGAGATTACATTAAGGTTTTGAAAACCCCATTTACAAAGAATATTTGAAATCCAAATATACACAGATAAAGAGATTTACGCAGCTACAAAAGATATGAGAAAGTCATAAGCTTAACCAACTGTTATAATATAAGAATTAGAAGACAACTCAAACACTTGAACTAGTGTTGACTTTAACTAAATGAGAACTTCGTCTAACATCCCCGCAAGCTGACAGGACGAGGAACAACTGGAAGCTTGGACACCAAAAGCTTGAATCTCGATGAAGACAAACCTTTTGTAAACAAGTCTACTATTTGATCTTGTGAACATATAAAATTTACCAGAAGTTCACAACGAATAACTTTCTCCCTTACGTAATGGTAATCGACCTCCAAATGCTTAGTTCGTGAATGGAAACACAAGATTCGAAGCCAAGGCTATAGAGGAAACATTATCACACCATATCTGTGGACGAACCAAAGTAAGCTGTTGTTGAAAACTGAGAGTTTCAATATTCATATTTTTCATAAAAAGTACAAGGGGTCTGATCAGAGTATATGTACAAGAAAGAAAGTGGAAGACAGCTAATTACAATCCGTTGAAATAAGGACAAAAGATAACCTGCTGCCTACATACTGAAAAGGACGTGGACCATTGCCCTAGAAACTAGGGTTATGGGTTATCAGACTGCACATCAGGTATAAGCACATGTCTTGAACGAAACTGCAGGATCACTTCACTGTTAAAGATGGCTCAACACAGAAACCTTAGGTCGACTAAATTGAGAAACCTTAGGTCGACTAAATCTTCCAATCCAATACTCCCCCTCAAGCTGGATCAAAAAGATTGATTGATCCAAGCTTGAACAAAATGCGTTGAAAAGCAGTGAATGGCAGTGCCTTGGTAAGAATATCCGCGAGCTGATCATGGCTTCTTGTGTAGTGAGTGTCGATGACTTTGGACAGAACTTGGGCTCGAACATAATGACAGTCAACCACTATATGTTTTGTGCGTTCATGAAAAACAGGATTTGATGCAATATGCATCGCAGCCTGATTATCACAGTACATAGACATTGGCTGACTATGAGAGAAGCCCAAATCCAGAAGAAGACCCTTGAGCCAAATGAGTTCGCATGCTGTGGAAGCCATGGCGCGATACTCGGCCTCGGCGCTAGACCTTGCAACAACGCTTTGCTTTTTACTTTTCCAGGTAACCAAATTACCTCCCACAAAGGTGCAGAAACCAGTGGTGGATTTACGATCAATGGAGTTTCCCGCCCAATCAGCATCAGTGTATGCTGAAATATGTGTATGTCCATTATTCTTCATTAAGATTCCTCGTCCAACAGAACCCTTTAAGTAATGAAGGATGTGATGAATAATCTTTAAATGAGCCATAGTTGGTGAATGCATGAATTGGCTAACGATACTTACAACATAAGAGATGTCAGGACGTGTAATGGTGAGGTAGATGAGTTTGCCAACCATTCTCTGATAATAACTTAGATTAGAGACTGAATCACAATGAGATTCTAGTTTAAGATTGGTATCCAACGGTGTTCGAGCAGGCTTGCAATCCGTCATTTCCGCTTCTTGGAGAAGATCAAGGACATACTTGCGCTGATTTAAAAAGAAACCTTTACAAGAGTGTGCCATTTCAATTCCCAAAAAATATTTGAGATTTCCAAGATCTTTGATGGCAAATTTGTTGCTGAGATATTGTTTGAGAAAGGTGATCTCTGAAACATTATCACCTGTTACAATAAGATCATCCACATATATAAGCACCACCAATTTTCCCGCTGAGCTGGTTCGAACAAACATGGAGGAATCAACATGACTCCTACGAAACCCAACTTGTTCAAGAACAAAACTAAGCTTAGCGTACCAAGCTCGAGGAGATTGCTTAAGACCATAAATTGCTTTGTGGAGTTTGCACACCAAACTTGTGTCAGTGGATTGAGGATAACCTGGAGGAAGTTTCATGTAAACCTCTTCTTCAAGATCGCCATGCAAGAAGGCATTCTTGACGTCCATTTGAAAAAGAGGCCATGCATGATTAATTGCGACTGATAATAACACCCACTGTGTTCATTTTTGCAACAGGAGCAAATGTCTCCTTATAATCAACTCCATATGTTTGAGTGAACCCACGAGCAACCAAACAAGCTTTGTGTCTCTCAATAGTGCCATCTGAATTAAACTTGGTCTTGTAGACCCAACGGCTTCCCACTGTCTTCTTGCCCCTGGGAAGCTTGACAATTGTCCATGTGTGATTCTCATGAAGAGCTTGAAGCTCGTCAGCCATGTCTTTTCTCCACTCATCATAAAGATTAGCCTCTTGAAAAGTTTGTGGCTCATGGACCCCAGTGATGGTACTTAAAAATGCAGTATAAGTAGATGAAAATTTGTTATAATCAATGGCATTAGTCAAAGGATACCTGGCTGTATAGGTTACATAATCAAGTAACCTGGATGGTGGATGCCTTTCCCGAGCAGGGTTGCGACGGGCAACATGGGGTTGATCTGAAAGATCTATCAAACAGGCCTCATGATTTGAACTGGTGGTACTGGCAGCAGTAACTTGAACTTCAGGTGTTTCATGTGTATTAATGACTTCCTGTTCAGTTTGCATTTGTTGAGATATTGGCACTGCAGTATGACTAGGTACCAATGTTGGCTCATCACAACCAGAATATGACATAGGGAAGAGTTTAAACAGGTGCTCCCCCTGCCGAGAATAATCCATAGGACGTGAAAAATAAGAGGTGCTTTCATCAAATTTGACATCCCTTGAAACCACCATTTTTCGAGTTGTGGGGTTGTAGCATCGATACCCCTTTTGTGTGGATGAATAGCCTAGGAACACACATTTTTCAGCTCTAGGATCCAACTTGTCACGGTTGGGAGCTTGAACATGAACAAAGCAGATACACCCAAAGACCCTCAGATGCGCCAAAGTGAGTTTTCTTCCTTTCAGGACTTCGTAGGGTGATTTGAAGTCCAAAACTTTACTAGGTAATCTATTAATGAGATAAGTGGCAGTGAGCACTCCTTGGGACCAAAACTTCTTTGGGACATTCATGTTAAACATAAGTGCTTTAGTTTTCTCAAGAAGATCCCTATTCTTTCTCTCGGCTATTCTATTTTGTTGGGGTGTTCCAACACAACTTGTTTGATGTAGAATGCCATGCAAGCTCAAGTATTGTGACATGTTATGAGACATATATTCGGTGCCATTATCTGATCTTAAAACATGAATGTGTGAAGAGAATTGAGTGATGACAAGTTTATGAAAATCTTTAAAAACATTCACAACTTCACTTTTAAATTTCAAAAGATACAACCAAGTGATCCTTGTGAAATCATCCACAAAGGTTAAAAAATATTTGTATCCATCAAAGGATTCCAAAATGGGTCCCCAAATATCAGAATGCACGATTTCAAAAGGAGTACTAGCCCTTGACATAGATGAAGTAAATGGTAATCTAGCAAACTTTGACAAATGACAAACATCACAAGAGTTTGTGATTTTGCAAAAGGTTGGAAACAAAGTGGACAAAACTCTTTCAGAGGGATGCGCTAGCCGTTGGTGCCAAAGTTGTTGTTCTTGTGCTAATCTTGAATTAACTTGGAAGACTTTGGGAACTTGGATGTCTTTGGATAGACAATATAGGCCATTTAAGAAGAAACCCTCACCAATCGTCTTCTTGGTAACTAGGTCCTGAAAAATGACATTGTGAGGAGAAAAGATAGCAAGACACTTGAGTGAATTTGTAATTTTTCCAACAGATAAGAGTTGGAAAGGGAATGAAGGAACGTAAAGGGCATCAGACTCTATATTCCTAGAGATCAAATTTACTTTTCCCTTTTCCCAAAACTGGAGCCCCATTGCCATTGGCAACTGATACATGAGAAGGAATTGACACTTTTTGAAAATCATGTAAAGTTGTAGATTTATTTGTCATATGATCAGTGGCGCCCGAATCTATAATCCAATAATCATGCATACTACCGACTTTGAGAGCAGTTGAGAAGGATTTTAGAATACCTGATATGTCTCTTGATGATGTGCTTTGATTGTCAGCCAAAAAACTTGCAAAGTGACCAAGTAGTGCAGTCTGATTATTGTCACAATGGCTGGCTCCATGGTCGATTCTTCCTTGTTTCTTAGAAAGGAAAGCCGCAAATTCATTGATTAATGTAGTTGGATTGGAAGTGAAGTTTAGTATCCATTCGGTAGATGAAGAAGCTGCATGGTCTGCATGATTGGCTTTGAAAGGAGAATTATGAGAGAATTTTGAGAGGCCCTTCTGATCTCTTGAAAACTTTGGTTTTAATTCAGGATGAAAAATCCAACACTTGTCCCTTGAATGTCCACCTGCATTGCAATAACTACACTTCAAATCTCTTTTGCCCTTGTAGCTTTTCTCCTCAACACCCTTATGATTAGAGGCATAAGCCCTGACATCTGGCATGCTTGGCTTGACTTCCATTTTCATTACTTTTCTGCGCACCTCATCTCGCTGAATGGTAGCACAGACACTAGAAAAAGATGACAGGTTAGAGTTCATCAAAATGTGACTTCGAAGATCTTCGAACTCAGAATTGAGGCTTGCCAAAAGCTAAAATTTTTTGTCTTCCTCAGCCCTCTTCATTAGCACCGTAGCATCAATAGTATGAGGACGATAGACGTTCATTTCGTTCCACATAGTTGTCAGCTTCCCAAGATGTTGCACGAAGGGTTGTCATTCCTGCTGCAAGCTAGAAATATCTCTCTTTAATTGAAAGACACGAGCTGAATTGTTCTGGTTTCCATACATTTCTTTGAGATTCTTCCAAAGATGCATGGATGACTCAGCATAGCTGAAGATCTCAGCAATTTTTCGCTCCATTGAGTTGAGCAGCCAAGACATGACCAACTGGTCCTTGCATAACCAAGCTTCATAGCTTGAAGAAGAAATCTCAGGCATTGGAATGGCTCCATTAACATAGCCAAGTTTGGATCTTCCTCCTAGAGCTAATGTAACAGCCCTTTCCCAGGGAAGATAATTAAACTCGTTTAAAAGAACTGAACTAAGACGTTGGTTTGGGTTGAACTCAACATCAGGAAAAAAATGAAGGTGAAGAGACGTGAGAACTTTCTCCTTCAAGATTTTTAGAACTTTGTTCAGCCATAGTTGTGGGTTGAAAGATAGCTCAAAGAACCAACAGAAAAATATACAGAGACAGGCCGATTAGGGTCACAGCTCTGATACCATGTTGAAAACTGAGAGTTTCAATATTCATATTTTTCACAGCGGTACTTTTTCATAAAAAGTACAAGGGGTCTGATACCATGTTGAAAACTGAGAGTTTCAATATTCATAAGTGGACATCACATATCGACGGATCCGTTTAATGAGTATTGGTTAGAGCGTGCATGAACTGGAATACCTGGTTCACAGCGTACGAGAGATCAAGACGCATGATTGTCAAGTTGCAAGGCGCCAACGATACTTCTGTAAGTCTGTGGATTAGGATGAGGCTCTCCCACATACATGCTCAGTTTGCATCAACAAACTTGGTGCGTTTCAAGAGATCCAAGGCATACTTTGTCTGACTGAGATGGATTTGATGATTGAAATAGGACACTTCGACACCGAGAAAATAGTGAAGAGGTCTTAAATCTTTCATGGAAAAGAGCGTCCCCAACTTCTAATCAAGTGATGCATTTGAACTAGGTTATTGCCTGTAAGCAAAATATCGTCCACATAAATCAACAAAATCAAATAAACTCCTCTTTGAAAATTTTGCAAATCAAAGAAAAAAAACAAAAAGTTGGGATTTTACCCTTACATTTGCTCTTGCTTCAAGAAGCTTTTCAATGGTTCCAATGGGTAAATTGCGTAAAAAATTATCCTAAATGGGAGGATTTCACAAAAAAATTTTGCCGAGAGTTTGGTCCTTCTGATCTTATGGATTGTACTGAAAACTTGGTGAAGCTACGTTAAACTGGATTGCTCAGGACTATATCACATAGTTTAGGCATTTGGCAAATCTTATAGTGGAAATGACTCCTGGACTCTTAGAGAGCTGTTTCATTGGAGGATTGAAACCCAAAATTCGTCATGATGTTAAGATCTTGAGACCTTTTGATGTTCATGAAGCTATTG
This sequence comes from Cotoneaster glaucophyllus, assembly GCA_036320875.1. NCBI lineage: Eukaryota > Viridiplantae > Streptophyta > Magnoliopsida > Rosales > Rosaceae > Cotoneaster > Cotoneaster glaucophyllus. The sequence continues at coordinate 9,789,944 of CM070058.1, read as the reverse complement.
CATATTCTTAGCAAGTGGATGCAAAATTAGCAGAAATACAGGTACGATCATTCTCTCGGACTCCCTTTTCTACATCACAATTTCGATCTACACCTCTATCTGATACTACAATTTACCAAAGCCTGATTCTTCTGCAAAAAATGATACTTTTAGACATCTAACATCAGCTGAAATTGAGTTTAGACGCAAGAACAAACTATATTTTAATTGTGATGAGAAGTTCTCCAGGGATAATATTTGTATGAGGCCTAAGAGACAGGTTCTATTAATTGATGTGTATGATAGTGAAGATAATGTGGTACCTGTTTCTGATGAAAATGATGAACCGGAAGTGACTGCTTGTGCAGTATATGGTGTAACTGCCCCCAAATCCATAAGAACAACGAAGGTAAATGGTTTGGTTATGAATTGCCCTGCCATTTTTCTTATGGACGCAGGAAGTTCACATAACTTCATTGACATCTCTTTGGTTAAACACCTTAAAGGTCAATTGGATACCACACATCCTTTCACTGTCAAGATTGCTAATGAGGGATCTCTCACGAGTACCGGTTGCTTAGCTAAAGTCCCTTTCAGAATTCAGAATTATGCTACTATACTTGATTTTTATGCAATACATCTAGGTGGTTGTGATATTGTCATGGGAGTTCAGTGGCTAAGAACCTTGGGACCAGTTTTGTGGGATTTTAATAAGATGGTAATGCAGTTTGTAAGTGGTAATACTACTTTTTCTATCTCAAGTGCTCTAACTCATGATCCATAATCTATTTCTTATCTTCAAATGGACAAACTCTTTCATCAAGAATGTTGTCTAGGGGCTGCTTTATTTGTGATTCAACCAGATTCAGCAGTTTCATCTACAAACACAGTTTCTCAGTTAAGGTGTCAGCAAGATACTGAATTACAAGTCCTCTTGGAGAAATATCAACCTCTCTTTCAACCTCCTTTTGGTTTACCCCCTTCCAGATCACATGATGATAGAATCCCTTTACTTGAAGGTTGTAAGCCTCCTAGTGCCAGACCTTCATTTCCAAAAGACAAATTGAAAAGTGTGTTAAAGAATTGCTAAATTCTGGTTTCATTCGACCAAGCCATAACCCTTTTTCTTCTCCAGTGTTGTTGGTAAAGAAAAAGAAGAGTACTTGGACGATGTATATGGACTACAGGGCACTTAACTTATTGACAATCAAAGATAAGTATCCCATCCTTTGATTAATGAACTTTTGGATGAACTTTTTGGTGCAACATATTTTTCCAAATTGGATCTTCGGTCTGGCTATCATCAAATTCGTGTACACCCTAATGATATTGATAAAACAACCTTTAGAATTCACGAGGGACATTATGAGTTTCTAGTTATGCCTTTTGGCTTAACAAATGCACCTGTCACTTTTCAGAGTTTAATCAATGAGATATTTAGACCTTATCTACGAAAGTTCATCTTGGTATTCGTTGATGATATATTGATCTATAGCTAATCCTGGGAATTACATTTGCATCATTTGAGTATTACTCTTGAACTGCTTCAAAATCATCAATTGTTTGTTAAACTGTCAAAGTGTGCTTTTAGAAAGACACAATTGACTACTTGGGCCATATTGTCTCTAGAAATGGAGTGGCTGCTGACCCCTCCAAGCTTAAGGTTATTGCAGATTGGCCTTTACCTACTTCTGTGAAAGCGTTGAGAGGGTTTTTGGGTTTAACTGGTTACTACATGAATTTCATCCCTCAGTTTGGAAGAATCAGTGATCCATTGACTCAATTAACCAGGAAATATTGCTTTAAGTGGTCCATTGACTCATTTAACCAGGAAAATTGCTTTATTATCATAACTGATCACCATGGCCTCAAATATTTCCTCCAAAATAGGGCCAATTCTCATTTCCAACATAAATGGTGTCGAAGTTACTTGGATTTGATTATGAAATCCAGTACAGAAAGGGTGTTGATAACAAAGCAGCAAATGCCTTGTCAAGGGTATTTAATTCCCAAACTGAATATGTATTTGACTCTAAAATAGGTGGTGATGTTTCTTCAAATTCACCACTAATTGAGGAGGAATTATTTTCCATATCATACCCATATTTGTCTTGACTTGATGACCTAAGAAGGCATGTGGAAAAGGATGAATGGATTCTGGCCAAATCTAAGGTTGTGTTAGATTCCACTTCAGAGACTACACCACTGGCTCATTTGAAGTACCAGCTTGATAATGGGTTTTTGAAATACAAAAACAGGATAGTTGTCAGTCCTACAAGCCCTTGGAGAGCGAGACTGTTTGAAGAGCACCATTGTACACCTTCAGCTGGTCATGCGGGTTTCCTCAAAACTTACAAAATTCTCTCTAGGTCATTATTAGGAATGAATGAAAAAAAAATATCAAGGAAATGGTGGCTGGTTGTACCATTTGCCAACAAAACAAATGTGAAACACTTGCTCATGCGGGACTTCTCAATCTTCTGCCTATTCCTCAGAGAGTATGGTATGATATCTCTATGGACTTCATTACTGGATTTCCACCTTGTAGAGGCAAAATAGTCATATTTGCGGTAGTTGACAGGTTCTCCAAGTATGCTCATTTCCTTTCGCTGTCACATCCATACATTGCCCTCTCAGTGGCTCAAGTTTTCATTGAACATGTTTTTAAACTACATGGAATGCCCACTTTCATAGTTAGTGACAAAGATTCCATTTTTATCAGCTCATTTTGGAGATAATTTTATAAACTACAAGGTTCAACTCTTTGCCTTAGTTCCCGTTTCCACCCTCAAACTGATGGCCAGACTGAGGTTCTCAATAAATGTTTAGAAACATGTCTCATGTGTTTTTGTAACTTGTAGCCTAAACAATGGTAGAAATGGTTACCTTGGGCGGAATGGAGTTATAATACTTCTTTTCATTCTGCTACAAAACTCACACCTTATGAAGTAGTATATGGGCAGCCTCCACCACATGTGCCCACATATGAAGCTGGTACAACTAAGATCGACTTAGTGGATCATTGGATAGAACCAGAGTCCTATCCATCTTGATTACCAATTTGGAAGCTGCTCAAGCCAGAATGAAAGTTCAGGCAGATAAACATATGACCGAAAGATCATTTGAAGTTGGAGATTTTGTTTATCTTAGATTGGTGCCCTATCAGCAGAGATCATTATCTTTGCATCCCTTTCACAAATTACATCCTCGACTCTATGGACCTTTTGAAATACTTTCTAAGCAATTCTGGGTCAAGGTTGATTTAGATTCTATCATTTACACCCTTTGTCTCTGTGAATGTCAAATCATCCATTAAATTGATAAGTGTTTTGTCAATGTGATGCAAATATGGCTTACATGTTAGCCATATAATAATCTCAAGCTCACTACGTCGTCAGTTTAATGAATTATCATACAATCAATTAAACTGAAGCACAAAGATACAATTTCAATATCTTTGGGTGCAATATGAGACAATTGAAACTTCGTAGCCCATTTTGAAAATCACCCTAAACATGGAGGGTATAAAAATTAGTTAAACCTATCTTCAATTATTTTTAAACCTTTAAAGCACTTTTAAAATTTCATCCTTTGTATAATCCACGTGACAACATATTATTGGACTTATAAACCCTACATTATATGTATGCTTAACTAGCACATTAAGAGCGTGTTTGTTTGCCATTCTTAGCCCTCACTGAATTGGACTAGACTAACATCTAGTCTAATTCTATGTTTGTTAGCAGCATGGATTAGCATTAGTGGGACTAGGAGGGATTCGCCTCCACTAAAGCCTTCACTAGAGGGTCTTAGCCCTCTAAAAAGAACCGGACTGCTAAGACCAGCTTTGTTTGCCCCTCTAATCCTCTGCGAGCTTTGTCGATCTCGTCTTTTCTGCTTTCAGACCCATGGATCTCGTCCTTCGAACATCAACAGCAGTAGCAGTAGCAGTAGCAGATCAACGACTACGTCATCAAATCGATCTCGCCCTTCTGTGGAGGTGACGCAGAGGGTTGATGGGTTGTTTCAGAGGAATCGATCGACATCGGCAACTCAGGTTTCTCTATGCAGTCCAACCTCTCTTTCTCTCACAGGTAACGACTCAAGGTATTCTCTTCCCCCTTCTCCTCCTCTTCTTTTCCTGATTCAAAACAAATCCAAAGTTTCAAATTGCGGATTGAGAATCCGCAGCAATTTATGGGCTGAGGAAAATTGAAATTTCGCAGTCTCGTTACTGTGAAGTTTTAATATTTCAAAGTTTCAATTTGCTGCAGATTTAGTGGAGATTTCTCTCCTAATGATTGGATACTAAATCTATTGGATATTAAATTGTATTATTGTTCTTTTTTGTCTGCAGCTTCTCGAAGTAGCAGAGAAAAAAATGGAGTTTGAACTTTGAATTATCAGTTTGGTATTTGAGGTCTGGTGGGATTAGCCTGAAGAAAAAATGGTGCAAGAATCTTTCAGTGGGAGTAGTCTTTGTGTTTTTTTGTTATTCATGGTGTTTGCTCAATTAATTGGGTATTTTGTGTTTAGAGATTTTGGATTAAACAATTGGTTAAACTTGCAAGTTTATGCAAAAGCAAATTAATTGATTTTTCATTTACCTTCACTTTTTTTTTTTTTTTTTTTTTTTTTTTTTTGTCAAAGGAGAGTTTTATTATAACAAAACACAACTTACAACAAAGTCCTAATAAAAATCTTAATTACAACCAAAAAAGGCCTAAAACAAAGAAAAAACAGAAAAAAAAGACCCAACAATAGTGAGGCCTAGAAACCAAACCGCTTCCGCCAGAAGCTTCCATAGCCATCGCCCCCCCTTTGAAAAAGGTCCATCAGCCGATTCCTATCCTCCGTCCAGTACAGGGCCGACCTTTAGAGGGTGCGAGGAGTGCGTCTGCGGGGGGCCCTCAAATTCTAAAATCCTTCTTAATATATATAAAAAAGCTTGAAAATAATTAATAGATGTTTACCTAGCATGGTTGTCAAGCGCTGGTGCCTTCATGTGGTAGTGCACGGGTTTGACTCCTAATTACTTTCTCATATTTGTTATTTTTGATTTTTTTTTTCAGCCTTGTTTCTTTCATATAGGGCATGTGCAGGGTAACTATTTTGAGATTTTTGAGCTACACTATTTTTTCTATTTTTAAATATTTGTAGTTTAATTTCTTTCATTATAAAAGATAATTTTAATAATAAATTTGTAGTTAGGAATATCATAATAAATTAAAATTCTTAAATCTGATATAATCTTTAAAAGCTCCCATTCCTTATATGATATCATTTAATAGAATACAATTCATAATTAGAATCGTTTATTCTTTTGGTCACCGTTTCAAAGTCAATTATTTTTCATTTCATTTGAAGACCATTGAGTCATCCATATCAAAAAGAAAATTATAGTACAACTATACCTATATTGTTAGATTAAGTTGGTTTAATTGTTTAAGACATGAATCTCAAAATTTTAACTAATCTAATGGCAATCAACGGGAAAGGGGGAGTGAGAGTCATCCTCGATTTAGGGCGTGACGAAAAATGTAATGAAAAAAGTTCATTATAAGATGCTACTAATATCATAACTAGTGATTCGTTTAATACATAAATTTTTCTTGAGATGAACTCTAGATGATAAGAAGAGCATGATTGGTTTTTATTATGGTATTTATACGGTGATATGATAGGTACATAGTCATATCACCATGCTTTTTGTATTTAAAAAGTATGGAGATTCGAACCAAAAACATAAAGGACGTAGATAGGTACATGACCACCACACTATGCTTCATTTTTATTTATTTATTCATTTATTTATTTATTTTTGCGTTATATCAATTTACACACAATAAAAAATAAAAAAATAAAAATGAAAATATAACAGTCAAAATTTAGATTATGCAAGGGCCTCCGTTTGAGTCTCGCACAGGGCCTCCAAAATCTTAGGACCGACCCTGGTCTAGTAGTGCCTCCCCAGATGCCACCTCCAACCCTGCAATTGCTCAACAACCGGAGCACAACCACAAACTAGGGATAATTGGCAACCAAGTGAAGGGAGCCGATTATCAGAATGAAGTTCGTGGATACCCACGAACAACATTGTTGGAACCGACATACAACTCGGAGAAAATTGTTGTGGTTGTAATGCCCGAGCCGGACACCGGAGCTCTACACACAATCTCCCAAAGAAACATGGCTGACAAACGGATCAAGAGAGAAGAGCTTTACCTTCAGGAGAAAAGGAACTGGGAAGGCCAAAGTGAAAATTGGGAAGAGATAACACTAGATGCAGGGAGAGAATAAGGAGAAGAAAAATAAAAACACGGCAATCAACCCCGGCCGAAGCTAAGGTCGATGCCACCGGAAAAGCCCAAGTTCGAAAGACTCACATGCAGTGAGAAACACTCTCAGGTTAGAGAGAAAGAACTCTCACCTAGGAGAGAACTAATGATCTTTTTGAGTATGACTTGAATTATAATGACAGGAGATTGTTACCCTCACTTTGTTAATTATGTTGATTCAAAAGCAGTAGCTTCAAAAGCCAAAAAAAAAAAAAAAAAAAAAAAAAAAAAATTATGTTATTTTTGTTTCTTTTGTTAATTATCGCTTTTTAGTCCGACATTGCATCAAACGCTTCACTAAATTAGTTCAGGTTAGTCTATTCTAACCCAGTTCATCTTAGTCTCTGAAGCTAGTCCAGTCCGAGCGAACAGAACACTCGACGATATCCAAACTAAATGACTAAATTGATGTGCAGTAGTCAATTTTAGGGATGACATTGCTTAATTTTTGAAATTGGAAGTCCAACATGAGGACTTTGGTTCATTTTAAGGATCATTTGATAAAACCTCATGAGGGACAATGATGCCATAATTCAAGTCACTTCAATCCCAGGGCTAAAAACTACAACACCAACCATGCTTCTGTACAATCTCAATGCTCCTCGTTCGACTAGTTCAACTGGGTTGAGCCACAAAATAAGCTACAATTTACAACTAAAACTGGACACTGAAACTAAGCACATAAGTTGAAACGCCCACGCCGTTTGATTAATCCAACAACTTATTTTGTTTAGTAGTCCGACTTCTGCTGCATTCGATTCCAACTCAATCTTGAAGCGGCCAAACATACAAGAAAGATGGCAGGCCAGAGAGATACTTTGATCGGATTCTGATCATGCCGAATGAAGCAAACGTACTGAACCGTCGAGCAAATGCACTGAGCGACGCCGCCAACTAGAGCATAAAATTGAGGAAGACTACCAAAAAGCCACCACAACATTCCGAACCTTCTTATAATAGCTTTTTCCTTCTTACCCTTGTGAATAAGCTCCCAAATGCAAGTGAACAGAGATGCAAAAGCCAACAGCATGCCAATCAAAGCATACTGAGGTTTTTTTGGTGATGAAGCCTGATCAAATGCAAGTGACAAAATCTCTTGGCAAAGGCTGGCCATTAGTAAAAAGGTCCACTTTGTTGAAACAATCTATGCAAAAAATAATCATTAAAAACATTCATACATTTTTTTTTTCTTTTTCTGTTGCAAGTGATATTATACGCTAAATTCATCTGAATTGCGGAGATGAGGATTCAAACTTTGATGCAGTGGGGGAAATACAATGCTCTAGTCAACTTGGCTAAGCCCAAGTCTGCAAGTACGTTCATTCTTAAAGCTTAAAAGAATATTTATGCATAGGAACATGCTGGTTGATTATGGTTATGAAAGTTGAAGATGTTTCACCTTTGAGAAGCTTTTACCACTCAAGAATATTTCATCTGATTTGGGAAACTTCCCGATCATGCCTTTAATCTCACATGTTCCCTAGCATGATAAAAGAAACAGTTGCATGAACAAAGCAAGTTATTTATCAAATACAAGTGCATGTGTTTCCAATTTTGACTTTTAGATAATGTTGCTTTTGAAATAAAATAGATCTACTTACCGTATTTTCCGTTAGAACATGCTTCACATATTCCTTGTAAAACGACAATCTGCTACGCTTTCCGGGCTCAACTAAAGAATCTTGACGAACTATTCCTTTACCCATTTCTTCTAGAGATTCATTCACCCAAATGTGATCGTCTTTGATACTTATGAGGGCCCTTTGGACAAGTACTTCAACAGCATACTCGGGACTGAGGTGACAACTTTCTAGCATTTTTATCACATAGTTCTTATATTTTCCATTTAAGAAACATGCAATGTCAAGAAAAACTTCTTTCACCTGATCTTCTAACGCATTATAATTTATTTTGAGAATTTCTTGGATATCTAAGTTTGGAACTCTTCTATAACCATCTAATGCAGTTTTCCACTCATCGACACGTCTACAACATAAGAATGAACCCAAAACTACGAGAGTCAATGGAAGCCCTTGAGCAAATTCCACTATTGTGCTTACTAGTTTGGCATAATCGTCTGGAATTTTATTTGTTCGAAAGGCATTCCAACTGAAAAGCTCTAAAGCTTCATCAAAATCTAATCCCATGACATTGTATATTAGATCAACTTGATGGGCGGTTAGCAGACGCTTGTCTCTTGTTGTTATGACAATTCTACTACCCAAACCAAACCAATCAGACCTACCGGCTAGTTTATTTAACTGCTCTAGCTGATCCACACCATCAAGAATTAAGAGGACCCTTTTGTTGCTCAGCCTTTTCTTTATCACATGGATTCCCTTATCAACATTGGTCACCTCCAATTGTTCCCCCCCTAGTACATCAGAAAGAACAATATTTTGTAGTTGGACGAGGCCTCGACTTTTCATCGACTTTTCTCTAACATTTTCCAAAAAACAGCTACCGTCAAAATTATGGGCAATTGAATTATAAACAGCTTTAGCAATTGTTGTTTTTCCTATTCCCTCAGTCCCCCATATACCTACCATGCGAATATCATTTACCCCAATACCTAAAAGCTCACTCATATCCCGAAAATGAGAGTCTATTCCGACTGGATGTTTTGCTACGTTCAGATATTTACGGTTTAACACTTGTACTGATATCTCTTCAACAAAGTTATGAATAAATTTAGATTCGTGCCTGCAAGTTAAAAACATATGAAACATTTAGTTAAATAGAAAATTTAGCAGTGCCTATGTCAACTCCGATTTGCTCCATGAACTTTTAATTCGGTTTTGAACAGCCTTATCTTTTTTAGAATGTCATTTTCCCCTCTAGTACCGTTCTAATCTATCAATTTTTCCATCAAACTGAGTGTTATTGTTCGTTCGTTCAAGAGAGGGAAGCTTACAGAAAATGTGATAAATCGAATGTCAAACGTGTATATATATATCGAAACTAGTTTAGTAAAAGGTAGGGTTAGAATCATACCCCTCCAAGAAATACCAGCCACGCAGTTTTGTTGCTTCTGTAAGAGCTGTTCTCCACATCAACACCTTCTCCATGTTCTTGTTGTACTTGGATTCAAAATCAGCTAGTGCCTCGCCAAAACTTCCTTTTTGGTCACGTACATCCAAGGGATCAACCTTGTAATAAATTGGCCAAACTATTTGCTGCTGAGATTCCCTACATTGGAGGATCTTAACCAGTTCCCCCAAGCACCACTCCGAGGACGCAAAGTTTTCCGAGAATACGATGACAGAAACCCTTGACTCTTCAATAATTTTGACAAGCATGGGGAATGAAAGTTCTTCTCCTCTTTTAAAAAGGTAGGCTTTGATTCCCTTTTGAATAAAACTGTTGTGCAAATTGTATGTAAAATTGTTGTGTGTATCCACGCCTCTATAGCATATGAAGATATCGTGTATCCATAAATGGTTGACGGAAGAAGAAGAGGAGGAAGAGGCTCCTTGTCTAGCGATCATTGTAAGAGCTGGTTATCTTTATGCGAAAGACTTATTCGACTCTACTCATATATATACATATGTAGTTGGCTGGCAACAACTTTTTTTTTGTTAAAAAAAATGTTGGAGAAATTTATAATTAGAAAATAATATTTTCTCTAGTAAGAAGCGCGTAAATACTAGACAATTTGCTTAGCATCACATTTGCCAAGCAGTTTCCAACTAATTACTTGGTGCATGCAGGCGTGGACTAGCTAGTTATGCAGGCGTGGACTAGCTAGTTCAGTCTCGGACTTTTTTCTAAGTTCTGGTTTGCCATTCGAACGTCATTTGAAAACATAATTAGTTTTGAATATATAACAACTACCATCAAAATGGCAGTTTCGATGCGAACAAGAGTAGGAGTGAACTGTATTTTAAAATAATTTAATCACATTGTATTAACACATGGTCTTATTTTCGGGTCAGCTCTCTCGCAGTGGTAGAACCAACCATTGTATTAACGAGTAGGGTCAAGGATGATATGCAAGTTGGGAAAGCTTATGTGAATGTAATTTGTAAGCAAACACAAAAATTATATTTTGTAATTAAATTCCCATCGTATGTTGTGCGAAATTCCCTCTTGCTGGTGAAAACCGTTGGCGACAAGGCGCGCTTTTAAACGCTCAATAGAACTATCAGACTGCTTTTTGATACGATAGACCCATTTATTTGGTAATACATTCATGGAAGACGTGTAGGGAACCAAAGTCCACGTCCCTGTGCGCTGGAGAGCATTGAATTCCTCTGCCATAGCCTGGCGCCACTGCGCAAACTTATTAGCCTGTGAGAAACAAGATGGCTCAACTAAAGAACTGTTAGCATCAGTGACACAAGCATATTTAGGGTTAGGTTTACGAATTCCCTGTTGACCACGCGTGATCATGCCATGAGTGGAGTGTGGAGGATGTGAGGACACGTTGGTAGTGCCAGTATTCAAGGGAGGAGGGTGAGTGATGGTAAGGGAAGGTAGGGTAGGAGTAGGGTTAGGATTAGGGTTGGAAGGTGCGGTCAGAGTAGGGTTAGGATTAGGGTTGGAAGGTGCGGTCAGATTAGGGTTAGGAGTAGGGTTGGGAGGTGCGGTCAGGGGATGGGATAAGGTGGCAGGGATAGGGGGTAAAGGTGACAGGGAAGTATGAGGGAAAAGCTGGGATGGGGTACGGTTAGGAGTGGGGTGAATAGGGTTAGGTGGGATAAAGTGAAAAGAGTCAATGTCCAAAACATGGTTTGATGCGTCGGTGGAGGACAAGGATGGAGTAGACATTGCTTTATAGGGAAAACACTTTTCATTAAAGACAACATGACGAGACATGAAAGACTTCCCTGTGGAAGGGTCATAACATTTGTAACCTTGATAATTTAAAGAATAGCCTAAGAAAATGCATTGTGAGGGTGATTTTCTCTCCGTCGGTGAGAGCTCTTTCTCCTTCGTGAGATTACGCCGGTGTGCGTGGCCATTGTGTTCGCAATTTGTGCTCGGTGCTCTGGGCTTTAATCATTTTGGTCGTATTGCTAGTGGGGTTGTGGACTCGGGCAGAATCTGGGCTTTCAGATCTAGGCGTTTTTTTCTCTTTGGGTGGTGTCTGGTTGTGCAGGTCTATGCATGCGTGAATTTTCAGTCCCGATCGAGGGTTTAGTGCGACAGGTACGAATTGATTATGACCGCGTGGACTGTTTAGTTGGTCAACTGACATTAGTCTCATTTGGGGGTTAGGGTTCTGTTCTCCCAACAGGTGTTTTGGAAGAAAGCTAGTTGTTAAGAGTTGGGGGTTTTGTACTACCCTCATTTTAGTTTTCTCCTGTGGTTTGACTTTGTTTGCTCTGTTCTTTACACTGGAATAAGTGGGTCTTTTGACTTCAGTTCGCTTGACTCTCTTGGTTCGGTGTCCCGTTGTGAAATGGGCATTTATTGGTATTGGGTGTGCTGGGTAGCTGGTATTAAAGAGGGGCATTCAAAGATGGAGGTCAATTTTCATCACTGGCAGGTAACTCTATTTATTGATCGACCAAACGTATTTACTCTTTCTGCAAAAGAGCATAGATTCAACAAGCCTAAACGCCTGGACTTGGTCCTTAATTTCAAATTGCTATTGGTCTGTCTGGTTTGCTCTGTCGTTTTCTCTGGAAAGTCAAATATCCTGAGCAGGGTTACATGGCGAATAATGGAGTAGAAGATTTGGTGGTGCATTTGGAGAAGTCCATGGAATTGTCAAATATGGAGAACAGAGTAAAACTGGTGGGTCGAGCTCTGACAAGTAAGCTGTTAAATAAGTGGGGGATAAGAAATATTCTGTCTTCTGCTTGGAAGGAATTCGGTGATGTTAATGTCAAATGGGTCAAGGAAAACACGTTCATCATCTCGGTCCAAGATGAGAACGCGGCTTCGAAGATTTTGGAGCAGGTTCCATGGGCAGTCATGAAGCAAAATTTTCTTGTTAAGAAATGGAATTCTAACCTTGCTCTGGAGGAAGTGGATTTAGAGATGGTGCCGTTTTGGCTCCAAATTCGTGGAGTTCCATTAAGTGGAGCGTCCCTTGACAATGTTAAGCGGTTAACACAAGGCACTGGGGTCTTGTTGGAGTGGGAAGACCCAGCCAAGGATCGAGGTTTCATGAGAGTCAGAGTATTAGTGAACTCATCTAACCCACTGGCAATCGGTTGTTGGATCAAAAGGGAGAACGCAAAGGAGACCTGGGTAGAATTCCGTTATGAGCGGCTACAAGATTTTTGCTATCGTTGTGGCCGCATTGGACACGTGAATAATGAGTGCATGTTCGAGGCCAATGTGGATGGTACAGCAGGCTATGGTGAGTGGATTAAAGCTCCACCTGTCAGAGATGTTATCAAGTCTATGCGACCTGCGCCTGGGGCTTTTGGAGTTAGAAGGGCTGCTGGGACGGTACGAGGACAGAGTAGTTTAGCACACTAGCCAGCGGTACAGGATCACTGCTTGCATCAACTTGGTGAAATTGCTAAGGAGGGTACGACAAGAACTGAGGCCGACGGATCGCTTAGCCGGTATCCAAAGAAGTGGAAAAGACTTCAAAGAGCTGTGGCCTCTCCCCCACAGTTTCGTTGGTTAGCATCCCCGGGGGGTGGTAATCCGAGCTGGAATTTTGGTGTGGGTGATATCCCTCTAATGCCAGCTGCGGCGTTGCAGCAGATTGGGGATGGAAGGGCTTTGGTGAGACTGTGTGAAATAAATTTGGAGGCTCCTTCCCGGTCTAGTATGGTTGGCCAGGGGGAGATTATGGGCGTGGAAGAAAAGGAATCTGAGGAGTATGCCTGCTTGGATCAGGAGGAAGGAAGCAGCCAAAAAAGGGGAGTGAACCCCAAGTACAATGTTTGGACACAATCACCGCAAAAGAAAGTGAGAAGCTTGGAAGACAATGCCTATGACTGTGACCAGGATGAGGGATCTTCTAGAGGTTTGATGAGGCATTCTAAAACTGTGGTCATAGACAGCGATACATCTGCTGGGGAGGTAAGGCAAGGGTTATCAAGGGTGGCGGGAGAAGGGGAAGATCTTTAGGTGTATGACCAAGTTTGGGCAACGTGATCTCAGCGTTGGGGTGGTGGCGGCTGGCCCTCAACAGCTGCACGAAGGCCGAGAATACAGTGTTATGGAACTGTCGTGGTCTTGGGTCAGACACGACAATTCGAGCCCTTCACGGGCTTATTCGGAACAAAAGACCCTCTATGATCTTTCTTGCTGAAACAAAGATGAAAGATCATAGAATTGATAGGGTTAGACGAAGGCTTGGCTTCAGGTATGGTTTCAATGTATCTTCTGTTGGTTCAGCAGGTGGTCTTAGTTTGTGGTGGAATGAAGCGGAGGAGGTGCGAGTGTTATTGTCTTCTAAACATGTCATTGATGCAATCATGCGAGACAGTGGGACTCAGGATTGGATTCGGATCACTGGAGTGTATGGTACCCCGTATAGAACTGAGAATGCGGCTTTTTGGAAGTGGATGAAGAACTTTTTCACCCCTGTGGATATTCCTTCGTTGTGTGGCGGGGATTTTAACGAATATCACTGGAGTTATGAAAAAGCTGGAGGGGTGGAGGTCTTATATAATAGAGTCTGGTATTTGGAGGAGTTCATGCATGGCTCTGAATTAATGGACTTGGGTGCTCATGGTGCTGCCTTTACGTGGAGGGGCATGAGACATGGGAAGTTAGTGGAAGAGAGGCTTGATAGGGTTCTCGTGAATGGCTTTTGGCAGGATAGATGGCCCAACTCTTCTGTTATTCATGGGACAGTTTTGGGCTCTGACCACTGCCCCTTGATTTTTCAATTGCAGTGTGACGGGACTAGGGGCAAGAAGATGTTCAAGTTTGAGGCGTTTTGGGCAAAGGAAGAGGAGTTCAAAGATCTTGTGAATGAATGTTGGGCTCAAAATGATTTTAATGAGATTTATGCTAGGTGGAAGTCGAAAATCAAAAAGTGTAGCTCTCGGCTTAGTAGGTGGAGCCGGCAAAAGTTTCACAATCGAAAGGATCAAATTCAGAAGCTCGGAGATGAATTGGACAATCTGCAACAGAATTAGGGGCCAAATATTGAGACTATAAAGGAGAAATCCAGATTGATTGATGATCTTAGGGCTCAGGAGGAATGTTTTTGGTTGCAAAGATCGAGGGTTAAGTGGTTACGTGAAGGCGATGCCAATACTCGTTTCTTTCACCAATCTACTGTTCAACGAAGGAGGAAGAATAAAGTCCTTAAAATTAAGGACGGTGACTGTTGGGTGGAAAATCCGGGGAAGGTTCGCAAGTTATTGGAGGACCACTTCATCCACATTTTCACATCTGGGGGGCCGCGGGAGTGGGGGTCCATTCTGGACTGTCTTGAACCGTGTGTTTCTGATGGGATGAACCATTCTCTTTTGATGCCGATTTCGGATTTTGAAATCAAAGATGCGGTTTTTAAAATGGGTGGTTTGAAGGCCCCTAGGCCAGATGGGTTCCCTGGATTATTTTACCAGTCCTTTTGGGAGTCAGTAAAGGCAGATGTCACTTCTCTGATGAATGATTTAATGGTGGGTTCTCTAAGTCCGACCAGTTTAAATGCTACTCATATTGTTTTAATTCCCAAAGTGCCTCAACCGGAGTTGGTTACGCAGTTCAGGCCTATCAGTCTTTGCAACTTTTCTTATAAGATTATTTCAAAAGTCCTGGCTAATAGATTGAAGTCTCTACTGTCGAAGATCATTTCTCCTTCCCAGAATGCCTTTGTGGCTGGCAGGCATATACAAGATAATATTGGGATTGCCCATGAGATGTTCCACTTTCTAAATGGGAGGAAGGCGAAGTGTAAGTATGAAATGGGTATTAAACTCGATATGCAAAAAGCCTATGATAGGGTGGAGTGGGATTTCCTTGATGCAGTAATGGAGAGGTTGGGTTTTAGTCATCTTTGGAGGAAGATAATTATGGGCTGTGTATCTTCGGTCAGTTTCGCTGTTCTTATTAATGGGCAACCTGGAAGGCAGTTTAATCCTTCCAGGGGGCTCTGACAGGGGGACCCCTTATCGCCGTATCTGTTTATTTTAGTTGGTGAGGTCCTTTCGCGCTTGATTCAGGGGGCTGTGACTTCCAAGTCGCTGGAAGGGGTGCGGATCAGCAGCTTTGGTCCAATTATTTCCCACCTGTTTTTTGCTGACGATACTCTACTCTTCCTGAAGGCTGACGAAAGCAATTGTAGAAATCTAATCAATCTCTTGGAGCGGTATTGTTATGCTTCGGGACAGAAAGTTAATGTTCAGAAGTCTAGTGTGTTCTTTGGAGCTAATGTCCCTCATAGGGTAGCTGGCCATCTTGGAAGCATGCTTGGTATGTCAGTGGTGGATAACCCGGGAACTTATTTGGGGGTTCCTGCCTTATGGGGAAGATCGAAGAAGCGGGGACTGGCCTACATTAAAGGGAAAGTCTTGGGAAAGCTCCAGGGATATAAGCAATGTTATTTATCTAAGGCAGGGAAAGAGGTGCTTATTAAAGTGGTTATTCAGGCAATTCCCTCGTATACTATGAGTATATTCAAATTTCCTATGGTTGTGTGTAAGGAATTAGATGCTTTAGTTGCAAGTTTCTGGTGGGGCAGCTCGGGTGAGAATCACAAAACGCACTGGGTGTCCAGAGAGGTATTGGGTCTTCCCAAGTGCATGGGTGGCTTGGGTTTTAAAAATTTTCAAGAGTTCAATGATGCACTGCTGGCTAAGCAATGTTGGAATCTTGTCACAAACCCAGAATCTTTGTGGGCTCGTCTGATTAAAGCCTGATATTTTCCTCATTGCAATTTCTGGGAGGCCAATAAGGGTTGCAGTGCCTCGTGGGCGTGGAGCAGTTTCCTTTCGCGTCGGGACCTGCTCTATGACGGCTCCCACTGGCAGATTATGGCGGGGGTTGACGTTCGTGTGTGGGTTGACAAGTGGCTGCCTGCCCTGCCGCTGGGTCACCCGGTGCCTCTTGGGGAGGTTGCTGTGACACCGCACCTGAGGGTGAGTTCTCTTATTGACCAGTCTAATTACCGGTGGAATCTTGACTTCTTGCATCATATTATATCTGAGTCGGATATGGAGGCTATTTCCAGCACCCCTATTGGGGATTATCAGAGGAAAGACCGATTGGTTTGGGGTGCTAGCAAGAACGGGTGATACTCGGTTAAATCCGGGTACTGGTGTCGCCGTTCATCCTCCTTAGGATCGGGGGATCCTCGACTGCCCGGGGCTCAGTCGGTTCCTTTGGAGGTGTGGAAACTCATTTGGCGTTTGAAGGTCCCCCAAAAAATTCGGCTTTTCCTCTGGCTTTCATTGCATAATGTTATCCCCACCAGTGCTGCTCTTTATAGGAGGCATTCCTCTCTCACACCCACCTGCTCTCTCTGTCTCGGCTCTGAGGAGACAGTTGAGCATGTTTTTCTTCGCTGTCCCTGGGTGAAGGCGGTTTGGTTCAGAGGTGCTCTCTCCTATAAATTAGATAGTGATGTTGTTCCCTCTTGGATCCTTTGGATTCAGACCATTTTTGAGTCAAATTTGGGGCTCCCGGCTTCCCATAGGTAGGCTCTTTCTTATGTGGCGTTCTCTTGCTGGTTTATTTGGAAGGCAAGGTGTGATTTTGTGTTTAACAAAACTCATATTAATCCTGCCAAGGTGATTTTTGCTATCTCTGTGGCTGTGGATTCCTTTTTGCATGCGAGTAATGTTTTTCAGGTTGGTGGTCCGATTGTTAGGGTGCCTGCGAGCCGTGATGTGAATTGGCGCCCTCCTCCTGCACCCTTCTCAAAAATCAATGTGGATGCTAGTTGGTCCAGAGCTTCTCGGAAGGGTTTTACTGGGGTGGTTATTAGGGATGACTTGGGCCATTTTGCGGCTGTGAGGTATTCCATTTCGGCCCCCAGTGTTGCAGCGGCTGAAGCGTTGGCTCTTCTTCGGGGCTGCGAGCTTGGTGTTTCGTTGGGCATCAGCTCTGTCATTTTGGAATCGGACTCTTTGGAGGTTATTTCTTCTATCCGGGATTTTCTTCATAATGGCAGTTGGGAGGTTTTTCCTTTCTTGGCTAGAGTTCTCAGGCTAAGTAGGGCTTTTCAGTTCTGTCGCTGGTCTTGGGTTCCAAGATCAGCCAATTTAGCCGCTGATGCTCTTGCGTCGGCTGGATTGTCGGAGTTGTGCGATGTTGTTTGGGTTGAGAGGCCCCCTTCGTCGTTAGCTGGTGTCTTAAGAAACGATGGTCTGCCTTGCCCTCATTAGTCTTTTTGGTGGTGTTTGGGGTGACTCTTTTACTAGGTAGAAGTGTCTGTATTTGTGTCCCCTTGCACTTCTTGTTTCTTTGGTTAGTCTGCCTTGTGCTTTGCCTTGTGTTGGCTTTCTGTATCCTCTTTAGCTCTTTGCCTTGGAATGAGAATTCCTCTTAAAAAAAAAAAAAATAAATAAATGCATTGTGTGGACCGAAATTGAAGCTTATTAGCAGTGTATGGGCGTAAAAAAGGAAAACAAGCACAACCAAACACTTTGAGAAAATCATATTGTGGCGATTTAGAAAATAATTTTTGGAAGGGAGAGATGCCATTTAAAATTTTGGTTGGAAGGCGATTAATGAGATAGTTGGCAGTATAAAAGGCATCATCCCAGAAAGTTTGGGGAAGAGAAGCGTGAGCAAGAAGCGTTAAACCAATTTCGACAATATGTCGATGTTTTCTTTCTGCAAGACCGTTTTTCTCAGGATGATGGGGACAACTAAGGCGATGATGAATGCCATGTTGGATGAAAAATTGCTTAAAAGAAGAATTAACAAATTCTCCTCCTCCATCAGATTGAAAAAATTTTATTTTAGTGTCAAACATGGTTTCAACTTGTTTCTTAAATGCCACAAAAGTGTGAAAAACCTTAGACTTTAATTTTAAGGGATAGAGCCATGCATATCGAGAAAAGTCATCCACAAAAACGACATAATACTTGTAACCATTAATTGAATAAAAAGGGGAAATCCATACATCCGAATGTATTAATTTAAGAGGAAAAGATGACACTGAGGAAGACAAAGTGAAAGGCAATTTATGACTTTTGCCCACAGGACAGGACGAACAAAAATCATAAGTTGCAGTACCAGTTAAAGGTAATTTATTTTTAGAAATTAAACTACGTAAAATAGAAAAAGCGGGGTGACCTAGCCTAGAATGCCAGATGGCATCCGACACTCTAACACCAACGAAGGCAGAGACACCATGGTTGACCACAGACGAACTCGAAAATGGATAAAAGCCATGTCTACTCCGGCCTTGTAAAAGCGTCCTCCCCTTGTGAAGGTCCTGGACACGATAGGAGGTGGGATATAACGTTAGTGAACAATTATTATCTTTGGTAAATTGGTTAATGGAAATAACATTAGTAGAGGCATTTGGACAGTGAAGGGTGTTAGGGAGAGTGAAGGAATTGTGTGGTGTTTGAATATAGGAAGTACCAACGTGAGAAATATGCAAACCTGATCCATCAACCTCTCCATTGACATTATTAGTACCAATGTAGGGGCGGGGATTGGAAACCTTGGTCAAGTCATTGGTTATGTGTGCATTAGCGCCAGAGTCAAAGATCCAGTTCTGAAGGCCAGATGGCGAGGCAGATGCAGGAGATGGTGTCGCAGCAGCATAAGCTTGGAGACGAGGAGCAGGCACTCGGCCTTCATGAGCCATGTTCAGTCTATTGAAACAGTCGAGAGCAGAATGGCCATGACGATGGTAGATTTGGCATTGAATGCGGCCACCAGTAGGAGCTGGAGCCAATTTAGCCGCTGATGAGGGAGCTGTCCAAGAGCGGGAGGCCCGGGGTACAAACTGACCACGACCGTTGAAGGGACCACGGCCACCCTGAGGAGCGCCACGACCACGGGAAGGACCTGAACGTCTCCGTCCAGCAGCAAGAGCAGTGAGGCCATGTTCAAACACAGTATGGAGTTTTGACGTCGCTCAACTCCTAAAAGAAGTGCTTCCAGAGCACTGTAAGAAATTGCTTCATCCCGTGCTTGTGCAGAAGCAACTGTACTCTCAAAAGCGGGACCAACATTATTTAAAATAATGGCAACAAGATCAGAATCAGAGACAAGAGAACCAGAGAGGGAGAGAGTATCAGCAAGACAATTTATACGGTCAAGAAACTCAGCAATAGATGAATCACCACGATGGGTATTCATAAGCTCACTACGCAGTTGGAGAAGACGACCAGTAGATTGAGAGGCATACCTTTCACGTAAGCAATTCCATGCAGAATGGGAACTTGTCTTACCAATGAGAGATGCAAGAACAGTAGGATGAACAGAACTGTTGATCCAGGAAAGCACCATGGCATCTTGCTGAATCCATGCATCGAATTTAGGATTAACTTTATCAGTGAGTGCACCCTCATCATCCTTCAAGAAGGAAGAAGGACATTTGTTGGTGCCATCTACAAAGGACACCAGATTCCTGCTGCGAAGCAAGGGAAGCATTTGGGCATGCCACAAGGGATAGTTGGTACGGTCCAACTTGATGGTGAGAAAGTTGGAAGCATTAGGAAAAGAGGGAAGAACAACGGGGTTGGAGGTAGTAGAACTGGACGCCATTGAAAAAAAAATAATAAAGCTTTTAGTCGTGAGACGTTCAGCTCTGAGATACCATAAAAGAGATTTGAAACTGAAAAGCAATGCTTGAATTGTGTAATCTCAACTCAATACCGAGTGAGGGTTCGTTCATTCATATAAACAGGATTACAATGAATCAGTTTGTTACACTCAACAGATAAGTATACATTCAAAAGATAAGTACAAATATTTGAAAGTATTATCAGAAGTATTTGAGAGTATCAGATAAGAGAGAGTTGTGCGGCTGATGGACTGTGATGCTTTGGGGTTGGAGATGAACTCAAACTCTTCTGTTGCAGATTGCTGGGAGAAGAGTCAGTGTGAATGAAATCTGACGTGGACTGAGGGATATCTGAAGTGGGCTTATCAAATATGACAAGACAAATAATTCAAATGACACAATGATTTATACTGGTTCGGCGTAAGCCTACGTCCAGTTCAGAGATGGCGAGAAAATTCCACTAATAGTCAAAATGGAGATTACAAATATAGTACAACTCTCAAATCCCAAAACCCACATACACCCAATAGCTCTCACTCAAACAAAGAACAAATGAAGAATAAGAAAATACATATCAAATTCTTCTCTCCCAAAAGCCATAAAATGTAGCACAATATCTTTGAATGACTGATTGCACAAATGGAGGACAGAAAAACAGCAACCCTCATCTTCTTCTCTGTCGGCTGCTCTCTCTTCTCTCTAATCTATTGCTGCCTTATAAAAAAACCCTAGCTGCCATGTGGCTTTCAAATGGGTAACAAAAGAGGCCAAACCAATTTGGGCTTGAGACAAAACAAAAGGCCCAAGAAGAATTGAGCCACAAAATCCAACATCGTAAACATCCATGTCATATATTCATTGGTCTAGAATATACCAACCATTAAAATTTTCTTGGCATCCAATCAAGTTCCTAAATCCAAATCGTGAGAAAAACTCTTAAGTTCGAATATCTAGCACTCGATCCAATTCAAGATGGGCCCTCTACATAGTTGGTTAACAAGTGAACAGGGACTGCTTAGGTGATCAAACAAGCTGAATTCTCTTTGAGTAACATTTTAATTGGAAATGGATCCTCTCCGGATCCATTCCTCCTAATCCATCAAGTCTGGGGATCCGAGCCATTGAAATTTGATTCAACATCTACAAACAGGGGTCCCCTTTAAAAGTTATAATAACTTTAGTTGTTGGATCAAATTTCAATGGTCCGGATCCCTAGACTTGGTGGATTAGGAGGAAAGGATCAGGAGATGATCCCTTTCCATTTTAATCTAGAAGAAGTTGACGGTGGACTCTGAACTAAACCCTAAACGATCATTTTCTATTTATTTTAGGGAGTTTTAACGAAACACTCCCAGTACTGTTCACTTTTAATGAAAAATCACATTTTTACCTTTTCCTGGTACTATTCACTACACTTTTGTTTGTCACTTTTCATTAAAACTAAAGTTGTTTTGAGTCATTTTGGGCCTGTTTTGGAGCTCTGAAGGTCTAGAAACGTGGCTATTTATGTGTTGGGCAGATTTCCTAGTTATAATGGGAATGTAATTCCTAGTTATCATTTTATTTCCAAGTTTTTAGAAAACTTTTTTTCTAGGAGGGTTTTAATTTGGAGTAGTATAAATAAGGTTTTTAGCCATTAGGGTTCTCTACGCGACATTGAGAGAATTTAGCAAAACTTTGGAGAACTTCAAACTTTTTACCTACAAGGTGTTTTCATTTTTTTTCTAGTTAATGATATTTTCTATGATTTTTATTATGAGTATGCGTAACTAATTCCTTTTGCTAGGGCAAAGCCTTGAGCCTTAGCATGAATATGTAATTTTTATTTAATTGCTTATGATTGATTGCATGCATACTTTGAATTATTAATCACCGTGATTAAAACTATCTAATTGTCTTAATGCCTGATCACCATTAGGATCTTTAGAAAAGTAATTTGATGCAATTTTGGTCAGAAGGTTCCCTGAAATTGACTCTGGCTTCATGTGGTTAATAATTGTAATTTCACTTAGGATAATTGCAACGTCTTAAGGGTTGCATGGTTTTTCAAAGGGTTTTCATAAAGCATAATGAGTCTCTCATGTTCTTATTTGATCCGAATGTCTGGACTGATTGCATGTTAGATAATGTTCTATGTTGGAGGTTCCAAGTAGAATATTAATTAGGAAAACCTAACCTTCAAAGTGGTATGTGTAGATCATAAGTAATTGGTAAAAATACATAGGATTGCTAGGTGATGGTGGAACCCTAGTACTTTTATAAATTGATATTTAAAACTCTTTTCTTTTATTGTATTAGTTTGGGAGAATTTACTATTTGTTTTTTATTAAAATTCATTTTTAATATTACCCAAATTCAAAATTACCTTTCTCAATTTTTAGTTTTAAGTAACTGATTAGGAATTGTTTTTACATAAATTATCCAAATAGTCCTTGTGGAGAATGACCTTGCATGAGCATCTATACTACAATAACCTTGTATTCTTGGAAGTATTTTTGTGTGATTTTACCCCTATTTGCGTAAACGGCAAAAATCCTATCATATCACATATATTGCGGAGTTTAACGGATGTATTACATTGACATTGATGCAAGTACTCGGTCAAGTTTAGATGGTTTTGGAGAGCAAATAAGCAAAGTGGAGATTGAAAAAGTACCAAAAAACAACAACTTGTACAGACCAATGAGGAGGAAGACCACCTCACAACACAGCTGCAACGGGCACAACACACATATTAATTGTTCAAGTTTGCTCTACACACCCAAACCAAAACATTTGATTTAAATTTAACTACAACAACAACAACAACAACAAAGCCTTTTCCCACTAAATGGGGTCGGCTATATGAATCCTATAACGCCATTATGCTCGGTTCTGTGTCATGTTTTCAGGACTCTAATTATTTTCTTATAGTCTCTTCCAAAGTCTTCATCTACCCCTTCGGCCCTGAACCTCTGTCCCGTAGTCGCATCTTCTAATCGGAGAGTCAATAGGCCTTCGTTGCACATGTCCAAACCACCATAACCGATTTTCTCTCATCTTTCCTTCAATTTCGGCTACTCCTATTTTACCTCGGATATCCTCATTCCTAATCTTATCCTTTCTCATGTGCCCACACATCCAATGGAGCATCCTCATCTCCGCCACACCCATTTTATATGCGTGTTGATACTTCACCGCTCAACATTCCGTGCCATACAGCATCGCTGGCCTTATTGCCGTCCTATAAAATTTTCCCTTAAGTTTCAATGTCATACGACGGTCACACAATATGCCAGATGCACTCTTCCACTTCATCCATCTGGCTTGTATTCTATGGTTGAGGTCTCCATCTAATTCTCTGTTCTTTTGCAAGATAGATCCTAGGTAGCGAAAGCGGTCGCTCTTTGGTACCTGATCTCTGATCCTCACCCTAACTCATTTGGGCCTCCATTTGCACTGAACTTGCACTCCATATATTTTGTCTTTGACCGACTTAGGCGAAAACCTTTAGATTCCAACACTTCTCTCTAAAGGTTAAGCTTCACATTTACCCCTTCCTGAGTTTCATCTATCAACACTATATCGTCTGCGAAAAGCATACACCAAGGAATATCATCTTGAATATGTCCCGTTAACTCATCTATTACCAATGCAAAAAGGTAATGACTTAAAGATGAGCCTTGATGTAACCCTATTGTTATGGGGAAGCTTTCAGTTTGTCCTTCATGAGTTCTTACAGCAGTCTTTGCTCCATCATACATATCCTTTATATCTTGGATATATGCTACTCATACACCTTTCTTCTGTAAAATCCTCCAAAGAATGTCTCTTGGGACCCTATCATACGTTGTTTTCCAAATCTATAAAGACCATGTGTAAATCATTTTTCATATTTCTATATCTTTCCATCAATCTTTGTAATAGATAGATTGCCTCCATGGTTGAGCTCCCTGGCATGAACCCGAATTGGTTGTCCAAGACCCGTGTCTTGATGGGTGCATATTTTCATATATTATTATCATATATTTCCTTTGGATTTTGTATATATGAATGGGTTAAATGTACTAATTTATATTGTTTTAATTTATAGGCATTCAATACAGGAGTTACGTGAAAAACAAATGAAAAATGAGCTTTTTGGGTGTCTAGAGTATTTTCAGTGGAGTAAGAGGCTAATTACTACATCAAGGCATATGCGTTACAACAAGAAGATGAGATTGCAACGGTTTTGGAAATCAAATGGACATGGGAATACTATTCAATAGACTTTAGGAGAGAACTTAATTTCTAGTTTTTATTATTTCCATTTTTTTCTCTTTAATAAGGACATAAAGGTCCATTAGAGCTTAAGATTAGTGGTCATTTATTTGACCATTTCTACTTGGTCTTTTGAATGCTTGCCGTTGGTTTTATATATGGAGATTGGTTCTCCATTGTAAAAGAGAATCCACAAAATAAAATCACATTTTTCATAGGGGATTACGGCAAGGAAGGGCAAAGAGGAAGTGCATTGGAGTTTTTCTTTGCTAGGGCTACGATGTAGCCTAATCATGAATACTTAATTGCCTTGTGGCATTGTTATTATCATGTTTTTCTTCTTTATTGAGTATCTTTTGCTATTCGTAATGCGCTTGAGTTTTAATTAGATGCTTGATCACCATCTATGTTCAAATTAGGTTGATTTGATGCAAGTTAGAGTAGATGCCATACTTAACTTGGGTTTAGTTTCTTGCAAATGTTAACATAACCACCTATTTGTAGATGCCATGAAATATGGGTTTGTGTGATTTTCCAACAATTTCCATAGAGCTTAATGGGTTCTTACTTGTTTAAATCCATCTAGATGCCATAGAGGGTTAACATGTAAGGATACTTTTGATGCAACCAGACGCCATGGCCGTTGAATAATTTAGGGAAAATCGATCATCAATATTGGGGAACTACTTGAGCATAACATATTAAGGGAATTAAGTAGAATTGGTTACGGTGAATTCGGATGCCCTAGGTTTTATTTTCTTATATTTTTAATTTTATTATTACATGCATTTTATTTCCAAGCTTTATTTTATTTCAGTTTAATTCAAAATATCAAATCTTTTCCATTAAAGCTTCTCCATTATAATTTGTTTCAATTTAGTTAGTAAGACTTTAGAATCAATTTGATCTCTGTGGGACGATATCCGTGCTTATATACTATACTGTCATTTGATTCGTATACTTGCGAGCACAAAAATTCGAGACTTAATGAGCCTAATTTCGGTTATCTAATTTTCGCAACATGTCTCTTGCCTCAATCTATGCTCAATGACTCTCTCCCAAAGCTTCATTGTATGACTGATTAGCTTAATACCGCTATAGTTCATGCAATTGTGTACGTCACCCTTATTCTTGTAGATAGGCACCAAAGTGCTCTTTCGCCACTTATTTGGCATCTTCTTCGTTTTCAAAATCATATTGAAAAGGTCTATGAGCCATGCTATACACGTCTCTCCCAAGACTTTCCACACTTTGATTGGTATATCATCTGGGCCCACTGCTTTTAATGCTTCATCTTTTTCAAAGTTATAACCACTTCTTCCTTTCTAATTCGGCGGTAAAAGGAGTAGTTTCTACACTATTTTGAGTTACTCAACTCCCCCAAAGAAGTACTCCTTTCATGTCCTTCATTGAAAAGATTATGAAAATAACCTCTCCATCTGTATTTGACCGCGTTCTCTGTAGCAAGAACCTTACCATTCTCATCCTTGATGCACCTCACTTGGTTTAGGTTCCTTGTCTTCTTTTCCCTTGCTCTAACTAGTTTATAGATATCCAACTCTCCTTCTTTGGTATCTAGTCGCTTATACATATCGTCATAAGCTACTAGCTTAGCTTCTCTCGCAGCTTTCTTCGCCTCCTACTTTGCTATTCTATACCTTTCACCGCTTTCATCGATCATATCCTTGTATGAGGCTTTACAACATTCCTTCTTAGCCTTAACCTTCGTTTGTACCTCCTCATTCCACCACCAAGATTCCTTTTGGTGTGGAGCAAAGCCCTTGGAGGTGATCACATTAGAAGAATATCTATTTGTGTTTTTGATGACCCACTCCTGTAGGTGATCACATGTTCTTCTCTCTTCTTAAAGAAGGTGTTGGCTAAGAAGAGATCATATGCCATTGCAAAATCCAAGATGGCTTCCCCATCCTCGTTTCTCTCCCCAAAACCATGGCCACCATGAAAACCTTCATAGTTGCATGTTTCCTTGCCCACATGTCCATTTAAATCTCCTCCTATAAATACCTTCTCCGTCTGAGCGATTCCTTGCACCAAGTCTCCAAGATCTTACCAAAATTTCTCCTTCAAACTCATATCCAACCCTACTTGAGGTGCGTACGCACTAATCACACAATCTTGATTGCCAATTTGATTTAAATTTAACTAATGAAGTTAATTAATTAAGCTGACCTTGTCTGATAACTAAGATGTAAAACCCCCAAATGAAGAGAACGTTGAAGAACACGAAAGCGGGAGCAGAAGCACGGCGTTTCAGAAGGCTCCTTTTGCACCATCATCCGAAACCCACAAAGAAGAGAAGCAGCAGAGCCGAGAAAGCGAGTTGACCAAGGAAGGAAGAGGCGGATAAGAAGCGGGGCACCAGAGAGAGGAGCAGGTGAGTGAGGAAGACGAACATGCAGGACACCATGCAGCGACCAATTGGCTTGTACGGACCACGGTCACTTTTGGTGATAACCAATAATAAAATGCGTCGAGTGTCGAACAATAATATGGGCTCATTAGTTAATTAACGAGGTTGTAACATAAGTTAGTGATTCGAATAAATTCATGAGTTTACTCGGTTTAGGTTGTAACACTTCATTATTAAAGACGGTTAGTATTAACATGTTTGACCATTATTTGCGTATTTGGGATTTTTTCCAAGAAAGTCGAGACGGAATACATATAATCAAATCTAATCAAATGGTCACATGCTCACTTGAAATATTTGAATTAAAAGTTGAGTTTTAAATGAAATAGATATCTAAATAGGCCAAAAGCAGTTTGTGTGACCGTGGTTTGGCATTCCCCTGCAAGCTGAGGCTTTGGCATTCCGTTCAGCTGTTCTGTAGGCGATATCGAGGGGTTTTCATCATATTATCCTTAAGTCTAATTCACTTCAGATTGTGGAAGTGCTTAGGGACTCCTTAACCAATCTTTCCTCTCTCGGTCAGATAATTGAGGATGTCAAGGCATTGCTCCTTGTAATAACTGAAGTTTCCTTTACCCACGTTTGCCGACAAGCTAACGGAGTTGCTCATAGACTTGTTCGTTTTGGCCTTACGCTTAATCATGACTGTACTTGGGATGACCATCCCCTCCCCGGACGGGTTTAATCATGGACGCCCTCATTGAGGATGTTCCTGTTGGAAATTTTGAGTAGAAATTTCTTTGTCCCACATTGGCCATTCCCAAAAGCTTTCTTCACTTTATAAGGCTTTGTTCCTTATAGAAAGTGATTGGAATAATAGGCCTTGGAGAATAAAATTGGGCTCACCCTTGGGGTTGGGCTTTGAGGTGTACTAATTAATTGGTAATTAATATATAATTAATTATCAAAAGATGGGCCCAAGAGAGCAAATATTATTTACATCGAGGGGAATGGGTCTTAAGCCAATTCAATGAATCGAACTGGGCGGAAACCTAACCTAGCTCATTGGAGATCCCATGGTCTAGGTTCAATAGGCCAACCGGTTGAGTTTGATTCACAAGTTGAACACACAACTTACCCATTCTTATGATAAAATGTGTTGTCTGTTGAGTTTGAGGGGTTATGTTTTATACATTTAATGACATTAATATCTTGTTATCAAGAGGAATATGGCAGACTATTCTTAAGTAATGTCACCTATATAGGAGTAAATGTGGCCGCATTTATGAGAATTGAAATGGCTAAATTCTCTAAAGCTCTTACGAAATCCGGGATCTGTTCAGGGTCAAAATGAACACAACCGTATGAATTGACGTGTGGCAGACATGATCTGTGTGTCTCGGTTTACTACTGCGGTGAACAGTTCAAGATCTTCCACATCCACTGCGTCACCAAGTAAACCCGATATGTTTTCACTAGGGTAAGTTCAAGTCCCAAAAGACACTTCACCCGATGCATATCATGTCTATTCTCTCTCAGTTTTAGGCAGCCTAGTCATGCATTTGCATTTACATTTGCATTCAAATGTGGGGTATTGTTGGAAATTTTGAAGAGTTCAGAAAAAACGCAGAGCAAAGCACCCCTTTGGAGAAGATGTCTCCCAACAAACACATCTCATTCTCATACCTGTTGCGAACATGCATCCATCTACTATATATACATCCATCTGCATGACATTTAGAACACAGAAAATTACAAATCTTCTTCTACAATCCAAAACATCCTTACTGAGAGAACCACAAAGAAATTCGCCAGAAGTTAAGTTTTCCAGTGCTGAAATTCTAACTTGATCGTTGAATCTTGGTGAAGCAGACGTCCGTAGAACTACAAGCACTGAGTAGGGGCGAAATTTCTGTTTCAAGAACATTGCGGTATGCAAGCCTCGATCTTCTGTTTCTCTGCTTAAATAATATTTCATCTTATTTGTTCACTGTAATATATTTATTCGCATTTATTATTAGCATATATATTTATCCCAGATTGTTGGCATATATTCAACAGTTCCTAGGCATGATTAGCCTTGTAATGGTTTTGGTTATAAATATATCATCTATCGTTTCATTAAAAAAAACAAAAAAAAAAAGGTGGAGGAGTGGGTTAAGCCTCACAATGGACTGTTAGTCATAATGTGATTCAAATTTGCCTTTGGCAATAATCAAACCTATGACCTCTCATTTTCAAATGAGGAGGAAATACCACTAAACCGTAGTACTAATTGGCAAAACACATGTACTTATTAAAAAGGAAGGAGATCAATTCCGGAAGGACACCGTTTCTATTTAATATTCTCAAATAAAGGTCATTAGGTCAAATCAATTCTTCTTCGAATCAATTCTTCTTCGTTTCAAGTCACAATTGCAAACGACGAGGATGCACGGCCATATCAAGCGGGGTTCAAAAGCAAACATTGGGAGGACAAAATATGCATTACGCAATATGCACAGACTCGAAGCACATAAATGCCTTTACGAGAAATGCACTGGCTAGAGTTTTTTTCTCCAATAAATTTTCATCGCCATTTTTTTTTTCAATTAATTGGGTCCTTTTAAAATTGAAATCCAGAGCTACAGTTTTCCACCTCTGTTCTCTACTTCTCCTGATGCTACTCTACACTACACCTGCAACCTTCGGTTTTTTATTCATTCTTAATCCCTTCTCTATGTCTATGGTTATTAATTCTTAAATTCCTGAATTTTGGGCATGTAGTAATTTCCTCTAATATCTCAATACTATTAAAAGTTTGTTCTTTATTTCTAATTCAATTATCATTCGAACAAATATGTTTCTACCAACATATGCATATTACAAACACTAAGTCAAAACATCTCAATGCCGCCCATTGTTTCTGGTTCCCTCCTTGTGTTTTCTCTCATATGCTAAGTTTATTCAATTTTGTCTCTCACAAAAAGAGAGAAAAACTCTTAAGTCAAAACACCTTAGTGCCGTCTATTCTATATTGACCAAGTGAGAGATATTGCTAGCACAATTAAATCAATCACCCTATCATCCGTTTCTAGATTTATCAGTGTGGATACCTTTAGAGGCTCAACACTTCGGTAATTTCAAGTGATCAGTCATGAAGAGGATTAATCATGAAGAGGAAGACGCGAGCACGAGAAGGCTTTAACAAAGAGGCACATGCATGGCTAAGGATTCAAGTAAGTAATCTCAATCCTTTTTTCTTTGTCGCGTTATTAGTTACAGGAATCCTTTCACAAGAGAGATCCCAATTTTTCTAAAAAAATGGGGACACCCTCTTGACCGTTGGATTTGACTTTAATGAAATTGTGTGGTTGAGATTGTGTGGCCTGTGTTTTAATCTTAACCACATAATTTCATTAAAGTCAATCCAATGATCAAGAGGGTGTCCCCATTTTTTTTAGAAAAATGGGAATCCCTCTTGATAAGGGACCTGATTAGGATACAACTTATTACAATAACATACCCGAAACCCACCTGTCTTAGATGGGGCAGATTATCAAATATACCAACTGAAGGTACATGTACCCATTTGTTGGAGTTTTTTAGCGGAAATTTCCTTCTATCTCACTTGCCGCACATTGGTCAAGTTGAAAACTTTCTCACACTTTATAACATTAAGTCCCTCTTACAAAGTGATTGGAGAGGTGGACCATGAGAGCAAAATTTGGCTTGATTCTACCTTAAGTTTGGGTTTTGGGGTGTGATAATTATATATAGGGTTAATCTCAGTTTACTAATATGAAGTTTATTGATTTTCAACATTTGATACATCAAGTTTTTTTTGTCCCAGTTTGGTACTTAAAGTCATAATTCTATGACACTTTCATACATCCGTTAAGTTTTTCATCCAAATCTCTGTTAACTGATGATGTGGCGCTTACATGGACACTGACTAGGCACCATGTGTCAATATGGGCCCATGTGAATTTTTAAAAAAAAAAATTAAATTTAAAATTTAAAACTTAAAAATTTTAAAATTAAAATTAGAATTAAAAAAAAAATTACCCAAATAATTTTACACCTTACTGACTTCTTCCTCGGCCACACACACCCGCACTCAACCTTCAGATCCTCACCCCTCTCAGACCATCCCAATTCTGATTCCTCAGCCCACCAAAATGCAGCGTTTCGTTTCGATGTGTTCTTCGTTTCCAATTCCATCCAGTTAAATTAAACTAAATTAATTAGCAGAAAATTTGGGAATCTGTGAAGATAGCAGTCACCTTCTTCTACCTCGGGAAGCACTGGTTTGATGGGTTACAGTGGCTCATCTTCTTCACCACCACCACGCGTCGAGCACGCTCCGCCGTCTCCGTCTTGCCCAATCTAGACAAGCCTTTCAACCTCTCTGCCCTCATAAACGAAACCCTAGCTCCACCTCTACTACTTTCGCCTCCTCCGTCTCCGCCTCATCCTTCTTTGCCGCCGCCTAATGTGGTCCAGAGGTTTGGCATCATCGACGAGAACGACACCATGTCTGACGAGTTCGAGGTCAGGGATTTCGATCCTGATGAGGTTTGGGGAATTGGGGCAGTCAAAACGTGACTGTGGCAGAGAGTAAGCCGAGCAGGTCGGCCTCCTCGATCCCTGATGAAACGAAACGCCGGGTTTTGTGGGTTAAGGAATCGGAATAGGGATGGTCTCAGAGGAAGAGTGAGGATGAGTGTGGGTGTGTGGCCAAGGAAGAAGACAGTCACCTGATCCCAACCAAAAAGCAAAATAAAAATTAAAAAATCCATCATGTGTGGCCAAGGAACTACGCTGCTGCATTTCCACGACAATCGCCACTAGGCTTCAATCAGAGCTCTGTCAGCGACAACATGGCTAGGTTTTGGATCAGAGAAATTGGAGGTTTGGTTTCTTGATTAAGGGATGTGTGGCAACGGTTCTCGCCACAGGGGGTTAGGTAGGAGAGGAGGAGAGAAGGATGGCTGGAATACAATTTTGAATTTTGAAATTTTGTTTTTTTTTTAACCCCTTCTCCCGAAAAAAAATAATAAAAATTTCCACGTAGACCCTGAATGACACGTGACGCCCAGTCATTGTCCACATAGGCACCACGTCATCAATTAACGGCATACTTAACAGCCAGACTAACGGATATATAAGATTGTCACAAAATTAACACTTTGGGTGCGTTTGTTGCGCAGGACTGTCTTGGACTGGACTAGCTGCCGGGACTAAGCTGGACTGGCTTAGACTGGACTAAGCTAGACTAGCTTAGTGAAGCGTTTGGTGCAGTGTCGGACTAAGAAGCAGGATAACGAAAACAGTACTGTTCACCAGATTTGTGTTTTCTTAAACGTTCTATTTTAAAAGCTCCAATTACATATGCCCAACGCCCAAATTTTTGCCATTGTGTAATATAAAGTAATGCTACAATCTAGGTTAATTGGAGCATATTTTTGCCATGTATATTATGAATCTTAAAAAGAAAGTACAATTGTTTTGTTTTTAGTACGTGATAATAGAATTGGAACATGCAACTTCAACAAATGAAGGTACGTAAGAAGATACTTGTGACAAGTCAATCTTTGGTATTGATTAACTCTCTAATACATCATTCACAAACTTTCATCCATGATATTTTACAAAATGCTAGTTCACTATAGTACAAAACATCATTCACAAACTTTCATTCATGATATTTTACAAAATGCTAGTTAACTATAGTACAACATTCCGAAGTACATATCCATAATTTACAAAATCCTAGTTAACATTAGCCAAAATACTTCATAGTGCCAAGCTAAGTTAGAAGCCATCACCTAAGATTGTACGATTAATAAAATACATCCATGTGAAAAGGCACCACATAATATACTCATCCGCTTGCTTTGTCGCTTAACAGCCTTTAGACGAACACTTTCTTGAGTTCCGAATTGATTGCTCTGAACAATAACATCAATAAAAGCTTCCTTCGATCCATATCTATCCAAACCAAAAAAAAAAGAAAAAGGAAATAAAAAGAGGACATTATATATGAGGCAGCAACAAGAAATCCAGCAAGCAATGAGGCAGCAACAAGAAAAAATGAGGACATTATATATGAGGCAGCAACAAGAAAAAAAATCTTCCTGCAAGCAATTATGCTAACATATGCTAATCTCAATATGATGAACAAACTTATAATCTCAATTTTGAGAAACTCTTGTCCCTACATTAATCGGGGATTTGAGCTTTTGATTGAATTAGAGGAATTGGGTTGGGCGCTGAAATTGTTTTGTACACTACATTGATCGATGGATGCTGCAAAATTGGCGATTTGGAGCATGCCAAGAAGATGTTTTCTAACATACAGGACGTTGGTTTGGTTGCTACACTGTTTTGATTCATGGGTTTTTCAAGAAAGGGTTATTAATCTGTTACAAAAAATTCCTCTAAACTCAAAATAAATTAAGAAAACGTTACTAATCTGTTATAAAAAAAAGGTTACTAATCTGTTATAAAAAAGATTATAAAAAAGATTGATTCATGGTTGCTACACTGTTTTGCATCATGGTTTTGATTCATGGATTGAAAAACCACACAGATTTATGCTAACATAACAGAGTTGAAATATGAAAACCCCAAATTCTAATCTCAATTTTACCCCAAAAATCAAAACCCTAATTTATTCAAGTGCACAGGTGTATGAATGAAAATTTCTCAAACCCAAACCAGCAAAATCAAATCAAGCTCACTAATATCACAATCTGCAATACAAATTGACAAAATAAATTGAAGATTAGAAGTTTACCACACAAGTTGGAGCAGATGAGGCCGAAGGGTGAGGAGGATGATGACGCTGAGGGAGCAGGGCGAGAGACATAGAGATGAAGCTGAGGACGCTGGGACGACGCTGGGACGACGCTGGGTTGTACGACGGCGCAGAGATCCTCCAGACGCAGTCGCAGGGAGCAGGGAGAGCGACGCAGTCGCAGGGAGCAGGGTGAGCGACGCAGTCGCAGGGAGCAGGGAGCAGGGACGACGACGCAGGGAGCAGGGCGAGCGACGCAACCCAGCGATTGTCTCGTGATTTTCTGAAGGTCTTAAGGAGTCCGGCCGAATTTGGGGGTCTCCGCTAAGAACTCTTAGGGAGGTATGTAATCCAAGCGAGTCCGACCTAAGCCCATTAAATCTAATCCCTTTCCAAACCAAACACTAGACTATAGTCTAGTCTAGTCCAATCCTTGCTAATCCGGCCAAACAAACACGCCCTTTAGGTATAACTCTAAGACGAAAAAAACTTCATATACTTAAGGATAGTAAACTAAGATTTACCCATATATATATATATATAACTAAAATATATTTAATTGTCAATAGATAAGTTTTGGGCTCGGGCTTTAATAATAAATCCATAATTAAGTTATTAAATTAATTTCGCCACTCCTCTTCACTTGTAAGTGAGAGATCTTAAGTTTGATTCTTGCCAAAGACGAATTTGAACCACATTATTGTTAACTCATTGTGAGGCTAGACCCACCCCCTTCCCTTAGTGTAGATAATACCGTTTGTTAAAAAAAATTATTAAATTAATTTCAAATTAAATTAATCTTTTTATTCTTAAAAGACTCATCCTTTCGGATGATGTCTGAGTGGAAAAACGCCGAGAAAAAGATGAAATTGTACATTCCTGTTGAATGAACAGTCACCTTCGAATCTTATACCTATTGCGAACAGTATATGCAGATTTTAACTAAGTTTTTCGATGCTATAATTCTGGTGAAGCAGATGTCCATCGAACTACAAGTACAGAGTAAGGACAAAATTCTGTTTCAAGAACATTGTGATACGCAAACATCGATCATTGTTTTACTTTTTTTTTATATTAATTTTGTTTATTCATAATCTGTCAATTTACTGAGTTCTGTTTATTATTTATTAGCATATTAAAATTTATTTCTATGATATAAATTTGTGATTGATTATCGGTAAATATTCTATTTTCGTTGCCAAGACAATAATACAGCGCATCGCTTTGGCTGGCTATGGTTTGAATGTTAGTGATATTTGTGTGTGGTCTGGGGAATCCTCCTACTTTCACTGTAGACTTATATTATCCTTTTAATATGGCAGTCGTCTCTGCCTTTTGTAAGCCACTTTCGATCTAATGAAACTTCGATCGAATTTCACTAAAAAAAATAGAAAAAATGGAAGTACTTCTGGTCATCAGTTATGGAGGACTAGAGATCCAAGAAGGAAAGGAAAAGAATATGAGAAAGGAAAACTTTACCACACGTTGTCCCAAAAGCTTTTTAGTTCTTTGCAGTTCCAGCACTAAACTTGCACATCAAATGATCAAAATATATTTCAGACCGACCTTCCTTTTCAATATTTTATTATAAACTTAATATCATATTCCAACAATCGTAATCAAAGTTGATGCCGGTTGCATTGTTTTCAATTTCCAGTACAAAACCATTATTTTCTTTTAATATTTTAGTGCAAATTGGCTTTATTTTATGTTTAATCAACTCGTTTGTTTACTTTATTTTATAGTGTCGTGTAGCTACATGAATTATTTCATGTGTTTGGCACATTGCGTTGGATGCTTACAAAACATCGCTATTTTAAGACCCACTTTAGTTACATGGTCTAATAACGCTTTTGTGTATTGTTACACGGTTTGCAATGAGAAAACTAAACAAGATTTCTCTATTACGTCTTAAGTTGCATACGATTAAGTTACAACATGTCACGTGTCATTAATTTTGGATAGATCTTATGAAATTCTTCCACTCTAGTTTTTCTTATGGGGCACATCCAAATCTTACTCTTATATATCAGAATCCCAATGATTATTGTACAAAAGTTCCGCAAATGTAAGTTTACAACCGCTTTGTAAAATAAAGAAAAATACTAACGAGACGCTGCACATACATACCATGCATGGTAAAGATTTCCGTCGGCACCCAATACTAACCCAACCTAATTAAACCCGTTCTCTCCTCTAGGTGCATATTGGACAGCTCAGATCGTTTACATGGAACAGTTGGAATTTGGAGAGTGTTGGTGTTTGCGCGTATGGTACGACATTATCATATTATGAAATTGAAACTAGGGGACTTGCTGCGTGTTTGCCATTTGGTATATGTTCCACATTATATGCCATAACTGGAAAGTTTCCAACCATGCATGCATTATGTCCTACATTATATGCCATAATTGGAACGTTTCTAACCATGCATGCATATCATTTTGTTTGCTTCCTTCTCAGTCTGCATATTTTCCTCTTTGGCTGATTGGCCGACATGATGTGATATTCTCAAGTGATGCAGGCTTCCAAGATGATCGATCAAATTATCAAAAACTTACATGTGCTACTCTATGAGATTTATAATTTTGTTTTAGGGAAAACGATATTAGTTCATCGCGAGAAATTATAATTCTTATATATGACGTTCTCTTATATATGACGTTCTGAAGAAATTAGGAGGCTTCTCGAATTAAGTACAAACTTGATTAGCATGTAGAGTGAATCTATCTAAAGCGATGGGGCGCCCCATTAGCACCACGATGGAATTTGTATGTTTAATTGATGACTTCTTAAGACTTAATCAATTATGTATTACTAAAGTTTCATGTATTACGTAGGTCAGAAGAATTTTGGACCCAAAAAGGATCTCGGAACTTACTTTCTGGAGCCTTCTCTCCGTGAGTGAGAGACCTTCTCTCTGAAAGTGAGAGTTTTTTTTTTTTTTTTTTTTTTTCTCGATGAGTGAGAGCAGCAATAAAATTAAGTTTTTCCTTTAGCCGTCGCCCTTATTCTGATTAGGGTTGGTGGCAGCCCTTTCTAATTCCTCTCTGCTTCCTCTTTCTTTTCTTTCTATTGATTTTCTCTACTTTCCTTCCTGTTTTGTCTAGCATTTCCAACCTAATTATAATTGAACTTTCCTATCCCTTAGATCCATTCAACCACCCATCCATCTACATCCATTCAACCACCCATCCATCTCCATGTCCTTTGTCTAGCTTCCACCGATTCCATTTTCATTCTGAGATGTAATCATTTTTTATAACGAACTGTTCGAATGGGAAGGTGCGTAGAGCTCCAATGTTCACACCAGCTCGGGTGGCAACACCACCTCATTTTATTTGTCTGCCTTTTTTGACAGTGTTGCTTGGGGTAATCCCACGGGCTTCTTTGGTTTCTTTTACTCGATGGCTGCGATCGGCGAGATGTTATCTGACGGAAGACAAGGTTCATTTTCTCTATATCTGAGGTGCTGGTGCCTGGTGATAGTTGATGATGAAGGTTTGTGATCATCGTGTTATGCTGTTTAGCTAGAGGTGTAACTTGGGTTGGCCCAATCCGAACACACCCATGTCCAACCCGACTTTAAACCCGAACAAGCGGTTTTTTTTAGTTATAACCTATCCGGACCTAACCCAATTTCAACCCATTCATTAATTGGGTTGAATTGGGTTGAGTTGGGTTGATCATTTACCCGTCCATTCCCAACCCAACCCTGATTAACCAAACCCAATCTAACCCGATTGTGGCCCATATCAATTAATACTCATATTACACTCAAGTGGGCCAAGTCCAAAAACCAACGCCCTTTTTAATATTTTTTTTTTTAATAAATTACCCTTTATATATACTTAAGCTTTTAAGGAACAAGAGACTTTGATTAGTCAGTCCATACTTGCAATCTCTAAACCCTAAAGCTATATAT
Organism: Cotoneaster glaucophyllus; assembly: GCA_036320875.1. Classification (NCBI taxonomy): domain Eukaryota; kingdom Viridiplantae; phylum Streptophyta; class Magnoliopsida; order Rosales; family Rosaceae; genus Cotoneaster; species Cotoneaster glaucophyllus. The sequence continues at coordinate 9,752,696 of CM070058.1, read as the reverse complement.
TAAATTATTAGTCTCCAAACCTTAAATTTTTTGTGTCTTGAAGCTATTGCTCAGCAATTCAATCTACCACTTTCATTCTGCCTAAACAACAACAGTAAACCTTTTCTCCTTGATCAATGGACCTATTGGTTTAATCATATATATAATATACATGTATATATATATATATATATATATATAATATAGTATAATATACACTAAAAGTTTGATTCGGAAGCTCTTTCGATTCATATCGCATGAAAGTGAAGAAATATATATATATATATATATATAACTAATACATAATACGATATATAATATTTCTTTATAAATAGTACTATAATTACATTGTGCAGGATTCCATACTCCTGAATGGAAACGAACAATTTGTTCAGGAGATCCGGGAGAAGTTGATTGCTTGAGGATACCTCCATAACCGATATCAGATGCATCAATTTCAACTATTTTATATGAGTTGGGAGTTGGAATGCCAAGGCACGGTAAAGTCTTGACATGAGATTTGATCTTTTTGACAATGGAAAAATGAATGGTAGACCATGTTGGAGGATTATTTTTAAGATCATCAAATAATGGTTTACATTGTTAATGAAGATGAGGATAAAATTCATATACATAATTTAAAGATCCAAGGAATCGTTGGAGTTGGGTTTTTTCAGTAATCTGATCAGGAAACTTATCAGCAAATTGGATAACTCTATTAATAGGTTGAATGGTGGATTGGTGGATATTGTATCCTAAAAATCCAATGTTGGTTTGAAACAATTTAATTTTAGATGCAGAAACAACTAATCCATTAGATTTAATTATTCTAGCAAACAAATGCAAATGTTTCCAATGCTCATCTATTGACTTTGGGTAAATAAGGACATTATCAATATAAACCATTGAAAAATGGCTGTATTGATTAAAAATCTCATTCATGATATTTTGAAATTCACTGGGAGCATTCTTAAGGCCGAAAGGCATTACATTCCATTCATAGTGACCTAAAGGAGTTACAAAAGTTGTTTTGTCTGTATCATTTTCATGAATTTGGATTTGCCAAAATCCTGATTTCATATCAAATTTTCATATCAAATTTTGAAAAAATAACTGCTTGAGAAAGTCTCTTTATTAAATCTCTTTTGTTCGGGATTGGATACCGAATCCATTCCAAAACTTCATTCAAAGGTTTGTAATTAATTACTAATCTAGGAGTTCCTCTTTCTAATTTTGCATTCTTTTGAACATAAAATGTTGGGCCTGAACATATATATATAAAAGCATTCTAGATAATCATGCATGCATATCTAATATAATCTCAAGTGTTGTAAACATTCTTAGTTTAAGTGTGATTGTGTAAATCCTAGATTATATTTGATTCTAGTTATCCATTCCTATTGTATCTTGTATTCCTTGGGGTGAAGGAATATCTTCTCTCCTTTTACTACTATAAATAAAGGCACGGGATAACAACACACATTCCCCTACAATTGTACAAACACATCTCTCACACTCTCTCTTCTTCTTGCCGCCGGCCCCTTTTAACCTTGTTAGGTAAAATAGGCTACAACACGTTATCAGCACGCTCTTATCGCTGCGCTTAGGAATCTGACGTTGAAGAATTTTTCTGCATCAAACCAGTTCATCCATATCATCACGCAATCATGTTCTTTCAAAACAACAGTTTTTATCTTGATATTTTTGCAACCCTGATAGCATGAACATTCACCATAATGCATGACTCAACTTTATGTTCTCTGAATTTTAGATTCTACATAAATTGTGTGTGCATTATATTCATAATTATTAAATTATGTGAATTTGATATTTGCTATGAATTGAATCAAATATATTTGTATATGCATCACATTGAATTAAATTAACATATTATTGTTTTGAATATGTTTTTGAATTAAATTATATATGAATTGAAAAAAAAAAAATATTTTGCAATCAGGAAACCTAGGGTTCGTTCGAACCTGTGACCTCCATCACCCATCCCTGTCGATGGGCCCCCGAGCCAAAGAACCCAGCTGGAGCTTCTGCTCCTAGCCCAAAACCTCGAACCTGACACCCAGAAGGTATCGCCACCCCTCAGTCACCGTGCTGCACGGCCTGCAGCCTTGCCCAGCCAACTCGGCTACCTCCCTGACAACCTGAAGATCGTCCACGGTGTCCTTTGGTTGAAGATTCCCTCGAATCTCATCGGATTTCTTGAAATTCCGATTTTAATTTCTAGGGTTTTGTTTGAATCATTGAGATTTCCCAATCTCTGAATCGTAATCGTGGTCAAAACACCGAACAAGGGTGCCCCGAGTTCCCCTTGTCCAAGAATTGACCCCAAGTCGCTGGGCTTGGCCCACAGACGACATTCTGCTCCAGCCCGCTGGGCTTTGGAGCTCCCTCAGCTCAAATTGTTTCCCCAGCTCGTGAACAAACAAACAAATAAAAAAAAAAAATTGGGCTCGCCTGAAGCAGCCCGTGTGGAAATCCTGTTTTTTTTTTTGGCTCGCCTAATGCGGCCCGTTTTGTTCCTTTTCTCCCTGTGGCCTGTAGCCTGCAGCCAGCAGCCGAGACCCCCACCAGCCCAATTTTTGGGCCTAGGTCACACAGATCAATTTTTTTTTAAGCCACCCGTGGGCTTATATTTTTCCTTGGGCCCCGAGTTATATTTGCCTAATTATTTTAGGCCCAATGGGTTTTATATTTTTTCACCCACACTTTAATTTGGCCCGAAGTCCAAATAATTAAATTCAATTATAATTGTAAACCTAAAAGTTCTATTTTGCATATTCTTGTTGCATATTTCTATATATATTTGTATTTGCCTGCAGGAATATAGAAACCTGAAGTTCATAATTATTTTGAAACCTGAAGTTTCTTACAAACATACCTTGTTTGAAAACCTGAAGTTTTCACTTAAAAACATCACCCATGAAAACCCGAAGTTTTTTTCATGCAAAATTAAACCAATACATGTCTATTTGAACTGTATGTTCTACTTCTATGTGAATGGATTGATTTTTCTCCATTACACTAACCACATCTTGTCCATCTATTTTGTGATAGGAACATGTCGAATTTGAACAAACTCGACTTCACCGCTTTGGAGGTCTCTGGAAGGAACTACTTCAAGTGGGTCCAAGATGTGAAGCTCTACCTCACTGCAAAGAATTTGCGTCCCACCATCAAAGAATAGATGGACAATCCTGTTGGCGAAGCTAAAAAAGACACTACTATGATCTTCATTCGAAGACATATCCATGATGCTCTACAAACTGAGTATCTTGCTGAGGAGGATCCACATGCATTATGGGTCACTTTAGCTGATCGTTTTGATCACCAAAAGGACATATTCTTGCCTGAAGCAAGACATGACTGGCAGCATTTGCGCTTCCAAGACTTTAAGCCTATGAATGAATATAATTCTGAAGTTTGTCGAATCCAATCACTTCTCAAGTTTTGTAATGAAACTTTGACTGAAGATGATCTCTTGAGAAAACCTATTCGACCTTCTCTGCTTCTAATATTGTCCTGCAACAACAATATATAGCTCAAAAGCTCACTAAGTTCTTGGATTTGATCTCTGTTTTACTTATCGCTGAAAAACAGAACCAGTTGTTGATGAAAAATCATCAAGCTCGACCTACTGGGACGACTGCTATGCCTGAAGCACATTATAGCACAAACCAACGCCCAAAACACCAAAAAGAGGCGTGGTAGGGGTAGCTAGAAGCCATCCCACCAAGGTCAACAGAGTCAAGGCCCATTCAAGGGAGGCAACAAAGCCCAGAAGTGCCCAAACCTCGCTCCCAAGGCCTCGAACTTCAAGAATAAAGGCAAAGTACCTGAAATCATGGATGCAGATTTGTGTTATCGATGTGATTCAAAGGACCATTGGTCCCGTGTTTGCTGAGCTCCCAAGAAGGTTGTAGATGGATATCATTCTATTCGTAAAAAGTTTGAATCGAATTTCGTGCAAGTAGACGAAACGGAGACTACAAAGATGGATGTTTCTTATTTTCAAGAGGATACCACCCCTATGGAAGATTAGAATCTTAGATATAGACTTACTTTTTTTAGTTAAAATAAGACAATGGGGCCGAATTCCACCTAGTGGACAAACCCCTCCTTTTTTTTTGGTTGATTTTTTAACAATTTTCCTTTATGTTTGGATTATTTGTTGGTGATTTGTTTTTTGGATATTAAGTTTTAATTAATTACCATCCTTGAATAAATGAAATTATTTTGAATTGATATTTATTTTTTGGAACTTTTATGCATGTGACCGATTCAAATTAATTTTTCATTTTAGGTATGACTAGTGGGGAAGTTAGTTGTCTGGCAGATAGTGCAACTCCGCGCACAGTTTTGCGTGAACGCATCTATTTCACTAACTTCATACCTAAGAATGCACATCTGATAACCTTCTCAGGCCCATCTAACCTAATAGAAGGATACGGTAAGGCACATATAATGTTGTCCAATGGTACAATCTTGACCATTACTGAGGCACTCTATTCTCCACGTTCCGGAAGAACGTTGTTAAGTTTCAAGAACATTAGAGATAACAATTACCAAACTGAAACCCATATAGAAAACAGAGTTGACTTTATGTGCATAACTTTCTACGAATATGGCCAGAAGCGTATTCTAGAGAAGATGGAGCGTATCCCGAGTGGTTTGTATACTACGACCATACGCCCCATAGAATACCACTATGTGGCCGGCCCTACTACTGTGACCGCGCATGAAATTACACTTTGGCATGATCGTTTGGGACATCCTGGACGAAATGTGCCGTATCCTCAAATCATCACACGGGCATCCATTAACCCAAAGCTTAGGTTCGATCCAAGGAATCGCATGTCAAACATGTTCAATGGAAAAGCTAATTACTAAGTCTTCTTATGACAAGATTCGTTCGAATCCTCCCATTTTTCTACAACGGATTCAGGGGGACATTTGTAGATCGATTCACCCTCCATGCGGACCATTTATATACTTTATGATTTTGGTTGACACTTCCACACGTTGGTTACACGTGAGCTTGTTGTCCATAATGAACGTTGCATTCTCCAAACTGTTGGCTCAGGTTATCAAGATCAGGGCTCACCACCTTGATTATCCGATCAAATCGATTCGATTAGATAATGTTGGAGAATTCACATCTAAAACTTTTGATGACTAATGCATGTCAGTTGGGGTTGAAGTTGAACATCATGTACCCCATGTTCACACCCAGAACGGCCTGGCAAAGGCTTTCATTAAGCCATTACAAATTATTGCTCGATCTTTGGTCATACGTACCAAGTTCCCGATCGCTGCTTAGGGCCATTCAATATTGCAAGCAGCAAAGTTGGTCTGCCTGAGGCCTGTTGCGAGACAACCATTTAATGCACTTTAGTTGGTTACCGGATACGAACTCGACATATAGCATCTGCTCGTTTTTTGTTGTGCGGTATATGTGCCGATCTCGTCGCCCTTACATACAAAAATAGGGCCTCAACAAAGGATGGGAATCTATGTCGGATATGATTCTCCTTTGATTATTCGTTACTTAGAACCTTTGATAGGCTATCTATTTACTACTCGTTTCACGAATTGTCACTTCTATAAGACAGTCTTCCCGTCGTTAGGGAGAGATAAAAATGTCATTGTTCCTACAGAACGACGCGAATTATCGTGGACGACTCCCACTTTGTCTCATTTAGATCCCCGTACCGCTCAGTCTGAAATTGAAGTGCAGCGCATATTAGATCTCCAGAGTATAGCTCAGAGCATGCCAAATGCTTTCACCGATCTAGTGCTCGTGACATGATCATATATTCCAGCTGCGAATACGCCTGCAAAAATGGATGTACCAAATGTACAACGGACTGCCCTCCTGGAAGCCCGGGACGCTAATATTGGTGATCTACGTACATTAGCAGCTAACCAATCATCTGCCCTTACACAAAAATGTGGAAGACCCCTTGGTTCAAAATATTCACACCCCCAGAAGAGGAAACCCACGACACAAAGTCCCAAAAAGCCTACAGTGAATCCGACTATCGCTTACTTATTTTATCCAACTCATGAGAAAATTCTAGATTACGGAAGCGTCCTTGAAGAGACGAATCCTCCTCCCGAGAATCATAAGATTTCCGTCTATTATGCTAGCTTAGATGATGTGTGGCGTAGAAATGAGATGATCGTCGATGATGCATTAGCATATGCAGTAGCTATGAGATCATGTTGAGCGATGACATTGAACCACGTTTCGTTGATAAATATCGACGTAGAACTGATTGGTCAAACTAAAAGCAAGCAATCCAAGTCGAACTCAATTCGCTTGCGAAACATAAGTTGTTTGGACTTGTAGCTCCAACTCCTCCACATTGAAGCCCGTTGGTTACAAGTAGGTTTTCGTTCGGAAGCGTAATGAGAATAACAAAATTGTGCATTACAAAGCTCGTCTTGTTGCACAAGGTTTTTCACAACGCCCTGGGATTAACTATTACGAAACTTATTCACCCATTATGGATGTGATTACTTTTCGCTACCTTATTAGTTTGGTAGCTTCCGAAAAACTGAGTATGCAGCTGATGAACGTAGTAATCGCATATCTCTATGAGGATCTTGGTACGGAAATCTATATGAAAGTTCCTGAATGACTTACATTGACTGGTTCAAATATCCAAACCTCGGAACACGCTCTCAATTCGGCTGAGGCGTTCACTCTACGGTTTGACACAATCCAGAAGAATGTGGTATAACCCACTGAGTGAGTATTTGACTAGTCAGGGATATGTGAACAATGAACTATGCCCTTGTGTATTCATTAAGAAGTCACATTCCAGATTTTCGATTATTGCAGTATATGTCGATGACATGAATCTTATCGGAACTCCTGAAGAGCTCTCGAGAACTGCTGCGCACTCGATACTATCTCGATTTCGAGATAGAGCATTGTTCGGATGGAATCTTAGTACATCAATAGAACTACACCCATAAGTTGTTGCACCACTTTAATGAGGATAAATCGAAGCCTTCAAGTACTCCTATGGTCGTTCGATCGCTAGATGCAAAACGAGATCCCTTCTATCATCTAAGTGTGATAGGTGCTTTATTGTACTTAGCTCAATGCACTAGACCCGACATCTCCTTCGCTGTTAATCTTTTGGCAAGATACAGTAATGCACCAACACACAGACACTGGACTAATGTGTAAGACATCTTCCGCTACCTTAAGTGTACTACGGATTTGGGCTTGTTCTGTCACTATGGATCCTCGAGTGATGTTGCACCACCTGCTTCTAGAGTCGATTCTCGCCTTGTTGGTTATGCCGACGCAGGATACTTATCTGATCCGCACAAAGCGCTTTCTCAAACGGGTTATGTCTTTACCATTGAAGGCACCGCAATCTCTTGGAGGTCAACTAAACAGACCTTAGTTGCCACTTCGTCTAACCATGCTGAAATTCTCGCCTTACATGAAGCAACTCGGGAATGCTTTTGGTTGAGAGCATTAATGGGCCATATTTGAAGCTCCTGCGATCTTTATCCCGCCGTTGATGTCCCGACGAAGATTTTTTAAGACAACGCAGTATGCATCGAATAGCTCAATAAGGGTTACATCAAAGGAGATAACACCAAGCACATTGCGCCGAAGTTTTTCTTTTCATATCAACAACAAGAGCATTAAAAGATTGAAGTCACACAAATTCGTTCACAAGACAATCTGGCAGACCTCTTCACCAAATCACTGCCGAAGACGACGTTTCAGAAGCTTGTTTATGGAATTGGTATGCGTAAACTTTCTGAGTTGTAACTTTGCTATTTCTTTTTGAAATTGTGTCAAACTCAGGGGGAGTATCCTGAAGATACTTGCTTGATCTTAATATACTCTTTTTCCCTATGATTAGGAGCATTTTTCCCACTGGTTTTTGCTACCTAACTAGGTTTTAACGAGGCACCCACCTTGGACTGGTCATATCCCTGATGACGTCTCGTAGACGTTTCTTTTGAATTTTGCATTTCTCACACATTTTTCCTTAGACTGAGGATTTTTTCCCTACTCAGGTTTTTGCCATAGCCTTAGGGTTTTTTTAGTGAGACTCATTTACTTATGCAAGTTCCTACCTTATTGAGAATAAGAGTTGCTCCTTAGAATCAATGTCGACGAGTCGACTTCCTCAACTTTTGCATGATGCTAAATCTACCTTGAGTATTTACACACTCAAGGGGGGAATGTTGTAAACATTCCTAGTTGAAGTGTGATTGTGTAAATTCTAGATTAGATTTGATTCTAGTTATCATTTCCTATTGTATCTTGCATTCCTTGGGGATGAAGGAATATCTTCTTTCCTTTTACTACTATAAATAAAGGTACAATGTAGGAGGGATAACAACACACATTCCCCTACAATTCTACAAACACATCTCTCTCACTCTCTCTTCTTTTTTTCCGCCGGCCCCCTTTAACCTTGTCAGATAAAATAGGCTACAACATCAAGTACTTAGTTACTCATATATGATTATACAAACTTAATTAAAATTTTGACATCTTTCTATCTTATATGTTTACATTACTTCCTATCAGCTATTTGTGTTGTCATATGTTAATATTTTGTTTCATGTGTTAATTGTTCAGGTCCATTTGATTGTCATATATGGCAGAATATAATCAAACAACTACCCTAAGAGAGTCTCTGCCAGGTACTCATGTAGAGCCTCAAAATGCTACGATTAACCATCAGGTACCATCTAAACGCAAAAGAGTATATGAGTCCAAGTCTAAAGTTTGGGCACATTATGAAAGATTTCTAAATGCGGATGGAAGTAGGTCTGCTAAGGCATAATGCACCTATTGAAAGAAAATATTTGCATGTTCTAGCTCCAACGGAACCACTACACTTAAAAGGCATACAACAAAGTGTAAGAAGTACCCTTATAACGGGGACAAGAAACAGCAACTCTTGTCTTTTACAGCAACAGAGTCTCTTTCTAATTGGAAATTTGACCAAGAGCATTGCCAAAAACTCTTTGCTAGAATGATCATTGTTGATGAATTACCATTTAGCTCTGTGGAGAATGAAGGCTTCAAAACATTTATGAATACTGCACAACCAAGATTTAAATTGTTGTCACGTACAACAACTGCAAAAGATTGTGTTCAATTGTATGTAGAGGAAAGAAAAAAACTGAATGAGATATTTGAATCTTCAAATTCGCAAGTGAGTCTCACAACTGCCTTGTGGACTTCTATCCAGAATCTTGGATATATGTGTCTTACTGCACATTTCATTGACAAAGGTTGGGTGTTACAAAAAAGAATCATCAATTTTCGGGTGGTTCCCACTCTACATCGTGTTGAGGTCATTGCACAAGCTGTAGAAACATGTTTATTGGGTTGGGGTATAAAAAAATTATGCACACTCACAATTGATAATGCAAGTTCAAATGATACAACAACAAGAAGTTTGGTTAAAAGGTTTAGTAGGAAAAATAGTTTGTTGTTGGATGGTGATTTTTTTCACGTCAGGTGTTTTGCACATGTCTTGAATCTTATATCTAAGGATGAACTTAATAATGTAAGCACCTCATTAGCTCGTCTTCGTGCATATGTAAAGTTTGTATGAAGTTCTCTTTCAAGATTGGAAGCGTTTAAGAAGTGTGCAAGAGAAGAAAGAATTGCCTCTAAGAAATAGTTGTGTTTGGATGTGCAAACACGTTGGAATTCAACTTATATGATGCTACATGCTGCTCTTGATTTTCAAAGTACATTTAAGCGCTTGCATGATTAAGATGCAAATTTTAGCATTGAGTTCAAGAGGGAAAGATGAGACGACTAATGATGATTGGAGTTCAATGAAAAACTTGTCAAAGTTTTTGGAGCATTTTTATATTGTTACAAAACGTGTATCAGGGTCTAACTATACCACTTCCAACTCTTATTTTCTTGAAGTGAACATGATTCAAACTCTCTTTCTAAATGGATGAAGAGTGATGATGCTTACTTTTGTGACATGGCCTTGAAAATGCAGTCCAAGTTTGATAAGTATTGCAACATTGATAAAGTTAATACTTTATTAATCATTACGGTGGTTCTAGATCCTCGTTACAAGTTGAAGTATGTTACGTGGTGTTATGCCAAATTTTATGACAGCAAAAAGGTCACTGATATAATTGCTAAGGTTCAAGGTTTGTTAGTGAAGCTTTATCAATTCTATTTATTAGAGAACACATAAGCATTGGATGAACTCATTGAGGAAGAAGGCTTGGGTTGTGACAACTTTTTGAGAGAAGAGGAAATCACAGTAAAGTCTGAGTTGGAGCGTTACTTACAAAAATCAGTTGAAAGTAATTGGTCCGATTTTGACATTTTAGGTTGGTTGAAAGAAAAATCAACTTCATATCGTATTCTTTCTTGTATGGCACGTGACATTTTGGCAAAACCTATTTCTACGGTTGATTCTGAATCTGCATTTAGCACTGGAGGTCGAGTACTTGACCAATTTCATAGTTTTTTTACACCAAAAATAGTGAAATCTTTGATTTGTGCACAAGATTGGTTAAGGAACTCACCAACCCCAATTGAGATTAAAGAGAAATTACAGATCCTTGAGGAGCTTGAAGCATGCATTTATTTTAATCTTTTTTTTTTTCTTTTCTTTTTTTTTTTTGTTTCAGAACTTTTGTAATGGAATAAAACTTGGTACAATTTCATTTATAGGTATAGTTGATATTGTTGAAACTTTTGGCATTGGGGTTTCTTGCACTACAAAGATTTGATTCTATTCGATAATTATTATGTTCTTCTGTATTTGTGTTAAAGGATTATAATGCTTGTTGTGATTATAACTATTTTGTTTTGTTCAATATTTAATAGGAATGCCTATTATATTGAATTTCGGAGGACAAGACTTGAGTTGGGTACTAACTTTGGACAAAGAAGTGTCGCTCTTTTTTGTTTTTTTTGGTTACTAGCTTTGGTATTTTCTTGTATTTTAATTCAAACTTTGCATGGTTGAAACATTCGTAGTTAGTTTAACTTTATAACGGATACAATTTGTGGAACTGAATTTTAGTTTTGATAGATTTATGAAATTGAAGTAAATAGCTTTGATGCTACTTGGCTTAATTTTTTTAGGAATTTGAAAACTAAGTTGTTACAGGATTAAACTTGAAAAAGTTAGGCAACTTGAACCCAACCCAAGTAAACCCCGAACTCAATTAAACCTGAGCCCAAATGAAACCCAATCCGAATTGTAAAAGTTGCGTTAGGATTGGGTTGACCTTCTAACCCGCCCAAGTTGCACCCCTAATTCCAGCGCTTTCGGCGACATTGTTGGAAAGAAGCAGTTAGGGTTAGCTTCTGTGTTTTTTCTATTTTGGGTTGTCGGGTTACTATTGAGGTCCGTTCTTTTGCTTGTGTGGATATTGTATTTGGGCCTCTAACTGTGTAATTTTGTTGCATTTTGTTGACCTTTGACCCCAAAAAATAAAGTTTCATAAGTAGCTTCTACCCTTTAACATTTCACGGAATTTCCGTCGATTTCGACTTCCACATATAATTTCTTAACTAGTGCTGATATGTCCACGTATTATATAATTTATATTGTTAAGCTATGAACACATTTAACCCTTAAATTAATTGAATTCTTATGTTAAATGACGGTTGGACCACGCTATATGGTCCAATGACAAGTCAAGTCATATCGAAAATTTTCTCCACAATGAAACACTTTTTTTTTTCATGCGACATTTTGGTCAATAAAATAAATATTTTGCTACTTAATAAGGTTATATTTTTCTCCACTTGTAAGTGAGAGATCTTAAGTTCGATTCTCGTATATGGTGAGTTCGATACCATTGATTATGGTTGAACCAATAGGGCCTTTTTAGTGAAGTGGATGAGATTGAACCTTACACTATGTTTGGATAAAGGAAATAAACTTGGGGTTTGTATAAAAGTCAGAATTTATAAATTGACATGCATTAATTCCATTGTTTGGATTCATAAATATAGAAATTTACAATTTTCGCATGGAAAAAAAACTTGGAATTTGGGACCTCCAATTCTCAAGTTTAAATTCCATGTAAATATGTGTCATTTCCCAATTTCTATAATTAAGAGTTTAAAAATAACAAATTTTGTATCCAATTCCATTGTTATTTTAGGTTAACCAAACAAAAAATTTACAAATTCTAGAAAATAAAATCTCGTCATTTCAATTTCTGTCTTAGATTGACAGAGACACATAAAACAAACCTAGGACATGGATTTGATGACATTCACGTTTAGGACAAAACTATCCCCTCAGACATAATTTAAACACCGGCGGTAGATTAACCAAATTAACCGTCCGTCCACCGTAAGACATCACCATCCAACAAAAACTCCGGCTCGTCCAAGTCCACACGGCACACCTCGAGTCAATTCCCAACCCAACTCCCAACTCCCAACTCAACCCAAACCCTGGTTAATCACCGAGTCAGTAACTCAGCCAGACTCGGAGCCGCGCCACTTTAAAAAACACTCTATCTCGCTTCCTCTTCTCTCTCTCTCTCTCTCTCTCTACTCTTCTCGCGAGAGACTACCAGAAACCTGCTGTCGTGTCGACCCTCCGTCAACTCCAGACCTCCGCAAACCCAAAACCCCCACAAAACGGGGCCGTTGTGGCTGAGATCGGCGGCGACGTAGCTATGGAGGAAGACAGAGGAGCTCTGGTGCAGAGCCTGATCGACACGGTCAACGAAATAGCTTCGATCTCCGACTACAAGTGTACGGTCAAGAAGCAGTACTGCAATTTGGCGAGGAGGTTGAAGCTGCTGACCCCAATGTTCGAGGAGATTAGGGATAGCAAGGAGGTGGTTTCTCAGGAGACTTTGAAAGCCTTGCTTTCGTTCATGGAAGCTCTGGAATCGGCCAAGGAGCTGCTCAGATTCGGAAGCGAAAGCAGCAAGATTTACCTGGTGTGTGTGTATCTTTCGATTCTGAACTGCTATCGATTTTTTTGCATTTTGTGTGTGATTGTTGGTGAGGGTGACTGTTTTGGTTTTGATTTTGATTTGATTTTCTGTTTGGTAGCTGAGAAAATGCGGGAAATTGAAGGAATATGGAGGAAAAAATTGTTCATTTTGAATTTGGAAAGTGCTGTTTTTGTTTCTTGTACTGGGTTATGGAGTACATAGTTTTGACTTCTGTGGAAGCAACCAAAGCAACAACATTTATAAGTTGAAAAACTTAGATCTAAGCTAAGACTAGCAAAACAGTTGCTAGATTGGATTTTAATTTTGAATGAAGAAAGCTGAGGATTATAATTCTAATTTCTTATCCATTGCCGCATTATTCTCAGCAATCTAATGGACTTCGTTTCGCTACCAAATGGTTCTAATATTGAAATTCATTTGCTTCTTTCAGTGCTTAGTATATCTTCAATTAAGCGATTCCGTTATTTTTTGTGTGGAAATTGTGACGAAGTGAATTATGGCAGTCTTAATATTTAGACGAAAGATTGAGTGGAATTGTTTGATGAGAAATAATTTTATACAGGCTCACCATTTTGAGATTGGATAGAAAGTTCCCAAAAAGATTCCTTTAAAAAAAAAAATCTTAGTCTTTTGCTTTGGGTGCAGTTGCATCCTTGTTTCGGCGAAAATTTCTCTCGATCTTGGGGATTTTGATAAATTTCCCTTTGTATGAATAGAATATCTATACACTGGGTTTTTTGAGTGTCACTTTCATGACTGATTGTATGGATAGAATATCTTTGTGATGTTCCAATCATTCTATGTCGCGTCCTTACTGCTTGATTGCTTTTGTCTCCATTATTCCTGATTGTACTGAGATATAATACTTGAGCATTGTTTTGTCTCTTGTTATGGGTTAGACTTTTGTATGTCTTCACGGCTTCACCAATTGAGATGGCCGAATGGTCATGTTGCTTCAGTATTAACAGCTTGTGAATGAAATTTTCAAGTCAATGGAATATTATTGGTTGGTAGTAAAAAGCGAGAATCAATAGAATAGTAGAATATTCTTGGTTGCTTGATATCATGCACTCAGTAGCAGGTTTCCTGCATTGCTGAGAGTGGTGGCACCATGGATGTCATCTCATTATCCATATATTAACTAGGTGAACAAGATTTTGGTTGTTCTTGGTCTTTCTTTTATTTGTGGAGGAAATTTGGTAGTTTGATGTTGCACCGCTTTTAGAGAAGATATTCAAAGTAATTTGTGGAAGAAAGAAGAACAGATTGAATTTAGTAGTTCTTGAAAAACCACCACTTATGGAATCATCTTGTTAAGTGTGTTCTAGCTGTTAATATGGTTGTTTGGTGTTGAGTTTTGTAGGATTGATGAATCTTTTACAAAATTTTGGGAAAGTGTTACTGCTTTTATTTTGGGCAGAAAATATTGAAACATGCAGCTTCCCTGAACTGAGGATTGAGTTATCTTCTGGCATTAAACTTGTTCAGGGAAAGCTGTATTAAAACAAGATGGTAAAGAGTTCTGGTGTTTTCAACGTGTTCTTCTAGGATGATAAATTCAACTTAATAACATGGTGGAAAATGGCCACCAACTGTTGGAAAGGATCGCATACTGTTTGTGGAGCTCGGAGAATGAAATTGACACATGTTTAGGAATACTACCGGATGCTACAGGGGTGATTCTCTAGACATGGTCTATGATAAATCTGAAACACCATCTCTGCTTTGGTGTTCCTGAATGTCCAGTCTCAATATCTCATTGCTCCCTCTCATGTTTTCTGGTCATTCTTTTTATCTCCGTTATTCAAAAATAAGTTTGTAAAAGTGATATGGGTCCTGATTCTAAGATTTTCCTGTAATGATGGAATATGGGGCATTTGGGTTTGAGGAGTAATATTATTTTATAGTTTGATTCAGGCGCGAAGGGAATAAGATGGCTAAAAATATATGCTCAGAAACAAACTTTAGGTGAGTTGGCTAAAACAAACTGTGAGTGTCCCCGATCTCAGTATTAGTGGTTGAGATTTGAACTTAAAGTCTCACTAAAACCATTGTCATGGTGAATAGGGAAGTGATTTTCACACTCCTTTTAGGTTCTCACACACCCCTCTTTATTTCTGGTGATCGGATTGATTAAATCAAATGGAATCAAAGGCCAGATTAAACAGGGGTGTGCAAGAGGATAAAAGGGGTGTGTTTATCATTTATGTCACCACTTTGTATAATTTTTATAGACATAGAATTGCATTTTCCAATTGGTATGAAATATGCTTGTGAGGAGGCTCTTTCATGTTACAAACCTCTTGGATGTTTTATATCATAAGGTCCATTTAACAATGTCCTTTTGCTTTCTATTATTTGCTTGGGCTCTGTTGGATATTCGCTGTATTCACTTCAGGAATGTTTATAATTATTTTCAATTTTGAATAAACTATGAAGTGAATAAGAGTGCTTCAAACTTCTACTCAGATGATGCCTTGATTATTACTCTCTCTCTCTCTCTCTCTCTCTCTCTCTCTCTTGCCTGAACCTTTTTCACCATACTTGTAGGTTTTAGAAAGGGAGCAAATTATGATGAAGTTTCATGAGGTGACAGCTCGATTGGAGCAAGCTTTAAGTGGAATCTCCTATGAAAATCTTGACATATCAGATGAAGTTAAGGAACAGGTATAGATTCATCATCGAACATTCCTGTCAATGTCTTGGGATGTGAAGTGATAACCAGGGCTATCTTATATTTATGAATTTGGCCTTGACTTGTTTTCTTTGGGATCCTTGTCATGTATTGTGAAAATGAGATGCCAAATTTTTCCTTGTGCAATTCTTGAATTATGTTCTCTAAAATTTATGAAAAGATCTTTAGTGTGTGAACGACCCACTCACACAGACATGTAACCACACGGTGACTTGAAACTTACACCAGTATGTGGTGAAACAAGAATTTGAGTAGATCCCACTCCTAAATGTGTTTGTGATATTACTTTTGAGATTTTTTAGTACTTAATATATTCTTCAATTGTATCTGTCTTCCAGGTTGAGCTTGTTCTTGCTCAGTTTAGAAGAGCCAAAGGAAGGTTCGATTCGCCTGATGTTGAGCTCTATGGAGATCTCTTGTCCCTTTACAGTAATAATGAGGCAGCAACAGATCCAGCTGTCCTAAGAAGATTGGTTGATAAGTTAGAATTGACAGGTATAGCTGAACTCACACAAGAGTCACTAGCCTTGCATGAGATGGTTACTTTCAGTGGTGGGGATCCTGGGGAGAGCATCGAGAAGATGTCAATGCTACTGAAAAAAATTAAGGATTTTGTACAAACAGAAAACCCCGACATGGATGCTCCTGCAGTGGGAAAGAATATATTAGCAAGCTGCAGCAGGCAAGCATCCACTGACAAGAATCACGAAGTCCCCCCAGTTATACCAGATGATTTTCGGTGTCCAATATCTTTGGAGTTAATGAAGGACCCCGTCATTGTTTCAACAGGGCAGGTATATGGTTGGTTTTTGATACCAAGAACTCAATTGCTCCATAATTTTCCATTTTTCCTTTTTCCTTCATGTTTCATGTGATGTTATTAGATGTCGTTTTCCTTTCCTTTTTGTGTCAGATGCCAATAATCTGTACCCTGTTCTTGTAGAAAATTGTTGTTACATTGAATTTTTGTTCTTTCTATAATGTATCCAGTTGTTGAGTCAATACGTCCTCCATTTGGGGATCAGCCTGGTTGCCTTCCGTTGTATGGTTTTTCAGAAACAAACCAAAACTTTTTGATTGGGAGGTTGAAAAGATGTCATGCAGATTGGACACTTGTTTTCCTATATTTGGGGTTAATTTTTACATTTTAAGTCCATGCCCTAGGATACATCGTGCTACCACTAATTTAAAAGATTTTTTCTTCCACTGCTGCAGACATATGAGCGTTCCTGTATTGAGAAGTGGCTGGAAGCAGGGCATGCGACATGTCCGAAAACACAACAAAGCCTCTGTAACACCATCCTCACACCGAACTATGCTTTACGTAGCCTCATAGCCCAGTGGTGTGAGACAAATGGCATTGAACCACCAAAAAGACCCAATTCTCGACCTATTAAAACTACATCCGCCTGCTCTCCAGCAGAACGCACTAAGATTGAAATTCTCCTCCGCAAGCTGATGTCTGTTAGCCCCGAAGATCAAAGGTCTGCTGCGGGTGAAATCCGCCTTCTTGCCAAACGTAATGCAGACAATCGTGTGGCTATTGCTGAAGCGGGTGCAATACCCCTGCTTGTAGGCCTCCTTTCAACCCCCGACTCCCGCACCCAAGAGCATGCTGTCACAGCACTCCTCAACCTTTCCATATGTGAGGAGAACAAAGGAAGCATCACATCCTCTGGAGCAATTCCTGGTATTGTTCATGTCCTCAAGAATGGAGGCATGGAAGCACGGGAAAATGCAGCTGCGACCCTTTTTAGTCTTTCTGTCGTGGATGAAAATAAAGTTAGAATTGGTGCTTCGGGAGCCATTCCACCACTTGTTACATTGCTGAGTGAAGGTACCCAAAGGGGGAAGAAGGATGCTGCAACTGCACTTTTTAACTTGTGCATTTATCAAGGTAACAAGGGGAAGGCAGTAAGGGCCGGTGTTGTTTCGACCCTAATGAAGCTGCTGACAGAACCTGGAGGTGGAATGGTGGATGAAGCGCTGGCCATTCTAGCAATACTCTCTAGCAACACTGAAGGGAAAGCAGCCATTGGAGCTGCTGAGGCAGTGCCTGTTTTGGTTGAAGTTATTGGGACAGGATCTCCCCGAAACAGAGAAAATGCAGCTGCGGTTTTGGTGCATCTTTGTTCTGGAGACCAACAACATATAGTAGAGGCTCAGGAACTTGGGGTGATGACTTCGTTATTGGAGTTGGCTCAAAATGGCACAGATAGAGGCAAGAGAAAGGCTGCACAGTTGCTTGAGCGAATGAATCGGTTTGCTGAGCAGCAGGCACAGGCACAGGCACAGGCACAAGCTGATGATCAATCTGAGACCCAGTCACATCCACCCACCACTACAAATGCCGTTGACAGATGATAGTTTTTGTTCTCTTTCGTTTTCGCAGTTTCTTATGTTATTTTGTAGCATTAAAAGAAGCGGGTTTGCTTTGGCAGGGGAGGAAGGTGGAAGATCACCTTCCAATTCTGTTAAGTTCTTCATTTCATTTTATTTGTGTGGGATGAGACAATACTTTTAAGGCAAACAACAAAAGGAAGAAAGGAGAGAGGGGGAAGGAGAGCGAGGGAGAGGGAGAGATATATCTGACGTGATATGTACCAAATTGTAACATGCATGACTGCCGTAATCATCCTCAGTTTTTAGTGAAGCGATGTTGCTTATATTGAACACAAACTACATTTGTGAAAAGTTTTTGTGAATGTTGGGCTGATAAAAGGAAGGAGCTATTTAACTCAAGTTTTGTAGTTGGTTCATTGCCAATTGCAATCAATAGCATCTTAGATTGTGTGCAATGCTTCCGATGCTGCCCTCATCTGGTCGGTCGGTAGGATTGAATTGAAATGGATAACTCACTTATTTTCAGATATGTTGAAGGAAATTTGTTCAACTTTGATGATAAAAGATGGATTACTCGTTAACGAAATTTATCCATTCCAATTCCCTCAAAAATCAAAATGGGCGGATTAGGATTAGAAGGGATACATTTCTTTCATGTCTAAACTCCTTTTAATCCCCTGAAATGATAATCATTCACCTCTACCTTCTTCAATATACTTCAAACATAGGGTTAAGTCATAGGTCCTAGAGCCTTTAGGACCCGTTTGTTACACCGGATTGACATGCATTAAAATGGGTTCAAGATTTGACTTCCTCCACTGTAACAGAGAAAACAAACATGTGGTCCAGTATCTTTAGTACAAAATGAGCCATTGCAATTGCAAGATAGATTCAATTGACCGACCTAAGCCCAAAATACCACTGATCCGGTATGATAGAGCAGCGAGCTACATAAACCTCTGCCCTCTCGACCACGAAAGGGGGAGATTAGTTGCAGGGCATGGTGTGGTGGTGGTGGCATTGTCAAGCTACAAATTGATGATCCGGTGAGCTTGAGACTTTTATGTAAGCTGTTGTGTAAGTTATATTTGCACTACATTGACAAAAAAGCTCGTCAATTTAATGGATGATTAGAAGTTCAAAGAGACAAAAAGTGTAAATGGATACAATTTCAAAATCTCAAGATGCAATGTGAGAAAGTTGAAACCTCATAATCCATTTTGAAAATCACGTCAAACCTTGTTTATTTGAACATTTTTAGTGGAAAGACAACAATAGTTAATTAACCTCAGTTTGGAAAATCCATTTATTTAGTACAACCAATATGGGGAGGGGAGTTCGAAGAAAATCCTTTTATTTTAGTACAATCAATAAGGTAAATGGACAAAAATTAAACGTAGAGACTCGTGTTTCCTAAACTCTCGCACTTTTGACCTCAAAACAAAACAAAAACTCTCACACTTTTATTGAAGAGTGTAATTACATTTATATGCACGTAGCTCATTGTAAATTCTTAGAGCTTAAATCACAACTACATTGATTAGGATAAAGTTTTTTTGCCAAACTGTAAATATGAATCATAATTTAAGCAAAATATACCGAACTGATGACATATATTTGTAGTTTGAAAAGAGAACATTTTATATAACTACCGTCTCTCTCTCTCTATACAAGTCCATGAATGAAGAATAAATATTTGGTTCACGGAATGAATTCCTTAAGAATGTAAGCATAAGTATCACATTCTCCTGAGTGCATGTGCTTGTCAAACATGAGAAGGAAATTCTTACTCAGTACCAAACTTATATCCACCAAGCAAACGTGCCATCATAAATATCCATTGTTTTCAAGGGAATACTTTCCAAACATGCCGTAATTGAGAAAGGAATTGCCACTGTTTTGGGCGATTTGGAACCTGTCATATCACATGGTAAGCACAAGCTTGATGAACAGTAATACATTGGAACACGGCTGGCTTGCTTTTTGTGACATGTATGTGTATATATGGTATAGTGCTATTCACATAGTTATTTTTATTTCTCATACATATTTGTCAAGTTTTGACCAGTGCTTATTTTTCAATTCCTTCGATCTGACAGTCAAAGATTAAAAGAAGTGTGTGAGAAGTAAAAATAACTAAATAAGTATGTGGATAACACTACCTTATATATATATTATTGAACTTTTCATGCACATACGTAATACGTTTTGCTCATGAGATGTAGAATTTAAACTCAAAAGAATATTGTGCATTTGGTAGAAGAAAGTAATTGTCAACAACACGATAAGACAGTGAGATAATCTAAACAAGATTTGAAATTCTAAGGAATCCTCTCTCTCGGATTGAGAAATTAAAGTTATCTGAATTTTCCACTTAAATTGAAAAAGAAAAAGAATTGTTTGTAACCTATTATATTGAACCCAAAATTACCGAATACCGGTCAATAAAGAAGTATCATGAACCGCCGAAGGGTTCCTATTGAGAGGCACTCCTGCCGGAGAAGGTACGAACCAACCTCACAATAAGTAAGAACCACGACAGTGGTGATTACTCAATGGCTATCCTCATAACCAATGGGAGGATCTCCATTCCGCCAACTTGGAGCCCATTTTCTTAAGGACACGTGGCAACACTACAACAACTTTCTTAGAGTTCCATATCGATCATGCTCTAATATCTCTATGCTTAGATCTATACTAAGCCAACATTGTATTTTGTAAACACTACATTATTAATGAGAATTCCCAATTTTGTGATAGCTCAACTTATAGTGAACCGGTATCACGTACATCTTGTGTCTACTTCTACACTTTTTATCTGTACCGATAGACACCCTTTATCTCTATGCCTATCATTTCCACTTAGCAACCAAAGCACCCCTGTGAAGATCACTTCATCATTCTTTACATTGATTCAAAGTACACCCTATTTTGTACATCAACAGAATTGAAAGATTAAGGACCACATTATCATATCATTTGAAGAAAAAAAATTGCCGCATATCTTTCAACATTTTGCAAAGGATCATCATGAACTACAACAAAACTTATTCAGTAGCTCCATCACAGGAAACCATGCTATATTATAGAGGCGATGATGTGACAAGATACTAACATGTCCTTCATACCAAATGAAATTCAGAGAACTTTATGCAAATGGAGTATTATATCACATACATTTTTTTTTCCTTACAATAAAACTTGAATTTAGAGCCTTTCTTTCAAGCAATATGTCCTCTTTTTATGCTCTTTGATTTAACAACATGGCAAACAAATCGTCATGTATGAAATATAAAATATGTGTTTAGAACCTCTTCTAATAAAGTGTAAACTAATTAAAGCTTTATTGTTTTCTTGTCATATTATATACATAAACAGATAAAGAATATGCAACATATATAAGAAAATATCTTCAATAGTATGTAGCGCTGAATGATACCATAAATAAATTACTGAGATTGAAAAAAGAAGATTTAAACAGTTGTGAAAATCAAATATAACGGCTAAAACGTTCTTAGCAATAACTAATAAGTAGCATTGAAGCCACAAGATAAAATAATTTGGTAAAGCACATCATATAATGGAAGCTAATTAATCTTCAACAAATTACTGTGAAGTTACTCAAGTAATTTTACATAAAACATAGAACATACCTGCAACGTGATTATAAACATCTGAGTTTAAAATGCAAGCTAATTAGGGACGCAAGTACCACTTGTATATGTTTTTTTATACAACGATATATTTACATTAAGGGGATGGGGGAACCTCTCATTTACAAGTGAAGAGAAATATCATTATACCGTATTACTTAGTGGCACTGCATGATAGATATATGTAATGACCGTCAATTTTAGTAAAATAATGACAATTTATTTATTATTTTTAGGAGTTTGATGAGTTTAATCATAAAGGTTTTTTTAACAATAACATCGAGAGTAATGAAGATTTAGGCAATCAGAACTACACATAAGTTCGTACAACGAGGAAGACATAAAATTACCAAACTCCGCGAGAAGGATGCCAAATGGCCGACGAGAAACGGTATAAGTTATTTCTCTGTGTTCCTCCAAAAAGATGAGGGCCAAGTTAATTTTATGTATACTGTGGTTGTTTTAAGCTTGTCATTATCTTTCGACTTGTAGAGAATCCAGCAAACTGTTGACCTATCCTACGCTTTTAACTGAATATATACCTACGAAGCTTAACGTTGGCAAACCTAGCACAACTAACAAGTCGAACTGAATATGCAGCTGGCAGCAAGTAACTATATATTATCTAAAATATATATTGGAGTTTTTTGAGGTTTAAAGAAGAACAAATGTAAAGAGAAAAAAAGAAATGCAAATTAAACCATGGCCCATTTGGAAGAAGAAGAAACGTCAGAAGGTGATAAAGAGGAATAAAGTGAAAAGGAAAAATAAAACGCAGGCCCATCTGCTTCAAGGGACAAGATAACTTTTTCACTGTGCCGAGAACACCATTAAGTACATTAAATGTCATAATATAAGTAGTTGAATTTTTTTTTAAATATCCAATCACTTATATTATAATATTTGATGTACCGGAACTGTGTTCCTTACACACTAAAAAATCTCTCAAGAAACACAAGCATTGAAGACTGAGGGGAGAGAGAGAGTAGATTTAGCACTTTATCAATGAGTGGGTCAACAAAATGAACATACACAAAAATTGAGGTCGTGGAATCCCGAGCCCTGCATGGTTTGAATTAGTCTTTGATTGCTTTGCTCTTCCAAAATGGCGTACCCCTCTGAGTCTCTCATCAGGCTTCATCAACAGCAACCATTCCTCTTTTATTTCTTTGCTTTCCCTTTTGCCACCACCATATGCATAATACATGCACATTTTCTACTAACAATAACTGCTTTTGCAGTCTACGTCCATGACTAATATCAAATATCGAGAGCGAGAGAGAGAGTGTGTGTGTGAGTGAGTGTCTGCTTTTTTTAATTTTTTGCTCAACATGCATATTTTCTACTCACAATAACTGTTTTTGCAGTCTACGTCTCATGACCAATGTCAAATATCGACACAGAGAGAGAGAGAGAGAGAGAGAGAGTCTGCTTTAGTTTTTTTTCTTCTGAGCATTCTGGTTTGATTGCTTTATTCGTCCACCATTGCTTGGCAGCCTTGGTTCTCACAAAAGCAAATCCTTGATGCCTCTCCTTTTCATAAGATGACCAACCCCTGTTAGCTTACAATACTAATATGTAATTGTTACATCGATCTCTGAAGAGATCAATATAGAGATCTAATCATACTTAGTTATATTCTAACGTGACAAAATTCTATTATTTTTTTTACCCAATTTCAAAAGAATGTTTGGGGAACCATGTTTGGTTTTTAAGTAGTAAACACTAAAAAACAGTGTTTAAAAAATGGGTTGCACCCTAGTTGTGTGTAGAATTCACTATCTTTCAATGTCGCTAATATAAAAGTAAAATATAGTTCTTTTGACCTACCTAGTCTTTGAAAAAAACAAATTCTTTAACAATATTGTAGACTACTTGCTGATCACTTGGGTTTGGTTGGTTGTGAAAATTGGATACTTGCATGCATGGTTTTTAGTGGGCTTTTCGGCATTTTCTGACATTTCACTTCAAAGTTGTCAACTTTCACTTTCACCCACGTAAAACAAGCAAGTACTTCCACTGCCCTTATCATTCTTATTATTATTACAAAATCATTATACATAGTACTGTCTTGTATTCATGATAATGATGCTCTCTCTCTCTCTCTCTCTCTCTCTCTCTCTCTCTCCTCCCATGTATCTCTCTCTGAGCACAAATCTAAAAATGTAGCAAGCAAGTTTCCTGCCAAGGTGAAGACTGAAAACAAATTAACATTCTACTGAATTCGAATCTCATAAAAACATGAGACGAGAAGCTTTCTTGGAGTTCAAAAGCCACATTTAGAGGAATTGGGGAAGAGGGAGGAAGTAGAGTCAGTGTCCCTCTCTCCAGTCCTGATGACACATCAATTTTCGTTCGTTAAATTTTGAGAGAGAGACCATTGAAGGCGGTGCTTGGTGTTGGTGAATGACCTAAAGGCAACCCTTTTCAGAGCAATGGTGGACTGCGGATCAATTTCCCTCATCAGAGTACTTTAGTTTTTTTTTCAACTGAAACGATTCGAAATATGAAGAGCAGTACAAAACTGACTAAACAGAATTACAATCCTCAATTAAGACGTCTATAATAAGATCCGGGGGATCGTCGAACCAAAAAAAAGGACTCCTGCTAGGAACGGCATAATGGTCAAGCCGATGGGTAGCACCGTTGGCTTGACGGCGAACACGGATAATAGTAGCTCCAGCGATCGTGGACAACGTAGCCTTTGCATCTTCCACGATATGCCCAACACGGGATTCATTGTATGAAGAGCATTGCATACCAGCCAGGATGTGAAGAGAATCGGTTTCAATGATTAAATAATATATGAAGCTACTATCACCCATGTTCACACATAATTAAAGTAATAGTGAATATTAATTAAACTATAGAATCTCTACATATATAAACTTCCTATTGTCCTCTTGATTCATGTAGATTTTGGCTAAGTCACGTTAACTAGAGCAGTGCGCTTTTACTTTTACACTTAAGTTTGAATCCTCATTTATAGGATAGAATAACGCTTGTATATTAATGTATGTAGAGACAAAAACTTTAATTAGTTAATCGATTTGCAGCTTTTGATTGGTAAAGTGGTGTTCAATGAAGATTATATGAACAGAAATGCATATATGGAGCTATATTTTAGTTAGATTTGTCATCCAATGACTCGAATCGCATAATTGAGCTCATCGAAGCCAAAGAATCCAGTCAAATAATAGTACTTAATCTTGCAGTTTCATTTCTCATGCATACCTATGCAATTTTTACTGTAAAATGCATGTGGATGAAAGAAGACATAAGAGATGTATAACATGAAATGAAAAGTTTTCAAAGGGACTACTGATCATCTCATAGTGTTCAGATACAACCCATGATACACAAATTAAGGACCAAGTGCTTCAAACATACGTAATTAAACCCATACATTAATACACGCGCGATACCATCAAGCACAACATAAGTACTCAAAGTTAAAAATAAAAACAAAATAAAATACAAAATAGAAAGCCTACCATTTCTTAATTGGATCCACCTCTAATCATCATTAATGATGGTTAGGGTTCTTGAAATTCGTCGCCGTCGACCTAGTTACAAGAGATGGCTTGTGGGAGAAGAGTTAAGCCCTGATAAATCTGTCCACGCATTCAAATTTCCTCCCCAGAACTGGCTATTGTTAGTTTCAGCTGAAATCGTAGTACCCAAAGAAGGTCTTGTTAAAGTAAGACCATGATTATCTTCAGTTTTCACTGGAGGAGGCAACTGCTCAGTATTAACCCTAGAATTATTCCCAACCATTGGATCAATTGTTGCTTGATGATCGACTCCTTGATCACCCGTTTGAAATGGGTATAAACCTGTTGATGTTGATGATTCAAACCCAGTACCGCCCAAAAATGGAATTTGCTGCAAGCTCGAATTACGCCACTGAATATTATGATCCCCTCCTAATATTCCACCACTTAAATTGTTCATATTATTGCCTCCTGCAATCTGATGAAATTGAAACCCCATATGATGATGGTGATGATCAGTCTGTTCCTGCTGGATCTCATTGAAGTTTAATCCCATGTTCCCAGCTACTCCATAACGACCTAGACTTGGTATGGATGAGGCTAGAAATGGTAGTGATTGATGAGTACTTGGTGGTAGTTGTGACAAATGATGAGTAGTATTGCCAATCATATGATTTGATGAGTTGTTGGTAATTGAGTTGGAACCTGTTTGGATATGATCGCCAGTGGCTACTGGAGATTTGGATCGACTGCTGCTGCTGCTGTTGCTTTTACTTTTCTTGTTTCGGCGACATCCTCCTCCAACAGGAACGCTCCTTAGGGCACCTCCTCGGGTCCAATAGCGCCGACATGTCTTGCAGAAGTGACGAGGCTGAGTGAGGCTGTAGTTATTGAAGTAGCAAAACTTGGTGTTGCTGGACTCACACCGAGGACACTTGAGCGCGGTTTCTGGTTGTGGAATCTTTGCCAGACGGGCTCGATCAGACATCGAACTGGGTCTGATGGAGCCTGGGCCACCACCACCACCACCAACACCACTAATACTGCCTGCACCACGGACATGAGTTAGTGACGGTGGTGGAGGCAGTGGTGGAAGCTCATGTGGATTTTCACTTCCAGCAGTAGTACCTCCTAGTGGATGATGATTTGGTTGCTGCAAGATAATAAAAATCAAAAGAAACTATGAGTTAACCATAAGAAACAAATATTTCTGGTATATTCACAAAGAGATCACAAAGGAATAGGAATAATTATCTTTTTAATTTGCTTTTATTTTTGTTCTTCTCTTTTCTATTTTGGTGAAGATAGAAGTTACAGATGGAAAATTAGAGCTAGAGAAAACATCACCTGGTGCCAATTGGGAGGATCTACATAAACTGGAATAGATGAGAAAACCATGGTGTTTGATCTTTTTTCTTCTTTTTATAAAGTTTGATGGGTCTTTAGGAAATATGGTGGTGGAGAATCGCACCAAGGGAATACCAGAGCAAGAAAGAAAGAGAAAAGAGAAAGCTAGAGAGGAGGAAAGCAAGGGAGAGGCTTTTGTATATTTTTGCTTTTATTCCTTCATTCTCTCTCTTTTTGTTTTATTAATATTTTTAGGGTTTTGGGTGGTCGACGAAATTTCTTCGCATTTAAGCTTTCTTTTGACGTTGTGGACGTGATTTAATTAGTGCTTAAAAAGCTACTAGCTGTTAGGATGTAAATATAAAAGAGTCACATATCGGTGAAAAGAAAAATATTACAACGGCTTAATTATAAGAGGTTGGGTTATACTCTTCATATTGTCAATTAATTTTATAGTGAAACCCTAACTTTCTTCATGGTATAAGAGTAAATTGGTCCACGTGTGAAGCCCAAGGTTACACATGCTCCACGTCACCCAATTCATGTTGTCCACGTGTTCAGTTTGAAAGCTCGCCACATGTGAGGGGGCATGTGAGGATGTGAAGGTAAAAAAAACTTTAGAAGGGTTTATAGAGATTTGACTACTCCTTACGTTGTCAATTGATCTTATGATTAGGGGTGGGCACTTGAAACCGAAAACCGAAACCGAAACACGAACCAAATCAAACCGCACCGAACGGTTTGGTTTTGTGGTTTTGAAACGGTTGCGGTTTTGAAACCGAACCGCATTGTAGGAAACGGTTTGGTTTTGGTTTTGGTTTTGGCTTTTGAAAACCGCACCGAAACCGAAACCGCACCTCAAATTAGATGTCATGTTTTAATTAGTTATTTGTTATAGTCCATACATTTAGCATGTACATGTCATAATAATGATTATTTTTTTCCAAGTTATATCCCTCATCAAGTTTGGCATCTCAATGTTTCTTTACAGGAAAAGATGAAAATTTTATTACCAGTAAAACCACCTCAGAACCCTAATTTTCAAGTTCAAAATGACAACCTATATAATAGACTAATTAGAAATGCAAATGAAAACTCAAAAAGAAACAATGAGCATCAAATAAGAGTAGTCACATAAGGAGAGATACAAAAACTGAATCTCTAATCAAGTATAAGCGCAGCACTCCATTTGGGTGCTTTTTCCTGCTCACATAGTCTATCATCTGTGCAAGTAGCTAGCTAAAGTAAAGAAAAGAATTCTCATGTGGGTTGGTTAATTAATGTATAGTGTGAAAAATGAGACCGTGTTATGTGTAAATAAGTATAAACTTTAAATTGTATATTTTTTCTCAAAAACCAAACCGAAACCGTTTGAAACCGCACCGAACCGAACCAAACGGTTTGGTTTCATTTTGGTTTTGGCTTCAAAACCGCACCGAACCGCACCGCAAAAAATTACGGTTTCGGTTGTGGTTTCACTCAAAACCGCACCGAACCAAACCGTGTCCACCCCTACTTACGATAGAACCCCAACTTTGTTATCCCTGCCTGGCCTCCTCATGCATGGAATAGAGAGAGAACGTGAAACGGTAAACCAAATTACATATCACTATCTATTTATTAGTTGTACGGAATAATTTGCTTAATTCCTTTACCAACACGAATTTCTTTTTTGTGGTCGAAAATAAGAATTCATTAAAAACAGGCCAAAGCCTCCAGAGATACAACTGAAAGCAAAGGGGAATAGGCACACCAAAACCCTAGACAATCAAAGGAAAGGAAACTAACAAGGCCAGTTGATCAGGCCACAACCGAGCTTAGAGGCGGAAGGTATCCTTTACCAACATGACTAATTTTCAATATTGGTACCCTTGGTCCTGGTTTAGGGAGTGGGATATTAATCATAAGCTGGTCTTGGCCTGTAAATGTATGTAACTAATTCATTCTTCTCAGACTTGAAAGTAATAAAATGATTGAGTGCACTTTGAGATAGTATCACAGGAAAGTAGTTAGTATATGCATACTTGAATAAGGCCAAAATCTATATAACTTAAAAAGTGCTAATTATCACCCAAGGGTTAGCTCATATAGTAAGCGTCTGGATAAATGAGTTAAAATTAGCTTAGATAAAGGTTTTTTTGGTCACATTGAAGGATTTCGAACCCTAAATCATAAATTAAAAGTTATGTTTCCCTTCCACAGAAGGTTATGATTCCTTTCCATAGAAGGTTATGGTTTCCCTTCCATTCTTGAAAAGGAAAGAACCCTTGGCATTTGATATGTTTGGTTCCTGTTAATATATAGTGCTTCCAAATAAACTCAAATAATTTTGGTAATGTTTGGTTGAGATAGACAAATATACTTCTTTGTGGTGAATCACAATGCAAGTAAGAAGGATATATTAGATTATAGAGCTATTCACAGGTCAATTTTTACTTCCTACACATTGTTGTTAATTTTTTTCCATTAATCTTCTCCAATTCATTTGATTTGACGGCCGAAAATTGAGAAGAGTGTGTAAGAAGTAAAAATGAGTGTATGGATAACACTACCCAAGTAAGAATTATGCACCGCAAAGAGCATTAAAGGCGGTTCTAAGAGAATCATATGAGTTAATAAGTGATATATTTACCCTAACAAGAATAATTTTGGAACTCGCATGGTAGAGAAATCCCACATAAAGGAAAAGAAATTTTTACTGTTTTTTAATTCTTAACCAAGAAGGAAGAGTTGATGATACAGTGACTATAAAAAAAAGTAAGACTTGGAGGTGGACGCTAATTAATTAATCTTGTGAACCATATGCTAACCTAGGTTAAGATATGCTAAAGATATACAAAACAAAAGGTGGGAATTTTATCCACTTGAGTTTTCCTTTTTCTAGTGTAACTTTGCTAAAAAAAAAATAATAATTATAGTTCTTAATTATTATGACATGCTAAATTACTGTGATAGATAGGACTCCTAAGTAGTCAATTACGGCAGATCAATAAAGAAAATATCTGTAACATGCCCCAAATTTTATCCACCTTTATGTCCCTTTTTAGCGTCACAAAATCTTCAACTTGTCTCACAACTTTAGTGCCTAACTCATAATTCAAATAAAACAGAAAAGAGAACACCAGAGTATATATAATTAATTTGTCATTTATATATATATATATATATATATATATATATATATATATATATGTTATTTCAGCAAAGTAAGAACTATGGATTAGGAAGCTAGAGTTTCGACCTTTATTTCTTTCTTTTGCTTCTCTTTTTCTGTTAAATCACCTGTTTTTTTCTTTCAGAAAGAGACCCATATGGTGTTGTAGGTCGAAAAATCCAAAGAACTATCTTTTGGCCGTGGGGCTGCACCATAATGGACGATGGGATTCAAGACTGAGCCACATAAAAGCTTAAGCTTCGTCTATAAGGAATCTTCTTTACTGATCACAGTCAGTACGTAGTATACATATATAAGTTTAATTCGAAGACCATACGTTGTTTACGTAACATGGCAATAACGTAAGCTATAAATTTTCTACTATTTCGGTTAACTATATTTACAAATATAATCATCTGTAGTAAGTATATTGTCAATCGTATATATCATCTGTATTGACGAATATTGATATATAGCACATATATCCGTAAACTTTGGATACGTACGTACATTATGGTCCATCCGCCCATGTCCTGATGTCTATGATCCATACTTCTCGCTCTTTCCTCATTTTTGATACAGCTTGCTGCGCTTTCTTTATGAAAGAAACATTGCAACATGCTTCAAACTCATTTTTATATGGCCAGCCCTTTTTCTTAAGGGACGATCCACAAATGATGATTAAAAAGATGAAGGGTTTTGATTATAAAATGTATACTATGAAAATACATTACTCGCAAAAAAATGAGTTTTGTGGTCTTCCATATGAAATACAAGTATTATCCAAAGGGTATTTATTTTTCATAGTATATACACATCATAAAGTTAAGCATTATAATTTGAAGGGTGAAGTGTCATTTAGTCCCTGAACTATTACCTTAGTGAAAATTAGATCCCTAAATTATTTTTTCGGTAAAATAAGTCCTTAAATTCATTAAAAATTGCTAATTTCATCTCTACTATTATATTCAAAGCTATTTGATCCAATTTTTTCATCAACTTAAGTCACTTGACACACTTTAGAGGGTAATACTGTTATTTTCTTGCCTATAAGCCCTTAACATTTCATATAGGTTGCGAATCTAACGTCTAATTTACCATCTAAAGCTAACTTACACAATTTCTTATGAAAAACTACCAATTTAACCTCCAAAGTTAACTCCATACACTATTTCTTTATGAAAAATTATCAATCTACCCTCAAATGTGTATCACATGCAAGTAACGTGATTTAAATTGACGGATAATAGAATATAGTAGCTTCGAATATAATATTATGGATGTAATTGGCAGATTTTTATAATTCAAGGATTGATTTTTCTGAAAAAAATGTTTAAGGACCTAATTTTCTCTAAGGTGATAATTCAGAGACTAAATTTGGCAGTTCACCCTAATTTGAAACGAACAATTGTTTACAGGGAAGGTTAATGAAATGGTTGCATGCATCATAAACTAAGGAAAGATTTTAATTAAGTGACGTAATTTAGAAATAGCATGTCTATAAAGGATAAATTTCATCCAAGTAAGAGAAGATACAGAGCTAACATCTGACTGAATTATAGTGAGAGAGCCAGAGTGATCCTTCCTCCGTCGAGACCTAAATACTATCAGAACTCAATGAATATGTAGTTAACTTGGGTACGTTATTACAATTCTAGGACTAAAACTAAATAAAATAAAAAAATAAATTAGACAACATAGTTGAAAGCTGTTTTGCTTCACTATGTTGATGACATAGTACTTACAGGGAATAATGAGAAAACAATTCAAGCTATTATATCTAAACTTTCAACTGAAATTCATATGAAGGATTTAGGGTGTTGAGAGCGAATCTCACATCAGGAAAAAAATAGACCTTGCATGTGCTTATAAGTAGTTAGGCTACTCTCCATATTGCCCATTGGTCTTATGATAGAACCTCAACGTTCTTCATAGTGTCAGAGCAGGTTATTCCACATGTAAAGCCTAAAGGTTGCACGTAGTCTATGTCACCCAATTGTGTTGTTCATGTGTCAAACTTGAAAATTCATCACATGATAGGAGCATATTTAGGCGACTTAGTTGGCTTGTCCTTGTGCATTTACTTTGTTATTTCTTAGCTATTTTAGACTTTTAAGCCATTTTCGTGTGTTTTCAGGTTTCAAGGGTCAATAAGGAAAAAAGGTGCATTTTGGGGCCTTTTGGAGCACTTTTGGGCCAAGTTTGGATAGCATGTGCTTGGAGCAAAGGGAATGGACGAAAGTGAAGATCAAATGAGCCTAGGTTTGAAGGAAGAAGGAAGAGTTGAGAATTGGAAACCAAGTTTCTATTCTTGAAGGTTCCCAATTGTGCAAGTTTCCATTTGTGAAGGTTTCCATTTTTGGGGTTTCCAAATTATGTTTGGTTGCCTAATTACATGTTCTAGAAGCCTTGGACATTCCCTCTCATCCCAGCCGCACCTTGCCCTCTTCTCATACACCCTAGCCGCACCAAATTCAGCAAGGAAACCTTGTTCCTTGCCTTGCAAGGCATTCTAGAAGCCCAATCTTCTTAAACCCTAATCTGCCGCACCCTTGGGCCTTTTCCCATTCAAATGATGATTATTTTTGGCCTTTTCCTGATGGGTTTGGATTCTAGAAGGCCTAATCTGATTTGCTAGGGTTTTGAGGGCCTATAAATATTTGTTTTCAGCCGCACCCTTCCATCATTCCCCCCCCCCCCCCCCCATATTCCTAATTCACGCCAGAAATTCATCCCCCCTCTCAGCCGCACCCATCCTTCACCATTCTCCATATTTTCTGACCAAAAACACATCCAGCCGCACCACCCATCCACCCTAAACACCACCACACCATCTTCCACCATTCTACACCATTCAAAACCCCCTAAACCTACCTGCAAGTTTTGTGCCGCAGCAAGGAGGAAGGAGGATGTCCATAGGCGTGCTTGCTGTTCAAGATTGGATCGTTTGAGCGTCTAGGTGTCTTCTTTCTTTTGTTCTCAATGTCTAAATTTGTTTGTCTTTGTTCTGTGAGTATGAGAACTTAAACCCCCCTTGGCTAGGGGGGGATTCGAAACCATGTTTATGCTTGCTATATGATCTGATTACATTTAATTGTGTTTCATAAGTTGTGAATTTAATTTACTTATCTTCATGAATTGAAACTGATTTGTGTATGTTGGTTGAGAGTGCACACTTAATTGTCATGCATAAATTGAATGCTAGGATATAAGGGAGTTTCACCTAATCGTTACGAACTTATATTCACAGGTAGTAAAGGTTGTTGATCACAATCGCGTTAAGTAAATTCTTGGCATAAGTTTCATGCAATTCATAGTAACAAGTGCCTCGTCAATGCTTATGGTTTCCATAGAACTTAATGATTTCTGCTTGTATCTCTATTATGCAATTCATGTAGGGAACTTGTGGGGAATGCTTTGGGTTGTCGTATGCAATCATCCAATTGAATAACTTAAGGGAAATCTGAGGATTAATTAGTGCAATTCACAGTTAATTTGGGGCATTGAGAATTCATGGCAGTTGAGACGCAATTGGAAATCATTTTGTATGCAAGTGTGACATGTGTGGAGAAGAACCCCTTAGCTAGCTTTCCATCCATTCACTTTAATCAAATTCGTTTTACAAACTGCTTTAGTTTACAAAGTTCTTGTTTTGTTTTCAAAATCGTCAGAACCAAACCCCCCTTTATGTTAAAGTGTCATTTTAGTTAGAAATCCATTTAGTTTGTGTTTTTAAGTGTCTTGAGTCAAGTTAAAACCAATTTTCGTCCAATTTCTTCCTTAGTGTTCAAAACTGCCCAGATTGTGTTTTTAAGGCAGTTTTGAGTGTTTGTGTGCTGTTTTGAGTCTTTTGGTTTGTTTTAGTGTTTTAAACTTTAGTTTTGCATTCTTTGAGTCTTGTTTAGTGTTTTTACTTTGTTTTTACGTTTTTGAGTCAGTTTTCAAGTGATTTAGCAATCCCTCCTAATCCCCGGCCTAGAACGATCCCTACTTATATTCCTTACTACAATTGATCAAAAGAGGGTTTAATTTGTGTGTTAGTAAATATCATATCATCACACGCGAGGGGGAGTGTTAAGAGTGAATCTCACATCGGAAAAAGAATGGGTCTTGCATGTGCTTATGAATAGTTGGGCTGTTCCACATATTGCCAATTGAGTTTTTGGTGGAACCTCAACTTTCTTCATAGGGGATCTGCAATACTATTTTTAGGTTTGTAAATTGTCTATCAAAAATCAAGGTTATGTTCATCAGTCTAAGCATGTTTCTGACATTCTTCACAAGGCACAAATATTTAATTACAAACCTTGTACAACTCCTTGTCATCCTCATCAGAAACTTCTCAAGAATCGTAGTCCCTTATTCTCAGATCCTTCTTATTACCAAGAATAGTGGGAGCTCTTCAATATTTAACTTTTACTCTGTTTGACATAGTCTATTCAATTAATCTGAGTTTGTTAATTTATGCATGCTCTATTAGAATGACATTATATTGCAATTAAAAGGATACTTAGGTATCTTTAGGGCACTATTATGGTATATTAGTTTTACTCTTGGTACTTTGGATTTAAAGAGCCTTTTCAGATAATGATTTGGCAGGGGATCCAAATGATAGAAGTGTTAAACCTAATATGTTCATGTATAATAAAACACCATTGAACTAACCTTGAGAAGACATCTTCCTTAGTACACCAAGCACTGTAGTTGCAATAAGCTCCTTCTCGAACACTATGAACTTCAAAGGTCGATCTTCTGCACACTCACCATCACTGTATTGCTCAAACTTATGGGAGTTCTCTTAGTGTGTGTTTCGGTGGTGTATGCAGGAACCTTCCCTAGGTATTTATACTACTACAACCCTAGCGTACATTCCCATAATCATACACTAGGATCTCTTATTGTACAAGGATATAATCTACCAAATCTCAATCCAAATAGGATAGTATCAAGAGCCCTTATTCTCCAATTATAACCGGGTTATATATATACCTTTACTTAGAATCCAAGTTATAGCTTATGACTAAACCCTAATCACACTTACATTCCAAATCAATCCTTATTAACTATATTGACCTATTAGCCATTGGATTAAGAGTCTAACATCCAACATTCTCCCACTAGGTCAATTAGTTCATTCAAGAAAGAACTTTTAAAGAATCTGTAAGCATGATTCTTTATTGGCCAATGGATTCAGTTAAGCTAATAAGCTTCTTGCATACTTCTGTCAAGTAAAGATTACTCATTCAGAACTATCAGAGACTATGAACTTACATAAGCGTTCATGAGCTCTTATAACCACTGAACAAGATCTTCGCTTACATGAAATAATCAATCACAGACTTAGTACATAAGTGAGCCACAAAACCATGAGTCGAAAGCATCGACACCATCACTTCCAGGTCTTCTTAATCAACCTTATATATGACTGCTTAATGTTTCCTATGAAGATTTCAAGCTATGAGAATAGCTCACATGAATTTTCGTGAAAAACATAGTTCATATGCCAATGAATCTCACAGCACAACTAACTGCAGCCAATAACCTTTTGCTGCTACATTGTCTCATCATAATACACATCAGTTGCTTATAATCTTTCAGCAACCTCTATTTCCAACAAAAAATATGCACTAGAGCTATATTGAAACAATGTATGAATTACTGAACTAGCATCCCTTTATTAAACATTCAATTCAACCAAGTGCATGTGACAACTCGTCCCTAAAATTTCGTTTTATTTATTTTAATCGAGGGAATTGATGAAAATGCTCTGGAGGCACAGGTTTTGACTTATGTTTACCAACGTTTATAGGAACGTATGACTTTTTTTTTTTATTTATTAAATTATTTGAACTCCCACCTTGTGGGAAAGAAGCCAATTAGCTTCAAGGATAGAAAATAGGGACCAATCAGAGGAGAGAGAAACAAGCAACCAACCAATTAGGGGAGGAGAGAGAGGGAAGCATTCACCTTCCCCTCCCGTAGCCTTTCACACGCAGGAAACCCGGTTTCGACCCTGGGAGGTTTCAGGCGATCCTCCGCCATTTTTTCAGGTAAGTTTCACTCATCCATCACTTACAACCTCCTCCACAACCTTCATTCTACCATATCCACCCATATTGAGGGTTTTTAGGCCCTAAACTGTGAGGAATTCCACCAGAGCACCGGAGGTGCTCGACGGCAATTCCTCCGATCCGGCGAGTTTCACCACCTAAAACTACCCTTAATCAACTTCCCTTGAACCCAGGAACAAGACCCAACCAGTGGTAGAGACGTTGGAACACCGA
The DNA here is from genome assembly GCA_036320875.1 of Cotoneaster glaucophyllus. Classification (NCBI taxonomy): domain Eukaryota; kingdom Viridiplantae; phylum Streptophyta; class Magnoliopsida; order Rosales; family Rosaceae; genus Cotoneaster; species Cotoneaster glaucophyllus. The sequence continues at coordinate 9,716,766 of CM070058.1, read as the reverse complement.
GGAAGGAGAATCGAAGTTTACCCATTTTAGGGTGCCGACGGGTTTTGATGGAATTGGGACCTTTCTGGGCTAAATTGGCCTTGGTCACAGGTATGAAAGTTACTCTACTCACTAATATCTTCATTTCTACAAAATTTGGTAATTTTTAGAGGTAGTTGGATTTTCAGGCGAGTCGGGGCGGCCGACCGCCACTCACGGCGGCACGTGGCCAGTGGGCAGTCAATGCTATTTTTAGGCTTTGTTTGACGTCTTAGATTCAGTTTTGATAATCGATTGACGTAGACTGATCAATTGAACCTAATTTCATTACGATACGTGGTTAGGTGAAAATATGAATCGACGATCCTACCGTTGGATCATCATCAAACTTTGATACATTGTAATACGTAATATTTAAGGAGCATAGGAACTTATGGATCAGGAATCTGTTATACCGATCTTCCCGAATTGGATTTGGAAGTTCATAAAATAAAATGTTAACCGCCACTTGGTTTTGGCAATTAGCGAAGATCCGACCGTTTGATCGTAACGAAATTTTAATATGTTATTCTAGAAGTATATTGTGTATCACTGAAAGTTACGGATCTGAAATCTGAGATACAGATCTTCCAAATCGAGTTATGTAGGGTTGTGCTCCTACCGTCGAACTTTGATCGACAGTTGACCTTTGGCCAATGGGTCTTAAACCATTCTAAAATGTCCAGGAGGATGCGTTATATGTGAGTTACATATTCTATTGTTAAGAGTTCTGAGATGTGATTAAATAATTAGTCACAAGCGACGATCGTTTGGGATGCCTCGATGCTCGTGTTAGGGAATCGTAGCGCGAATTCCAGGTGAGTGGGCCTTTTAGTTTTCTATATATGTATATATACCTTGTGTTTTCCCAGAAAAGTCATATAATTGGTTATATGCTTTGAAATATTATGTTAAGTGTTTATACGTTAGATTATGTATTTATTAGTTGCATATACTATGATATGAATGAGTTTTAGGTGAGTTCAGGTGAGTTTATGGTGTTATTGGAAATGATTAGGTTATGGCATGATTATATTGTGTTTTATGCAACTCCGACATTGTCATACATGTTGACTATGAGTCGTACAAGTTGCGTTAAGCAACTCCGACTCTTGTGATATCATAGATTGATTTATGTGTCATACAGACCACTATAGGTGGTTCCGACTCAATCTAGTCGTACAGATCACTATAGGTGGTTCCGACTCATGTGCAGGCATATGTGATGAGCTATAAATTCAGCCGTACAGGCCGCTATAAGTGGATCCGGCTGAAACCTTATTATTCAGAGTTTTAGTTCAGCTGTTTGGCTTGATTATTTATAGGGTATCTTGCAGGATTTACATGTTGGGATTTCTGGATTATGGAAATGATATTGAGACATATATATTGTGTATATTATAATTTCTGGGAAATTATACAGGTTTTTCGGCGAAGGGTTATACTTGTGATAATGTAGAAAGGTTTTGAAAAGCTTTGTTTTAGCCCACTCACATTTTCTTGTTATGCGCCCCTCCAGGTTTAAACTGCTAAAGGTTCGTATCGACGAGGATGCGTGGCATATTCCAGTTTAGGTGGCCGCCTCCGAGTGTATGATTCTTACCCATATTACTGTACTTTACTTATGCTCTGACATCGCGTGTGAAATGGGTTCAATCCCGCTCACTGCGCACTTCTGCTTTTAGACACTTTAGGTTTAAATTTATTCACATTTTTACACATTAGCACACTTTATGGCTTCGTCACCTTCCAGGTGTTGGCTAGCACGGCTCGATTCGGAGTCCTGGTGGACGTTTCGGGTCGGGGTGTGTCAGTGCAGCTACTAGTTAAACATAAAACCAAAACTTAATACTCATTGTCACGATAATAACTAACATGCATAATTAAACTACATACTATCATTACTCCCACTATTTCAACAAACCTAGGGTTACAATCACTCCCATATTGACTGCATGATTATGAAAAACTGCATTTGGTACTACCTTAGTGAGTGGATCAGCAAGCATGGCATGAGTGTCAATGTAATCAACCTTGATCTCTCCAGACTTTACTTTCTTCCTTGTCAATGCATATTTGGTGTTCAAGTGCTTAGTTCCATGAGACCTTTTATTATTCTTAGAATAAAAGTTAGCAACTTTGTTATCACACCAAATTTGAACAGGCTTTGCTATAGAATTCATGATCTCAAGACTGCTGATGAAGTTTCTCATCCATATAGCTTGTGATGTAGCTTCATAACAAGTTACAAACTCAGCTTGCATGGTAGAAGTGGCAACAGTATCTTGTTTCACGCTCTTCCATGACACTGCCTCATTTGCCAACGTGAATATATAACCTGAAGTTGACTTAAGTGAATCAAGGCAGCCTGCAAGGTCTGAGTCACTATAACCTACTAGTTCGAGTTTTGAATCCATCTTGTATACTAGTTGATACTTTTTTGTTCTCTGCAAGTATCTCAAAACTTTCTTGGCAGCTATCCAATGTGCATTGCCATGGGTAGACTGAAACCTTCCCAATATGCTAATAGCATATGCAATATCAGGTCTAGTACATACCTATGCATATATGAGACTCCCAACGAGAGAAGCAAAAGGCTTGTTAGCCATTTCTTACTTCTCAAAATCAGTCTTAGGGCACTGATCCTTACTGAGTTTTTCTCTGTTTGTCATGGGAACATCACAGTCATTCGAGTCTTCCATATTGAACCTTTTAAGTACATTTTCAATATATGCTCTCTGTGATAAACCAAGCAGTCCTCTACTTTGATATCTTGTGATCTGAATACCAAGAACAAAAGTTGTATCTCCCATATCCTTCATCTCAAAATGTTTGGACAGAAATTTCTTGGTGTCACTCAGCAATGATGCATTATTGCCAGCTAGTAATATATCATCTACGTAAAGAATGAGAAAAATAAAATAGTTGCCATTCCTTTTTAGGTAAACACACTCATAACTAGGGCTCTCTTCGAAACCATGTGATGAAACAACCTCATCAAACTTCAAATACCACTATCTCGAGGCCTGTTTCAATCCATAAATGGACTTGTTAAGTTTACAGACCAAATTCTCCCTCCCTTCTTGAATGAAACCCTTTGGTTGCTTCATGTAGATCTATTCCTCAAGATTTCCATTCAAGAATGCAGTCTTAACGTCCATTTGATTTAGAAGTAGATCGAAGTGACCCACTAGTGCCATGATCATTCTAAAGAAGTCTTTTGTATAAACTGAAAAGTATGTTTCATTGTAATCAAATCCTTCTTGCTGAGTATAACCCTTAGCTACAAGTCTAGCTTTGTATCTTTCGATATCAACCTTGAAGTCTATCTTAGTCTTGTAAACCCACTTGCAGCCTATTGGTTTACATCCTTGTGGTAGCTCAACCAACTTCCACATTTTGTTTTTATTCATGGAATCCAATTCTGAGTGCATAACTTTTTGCCAATATGCATTATTGAGACTCTCAATTACCTTCTTGAAGGTTAATTGAACTTCTTCTTGACTACTGAACTTTGCCTCTTGCAAATACACAAGGAAATCATCTGAAATTGTAGGCTTTCTTGTGCGGATAGATCTTCTGGTTTCCATGCGCACAGGCTCAAAGTTCTCTTCTTAAATGGCTGGTATGTTGTTCAACTACACAGGTTCTTCTGCAACTCGATCACTTTGCACTGGAATTGGTACAACAACTTCATCAATCACAGCATCACCTAGGTTTTCTTCTTGCATTGACGTGGTCTTTTCATTCCAGTCAAGATTCTTCTCCCATTGATCATCATTAACTTCTTCAATGAATTTGGCTCTCCCAATTTCAATAAATCTTGAAGTATAATTGGGGCAATAAAACCTGTAACCTTTGGTTCTTTCTGGATACCCTACAAAGAAACATGTGATTGTTCTAGGATCCATCTTCTTCTCCATTGAATTGTATGCTCTTGCTTCTGCGGTGCATCCCCAAATCCTTAAGTGATTTAACACTGGTTTTCTGTTAGTCCATAACTTGAAAGGGACAGACTTGCTAGAGACCCTATTTTGCAAGTAGTTTGCAGTTTTGATTGCTCTCCCCAAAGGAAAGTAGGTAACTTCGAATTATTCATCATGCTCCTTACCATTTCGATCAATGTTCTATTTCTTCTTTCACTAACTCCATTTTGTTTAGGGGTACCGGGATTGGTGTATTGAGCAACAATTCCATGCTCTTGCAGAAACAATGCAAAAGGACTAGGTTGTCTTCCAGATTCACTAAACTTGCCATAATACTCTTCACTCCTACCAGACCTTACCATCTTGATTTTGCAGTCTAATTGATTCTCTACTTCTGCCTTATAAATTTTGAAAGCAGTAAAGGCACTAGACTTCTCAGCCAACAAGTATACATACCTAAATTTGGAAAAGTCATCCGTGAATGTAATGAATTACTTGTAGCCATCGTGTGTTTGTGTTGGAAAAAAGTCCACAAATGTCTGTGTGGATTAATTCTAACAGCTTTGTACTTCTAATTGAACCCTTCTTCTTCTTGTTTGTCAACTTACCCTTAATGCAGTTAGTGTAAATTTTGAAATCACCATAGTTCAGTGATGGCAGAATTTTTTCTGTAGTTAATCTTTACATTCTCTCTTTTGAAATATGCCTTAATCTCCTATGCCATAACTTGGATGAGATGTCGTTTGTCAGTGTTCGTTTATGCCCTATTGTGTTAACTACACTCATTGGTACATTGCAGTTAATCTTGAACATGACACCAGTCAATACTCCATCACCAATTAGGTTGGAACTTCGAAATATTGAAAAGCCAATCTCATTAATATCAAACTTAAACTTTGATTTAACAAGCCTACTAACTGAAACTAAGTTCCTTCTCATGGAAGGTATATAAGCAACATCAACCAAATCTAGCAAAAAGCCAAAAAATAATTCAAGCCCAACTACTTCAATGGACTCTACTGCAACTCTAGCTTCATTGTCCACGAACACTGACACCTCATCCTTGTTTGGCACCTTCTTACTAATGTACCCCTGCAATGAGTTTGTTACATGAATTGTAGCACCAGTATCAAGCCACCAAGTATCATAAGATATCTCAACCAAATTCGATTCAAAACAAACTGAAATTTTATGCACCATAACTTTGTTTTTCTTACTTTCTTTGTTTTCCTTCCAACTTTTATACCTAGTGCAATCCTTTTTCTGATGTTCTACCTTCTTGCAGAAGAAACATTTTTCCAACACCCTTATGAATTCTCAGATGGTTATTGCCCTTATTGACTCTTCCTGCAGCCCTTTTATTGTTTTTTTTGTGGAGGGTTGTCTTTCTCATTGGGAGGACTTGCAAAATTGACATTATGCACTGCATTGACTTGTTTCTTCCCCTTATCTTGTCGAATATTTTGCTCTTCATGCACATAGATAGCAATCAACTCTTCATGTCCCATTTTTCTTTCTGAGCTATGTAAGTACTCTTCAACTGAGAGTACTCAGGAGGTAAGGAATTGAGAGCGAGATATTAAGTGCATTAAGCTTTGTAACTGCATCAACCATCGAGAGAATGTGTTCTCTCACATAACCACCAAGGTACTTAGTGGTTATAAGAGTATTCATGAGTGTTCCAGTTTCTGCATTCTCAGACTCTTTGAACTTTGCTTCTATGGAATCAAGGTATGCCCTGGCATTGTCTGATTCAGTGATAACCCCTCAAACCATATCAGACATTGATCTTTTGATCACTAGCAACGCCATTCTGTTAGCCTTAATCCATTTTTCATATTCATTCTTCTTTTTTGCAGTTGTACCTTCAGTAGGTTTAGCTGGTTCATTCTCTCTTAGAGCTAAATCGAAGTCCATGAGCCCTAGAGTTATTTCAATATCTTGCCTCCACTTCTTATAGTTGGTTCCATTGAGTGTTTGAATTGAATTCAGGGAGTTAATTACTGAAAGATTTTCAAACAAAAATAAGCATTCAAGACTCTATATTCTGTATAACTGAAACAACTCAACCTTTGTTTGGTTTTTCAAGTTTCATCAGTATCAATGCAAAACATATAAGTTGCATAAGTAATGGAACAACATGAAAGACATCCACCTTTGTTTGGCAATTAACTTTCACACCTTTATTTGGGGATATAACCTCATTGTTATGGCTACTGATACAAGCTGATCAATTTAAACCTTGAATTTTTAGCAGTTCTTGAATGATTGAAACGAATTTGTTGTGTTTCACTCATTCAATTACATCTCAAAAACATTAATCGTGATATAACTTCCAGCATGTTGTGAACCTTGAAAGTTTCGATTATCATACATGCTTAACAATCAAGACTTCTACAGAAAACAACAATTTCTCAGTTTTAATAGGCCAAAAACAGTTATTTACACTAGTTATGCATAATAGACAGTTTTAGGGTTTCTGTGAATGGAAGCACAATATTCATGGCACTTGTTTGCAGTTCTCTTATGCATATTACTTAGTCGAGATTCTTATATATATGCAAGGAAAGTATCTCAAAACTTCATACATTCAAGTATTAATCATAGCAGCGGAAAATAAACCAGAATTGAAATTTAAAGAAACATCAGTTCATTCATATTGCATGCATGATTTCATGTACGTTAGTTCTTTATGGATTTTAATCACACAAACATTGGCTCTGATACCAACTGTTAAACCTAATACGTTCATGTATAATAAAACACCATTGAACTAACCTTGAGAAGACATCTTCCTTAGCACACCAAGCACTACAATTGCAATAAGCTCCTTCTCGAACACTATGAACTTCAAAGGTCGATCTTCTGCACACTCACCACCATTGTATTACTCGAAATTATGGGGAGTTCTCTAAGTGTGTGTATCGGTGGTGTATGCAAGGACCTTCCCTTGGTATTTATACTACTACAACCCTAGCGTACATTCCCATAATCATACACTAGGATCCCTTATTGTACAAGGATATAATCTACCAAATCTCAATCCAAATAGGATAGTATCAAGAGCCCTTATTCTCCAATTATAACCTGGTTATATACCTTTACTTGGAATCCAAGTTATAGCTTATGACTAAACCCTAATCACACTTACATTCCACATCAATCCTTATTAAGTATATTAAAATAACTCCTATTTTGATTCTTTTATATACTGATGATTTTTTTTAGTAACCGTAGTACTGAGTACACAATGGGCAACTTAATTTGGTATTGAATTCGTCATCTATGAGATTCGAACCTAAGACCTCTCACTTCTAAGTGAAGAAGAATACCACTAGACCGTAGTACTGAGTTGTAGATATTTTTGTTTTTAACCAATTAACAATACATAAACTGCAAAGGTAGCGTGCCCACCATAAAGCATGTAGGGAAGCTAGCACAAACAAGTTTTACAAACTCACTACTAAGATATATATGTCGAAATTGCATCTATACGTTAAAACTTTCTTCACCAAAAGAAATCGTTAATGATCGTAAAAATGTACATACATCATCATGTTAAACATGTCTCTTAGAATATTTAAGAGACTATACATGTTAAAAGAACATCATAATCCTACAATCATAAACACATCAAAAATACAATTTGATTCTTCAATCATGGAGGACCCTCAGTCCTAAACCCTAAACCCTAGTCACGAGGACTAAAACATGGCAAGCTCGAGAACTTCATAGAGGATCCACGAGGAAAAGACTGCACCAATCTCTAATAATTTTGCAATCGTTTGCAAAGAATATGAGTCTCCTCCAACAAACAGCGAGTTTCTTTTCCAAGCGCACAAAACAAAAACACCACCACCTCAAACATCTCATTGAACTTGTAATTATGCGTTAAATCTAGAACATGCTCCAATCAAGTTCAAACAACTTCTACTCGGATCAAAATTCTAACAAAATAAGGTTTCGTTTACCTATATATATAAATTTCACAAACTCACTACTAAGAGATATATGTCGAACTAGCATCCGTGCGTTAAACTTAGAACATGCTCCAACCAAGTGAAAACAACCTCCACTTGATCAAAATTCTAGCGGACTGTACGGTTTCATATATCTATATCTCTTGATGTGTCCTTAATTCAAAATAATTAATGTGTATTTTATTTAATGTCTACTATTAAATATTAAAATTTATTATGGGTTAAACTCTGTTTACTACCCTCAAGTTTCGTGGTTTTCAACATTTAGTACATGAAGTTTTTTTCGTCCCAGAATCATACCTAAAGTGTTAATTTTGCGACAGTCTCATACATCCGTTAGTCAAACTGTTAAGTCTGCCGTTAAGTGATGACGTGGCGCCCATGTGGACAATGACTGGGCGCCACTTGTCATTAAAAATATTAAAATATTTATAAAATAAAAAAAACCAGCTTCTTCTTCTTCTTCTTCTTCTTCCTGCAACCCGCACCCTCCAGCTTTTTTTTTTTTTTTCCTCTTCCTCTTCCTTCCTCTTCCTCTTCCTCTTCCTCACCGACCCGTTTTTTTTTTTTTTTTTTTTTTCTTCTTCGTCTTTCCTCTTCTTCTTCCTCTTCTTCTTCTTCTTCTTCTTCTTCCTCTTCCTTCCTCGCCGACCCGACCCGTTTTTTTTTTTTTTTTTTTTTTTTCTTCTTCTTCTTCCTCTTTGGGACTGGTTTCTTCTTTTGGGTCGGTAGGACTGGTTTTTTTTTTTTTTTTTTTTTTTCTTCTCTTCTTCTTCTTCCTCCTCATTCCTCTTCCTCTTCCTCTTCTTCCTTCCTCGCTGAAAATCATCAATCCTTGTATACCAAACATACTGAGAGTACCACAAACAAATTCGCCAGAAGTCTAGTTTTCCGGTGGTGGAATTCTAAACTTAGATCGTTGAATCCTGGTGAGGCAGACGTCTGTAGAACTACAAGCACTGAGTAGGGGCGAAATTTCTGTTTCAAGGACATTGCGGTACGCAAGCCTCGATCTTCAAGTTGTCTGTATTTATTTTTCCATTCTTGTTCATACTGTATTAAGTTTTATTTGCATTTATTATTTATTAGCATATATAATTTATCACAGATTGTTGACAGATATCCAACAATATATATATATATATATATATATATATATATATATATATTATTTCGACCAAATCACAAAACAAATGAGAACTTTTTCTTCCATGCAAAACCAATGCCATTTGGGTTTTCCAAGGGATACCAAAAGAAAAAAAAAGGTTCAGATAAATGTTAAAGCTTCTCTTAAAGTTGGATCCCATGGCTCATAATAATTGACAAAAGTTGGGGAGTGGGGGTGTACGTCTCCTGAAATTAAGGGAGCATGGGCCGGTGGCACCCCATCGTCCAATCATGTAGCAACAGGTAGGACGACCGACGTCAGTCTTTTTCTTCAGATGCCTATGGTCGGAAAACCCATTTGGTCTTTATCTTTGCAAATTCATGTATTGGTTTCCTCCCTTGACCATCTTGGACGTTCTAGAGAGTAGGATTTTATTTTTCAAGTTCTGATTCCGGGTTGCAAGTTAATGGAGAAGGTACGGTAATAACTTGTAATTTGATTTAATTTTAGATCTAATTCTGGGTTGTGAATTTGTACCTCTTTTTCTTCTCTTCAAGTTCTAAACACGGAACATTTGAATCAGAACTCAATAAGTTTTAATCCCTAATATTTGAAATAAAAAATAAAAAATAAAAAAAGCAAATCGTTGAAACCCAGAAAAATCCAGAAAAGAGAGGTACAATTAGAACCAAGGTAGGAAGATAGATACCAAGGCCAAATAACTGAAGCCAATCTCCAGATCCCAAAACTGATCAAGTGGGAAGAAGATTTGGGTTCGATTGGACTTGGGCTGTTTTAGCTATGCGTCCTTCGCGTTTAATTGCAACCGCACGATCTGATTAAAGAGATTGGACCGCTCGATCCAACCACGAAAGCAACAAAATTGGGGTTACGATTCGAATTTTATTTTTCAAATTCTAGGTAATGCCAACTGTGTTCCGATTTGAAGGGTTCAACTATTTGGTTTTTCTTTCTTTTCTATTTTACAAACTCAAAGGTGAAAACTCATCTGATTCTGATTAGAATGGGTTCACAGTTTTCGTTTTCTGGGTTTTTTTCCTTACTTTTTGGTTTCTATATATCAGTCCTTGAGGAGCCTAAGCTGCTGCCCAGAAATTGGGAAAAAATATCCCAAATAATTGAACCCATTCTCCAAAATGGGAATTTAAAAAATTCAGCAAAAGGTGTTGTGCAATTTGAATCAAGCAGGAGGACACCCAAGTCCATTCTCCAGAAAATGTCCAACTGGAAAACCCAACAATCCCAATTCCTTGAACCCATTTTCCAGAAAATTATAAAGAAATAAATAAAAAACAACACGCGAGGAAGAGATGGAAAGTTTAGGGTTTGATTGAATTTGACCCTGTGGTTTGTGGTTTGTGGTTCGTCATTCGCGAGGCAGAGAAAGGAAATGACGAAAAGAAAGAACAACAAATGTAATAAATGCATCTTTAAAGCCCAGCCGCACGATCTCATTAAAAGACATCAGACGGCTCACCGTGCCATCCCCATTTTTCAGCCAAAATGGGGCTCCCGTCTGATAAAGGACCCGTATATATATATATGTTCATTACTTCTTGCTTAAAATTTTCTTTTAGTCTTGTTTTTCATGGGCCACATGTGTATTAGGCCATCTCCAACCGAGGGTTAGCCAGAGGGCTCGTTATAGTCATCTAACCCTCCAAGATATTAATATTTTAATGAACAGTACATGGTCATATTTGCCACCATCTCCAACAAAGGGCCAAAGGGTCATAGGACTCGTTTTAGCCATGTCACAAAAAACCGTCTCTAACCCAGGGCTAAACATAATTTATTATTTAAATTTAAAAACTACAACAACTTAAATTTAAAAACAACAATTTAAATTTAAAAAATACAACTTAAATTTAAAAACGACAAATTAAATTTAAAAACGACAACTTAAATTTTGACTTTACCGTTTAAGATTTAGAGTTTAAATACTAAGCAGGGAATAACTTTCACGCGGGAGAGGCATCTTTCAACCTTTCACTTTGATTCTCACACATGCATTCTAATTAGACCTCACATAGTCGGCAATGGCCATGAAAATAAATGTCATTAAGTCTCACTTTACGTGATGATTTTCTAGAGTTCTAATAACAACTATTAGTTTTAATTACAATTTGAATATTCCAAACATTTAAGGGCGGAGCTAGCTATAAACTCCATGAGTTATTGTGACAGCCCGTCCCGAAATAGTTTCAACGTTGGTGTGAAGAGACTAATTTACCCTAGAGAATTATGTGGTGTGTGATGCGTACCTAGTTTGGTTGTGGACTAGGTGTGCAAATCTCATTATGTTGGACCTAAATTGAACTAAGGAACTTAGGGTGTTGTTTTGATTGGTTAAGTGACCCAAATAGGACCACACACGCACACCCAAACATCACTCCCGTGCTCTCTCACTCTCCTTCTCTCGGACTTTCACTCATTTTCCGTACAAGTGTACGGACGAACCTTAAACAACCTCTTCCAGTCACAGATCGACGTCAAGAAGGTAATTTTCGAACTCCTTGCAAGCTTCTGAGTTCATTTATACCAATTTTAGGTTTTGGAACCCTTGTTTTCTTGAGAAACCAAAACCCCGATTCCATGCACTGTTCATGCTCACGTAAAATCGTGTGTTTTAGGAGATTTCAAGCTCACAGGGAGCTTTAGGAGGTTCTCCGTGGGAAGAATTTGGACATCGGAATAGCGAGAACGAAGAGTTTGAAATTTTGGCCGGATTATCGAGGCTTCTCCGGCGAGATTCTGTGGTTTTCAAGGCTTGAAATTGGTAAGGTTATGTTCTAAATGTCGTAAGCTTCACTTTGGTACTAGTTTCATGAATTTTGGTGCAAAAACGAAGAAGATATAAAGATTTTAAGATTTCCCAGTTTCCGGCGACGGGGATGGTTGCCGGAGTTCAGAGGTAGAGGACGACGGAATATTTCGTCAATTTAGACGGAATATTCCTAACGGCGTTAGTTAATTTTGACGGAATATACTTGGTTTTTAACGGAATATTCCTAACGGCGTTAAATGTTGTTGTCAGTGTGCCAGGCATATGCCCGCGCGTGGGTGGCGCGTCTGGCCGTGCCTTGGCCGGTTCGTGGGGCCTCGAAAAATAATTATAAAAATATGGGGATGTTCCTGAGGTTGTGTAGATCACTTTGGTATATTCAAACACCCCAATTGAGCAATGTATGAGAAGTTATTACCTAGTTTCGTTTATGTGTTTTAAAATAACGTTATTATAGTTATTTCTCATATAGGCGAGACATATCCGGAGGACGAGCGTAGCCAGGCTAGGCACGGGGGTTACGATCCGTCTACTTACCAGTGAATGGGCTTTTGATTTTTCGTATATACCTATATGCTAAGTATTTTTCCCAGAAATGCATTTTAAATGACTTTATCAATGAATTGCCATGCCAATATATTTATACTATTGATTATGCATTATGAATTGTATATACATGGTTGTTGACGCTGCGGGCGCTCAGGTAAATTCCAGGTAAGTTTATGTGTTGATGATGAGGAGTTGTGTTATAATGATTATGATGAGATGCATTGAGAGCTCATTAACCTGCACCCCGGTGTTAGTGCTCCCGCCCATGGTTAGGGGCATAGTCTTTCAAGTGATGTTCACCTCCAGCACCACACGCTCATCTTGGATCCAAGTTAGGTGCACAGTCCTGTCTTATAGACCACTATAAGTGGGTTCGACTCGTAGGTGACCCGCGATCATTCGCACAGTCTTCACGTGATTGTAGCACTATAGCGTATTGTTTTACACCCAGTCCTGTCATATAGACCACTATAAATGGGTTCGACTCGTGTGCATGCATGATTTATGAGCTAGAGTTCAGATGATGAGATATTGCAGTTATTATTGCATTTGGGTTACTTACCTGGTGATTTGGTTTATATGGCATGGCATATTCATGATTGTTTACATATTTTGACGATGATGATTTCAGTTGAGATTTAGTATATGTATATACTATTTTCTGGGAAAATATACAGGTTTTACGGCAAGGGGTTATAACTGTTGTTAATGAAATGATTTTCGAAAAGCTTTGTTTTTGCCCACTCACGCTTTCTGTTTTGTGCCCCTCCAGGTTTTAGGTAACGTTTGTCGGTGGCTTATGAGGATACATTGGAGGTTCTGACAGACCATCACATATGTAGGACCACCTTTGGGTGTTATTTAAATTAGTACTTCTTATGCTTGACTGCACTTAGGCTATTTTATGCTCTGATTGTGTATTCACACTTATTTCTGTTCTTGCACCTTAGCTTTTCTATATTATTGCTTCCGCACTGTGCACATGGCTACGTCACACTTACGTGACGGCCACTATGCCTCGATCTCGGTCCGGGTGTGTCAGTTTGGTATCAGAGCCTAGGTTTCGCAGTCCTGCATATTTTGTGAGTAATCTAATCATTGTGATGTCTTCTGTCAGAATTATGCCGCCTCGTAGGGATCCACGTCCTTCAGTTGAGCCTAGTTTTCCTGATATTGCTTAGTTAGGGGAAGCTATAGCAAATGCCATTCAGACTTCACTTCGCCCACCGTAGAGGACTCCTTTAGAGACGGTGTATAATCTGAAGTTATCTACTTTTGTGGGTAATGAGGGACATGAAGGGGCCGAGCGTTGGCTCGAGCATATAGATAAGACTTTTCGGGTTATGCAGAGTCAAGGAAACCTCCATGCTGAAAGGTGGGTCGAGACAACTACTTGGTTTTTGGGTAGATAGCCTGCATCCTGGTGAAATCAGGAGACTTACGGGTGGTCGCCCGAGGAAAAAGCAAATTGGGAGAATTTTAGACAGTCGTTCTATAAGAGATTCATCGCTCCAGCGTATCTTGATCAGAAGAAACAGGAGTTCACTAACCTGAAACAGAGGAAGCTGACCGCTAACGAGTACTACAGGACGTTCACTGATTTGTCCCGCTATGATCAGAAAATTGCTGCTAATCCAGTTGAGATGCTTCGCCGCTTTAAATTGGGTACTAAAAAGAAGTGGCGCGCTCTATGGCAACTATCCTACCCTGTGCTACTTATCAAGAGTTCTATGAGATTTTGTTGAAGATTAAGGATTCTGATAACATGCCTAGTGAGAGTGAAGATGAGGAAGAAAAAGGTACGATAAGGGCAAAGGGCAGTCATCTCAGGGACCTCGACAGACACAGAGTTTTAAGAAAAGTGGAACTAGTTCTAGTTCTTCCAGTGGGGGTTTTAGTGCCACAGGTCAGAGGATAGGTGGTAGGTCCACTAGAGGATCTCGCTTTCAGAGGCCAAGAGAGTCGGGTGGTACAGGGGCTCCTTTATGTCGTAGGTGCAATAATCGACATTTTGGAGAGTGTCGTCGAGCTAGCAGCAGGTGTTATACATGTGGTCAAATGGGGAATCTGGCTAAGTATTGTCCTCAGAACCCGCAGAGACCTCAGCAGCCACAATTGCCTTCCTTACCACCGCCAGTTCAGACCCAACAGTTTTCAAGACCTGGTGGTTATGTTCCGACAGGTCGTGGTGGTGCGTACCATTACTAGAGAGATCCTATTCCTTATGCCCCAGGGCAGTATCAGTACCCTCAGGATCCCTATCAACAGAGTGGTTATGGCCAGTACTCAGGAGGATATATGCCTTATCAGCAAAGTGGCTTGGGTCAGTATTCAGCCGGCGGGTCACAATGACAGTCTGGATGACAGCCCCAGCAGGTTGATGTTGCTACCAGTAGTGCTGGATCATCGAGGCAGCACAGCCAGTCAGGTCAGGGGCGTAATGCGCAGGGCCGAGGTGTTCACGCTAGTAGAGGTCGAGGGGGACGACAGCAGGCCCAGAGGCGTATCAACAACATTACTTTGCAGGACGCCCAGAACCATCCTGATTTAATAATGGGTACGTTAAATGTTCTTGGTCATTTTGCTAGAGTCTTAATTAACTGTGGAGCTACCCATTCTGTCATTTCTCATACATTTGCTCAGTTGACTCAACCTCATTCTACACATCTGGGTTATGAGTTAGAATTTTCTATGCCTAGAGGAGAAAAGTGTTCTGTTAGCTGTGTCTACCCGGGTTGTCCTGTGTTGATAGAGGATGTAGGAATGCCAGCTAACCTTCTCCCATTAGATCTTGTGGACTTTGATGTGATTTTGGGAGCAGACTGGTTACACTATAATTATGCCGACATCCACTGTCACGAGAAGACGGTGACTTTCCGCCGCCTAGGTTTACCCGGAGTTACGTTCGTAGGTGAACGTGGTGGAGTGAGGCATGGTGTTATTTCTACCTTGAGGGCAAATAAGTTGCAGGAATTAGTGGATAAAGGTTTCATTCAGCCTAGTGTTTCACCCTGGGGAGCCCCAATGTTGTTTGTTCGGAAGAAAGACGAGACATTGAGGTTGTGCATTGATTATCGGCAATTGAATCGGGTAACGATTAAAAACCGTTATCCATTGCCACGCATAGATGATCTATTTGACCAACTTCGAGGTGCCTGTGTGTCCTCGAAGATTGACTTGAGGTCTGGCTATAGTCAGCTGAAGATTAGGAGTGATGATGTCCCGTTTTAGGACTCGTTATGGTCATTATGAGTTCCTTGTGATGTCGTTCGGATTAACAAATGCACCAGCAGCTTTCATGGGCTTGATGAACAAAGTATTCCAGCAATATCTAGACAGGTTCGTTATTATTTTTATTGATGATATACTTTTATACTCTAGAACTAAGGAAGAACATGTGCGACATCTCTCTTTGGTGTTGAAGAAGTTGAGGGAACATCGCCTTTATGCTAAGTTCAGTAAATGCCAATTTTGGTTAAATGAAGTGGCATTTTTGGGACATGTCATTTCAGCTCAGGGCATTCAGGTAGATCCTCAAAAAGTAGCAGCTGTGGAAGATTGGGAGCAACCACGAACCGTTACTGAAGTGAGAAGTTTTCTTGGCCTAGCTGGCTATTACAGACGGTTTGTTCAAGATTTCTCAGTCTTAGCTTTACCACTAACGAGGTTGACAAGGAAGAATGTTAAGTTTGAGTGGGATGAGAATTGTGAGCAAAGTTTCCAGCAGCTGAAGTATTGTTTCACTCATGCACCTGTTCTGACTCTTCCGGACGACAGTGGTAATTTTGAGATCTACAGTGATGCATCTTTAAATGGTTTGGGTTATGTTTTAATGCAGCATGGTGGGGTAATTGCTTATGCTTCGAGGCAGTTGAAACCGCATGAGATGAATTATCCTACTCATGACCTTGAGTTAGCTGCTATTATCTACGCTTTGAAGATTTGGAGGCATTATCTTTATGGGGAGAAATGTAAGATCTTTACGGACCACAAAAGCCTTCAGTACATTTTCACTTAGAGAGATCTTAATCTTCGTCAACAAAGGTGGGTAGAACTGTTGAGTGACTATGATTGCACGATTGATTATCACCCAGGTCGTGCAAACGTAGTGGCTGATGCACTGAGTAGAAAGTCCCAAGGTCGAGTTAATGTCTTGTACGCATCTCGTGTTCCTCTTCTTGCAGATTTGAGGTCTACTGGAGTGAAATTGGGACTAGAAGAAAAAGAAGAAACCTTGGTGGAAGCACGAGATGAAGCTTTACTTGCCAATTTCCAGGTTAGGCCTATTCTAATTGATTGTATACTGGCTGCTCAGATGGAAGATGAAGAAGTTCAAGAATTAATTCATGTCAGAAGCAAGGGGAAAAAGAAAGATTTGAGAATTCGAGAAACTGATGGTATGTTATTGCAAGAAAACCGAATGTACGTGCCAAATATTGAGGAATTAAAGAAAGAAATTTTTGATAAGGCACACATTTCAGCATATGCCATGCAACCAGGAGGCACTAAAATGTATCATACCATTAGACCATTTTACTATTGGCCAGGTATGAAAAGAGAAATTGCAGAGTATGTTAGTAGGTGTGCAGTTTGTCAGCAAGTCAAAGCTGAAAGGAAGAAGCCATTTGGTTTGATGCAACCACTTCCCGTTCCACAGTGGAAATGGGAAAATATCACTATGGATTTTGTGTACAAGCTTCCTCGTACACGGAATGGTTATGATGGCGTTTGGGTGATTGTAGATCGACTTACAAGTCAGCGCACTTCATTCCAGTGAGGGAAAAGTATTCTCTGAACAAATTAGCTGAATTGTTCTTGATCAATATTGTGAAGTACCACGGAGTTCCAGTGAGTATTATCTCGGATCGGGATCCTAGGTTTACTTCTAAGTTCTGGGTGGCATTCCAGGAAGCCTAGGATCCCGATGTACCTAGGGCTTAACTTACCCTTTATCCAGTGAGTATTATCTCAGATTGGAAAGGAGTTGTAAGGTTCGGGAAAAAGGGTAAGTTAAGCCCTAGGTACATCGGACCGTACCAAATCACTGAACGAGTTGGTGAAGTCGCATATAGGCTTGAATTACCTCCAGAGTTGGCTAGAGTGCACAATGTATTTCATGTCTCTATGCTTCATCACTATGTTTCAGATCCTTCGCACGTGATACCTCCTCAACCGCTAGAGATTAGTCAGGACTTGACTTATGAAGAGGAACCAGTGACGATATTGGATTGGAAAGATAAAGTGTTGAGGAACAAGACGATTCGTATGGTAAAGGTTCTGTGGAGAAACCATTCGGTGGAGGAAGCTACTTGGGAGACTGAGGATCGGATGAGAGATATATATCCTCGCTTGTTTCATGAGTATCAGTGATGTATTTTGTTGTTTGAAATTTCGAGGATGAAATTTTCTTAAGGGGGGTAGATTGTGACAGCCCGTCCCGAAATAGTTTCAACGTTGGCGTAAAGAGACTAATTTACACTAGAGAATTATGTGGTGTGTGATGCGTACCTAGTTTGGTTGTGGACTAGGTGTGCAAATCTCATTATGTTGGACCTAAATTGAACTAAGGAACTTAGGGTGTTGTTTTGATTGGTTAAGTGACCCAAATAGGACCACACACGCACACCCAAACATCACTTGCGTGCTCTCTCTCTCTCTCCTTCTCTCGGACTTTCACTCATTTTTCGTACAAGTGTACGGACAAACCTCAAACAACCTCTTCCAGTCACGGATCGACGTCAAGAAGGTAATTTTCGAACTCCTTGCAAGCTTCTGAGTTCATTTATACCAATTTTAGGTTTTGGAACCCTTGTTTTCCTGAGAAACCAAAACCCCGATTCCATGCACTGTTCATGCTCACGTAAAATCGTGTGTTTTAGGAGATTTCAAGCTCACATGGAGCTTTAGGATGTTCTCACGAAGCTCGGAGTACTTCGTTGGAAGAATTTGGACGGCGGAATAGCGAGAACGAAGAGTTTGAAATTTTGGCCGGATTATCGAGGCTTCTCCGGTGAGATTCCGTGGTTTTCAGGGCTTGAAATTGGTAAGGTTGTGTTCTAAATGTCGTAAGCTTCATTTTGGTACTAGTTTCATGAATTTTGGTGCAAAAACGAAGATATAAAGATTTTAAGATTTCCCAGTTTCCGGCGACGGCGACGGTTGCCGGAGTTCGGAGGTAGGGGACGACGGAATATTCTGTCAATTTAGACGGAATATTCTGTCAATTTAGACGGAATATTCCTAACGGCGTTAGTTAATTTTGACGGAATATACTTGGTTTTTAACGGAATATTCCTAACGGCGTTAACTGTTGCCGTCAGTGTGCCAGGCACATGCCCGCGCATGGGTGGCGCGTCTGGCAGTGCCTTGGCCGGCGCGTGGGGCCTCGAAAAATAATTATAAAAATATGGGGATGTTCCTGAGGTTGTGTATATCACTTTGGTATATTCAAACACCCCAATTGAGCAATGTATGAGAAGTTATTACCTAGTTTCGTTTATGTGCTTTAAAATAACGTTATTATAGTTATTTCTCATATAGGCGAGACCTATCCAGAGGACGAGCGTAGCCAGGCTAGGCACGGGGGTTACGATCCGTCTACTTACCAGTGAGTGGGCTTTTGGTTTTCCGTATATACCTATATGCTAAGTATTTTTCCCAGAAATGCATTTTAAATGACTTTATCAATGAATTGTCATGCCAATATATTTATACTATTGATTATGCATTATGAATTGTATATACATGGTTGTTGACGCTGCGGGTGCTCAGGTAAGTTTATGTGTTGATGATGAGGAGTTGTGTTATAATGATTATGATGAGATGCATTGAGAGCTCATTAACCTGCACCCCGGTGTTAGTGCTCCCGCCCATGGTTAGGGGCATAGTCTTTCACGTGATGTTCATCTCCAGCACCACACGCTCATCTTGGATCCAAGTTAGGTGCACAGTCCTGTCGTATAGACCACTATAAGTGGGTTCGACTCGTAGGTGACCCGCAATCATTCGCACAGTCTTCACGTGATTGTAGCACTAGAGCATATTGTTTTACACCCAGTCCTGTCGTATAGACCACTATAAATGGGTTCGACTCGTGTGCAGACATGATTTATGAGCTAGAGTTCAGATGATGAGATATTGCAGTTATTATTGCATTTGGGTTACTTACCTGGTGATTTGGTTTATATGGCATGGCATATTTATGATTTGTTTACATATTTTGATGATTTTCTGGGAAAATATACAGGTTTTACGGCGAGGGGTTATAACTGTTGTTAATGAAATGATTTTCAAAAAGCTTTGTTTTTGCCCACTCATGCTTTCTGTTTTGCGCCCCTCCAGGTTTTAGGTAGCGTTTGTCGGTGGCTTACGAGGATACAACGGAGGTTCTGACAGACCATCACATATGTAGAACCACCTTTGGGTGTTATTTAAATTAGTACTTCTTATGCTTGACTGCACTTAGGCTATTTTATGCTCTGATTGTGTATTCACACTTATTTCCGTTCTTGCACCTTAGATTTTCTAGCAGTCCTGGAAGTTTGGTTTTTATTCATTCGTAATCATTTCTATATTATTGCTTCCGCACTGTGCACATGGCTACGTCACACTCACGTGACGGCCAGCATGCCTCGATCTCGGTCGGGGTGTGTCAGTTATAGCCTTGTGCAATTCTTGGTAAATTAGAAATTATTATTGAGATTTAGCCTAAATTTGTGAAAAATAAATTTTAGCCCATCCTAATTAAATCTAATTTACACTCCATACTTCAAGACAAGAATAACATCAACCCACTCAATTATAAATTCTTAGCTCAACCCTTGTAAACATTGACATAAACGATGTCCTTTGAAACTTACTAACTTAACATAAACATCAGTTTGATCCAGTTGATCAAAACCACACATGTTCATAATCATTCGTGATGAAGACTCAGCAATATATGTTTTCAACAACATATTGTTTTTTTTTTGGGTCAAACCATCTTATTGTCTGCAATAGTTCTATTTAAGGACGTACAATTAGGAAACTTGCCGACACTCTTAAATAAATGCTCGTTACTTTATAACTATTACATTTTTGCAATAACAAAGTTTTGAATTTAATTTTAGTTACTTTAACTAACGTTTATTAATTTGTACTTTATACCAAGATGGACGTCTATGCATGGTTGGAGCTACCTCATAATCTTTTTGCTTGGACACCATTTAATATTGCATGCAAATCATCGTGCTTCCTGCTGCCGATATTTTCTTTGAAATGATCAACGTGCAGGAAGATTCCAGTTGTTTATAAATCGATCCGAATCGAAAGCCTGAAATATGGTTGGTTAGTGGTGTTGGAATCTAATTCTCTCCATGCATTTTTCAGAGTACGGCCTTTTCGCTCATTTCCATGGCAAAAGCTACACATTCTACATGTGGAGAGATTATATTAGTTGGAAAAAGGAAGCAAAATTGCAGCCTTAACATAGTCACTTGTCCATTTGATCCCTCTCTCTCATATACACACCCACAGGGGCTACCCTCTTTGCGCGTACACAGATATGTACGTGGACCACAAGGACCAGTGCACTTTCGAGTATTATATTATATATATATATATATATACATATATATCTCTCTGTGTGTGCGTGAGTAAACTTAAACTATAATAAATGAGAAACGAATGGTTTCGTGGCTGGACCTAATTGCCAACTTTTTTGTTACGAACCCTGCATGGATCAAGCATTATGAGGGGGTCAACTAAAAAAAGTAAGGTTCTCGAATCTCCATCCAATCTTAGTGAGAGATGATATTCGTACCATTTCTCTATCAAGCCATAGGTTTTAACAAGTGGCTGTGTGTGCATATTAATCATAGAGGGCAACAAGAGTCAGAAATTGGCTAGCTAGGGCACTTCTAAACTAGCTAGATACGCGCACCACATAAGTTCAAATCTTTAAATTGAACTAATAATAATTGGATATTAAGTTTGAAAAACATATGGAAAACATATATTTGTAAGGACAGTGAGCTCCTAAGTAAAGTAATTATTTACACTACCCTTTAAAAAAAAGGTATCAGTATCTTTGATTTGAACTATAATTATGTAATACAATTTTTTCATGCATAACTTATCTTGACAGGGTAATAGAATGTCCATAATATAAACACCAATTTTGTTAACTCGCTTTTTATGCTGAGAAAAAAACCTTAGTTGATAGAGAGAAAAATATAGAAAAATCCCTTTGTCATCGGCCCCTACCTTTGGTTTTGGGGTCGGTGGCAATCCCTCTTGGTCTCTTCACTCTCTTCGCCTCCATATTTTTCCTATCTTCTAAATACTCTCATCTTCTGGTTGTGGTTACTCTTTCGCTTTGATTAGAAGAATATTTGTGGTGTGGTTGCTCTTTCATTGTCAAGAAGAGCCTTTGTAGTGTGACTAGTGTATATGGCATATTGCTCAAACTCTAAGTTTTGAGCGGAGGTTGGCTGAGTTGGTAATCTTTGTGTTTCTTGTGGTTTTGTACACATAGAAAAGGATTGTGAGGAGGAATTTAAACGTTTTGTTGGAGTTAACTCATAGCAGTTTTTTTTTTTTTTTTGTTCTTTCAAAGAATGACATCAAAGGGTAGTGCGGGCATCAGTGTTAATATTCTTGTTGGTTGGTTGTGGATATCCTTTTGGCTAAGGAATTGTATCGTATTCTTGATAATTTGTAGTTATGAAGTTGTGGTGTTTTTTTTTTAAATGTGTGACCTCTTGGTTAATGTTTGGCATGTCTGCCCAACATGCGTTATTGATCGTTCTTATTAAAGTTTCACTTGATCTTAAAAATTATAACATTGTCATTATTATATAGGATGGTGATATCCACACACTCATTTTTACCTTTCACATAGTCCTCTCAATTGTCGCCCGTTGGATCAAATAAGTTCAAGAGGATCAAGTGACAGAAATTAACAGGGGGTGTGTGAATAGCACCATCCTATTATATATCTATATATATATATATATATATATATATATATATATATATATATATATATGTAACCTTGCACTATAAACTTGACAATATTAAAATAAATTATGTAATCTTGCTTTTCGTTTTCCTATTTGCATATTCGTGTCATTTAATTGTATTAGATTTTGTGAGCGATAAAATATGTTTGCTCCATATATAATTTATGTGAGTGTGTGTATATACAAATGTGACCGGAATAAAAAATTTATTGACCAGATCATATATAACTTAGTCCATCTTCGATGCAAGACCGAAACTCAAATCTGACCTTTATCTAAGATTCAAACATAATGTTTGGGCATAAATAAAAGGTCTACTATGAGATCAAATTAGTTTTATTTAAGCAAAAGTTGCACGACTTAAGCCCATCAACTTTAAAGCCTAATTTGAAATCCTATCTCAAGGCTCGGACGACCACCTCACTCCATCCCAACCTGTCTAAAGGCTCAGACAAGATTCTCGTTGAGGAGCGTCTGCCGCGCAGACAACCAAACTCAATAATATCTCACCTCCTTAAATGCCTATACATGCGCGCATCATCTGACACGCTCATGTTACTATCGCGATCGTGCAAACCACCACAAAGCACAGTTGAAGACTACTTACAAGGAATTACAATCACTGTTAGTGCCAAATGACGTATTTACCCCTACTCCAGCTCAGCAATATGATCGAAGTCATTCCTTCTCCATTGCCTATAAATAGAACCAGAGGCCTTCAAGCAGAAGACCTTCGTCAAAATTCAATCTTTACGACTAAACAAAAACTTGAGTGATTCTTCAATCAACCCAACTGCTTTTTGCTACAAATATAATTGCTTTTTAGCAAACCACTAGCTCCTCAGTTACAATCTTAAAAGCTTTTGAAGCAAACGTTGCCTCTGATCCCTAAGATCTAAAATTTTTACAGCTCTACCACCACGTGGTATGCTTCGGTTGATTTGTCATTCCAACCATCCTGATGTCCTCTCTGAGGCCCAGATCTTACTTTTATAAACTCTTGTAATCTTCACTTCATCATGAAATGATTACATTTTGTTTTTCACTTTCATTTACTTTTTAGGCAAGCATACACGAAATTACACTAGATTTTATGTCCTCATCCACTAGAGGCACATAAAAGACTTAACCAAACCAAAGTCTCACTCGGCGCACAATCACTTGGTTAAGAAGTCAAATTTACGCACAACTTTCACACTCACTCAAAACATAAACACATTCTGTTGACAGCCTCCAATAGTGTCACACCTCTCCTTCACTAGTGTCACCCCGTGACACCGAGAATGAAAACAACAGTCATGAAAATTACATATTAGACCCAATCCAGACTCCATCCATCTGAATTTTAACACCAACACACACACACACGCACATATATATATATATATATATATATATATATATATATATATATATATATATATATATATATATATATGCATGAGTTTGAGTTTAAATTCAAATGGTGGACCTGCATGGAAGAAGAAAAAGACAATCTAAGTCCCACCATCACAATCAAAAATTCCTAAACATTTGAATCATGCATGGCATATCGAGTAAAATTAAAAACTTTGCTGTAAGTCATATCCAGCATTATCTATAAACTCAAATGTAAGAAATTGGATATAAAAATTTTTGTTTAACACTTGAATATGCTTATCCTTTAGAGCACTTCCATTCCAATAAATGTGTTAGCCTAAAGTCTATTTTTCGGGCTAGCTTCCTCAAAACCTCACCCCATCCCACCCAATAGGCCGGCCCAAAGTTCACCCCAACTTCTAGACCGGCCCATAATGGATGAGGGAGGAATCGGCCCATCTGACGTCATGTTGAGACGTCAGCCATAGGCTAAGTCTTTTTTTTGCGGCTGGCGCGTGGGAAACACGAGCGCGTGGGCACGTTCCTGCATTAAAAAAAAAAAAAAAAAAAAAAAAAAAAAGCAAAATGTTAGAATCTTACCGTAGGCCACGTGTCCACTTTTGGGCTGTTGGATTTCAACCTTTTTGAAATCCAATGGTCCAGATTAATTAACTTATTATAAAATTATAAAATTGTTTAAAAATACAGAAAAAAAAATAAACGAATTTTTTTTTAAAATAAATACCAAACCATCTTTCATAAAAATTGTATTTTCGGATAATGACACATAGGATAACAAGATTAGTTAAAAATTTTATCCAAAATAAAAAATAATAATATTTTAATACGAATTGACTAGACTCTTGCCCAGCTCATTTTTTAGGAGTAAATATGCATTTGTCAATTAGTTAATCACTATTTATTTAAGTGGATTAAATGAATTTTGAACTAGATCATTTTTTAGGGGTGGAATTTCATAACTGTAGCAAGGTCTTTTGATAATTACACGTGCAACTCTGACGGCAAATGGACGGATAGATGCTACTACACAATCAGCAAAGTACCAATATTAGTTGGCCTGTTTGCTTTATAGACTAGCTAGCTAGGAGCCCAGGAGGCGTGGTTAGCCTAGCCATACGAGAAAATACCTAGGGATTTGGGCCATCCGGATTTGGATATCTTAAGAATTCTTATATTTTAATCATTTATTCTGCATCATAGAATCAAAAATCATTTAATTTTTTATTTAAAATTAAATGTAAATAGTACCTGACGAAAACTAGTTGAACAATGTACGATTAAATATTAAGATGTGAAGATCCTTAAAATTCCCACAAAATAGATCCGGGAAAGATCCTCTTCCAATACCTAGCGCAACGGCAAAGCTACAACTGAACTGACCGCTACTGTGGGAGTGAACAAATCTGCTACCAAAGATTAAAGCAGCTCTTCTTCATGCATGCATCAGCACAGCTTTAATCCGATCAAAAGAATGATCTGGACTGATCACCCATCACAGCTTCACAACACATGAGGATCGACCAAACATATATATCTCAAGAAACATATATCTATATATGTATATATATATATGTGTGTGTGTGTCTCTGTATGACGACAAAAATAGTAAAATTTGAGACAAGGTTTAGTCTAGCCAAGACTGCATGCTGAGATTAGCTAGGGTCCGGAAGACATAATAACATTGTAGAAACTAAAATTATTTTCGGTTCTTTATCCTTCGACTAAGCTGTATTTTAGATCATTGCTGATATTCAGCTTGGCATTAGGTTGACATATATAGTTACACTTTTCAATCTTTATTAGAAATTTAAGATGATTATTGATTAGGAATTCATTCATTTTTTAAGATAAGTGAAGTTAATTCACTTTAGTGTAGTAAAAGGCGGAAAACAACTATTTACTGTTATAAAATAGTTTTTTTCTTTAAAGGGAAATGCACCGGTAGTGCTCGAAACCCCACGTCACCTTTGACACCCTCCAATCAGTTGATGCCACCAGCTGCCCCACGAAATTTGAATCCACTATCCTACATATTAATCCCAAAACTAAAAATTTTAAATTTGAATCCACCATACTACATGTTTTTGCTGTTGTCGATTCTTACCTCCGCATCAGGTAATCATATATGTATGAAAACTGGGTATAATCTTACTGTCATTCAAACCAAGTTTATTGACATTATCATTCGTAATTCACATAGACAGGTTCATAAACACATGTCTAAGTTTTAGAACAAACAAGACATCTGTACTGTATCTACTATAGCTAGTTCACAACATTATCATTCATATATTTTGACAAAAGTTTCTTTCTATTTCGTACTGTGTTTCAGTTTAATGATTCTAGGGCTGCCGCAATTGTTGCCTTTGAGCTAGTTGTTGGCCAAAATTCTGCGCAAAATTTTACAGCTAATCAGATACACCGAACCAACCCCTAGAGGTCCTTCAACATATGTATGCTTAACATTAGAAATTAGAACTCACATGCAGAGGTTCGTTCACATTATAAACCTACATGAAAGGTCCACCACTCTTGTATGCAGGTTTCATTAACATTACAAACCACATTAACTAATAGGTTCATTAAATCTATTATAAACCACATGAATAGGTTCACTAAAGCAACTCGCCTACATATTAGGTCCCTTAATTAGAAGTTCAGGTTCATTAAACACATAAAAATTGGATAATTGGTTTCACTATTATAAACCCCATTACTGATCCATTGCCAACCAAATGCAAAATAATTTGCAGATTCACAACAAAATTTTAAACCAAGGATTGGTTGTTTTCAAACCTGTGAAGAAGGTTTAGTAAGAATCCTTTTCTCACATATTTTAGCTTCACAAACAATACCTAGTGACAGAATTTGTACAAGCATATCAGTTCATGTATATCAGCCCATAATATTACAAAAAATTTCTCCAAAGAAAAACAACTTATCCCAGATTCGGAGATTCCACATCGACATTTGCAGCAACTTCAAACGGGTTATCAATTGTAACAGCTGAATTTATTTTGGTTGGACTGTAACAGCCGAATTTAGAGAGAGCAGTAAAGTTTGGGACGTAAAACTCGGGATTAAAGGACAAGAGGTTGCCGTACGGGAGAATGACATATGGGGTAATACTATTTTGGACCACAACTTGGTATTGATTATAGATGGATTAGACCCCATACAAGTACTACGGAACAGAACCGAGATTCATAAGCCCCTATAGAAAACCACAAATGTAACAGAATGTCCAAGCCCACAGGAGAAACCCAAAAATCGATTACCGAACCTACTTTGTTGGTATGCATATTTTCCAAGCTGACACCGATTGATTACTGACATTCGGTTTTCGATCAGTCCGGTGCGGTTTGTGGTGGTGGTAGCTGATTTGTGACGACGATGGCAAGAAGGGGATGGGAGGAGGAATCTTGGTGGTGGTGGTGGTGGCGGCTGGAGGCAATAAGTAGAGTGAGAAAGAGAGAGAGAGGGTTTAAGATGAATGACGGCTAGGGCATATTGATGACTGGAGAGGATTTCTTTTAATTTTATTTTACGTTGAGTAACTTAAATATAGGCTAAATTGTAGCAAAAGTTATACCATAAGTTTAGTTTCGATCTCTGAACTCTACTAATAGTTGCTCTCATCCTCAAATTATGCCCCGTGTTGCACTTGTGGACTTTTCGTTAAAGGGGTAAAATGGGTATTTAATCTAAAGATGAACAAAAAAATAATCAAAACTAAAATTGCTTTGTCAATCTTTAAGGAGTTCCGATCACAATCAAGAAGTTATGTGAATAGATCACGAAATATTTTAAGGAGTTCTCCCTCAATCCCCTCAATCCTCGAGGCGCCAAGTCTTTCCCTTTAAAATTTTATTTTCTTATTTTTTTGGATGAAATTTCTACTTTACCCCTCAACTTAATGAAAAAGTTGACGGAGGTAATTAAAATGACTACTAGTGCAACAAATGACATAATTCAAGGATGGGAGAAACTATTAGTAGAGTTCAGAGATGAAAACTGAACTCGTAGTACAGATGAGATACCTTTGCTCCAATTTCGCCTTAAATATATTCCTTGTACAACTTAATCACAACGTTTGAAGTGTTACAGTACGTTGTTTGGTCCAAATATTCATAAATTTGTAGATCTTCTTAACGTTCTAATACAACAGTTGCCATTTCACCAAAAAAAAGAAACTCATGTTCGTCATTTACAATTACGTTCTACTGGTATTTCATTACATTTTAAGTAATAATTTTTAAATTCAAATCTCGTAAATGGCAAGTTCATAACCAATTTATTCCCCTAACTCTTAAGGTAAATATATCTTTGTATTAAAAAAATAATAATAATAAAATAAAATAAAATAAACTCATGTTCTATAAAGAAAGATAAATATCATGTTTTAGAAAGAAAAATAAAAAACAGAAAAAATAAAAATCTCATATTCCAGTTTTACTCTGTCAAACCACA
This sequence comes from Cotoneaster glaucophyllus, assembly GCA_036320875.1. Lineage (NCBI taxonomy): Eukaryota > Viridiplantae > Streptophyta > Magnoliopsida > Rosales > Rosaceae > Cotoneaster > Cotoneaster glaucophyllus. The sequence goes on along the minus strand of CM070058.1, from coordinate 9,688,525 downwards.
CATTCGCTATAAAATATGGAAACAGTTGGAGAAGAAGCTTCTGGAAACTCGGTCTATGAAATCCCACACAAACTCGGTCTAGAAGGTTTACTCTGTTACATATCTATATGTAACCATCGGTTCACCACTATAACCTAATTCACCTTCATACTACTCGCTCACAAAAAAGCAAGTTTCATTTCAAAAGGTTTTTTACAAGTTTTCAACAATGGCTGCAAAAGGGGAGGGTCCAGCGATCGGCATCGATCTCGGAACCACCTACTCATGCGTCGGCGTTTGGCAGCACGATCGTGTTGAGATCATAGCCAATGATCAGGGTAACCGGACGACGCCGTCCTACGTTGGTTTCACCGACACTGAGCGCTTGATTGGCGATGCCGCAAAGAACCAGGTCGCCATGAACCCCGTCAACACTGTTTTTGGTGAGTGTACCTGCATGTATAAACCTCGTTTCATTGTTTTTTATTGTTTCGTATCTGCAGATCGCATGCATGATTTGTCTAATATGACCTTTGATTGAAAGATAGTGTGTCTTAGGGTTTCATGGTGGTTTGATAAGGTTAAAGGTTAAATTGGTCATTGTGATTTGTATCATTTGTGCATGTGTGATGGCAAAAGTAAGCGAATATAAATTGGGGATAGAAATTCGTCAATGGTTATATACTATTTGATCACATTTTTAATCAAGGGGTGTCTGACATCTCATAATATATTTGATATATATATATATATATAGAGTATCTTTTAATCGAAAAAAAATTCAGAAGAAAACATGCCATTTCCTAAGATTTAATTTTGTGAATCAGAATTCAGTGTAGCCATTGTTTCCAATATTGTTTTTTTCTTTTTTTGGGATCATGGATAAATAGGGAAAGAGATTGCGCTCCATATTTGAACTTGAATGCGAGATGGCTGAGTATTGTGGTTGAATGATGATTAAAGATTTGTGATTACTCATGTGTGGATTTGATGTTAGAGACAGATAATTAATGTACTTGTTTTAAATGTTTTAATCTCAATCTTTAGTATATCTAAACATGATTTGTGATAGTACAGTTGTAATTGTTGTTTTAGGTTATTGGCATCTTATGCTTTGATTATGATGTTTCCCTTATAATGTTTTACTTGATCAGTAATGTTTCTTTCATTATGCTTCTTTTTTTTTTTGGTCAAAGCTTTGATATCCAAATTTTCACCACTTATACTTTTGTTTGCTCTATGTTAGATGCAAAGCGTTTGATTGGTAGGAGATTCACTGATGCCACAATCCAGAGTGACATGAAGCTATGGCCTTTCAAGGTCATTGCTGGTGCCGGCGACAAGCCAACAATTGTGGTTAACTACAAGGGCGAGGACAAGCAGTTTGCTGCTGAGGAGATCTCATCTATGGTTCTCACCAAGATGCGTGAGATAGCAGAAGCCTACCTCGGTTCAACCGTGAAGAATTCCGTTGTTACAGTCCCGGCATACTTCAACGACTCTCAAAGACAAGCCACGAAGGATGCTGGTGTGATTGCGGGCATGAACGTTATGCGTATCATTAACGAGCCAACTGCAGCGGCCATTGCCTATGGACTTGACAAGAAAGCAACTAGTGTTGGTGAGAAGAATGTCCTCATCTTTGATCTTGGTGGTGGCACTTTCGACGTTTCCCTTCTTACGATCGAAGAGGGTATTTTTGAGGTCAAATCTACCGCTGGTGACACTCATCTCGGGGGTGAAGATTTTGATAACCGAATGGTGAATCATTTCGTGCAAGAGTTTAAGAGAAAGAACAAGAAGGACATTAGCAATAACCCCAGAGCACTGAGGAGATTGAGAACATCTTGTGAGAGAGCAAAGAGGACTCTTTCTTCCACTGCTCAAACAACTATTGAGATTGATTCGCTGTTTGAGGGTATTGATTTTTACTCCACCATAACCAGAGCGAGATTCGAGGAGCTCAACATGGATCTCTTCCGAAAGTGTATGGAGCCGGTGGAGAAGTGTCTGAGGGATGCTAAGATGGACAAGAGCACTGTCCATGATGTTGTTCTCGTCGGCGGTTCTACTAGAATTCCCAAGGTGCAGCAACTATTGCAGGATTTTTTCAATGGTAAGGAGCTTTGCAAGAGCATCAACCCTGACGAAGCAGTTGCGTATGGTGCGGCCGTGCAAGCAGCCATTTTGAGCGGTGAGGGAAATGAGAAGGTGCAGGACTTGCTCTTGTTGGATGTCACCCCTCTTTCACTTGGATTGGAGACTGCCGGTGGAGTTATGACTGTTCTTATCCCACGAAACACTACGATTCCCACCAAGAAAGAACAGGTTTTCTCAACCTATTCGGATAACCAACCTGGTGTGTTGATTCAGGTATATGAAGGTGAAAGAACAAGAACTAGAGACAATAACTTGTTGGGCAAGTTTGAGCTCTCAGGCATCCCTCCTGCTCCAAGGGGTGTGCCTCAGATCACCGTTTGCTTTGATATCGATGCGAATGGAATCTTAAATGTCTCTGCTGAGGACAAAACCACGGGGCAGAAGAACAAGATCACGATCACCAACGACAAAGGTAGATTGTCGAAGGAGGAAATAGAGAACATGGTTCAAGAGGCGGAGAAGTACAAGGCGGAGGACGAGGATCACAAGAAGAAAGTGGAGGCCAAGAATGCACTTGAAAACTATGCTTACAACATGAGGAACACGGTGAGGGATGAAAAGATTGGTTCGAAGCTCAATCCAGCGGACAAGAAGAAAATCGAGGACGCAGTCGAAGACGCCATTCAGTGGCTTGACGGGAACCAGCTTGGTGATTGTGATGAGTTTGAGGACAAGATGAAAGAGCTTGAGAACCTCTGCAATCCCATCATTGCCAAGATGTATCAGGGTGCGGGTGCTGATGTGCGTGGCGGAGCCCCGGACGAAGATGCTCCTCCGGCGGCTTCAGGCGGTGCTGGACCGAAGATCGAGGAAGTTGATTAAGATAAATTTCTTTAGTTCCATGAACTGCTCTTTTGGTTTGGGTAGTCACAGTATGTAGTTGGATATGTCTATGTTGCGAATTTAGTTTTTTTATTGGTGCTATGGTTTATGAATTTCGGTTCATATTTTTCATTTTCCATCCTACTCTTTGTGACCTATGATTAATAATCTTTTCATTATCCTATATTTTCTTTTGCTACCAATCTTGTTTTATTCTTTTAATTTAGGTGAGTTTGTTTCAAACACACAATGGTATTGTTTGGAATGTGTCATCGTTCTCGCCAAAATGTTAGGGTTTGCAACAGTAATGTTGTTGATCCTAAATTACCGTAGCATGACTGATTGGTTTTCAGTTCGATGCTCACATCTAACACATCACTATCGGACCGGAAGGATGGCCCCTCGGGCTGAGAAGTCAGCTTCTCGGACACGAATGTTGAGCCAATTCAGCTCATGTTGATAAGAGCATTTACTAAAAAATAAAGATAAAACAAAGCCTTTGTTATACCGAGGCAACGACTTAGGGCTATGTTCCCATTAATGTGCTTTTTGAAAAAAACAATTGTTTTTGTTGTAGTGAGAAAATAAACAGTTGTAAAATAAAGAAGTTGAATCTTCGGTAAACTTTAAATATAAAAGTTCTTTTAACCCAAAAAAAAAAAAAAAAACCAATGTTTGAATGTTCGGTAAAATTTTGTGTATAACTGTTGTAAATATGCAACAGAACTTAAATCTAATTCAAATTTTAAATAAATTAGAGAAAAAAATATTTTCACAATTAAAGAGAAGAAAAAGAGGATATTTTCATAATTCATTTTTAAAGTTACTTAGGTTTACAGATCAATGGAAAATTTCATTAAACCAAATTAGCAACAGAAATTTTCAAGAACAATATGTCCAGAAATTCCCATGCCTATTGAATCAAGCAGGGAAATTATACGTGAACACTCTCAGGTGTTGAAATAGAAACACGATGGTGCTGTCCACACACCCCTCTTAATTTCCGGTCGTTGGATCAAATGAATTGACGATTAAAGGACAAAAATGGGTGTGTGGTAATTGATGAATCCAAATAATCATACATCAACTTAAACAACGTTCCCTACAAAGCCAAACTACTTCCTTCCCCTGCTCAGCCTCTGCAAGTGGTAATTGATGCTTCCCATTGACTTTCTGTTTTTGTTGCTCTGTAGCGAAAGGGTCAGGTGCATTACGATAGACTTCAAGGAATGAAAAGAATCGATGCAAAAAAAGGGAGAACAAAATGAAGATGCATAATCCAAAGGGGAATGAAAAGAATCGATGCAAAAAAAGGGAGAACAAAATGAAGATGCATAATCCAAAGGAGAACAACGAAAAATCTACCTGAGCCTCCATACAAGTACCCAAAAGTTCCTTCTGCTTTACACACTTATCATCACAGAGCTGGTTAGTAGCCATGCAGTTGAGAAATGCTATCATTTCCTTCATGCAAGGTTTGTGAAAAGTCCCAAATTTCTTTGGATTTATATACACTGTACCAACCTTCCGACCCATTTTATGATTCGAAGAATACCTATCCAAGCAAGAAACTGTTAGGTGTACCCAACTTTTGAAAGAAGACTGGAAAAGTTCAGAAGCAAAGAAAATCAAATACATCATGAGAAAAGCTACAACAAACATGACCACAACTACCGCTTTGTATTTAAGTTAAACAACTACTTTCACCAAGGTGGAAGGTGCTCATGGAAGTCGTATCCCATGAAAATCTGGGTTCAAACTTACATAAACATTTTACATAAAGCGGCAATGCTGTAACCTTTTGCAGTTCAACTACTAACAAAAAATTCCCCCATAAAACCCAATGTGTTGCTCAGAGTAGAACTCCAACCTGCAAATCAAACAAGTCTCATCCCAAGACAGTACAATCGGATGTCCACCGGAATTGTCTCGATCTACTCACTAAGAAGAAGTTCAAAAGACAGTTTTTGGGAACAAAGGGTTTTTGGATTTGTCTCAATTTACTCATTTTTAATTGTGTGCCACGAAAGAAGCTTCCTTCATCTACTGGATGTATAAACCCTATGCAATCTCACAATCAAATGCATTATAAACACTATCGCACAGACAAGTAATTAAAAGATCTCATACAGTGATCATTAAGGCATAGTTTTACAGATGTAGTATTTGTGTTCTTGTCCAAATGTAGCTTGCACATCCATCATATGTTTTGCCTACTCACTCTACCGTACAAAAGGTTTGAATTGTAAAAAGTAAAACAGTTGAAACAACTAAGCGCTGAACGAACTTGTATTTCAATGAATGAAATGCACCATCATTGTAAAATTCTTTCGGCCTCCAGTTCCACCGTAACAGAAACAAGGGAGCTCACAAACTTTGACAGAGCAAAATTACAAAGCTTGAAAACCAATAATACACACTCTATTAAACTATCAAAACAAGTTCAGTGAAATGTTATAAAGCTTGAAAACCAAGACGCGGCACAATCAAATCTTCTTTTGGTTCTCAGCAAGCCCAATAATCAGTATGGATTAAAAACAGTAATGAACAAAAACCCAGTTTGCACTGTAAATGAGCAGGAACATATGAACCCAATCGCAGCGTAAATCAGCGAGGGCAAACTAACCCGCTTACAGCGTAAACCAGATAATAAGAAATTATCCAGTTGCATAAATTAACCCGGCAAGAACAAATTAATCAAGTCACGGTGTTAATCAGCAATCACAAAATTGACCCAGTTGCAGTGCAAATAGATGGATAAGCACTAGATGCAAAATGCTAATAAATTCAATTAAATTAACAAACTTTACATTTCCCCCAAATTTTCACAACCTACGGAACACCATTTGGATCAAAATCAAGTATAAACTAGATAACAACGGAAACCCAATTCTACAAATACAGAAATAAAAGCATGATAAATTTAGAATAAATGGAGGAAGGGAAGAGTAAATTACCGAGTCGGTGGCTCTAACCGCGGAGAAAGAGAGAGTGATAACGAGCGACAATGGCCGCCCTAGGGCTTGCTGGTTTTTCAAAATGTTGTTCAATTTTCAATTGGTGATTTCCAGCGAACGCCGAAGTTCCTCGCAAATGGGACTGAGAGTGAGAGCAAAAGGCCCTGAGCTGAATTGGGCTAGGCTTAATTACAACCTCATGGTTGTGGGCTGACAAATTATTGGACAATTAGCTTTGGGCTGGCCTATTAAAATAGACAGATAAAATGACAAAAAAAAAAAAAAGGAAAATTGGATTTTTATTGTTTCGTTCTTTTGGTCGCCAGATGAAAACTTTACAGTCAGCATTTAGGCAATAAACCTACGCTGGGTGACTATAAAGTTTTTGCCTGGCGACCAAGAGACCAAGACTCTAAAAATTCCGGTTTTTTTTTTTCGTGGGCATAAGAACGGAGCATGATTAATCGTAGTAAAATGAAAGATAAACACGAACAGAAAATGCAAAGCACATCAATCTCAATAAGCAAAATGAAATACTCTTGCAAGCGCTCCGTTAATCTCATGATCAAAATTCAAATTGCTAATAGGCCAATTTGCACATTAAACATTTCCAATGGTACTGAGCATTCATTGATTTCAATCAATGAACATTCCTTTAGAGTGAAAAAATTTATACAAAAATAAATAAAATTAAATCACAGGTTGAACAGAAAAATAGAATAGAATGACACTTTTTCGAACCGAGGTGGGTTGCCCAAACGGCGAGAGAAAACTCACGGATCGCGGCGGTGAGCGTGAGGTGGACGAGTGGTCGACGTCGAGGGAGGACTGAGTGTGGATGGTTGCTAGGTGAGGCTAAGCTGAGGCGTGAGTGAGGCTGAGCTGAGAGTGAGACGGTGCGGGGGAGAAAAAGCGATGGAAAGGAAGTGGGGTTTGCAGGGGTAAAATAGACACCGCGCACTGGTTAGGAGGCTAAAAACGGTACCATATTCTATATAAGGCCTAATTGGATTAATAGTCCCGTGGATAGGGTAGTTGAAAGATAACTTATGTGGTGAAAAAAAAAACTAGGATTTAAGCCTATGTGGAAGTCTGTTAGGATTTATGCCTAAAATTGAAAATTTCGTCAATTTTCTGTTAATTATTAGCACTAAGCTGCACATATTAGGCTAAAACGGTAGTATCTATACATATATTAGGCTAAAACGGACATTTCCGTTAATTGTTAACACGTGGGGTTGGCTCAAGTGCTGATAATTAACAGAAAGTTGACAAAATGTTCAATTTTGGGCACAAATCCTAATAGACTTTACCACAAGGGCTTAAATCCTATTTTTTTTACTACATACATGGACTGCCTTCCAACTACCCTATCACCACAGAGACTATTAATCCAATTAAGCCTTTATATAATTTTGATTCGAATTTGAGGCAACAACAGCCGTTGGATTACCAACGGTAAAAACAAAATAAAAAAGTTTGGGGCTAGGCCATGTGGTGCGTCAGATTTTAAACAAAAAAATTAAAAGTTCAATGCCCAAAAATAATCCAACTCTAAAAAATTAATACAAAGTTCACACTTAAAAAGTATACTTGCAAAATTCAAAAAAAACACACTTGTAAATTAAACAAGTGGAGGATAAGACGAAGAAAACATTAAAAAATATATTTGTAAATAGTAATCGTCATTGTTCTTATCCTTCCTCCTTTAAACGTGAGGACTTGCACAAAGTCAATTACTGTTTAGAGTGAATAGTAAGAGCAATTTTATTGTACTTGCCCTTCAATTGTTCTTGTCCTCCAAAAATGAGTGGAGATGCTCTAAGAGCTGTTTGTGTTCTGAAAAGTTAAAGGGGTAGAATTAACATCCCATCCATGGTATGGAACAAAGGTAACAATTTATTGTTAGCAAACAAGGAGTATGATTCTCTCATCTCCTATTTTCCTTCCCTTCCCTCCCTTCCTCTCACACTTTCGTTTTTTTTGTCATTTTCTCTATATAAAAAATTCAAAACAAAATGTTGACTAGATTTAATCATAATCGTTTAAAAAAATGAAATATTAGGAAGGAAGAACATCCAACTCTAGCAATCAAAGCCAACATTGCAAAAAGCGAATGAGGATCCTCTTCGGATCTTCTTTGTGAGAATCCCAAGGATTTACCAATCACATTCATTCATCGTACATTGTGAGGTCAGAAATCATTGTAATTTTTTTATTTAAAATTGAATATAAACAGTATCTGACGAAAACTAACAGCACGATGTACGATGAATGAACATGATTGAAGAATTTCCTGAATTCTCACAAAATAAATCTGAAGAGGATCCTCATTCACAAAAAAGCAAAAGTAGCTATCATGTCAGCTATACAAATCGACGCCTTTCTACCATTTCTGCTGGCCAGGCATACCAAAATTCCTAGGACCCTTTTACCTTATGTCTAACTCCCAAATATTCAACGCTCAAGCAAGTTGGTGGATGATGAGCGAGGGAAACAAAAAGAAAAGTTGGTGGATATATGGACCCTTCTAAATATCTAAAGTTCCAACAGCACTCCACTAATTTGCACCAAACAGGCAACTGATCAAGTTGCTTTCTTCATCTTTCTTGATTGCCAATTGTCCATAATTCAAATTGCTTTAGCTTGAAGGCGTCTTACGGTCATTTCATAAGCATTTATTGATTATCTAATCTCTTAAGCCTTGATGGTTGAAAGAACTATACTAATTTAAAAACAACTGATAATGTTCAAAATGTTAAAGAATTGTTAATTTCTTTGCATTTCTATATTTTCAACATGATACTCTCACTGCCATGTAATCTTTTGGTGACATGCAGTATTAGAATCATTTCAATCTCAAACTTTCCATGTGTTTAGCAACACTTATGAAAATATGAAAAGTTTGATTTTTCTATAAAATTCGTAACCCAATACTTGAATATCATGAACTGGATCACCTAAAGCGTACTCTCATTACGTGTTAACTGATTCCTTACTTCTCCAATTCATGTATTAAGTAAACAAGCCTTAAGATTCAAGTCAACTCGTTGTTCAGCTTATTTGCAAATCTCAGATACATTTATCTTAACACATAACGGGTACAACCGTTTAACCATTGTCTCTCTTATATTATTCATCATATGAACAACACTTGGTCGATTGTGAAAGGATTAGTGCATACACTCGTTATATGTAAGTTTCTCTGTTATATCGTATGTAAAATATGACACAAATCTCATCCCCAAACATGCTTTGCTTCAAGCCAAGTAACTCCAATATTCTTAGTCTCATACCAAATAAGTATGGCTTCAAATTTGGTCATTGCTAAAATGGCTTCAGTCATTATTGCATGCATGTGCGAGTGAAAAAGAAAACTGACGACGACAAATGCAAATTCGCAGCTTGATTTTCATATGTTTGATTGTCATGGCTGCTGTGTCACGTCCAGAGCAAAACTACAAAGTTTCCATCAACGATCTGCTTTTGTTTGTCTCTTTATATATCCAGGATAGGTCTAGAAATCTGGCCTGGTTCAAAACGGAGCTAGGCCCCACCTTATTTTCAAGACTAATGTTGAAGAAACATATTATATACTATAATATAATACATTTCAAGAGTAACGTTGAAGAAATCATTTTTTGTTGATGCTACAATATATTTGCATTGAAAGGTGACTGATTTGAGATAAATTATACACGATGGGACAATTATTACAATTTAATATCGAACTCGTAGTTTGTATGAGTCGAATTCAAGACTCTCATTACAAATGTAGAAACTAACTTTTGAGATATGTATTAATGCAAGCATGTTTCATTTATCTTTAGTAGGGGCTCGCATTGTAACCTTTTTTTTATTAACCTAAGGGGAGGTTATTTGAGGTCACAAAATATTTGCGTTAAAATTATTAGATCAATCAACATTTTGCGCTTTTAAGGAAGAGTCCAGATCTTCTGCACCCAAATCCCCCTGTGGCCCCTCTGTGTCTTTGTTTTTTGGTTGAGGATTTGGTTTATTTTTTATTATTTTAATTATTATCAAGTTAACATTAATTATGTTTAGTTCAAAAAGCAAAGACACAGAGGGGCCACAGGGAGATTTGGGTGCAGAAGATTTGGACTCTTTAAGGAAAGGTCAATGAAGAGAAATTCCAATAATTGATATTGATGTTAGTTGGGGAAGATTTATTTTCGTTGACTTTAGTTGAAGAGCAAAATTATTTCTGTTGATCAATGTTAGAAAATAAAATGTCTATCAACTTATGTTAGAATACGAAATACCTACTAATTATATGTTTGGATGATGAGCTTTCAAAACGTCAATATGCTTTTGACTCGATTGTTAAAACGCACTACAAAGACAATGAACAAGGGACTTCCAAAGTACCAATTAACTCCTCAAGAACTCTAAAACCTATTACTAAAACCCTACAAATGCACCAAAAACACAATAAAGAGCTTGAATTTAATTTTACAAAGAAGAGAATTCAAACTCACATACAAACTGAGCGCAAATGAGCCAAAATATTGTTCTAACCACATGATTGATTTGGAAACAAATTGAGAAAATGTTTACAAAAAAAAAAAAAAAAAAAAAAAAATTGAGAAAATGATAAATTAAGTGGGCCCACCAACCCAGGGTTTAAATGGGATGGGCCATAAAATTGATAGCAGCTTTGGGGATTTTGGACCACAACCCAAATGGAATGGAACTAGCTTTGTTTGTTTCCCAGCAAAAATATTTTTTTTTCTTGGAAACTCCTAGCTCTAATAATTAGCCGAACACAAAAGAAGGCTTTCTTAATTCAAAACTTCATATGGTCATTTAATACTACGATCCAGTGATATTTCTCTTCACATGTAAGTGAGAGGTCTTAGATTCGATTCTCGCCAAAAACGAATTCAAACCACATTATTGCTAGCTCATTGTGAGGTTATACCCACCCCCTCCCTCTTAGTAGTATAGATAATATCATCTCTACCAAAAAAAAAAAAATTCAAAACTTCATATGGAAGGATGTAATCTTTGTCCAAGTTTCCAAGTTGTTCTTTGTCTTTAAGAATTCAAATTTTGAAAATTTGATTGCGGATTAAAATGGAGGAATTGATACTTGACGAATGGGCAACTTTTTGCCAAGTCGCGTGATAACAACGACATTACTTGTTGTTTAGGTAAAAAACCTAACCCTCCCAAGCACTCGTTTTCAACCTTCATAACATTTTTTTGTTGGAGTACCAAGTCTTCCTCCAAAGGGAAAACAATCATGACACCTGTCCTTTTAAGCCTTAAATTGTTAAAAGTTTTTCAGTACGAACTTAAAATCTCTTTCGACAGTCACGACTCACGAGACTAAGAGCTAGTTAGTCTTCGTATTAAGATTCATGAATGCGGATATACTTGCACTTTAGTAGACATAATCATGTGGTAAGCGACATCACATGTCGATCACGGTGATGCATGTATAGAGGTCGCCATAGCTATTGGTATTACTCTAGCCATTGCTCTTGTGGCATACATATTATACTAAAACGACTGCATTTTGGTAGCTAAGGGTTGGGGGAAGCGTGCTGATTTGATATTAGGAAACAGCGTCGTTTCGGAAATTTCTATTTAAATTTTTTCACCGGGTCCAAAACTGCATTGTTTTAGCCTGTGTTTAAAAATAAGAAATAAATAAAACGAAACAACGCTGTTGCAGAAAACCCAACGCCGTTGCAGAAAACCCAACGCAGCACTAGCTACACCACCAGAGGGGCGAAAACCTAGGCTTTAGCTATGAACTCCGGCGAGAGGAGGGACGGCTTGCGCCTCTATAGCATCTTTCCTGATGGGATGATTATGAGAAGAAAGCGTTTATATGAAACCTCTCGCCCAAAACTTTCTTCAATTTCGAATTGTACCGTTTGAAGAAGAAAATATACCATGTTATTGAGAATATACCCCTTTGTGTTTACAATACTCTTCTCCCACACGGTTGTAGGGAAAATTCTCTCCCCTCCCCTCCCTTTGAAGATGAAAAGTACAATAAAAGTCCCTAAAGTTAGCTCAAGCGGTGAGAGATAGTAATGAGTTAGGATTAAGATAGGTGAGGACTAGATCACCTCCAATGAGTCCCCAAAAAAGGCCAGTGAGGGGGTGGGGACCTAGTACTACCGTCCTATTTCTTGTTAAGTTGAGTCACTCTTAAGCATCTAAGATGGGCAAAATCTGGATTCTGGTGTGCATTTCTGCATTCTTTTAATGGAAAGGAGGCGAGCAACTGAAGTAGTGGGTACTCCATTGTCCAATTGTTTCCTTTTAAGACCAATTCAAACTGCAGAACACTTTATTCAAAAAACAATTAAATAAGACCCACAAAGCAGATTACCTGTGGATAATTTTTGGTTAATTGCATTCGTTGAACAAATTTCAACAGATGCAATACCCACTTCTGCCCAACATGGCTTAAATGAATACGACTGCACTATGTCGAAGCCACCTAAGAACATAGAGAAACTTACTAACATCGGAATGTCATTGTGGTAGGATTTCACGCCATCACACACTGTCACGTTACAGTTCATGATTGGATAAGAATATCGTTACATACTTACAATAGCATTTCCGATGTAGTTCTTTTGTAACAGTCTTCAGACAAGACTATAAACCCTTTTCAGGCAAGCATGCCTTAGATATATCTGTATTTATACTTCATTACTTCCAATTGTAGAGTGAAAAAGTGAAGAAAAACAATGTTAAAAGAAAGAATATGTTTAACCTAACCACAAGATAATGAATGATTACTGGTCAAAGAGAAACCTGAGGACAATTGAGGACTGGACAAAAATGATTACCCCACAAGTTCCCCACTTGATTGAACAAACCAGCACCTTAATAACTCCGCACAATTTGTCAGTTTTGTCTGGGAATCCTCCATGAGAGCTCAGACCATCCATGTTTTTTTACCCTACCTAACTCGCGAAAACGGTATCTCAAACTAATAAGTAATAACGCATTCACCTCTAAACAAGCCCCGCAAGCTAAAAAATAAAAACAATGGCAGTAAAATGAAGAAGATAAAAACCTTTCAACCTCTAAGATTAATACAGAAGTAATCCTCTTTCAAAACTAAATAACAGGGATCTCTTGGTAATTAACAGAGATTTAATTGCCCAATCCTGTCAAGTTGGTTTGGACATTGTAGGAGAAGAAGCCAGTGGAAGTACCTTGGAAGAGCTTGGAGGATTCTGATGATTCTCCTTGTTCTTGCCAACAATGAGTCTTATATAAGACCCATCTCTCTCTTCTGCAGCCATTGTTGAGTTTGGTGAAGCTTTCACCCCACAGTCTTGAGCTGCTGAAGCTGCAGACCCACCATTTTTAGCTGCCCTTTTCTCAGCTTCCTCCATCAATCTCCTCAGCAGCTTCTCCTCTGCATCTCTCAAGAACTTGAACTTTGGAGGGGGTGAAGATCTCAGCCTGTTCATATCAGCTTCTGTGGAGGATTCAAAGAGGGGGTTGAATCCATGGTGTTTGTAGGCCTCCAAATTGCTCAAAGATGAAGACTTTACTGATGGGGAAGGCATAGGGGAGAGAAAAGGTGTGTCCACTGCCACAATCAGATCACTCAAACTTCTAGTCCTTGACCCTTTTCTGCTACTTCTAGATTTCCCATCTTCTGATTCCAAATCCTCCTTTTCTTCCTCCTTGATTGTGAACAAAAACCTTGGTGGGCCAGCCAGATTGTGCAGCCTCATCAGCTCTGAGATTTCCACATTTTCTTCCCCATTAAGCTTCAACAGCAAATCCTTGCTAGAACCCAGTTCCAAATCTGGCTCACTACTTCCATTGACATTCACATCTGGCCCTCTCAAATTATCATGGGAATTTGAATTTCCGTTGCTGCTGGTGTGAAAAGAATTGGGTTTTTGGAAGCAATTAAATTGGAAGATTTCCTTTGCATGGCTGCTGATGTAACCATCATCTTCTTCCTCCTCAATCTCTCTGTTGGTGATTCTCTTCTTCCCCCATAGCAGGTAGTAAAGCTCTGCAACAAGTGCCAACAGCAGGCACCCAAAAACTATGCCCAACCCAATTCCCAATCCTCTGAAAGAAGTCATCTTTTTCACTGGAATTTCATAGCCCTCAAAATCTCGCAGTTTTCTCCACTATAAACAAAACCCACAACACAAAAATAAGAACCCACAAATTTAAACCACCGAACAAGTACAAATTCTCCATAAAATTAACAGCACTTACCTTTAAGGGCCAAGATTTCAACCATCCAGAAAGGCCACAGCCACCACCGCAACTTGTAGAGAAGTAAAAGAACCAATGGAGAGTAAAGCTTCAAGCTTTGATAAAATTAAATAATTCTTGTTTCCAGCAGATAGTGAAATTAAAATTTTATATTTTGCCAAGCATTCAGTGAATAGGTTTTTGGTTTTGGAAAGGAGGCGAGGAGGCGATTATATTAACTTGACAATTGGAGGATGTGCGTGTGTGGAATGGCAATGGCTGGAAAGCAACCCACATGGGTTTGCAAAAGCGCGTGTGCCAATTTAATCATTTTAAAAAGGAAGTAAAATAGAAAGGAAATATTAGGGTTTAGAATTTGGAGCAACTCCTACTAAATTGCCCAAGCAATTAAGTCTATTGAGCTAAGTCAATTACTACTTTTTTATTTTTTGGAAACTAAGTCAATTACTACTTTTTTATTTTTTGGAACCTAAGTCAATTACTACTTTAGTAAACGGTAACTGTTCAATTACATATTTTTCGTATTGTTTTAAAAATCCCCTCAATATTTTTGTTGAAACAAATAACTTCTCTTGTTCCATAGATCTCGTACAATATGTAGTTATTATTGAAGTGATGAAGAACAAAAATCATGTGTGGATTGCACCTGACATATTATTTTAAGAGTAGTGTTACACTTATTATCTATTTTTATCATTATTTGTATCATTTATCTAATAAAAATATGAATCATCAATACATGTGAATATCATCTCAATTAGAAAGATGATACAAATCGATGATAAAGATAATATTTTTAATTATTTAATATTTATTCATTCTTCTAGACAAAACATATTATTTTCTATTCATTGTTCCATTTTTCATGTAGTGTGGAAATTAATACACCCACCAGCGTCACGTACTCTCACACCAAGTTTTATTCAGTCAATGTGATCAGATATACTTTGTATTATATTTATGGATAATTTTCACTTTACTATGTTTAAGTTTTTACAAAATTTTATTACATTTATTTGTTTTTATCTCACTTTAATATTTAAATTCATCCTCATCAAAGTCCAAACCTCACTTCTCAAAAAGGATTCAATTAGCTTCGGAAAATCATAACAAGGGTTTAGGGCAAAATTTAAGGATAATAAAATGGAAATTACCTGCGTATATTTTGTTATTCTTTAACCTTTAAAAAAGAAATCAGATTAAACAATGACTAGTGGGAGTGCATCACCGAAGCCGGCCTCCACGTAACATAGCGTGATTAGAGGGACAGTGCCATACAACACACTCGTCACCCATGACCATCTATCTGGTCTTTCCCGGTGAAATTCAACCTTCTGCAGAGCTTTCTTAGGGCAACAGATGTAATATGCTTACTTTCTGCAGACCAGAAAAAAAAAAAAGAGGAGAAAGGCAAAAGGGTTGCTTTCTTCTTTTTCTTGTTTCATTTTTGGTTCTTATACAAGTTAAAGAAACCCATGAAAATTCGTTTTCTTGTTCGACACTTTGACATCAAATAGGGAGTTTCGTTTGAATAATAGGCATTGCTTTTAACAACGCGTTTTTTTTTTTTTTTTTTTTTTTTTTTTCAAGAAAATCAATATTCTACACCAATCTACACTAAAGGCAGGGGAAGAGTTTAAACCCGGTAAGCAGTAAGTTGAGGAGGAAGACCAAAAATTATTAGGGCAATCCACCACTTTCTATAACAGTGTTAATTATAAATACTTTTCAAGTAGCCACTTTTACATAGTAAAACACTTTCAACAAAACACTTATAAATCTTAAACCATTTTAGATCAACATTCTAATAATAGCATGTCAAACTGTGTTAAAGTATTTATAAATCTTCATCTCTTCTCTCTCATGGATTCGGTAAAAAGTACAGTAAATTGTAGCTATGGTCCCTGAACTTTAACTCAATTGGAGCAATGGTCCCTCAACTAAAAATCCATTACCATTGGTCCCTCAACTCATCAAAACGTGCAGCTATGTCCCTTAACTAAAAATCCATTACTATTGGTCCTTCAACTTTAATTCAACTGGAGAAAGGGTCCCTTAACTTTAACCCAATTATAGCAATGGTCCTTCCAACATAACTCGTTTTGAAAAAAAAATTGACGTAGTTGACGAAAAGGATCATAATTACACACTTTGATGAGTTGAGGAACCCTAATTATATAAATAGTTATTCCAACATAACGTATTTTGACTAAATTGCTGAAAATGACTATAACTACACATTTTGATAAGTTGAGGGACCAATGGTAATGTATTTTTAGTTGAGGGACCATTGCTCCAATTTGATTAAAGTTGAGGGACCATTGCTCCAATTTACTCTAAAAAGTATGTGATTATATTTTTTTTCTCCATAATTACTAACACTTTAAAATAGTCATCATGTAATTTTTTCGAAATAAATAATGAAGGCAGGATGTAAGGTTTGGATAGGGATCATCTCCGGATCCCTTTCACCTAATCCTCCTCATCAAACAATCCGGGTCCTTGAAATTTGATCCAACAACTAAAAATATGGGTCCACTCTAAAAGTTATAATAACTTTAATCGTTGGATTAAATTTCAAGGACCCGAATTATTTGAAAAGAAGAATTAAGTAGAAGGAATCCTGAGATGATCCATTTCCGTAGGTTTTTGTATATTTGTATTGGCATGACATGAACTCCTCTAATTTACGTGGAGAGGTTCAAAACAACTGCATGGCAGGTCAATCAAAGCTTGGGCTGGCGGATACCCTTTAGTAATCAAATTAAAATGGACCTACATGGGCCCATTTATTTGGGTCATTGATGATTAATTAATGAGAGGTCAAATCGAAACCGTTTGTGATTTGCCCCATCATCAAATCAAGTTGCCCACCATTCGATCCAAATCTGAACTGATCCACGTTAGCCATCTGGACAATTTTTGCCGACACCGATATTTAGATTATCTCTAAATGAGATGTTAAATTCAAACATTAAATTTTAATTTGACGGTTGACTTGGCAATTTAACATATTATTTTGCTTCATTTATATTTTTTGTTAAACAAAAAATTAAAAGTTGTGTCGTTGTTGGTTTAAAAATAATAAAATAATACTTAAATATGATACTTTAAGGTAAGACAAGTGGAATACCTTTGGAAATAGCAAAAATAAAATTTGAATGCAGCTTCAAATTTGACATATCTTTAGATCATCTCCAAAGGAGATGTCAAATCTTAAGTGGAATGTCATGTAATCCAATTTGAAGGTAGAAGCAAACTCCAACCGATATGGATTGACATATAAGTTTTCATATGTCAAATTTGACATATGAGACTATCTTCAAAGGAGACGTCAATATGTCAAATAAGATTAAACAACATTTTGGTGTTCTCCAATGGATATGCCATATATGATGTTGCATGTGAATCATTTGACTCATTGTTTTATAGCTGCCTTTTATGACAACAAACAAAGAAGAAGTCAAATATATTTAATTAAATTTTTTAATACATGGGTCCCATTAACAACCAATAGAATAAAAACTACAATTAATTTTGATTATTTTTTAATAGTTAATGTAACTCTAGGCCCAATAAAATAATAAAATAAATATTTGACACATTCATTGGAAAATAAGAGAATTTAGCACTTATATTCAATTTTCCACATCGGCCATCAAATAAAATTTTGACATATTATATTTGACATCTCCACTCTGAGAAAATGTTATGTCAAATAATTTTTAATTATTTTACTGTTTGGGTCCCATTAATGCACAAATTATATATCTTGAAAATTTATTTTAATTGATTTCTTTTTAAAATGGGTCCTATATATATTATTTATAACAAAAAAACATATCAGTAAAAAAAAAATATATCTGACATTGCCACGTCAGCCGTCAAATTAACATTTGACATTTATCTTTTGACATCTCCATTGGAGATTCTCTTATCCATGTCAGCTTCTTTTCCATATCATCTTTAACATATCGATTGGAGTAAATAATATGTCATTTGTTACTGTTATATGTCTATGTGGTATTTTTGACATCTCATTTAAAGATGGTCTTAGACGTGTTTGTTGATACATTATAATACCGATGAATTTTACACATACTAGTAGATTTTCTTTTTATTTGAAAACATATTAATAAATGTGTCAATTTATATGTACAAATCGTATTATTGATTGTTAGGGTGTCTTTTAACTATGGAAGCTTTCGTTATATAGTTTTTATGTTTTTTAGTCAAAATGGTCTATGTGATTGGCATAACCTCTCATTTTGGTCCCTGAGATTTAAAATTGATAGAAGTGGTCCCTAAGTTTGTTTACCATCAATTGTTTTGGTCATTCCGCTAAAAATTTCCATTAAAGTAAGGATAAAATTACAAAAATTCCCTCAAATTTTGTCAAATCATTTGGGCCCTATGTTTATTTCATTTGGTCCTTATTTAACAGAACAACTTCTATAGATTTCAAATCCCAAGACCAAAGTGAAGAGTTATGCAAATCTCTAAGACCATTTTGACTAAAAAGCGGTTTTTAACAAATAAAGCAATCAAACTCATAAGTAATACATGGCCAAGTTACAAAATTTGGAACATACAATACCCCAACAGATAAGGGTTCTTAGAATATCAAATTTCAAAAAGTGAGATATTCGAAAAAGAGAAAAAGGAGAGAGAAGGGGGGGAGGTGTAAAATATATTATATTTTGCGGAAGAATAATTTTCTTCTATTGATACAAAGAGATTTATACAAAGAAGAAGCCTTGACAAAGAAGTAAACTACCCTACTTTCTAGGTATACAACAAGAGAGAAAGTTATACAAATCAATTACAAAAAAACACAATACCCTGTGGTTGATCTTCGTGTCGTAGGGCATCCTGCCCAGTCTGAATCACAATACGCACTCAAGGTTAAGTCATTTTTAGAAGAGAAAAATAAACCTTGTCCATGAGTGCTGTTTATGTATCTCAAAACTCGGAGAGTTGCTTCCATGTGTGGGCGGCGAGGTTCATGCATAAATCTACTTAACACATGCACTGGATATGTTATGTCTGGCCTAGTAATCGTTAAATAGATCAATCGACCCACCAACCTCCTATACTGTGCCGGATCTTTAAGTAACTCACCATTGTCGGAAAGCTTAAGATTTTGCTCCATGGGAACTCTATTGGGCGAGCACCCAAGAGACCACTATCCTTCAAAATCTCTAAAGCATACTTACGTTGAGAAATGAAAATCCCATTATTTGATCTTGACACTTCGATTCCTAGAAAATATTTCAAGTCACCAAGGTCCTTGATTTTGAAACGACTATTAAAAAATGTCTTGAGAGCACTAATGGCATCAAGATTATTTCCAGTGATCAAAATATCAACATAAATTAAGAGTGCTGTAAAAGACTTGCCTCGCTGCCTTGTGAACAAAGAGTAATCAGCCTTCGATTGGACATAACCATCACATGCAATAACCTCGGAAAACTTGGCAAGCCATTGACGAGATGCTTGCTTCAGCCCATATAAAGATTTGTTAAGGCGACATACTAAATTCTCCCCCTATCGCTGGAGACCTGGAGGAGGAAGAAATGCATTGTTGATGTCAAGTTGATTGAGAGACCAGTGACAGGAAGCAGCAAGAGCTAAGAGGTAGCGAACAATGGTCATTTTAGCAGTGGGAGAGAAAGTATCATGAAAATCGATACCTTCAAGTTGGGTGTAACCCTTGGCAACCAAACGAGCTTTATAACGCTCAATGGAGCCATCTGACCGAAGCTTGATTGTGTAGACCCAACGACAACCAATGGGGGATTTGCCGAGAGGAAGAGGAGTAAGGGTCCACGTATGATTAGCCTCTAGAGCCTGAAATTCAAAAGCCATGGCAGCCTGCCAATGGGGAGAAGCATCAGCCTCGACATAAGTCTAGGGTTCAACCTGTTGAGTGATAGTTGCAAGAAAAGTTTGTTGTGCAGGTGAGAAGCGATGATAAGTGAGATAATTAGCAAGTGGATAACGCGTACCTGTAGCAGGACCATACAACGAAGATGATGGAGGAGCTGGTTGGGTAAGCTTAAGGGTAGGGCAGTCATAGTCACGCAACCTTGGAGGCGGGGATGAGTGACGGCTAGAGCGGCGAAGCACCGGTGCAAGAGGCACAGATGGAGCAAAAAGGGACTCATAAGGGGCAGCATCAAGATGTAGGTTAGAAGCTGTAGAAGATTCAGGCGAAAAATGAGCAGTAGGGGAGTCCTCGGACACGGGTGGTGAAGAAGAAGAGTCACTAGGGCACAGTAGGGTATTTCCTGGAGGGTCAGGCAAAGGATAATTGGGAAAGAATATAGGCAGTGGTGGAGAGGGTGTATGTTCAGGTGTAGGATTAGGTGAGGTATGGGATGGAAAAGAATGGTAAGGAAAAATATGTTTATGGAAAACAACATCCCGGCTAGTAAGAAAGGTATGAGTGGTAAGTTTGTACGCCTTTTACCCAACGGGATACCCAAGGAAGACACATTTGTGAGCTCGGGGAGCAAATTTGTGGGAGAGATTGGTGTTGGTTGCATAAGCAAGACAATCAAAAACTTTAAGATGAGAAAAAGAAGGAGGCTTTGAGTACAAACGTGCAAAAGGTGTATGATGGGAAAGGATTAAGGTAGGAAGACGATTAATGATATGAACAGCCGTAAGGACACATTTACCCCAGAAAAAAAGAGGAAGGTTAGCTTGAAAACGCAAAGCACGAGCGATTTCAAGTATGTGACGATGCTTGCGCTCGACCACCCCATTTTGTTGGGGGGTATAGACACAAGAGCGTTTATAAATGACCCCATGATCTTGGAAGAAACCATGAAGAGAAAAAAATTCTCCACCATTATCCACTCGTATTTGGCGGATGGATGTATTAAACTAAGTTTGAACAAAAGAGAAAAAATCTTTGAGGATGTGTAGTGTTTCTGATTTGTGTTGCATAAGGAAAATCCATGTGAAATGAGAGTAATCATCTACGATAGTTAAAAAATATTTGGCTCCAGAAGTTGAGGCAATTTTATAAGGACCCCAAATGTCACAATGAATCAAATCAAAAGGTTTTGTAGTTGTAATGGAACTGACACTAAAAGGTAAACGACTTTGCTTAGCTAAGGGGCAAACATTACAAGCATTATTTGATTGAAAAGTAAAATGCAACAGGTGTTTGGATATGAAATCTAGCCTAGAAGGTGATAAATGACCCAAACGCCGATACCACAATTCTGTAGGCGAGAGAACAAGGTTGCAGACTCGTCGTGAGCTGCCAGAGACTGTGGGAATCAACGCCACCAAATAATAGAGTCCTCCTCGTTGCTTACCCAAACCAATCACCTTCTTCGTCGTCAAGTCCTGCATAATGCACCACGAAGGAAAAAAAGTTACAGAACAATGTAATCCACTTGTAATTCGACTCACAGACATCAAATCTACTTTAAAAGTGGGCACACACAACACATCTCGTAACAAAAAGGTAGAACTCAAAGGAACATTCCCAGTGGAGACTATGCGAGCTTGCTCTCCACTCGGTAATAAAATTGGTGACAAATCGGTGTTTCTAACACCATTAGTAAGCAAACCTGGTGAGGAGGTTATGTGGTCAGTTGCACCACTGTCGATTATCCATCGACGTAAAGGCAAAGAATATTTCGACAAACCTGGTTTCATGGCAGTGGCATTAGCCTTTGGAGGAATAGAGACATCACCTCCTTTATTATTATTCATGATGTCAAGAATTTGCTGGAATTGCGTGTCATATAACCCAGACATTACCGACTTCATCTCTTCCAAAGTGGCACCTTCTGAAACTTGATTGGTAGACGAAGAAGAACTGCCTTCCTTTTTAGAAGGCTTGCTCCCTTTTTGAGGCTTGACTTTGTGAAGACGATGCCCCGGTGAATACCCGTGAAGCTGGTAACAAGTATCAATGGTGTGGTAATCATGATCACAATGAGTACAGTGCAAGGGCTTGCAACTGGAGGATCCAGATGACCGTGAACCACCCTGTCGAACAGCCAAAGCTGCTGTTTCGGTGACTCCACGTGAGGTAGTAAGAAATCTTTGCTTCTCATCGTGGGAAATTGAAGCATAGACCTGACTAACAGTTAGTAAAGGATTCATCAGCAAGACTTGCCCTCGAATGGCACTATAGGACTCGTTGAGACCCATAAGAAACTGCATTAATTTGTTTCTTTCATTCTGCGCCCCACACGTGCAGGTCGTGGAGTCACTGTATGACGCTAGTTCATCCCACAACTTCTTCAGCTTTGTGTAGTACGCAGCAACTGAAAGTTGGTCTTGAGTAAGAGAAGCAATGTCTCGTTGTAATTGGAAAATACGAGGAGCATTGCTTTGTGAATAACGCTCTCGCAATTCCTCCCAAATTGCATAAGCATCAGTCATGTAAAGAATACTATCAGAAATTTCTGAATCAATGGAGTTGATGATCCACGCAACGATCATGTCATTGCATCTCTGCCATGTAGCATGGTCGGTGGGTTTGGTCTTCTCCGAAGGTTGTGTGAGAGTACCATCAACAAATCCTAGCTTGTTTTTTGCACTAAGGGAAATCCTCATTGCACGGGACCAGGTAGAGTAATTGTCCCCATTAAGGGGCTTCGAAACCAGCATCATAGAGGGATGATCTGAATGATGGATAAACAAAGGGTTTGAAACATCAGTCTTGATATCAGCCACAACACCTTTGGAAAGGTCGTTAGTGGCCATGGTGGTTGACGGAATAAGGCTATTGAAAATAGCAAAAAAGAGCAGTGGCAAGAACTAGGATTTCAACCTAGCTCTTGATACCATGTAAAATATATTATATTTTGCGGAAGAATAATTTTCTTCTATTGATACAAAGAGATTTATACAAAGAAGAAGCCTTGACAAAGAAGTAAACTACCCTACTTTCTAGGTATACAACATGAAAGAAAGTTATACAAATCAATTACAAAATTGTTTCCTAAACTAAGCCAAGATATCAGGAATGATATCATTGACTTCTCTATAGGGGGTGGCTCAACGTATGTTCTTAAATAGGAAGGAACAAATTCTAGTACGAAGTTTTTTTTGGCAAGAAGTAACATCTTTGTGGGACGCGCTTAATGCGATTATATCTCATAAAATATAATGTGGTCTTACTCACATATATATGGATCCAACAATTGCCCAATGTCTATTTGGTAATTTTACTGCAAAACTA
Organism: Cotoneaster glaucophyllus; assembly: GCA_036320875.1. NCBI lineage: Eukaryota > Viridiplantae > Streptophyta > Magnoliopsida > Rosales > Rosaceae > Cotoneaster > Cotoneaster glaucophyllus. The sequence goes on along the minus strand of CM070058.1, from coordinate 9,665,152 downwards.
ACAAGTTACAAGGACTCCGAAGCAAGCTTGTTGCTTCGTATTTTCGAAGTGAGAGAAATAAGCATTATTCTAGGAGAGATTTGAACCTGGGCACATATATTCGACATAGTAGAGAGAAACTTGAAAAAAAAAAATTTCTCCACTTATATAATAACGTATGACATGCTGCCTCGTGTTCCATACATATTGATAAACCTCTCTTATCCTAGAAACTTTTTGCACTTGATCTGCAGTTGAATGCGTGCAAATTAATAATATTGCTTGTTGTGGTGAAACGTTATTTACACTTTGTCGACATAGGGCACAACACAAATACAAGTGAAGAGTGTGAACGAGACTCCATTTTCAAAAAATATTTTAGGGTTGGTACGTAGCAGCATGTCACAGTAATTATATATTGGGGCTATTTCAACAAACTGGGATCCCTATTTTGCAATCGAAATTAATAGAGTTGAGTGGATTAAAATGTAGACCTACCTACGACGTGGACTGTTCCTTCAACCTCAAGGCTCGACATATGAGGGACCTGGGAAAAGAATGGCATCAAATGTTTGCAATCACTTTAGTCGCTTAAACGAAGATTTAACCTTAATTACCATCCATATGATAAGGTATAAAACGTTTGCTTGAAAAATGTGGCTAAACCTGTTAGAACAAAAAACTGTTAAGAAACTAGGACGCATCTGTTTCTTAGTCACATGCATGATGAGAGCTAGACATAAAGTATCCACAAAACTGTTCTTTGTAAGTTTTTATTGTGGTTAAATGTAATGACCATTAGTTCGAAACAGTTGGTTTCTTAATCTTATTTAAATATGTAAGCACTAGCGGAGGGAGCTTGGGTCAATGACTGCACTTGACCATTAGTTCGAAACAATTGGTTTCTTATCCTAGTTCCGCCGCATATGCTGAGATAACCTGGTCGTCGCCTGTCGATGATTCAAGCTTTGCACTGTCAAAGAAGGTGCGATCGAACTAGAAACGAAAACCTGGTATTGATGCAGCGAGAGACTCGATCTGGTGTTTGTGCTTGGAGGGGATCGGGTGTTGGGTCGGATTAGGAGCTTAACCGGGTCCATGTTGTTGTTGTCGTCGTGGTCGTTGATAGGCTTACCCTCTGGGGTTCTCAATCGTAACATATTTTCAGTCTCTTTAATGAATTTTCTAAGATAAAACATAGGAGGAAAAAAGTTTTTAAATTCTTTATACCAAATAAGTTTTTGGATGTTATATATAATTGTATTTCAAAACTCCTTTGTTTTCAAGAAGAGTTAAGTTTTTAAGTGCAATTTTTAAAGGGAGTTTTAACGAAAAGGTCGCGGTACTGTTCACTTTAACGAAAGACCACATTTTTACACTAAAAAGTCAAACCTGGTACTATTCATTTTACCCTTTATTTTGTCCTTATCGTTAAAACTCAAAGTTTTCAAGCCCTTTTCATTAGTTTTCCTATTTTTAAAAGGGATGCCAAATGAACGGGCCATTAGGTTTTCACTATCATTTACCTATTTCTTCCCATTATCTTCTCGAGATTAGACCCATTCAGTGCAGGAGAATCGGATCAAAATTTGTTGAATGTTACGCCAAAATTTGCTAAAACAGACCAGGCCAAATAGACAAGGTTAAAGGGACCATTGTCGCATGCAGACTGAGAGATGTAGTGGGAAAGTATCCTATAGCTAAAGCTAAAACCCTAGAGAAGAAAGATAACAAAAGAGTCTCTGCAGAAATTTTTTAGTTTACTAAGAACACGACTCTGTGCATCAAATATCATCATATATATAGTTGAAATCTTTTTTCAAGTATCCAATCACTTTTATTATTACATTAATAAAACACGTACACTGAAAAATCTCTCTAAGTCTGCGAGAAAGAGCTGCATCGTATTCGGTGCTGGTGAAAATATACGAAACAATATATGCAGAATGCTGGATAGGTTGGGCTGTGGAATGTGATGTATATTACACGCAACGTTTAACGTTTACAAATAACTAATACAAATTATTAATTAATTTAAAACAATAAATTGTCTGAAATGTATTGCATGATAGTCAGCACAAAACCCTTTTATCACGCATGCATTATCTAGGGTTAGCATGCACCACACCTACCTATATTATCCTCGATCGCCTCTCTTCCTTCCCATCGATTGGCCTTTTGTTAATTGGTATTATGTTTGAGTCTCTGACTTTGTTTGTGTGCCTACAATTTGCATGGATTTATGGCGCATGAACATGGTGTTTCTCTCATAATTTGTTTAGTAGTGATTAACGGATACTGCTTGATAGGATTTTTACCACTTGCAAAAGTAGGGATAAAAACACTTAAAAATACTTACAAGAGTGCAAGATTATCGTAGTATAGCAACTCAAGTAAGGTCGTTTTCCACAGGGATTGAATGGATAATCTGTATTTAAACTAATCCTTAGCTAATTATTTAGAACAAAGGTTAGAAAAGGTTGATTTTGAATTTAAAAATAATAAAAACGAATTTAATTAAAAATGTTAAAGAAATTAACAAAGTAAAGAAAACAAAGGAAAACGTTTTGAAAACCAAATTGTAAAAGCCTAGGATTCCGTCGTCCCTTTAACAATCCTATGCAATTTTAACAATTACTTATGAATTTCTACATACATGCTTTGAAGGTTAGGATTTCCTAATGCATATATTCCTCGTGATGTTCAAGCGAAAACGTATATCTAACATGCAATATGTCTGTAAAGTTCATATCAAATATAAACATGCAAGACTCATTAAGCTTTGTGAAAATCCTTTGAAAAACCATGCAACCCTTAAGAGCGTGATGTTTGCCTTAAGTGAACTTACAATTACTGATCTCTCGAAGCCCTCTTCAATTTCAGGGTGATGTTCCAACAAAAATTGCATCAAATTGCATGTCTCAAAACCCTAATGGTCGCGAATCATTAAGACAATTAGATAGTTTAATTGCGGTGATTAATAATTCAAAGCAAGCATGCATCCATTCATAAGCAAATTAATAAAATCACATATTCATGCTAAGGATCATAGCTTCGCCCTAGCAAATGGAAATTAGTTACGAACAACTATAAAACAAAAGAAATTTTCTAAGGAATTTTATTGAAATAGAAAAATGATAGAAAACACCTTGAAATACAAAACTCAAAGCCTAGCAAAATTCTCAAAATTGATGTGTGCGTTCTCTAATGGCTAAATAGCCTTATTTATACTACTACAAAATAAAATCCTACCTAGAAAAGGTCTTCTAAAAACTAGGAAACATAATAGAATACAAGATAACTAGGAAATAAAAGGTTTCCTATTTGAACTGAAATTCGGACTTCTTAGAAAATCAGACTTTTGACCGACCAAATCAACTCCGATTTGGTCCCAAAAGGTCTATTTTTAAAGCTTGAGACGTCCCTAACAAATCCTTAGAAGAAATCTTCCTCAAAATATGCCATCTTAACTTTTAAAATACCCAAAACGTCCATAAACGTAAATTTGGGAAAGCTGTGCGCTGGGCCTTTATTTCATCCTCCAATTGGAATCACTTAAAAATTCATCCATTTGATCACGTTTTGCTCCAGAGGAAATCGAATGTCTTACATTGCAAATATAATTCAAAATATCAAAATTCACACAAAATAACCAATAAATTATAACAAAGATTAGGGTAAAATATTTGGTAAAATATTAACTTATCAGTGCTTATTGCCAAGAAAAAAAAAGATTGTCATTAAGAGAAGGTTAGTGGGTTTCGTACAAAGATTAAAGAGAGTATTCAAATTGACTTTCGTACATTCTTAAATAAATATAACAGTAATGATTATGAATCATGAAGGGTTAGAAAGTCATCTTGAAAAGCCGATTGGAAGAGAAAAAAAGCCGTCTTTGAAACTTTTCAGTTTTTAGTGCGATCAAAATAATGTAGCATTTGATCAAAAACGTGATAGTGAAAGCTTGCCGGCCTCATCCAACAATTAAACTATTAAAATCAGTTAATACTGAGCGAAATTAATTGATTAAAATGTGGGCTAATATTATACTAATTACTATCGTGATTTAGTTGTCTATCTACATATACACGAGTGATTCAAAACACGAGTCTCATTGCAAAATTAATCTCATTGCTCACCTGAAGACCAGTAACTTTTAAGAAATTATACTGAAAAGTTAATTGATTATGATCATTAGTCCTCAGGTGAGCAATTTATTATAATTAAAATTTGAAATAATTCGTAATCAATTACTAAACTAATGTAAAATTCAATTTACTCGAATGTAACTGACCACCACATTACTGCCTTGCTTTCCAAAAATTTCTTTCATACATATTGAAAAATAACAAGATACTTATAGGGATGCATAACGTTTCATAAATTGATATGTTAATTATTGGTACTTACCACATATTCTCTTACAGAGTAGTAATACTGAAACCAAAATGGGTTTTGGGCAAAATATAGTCATTCATGCAAATCAGTAAACCTGATGAACCAGTGGAAATGGTCTATTGGGCACTACGAAACCACACCGAACCTGAATCATAAAACACCACTCCCAACTCCCACCACACACCAAAATACACAGTCATCACTGCCCTCAACCCCAAAACCCTAAACGATTCAACTTCATCTCTCTTTCTCTCTCTCTCTCTCTCTCTCTCTCTCTCTCTCTCTCTCTCTCAATCTGCACCTATCTGTTCCCACTTCAATTCCCAAAGCCTAGCCCTTACCTACACCTTACAACCCAACCGGCTGTCTTTTTTCTAACCCAATGACATTTATACCCATCCTTTCCTTCGTTTCCCTACCCTAGTTATCCTCCTTTCATTCCCGAGATAGCAACATTAAGGAACAACAAAATGCCAACTAAATTCCTAGAACCTAGCAAAAAAGAGTGCACGGGCCAAATTGTCATTTCGCCACTCCCACTGTGTTTTCGAGCAAACACAAACGAAAACGCCAATCCCCTCATTTACTTAATTACTCTCTCAAATCAGCCGCTACCCGCCATGTTTTCAGAGATATTCAGCACCAAAAACAATACGCATGTCAATCTCTCTCTCTCTCTCTCTCTCTCTCTCTCTCTATCTCTCTCTCCCTCCTTTGTCGTTTATGTTTGACTATCTGAGTCCCTCTATAAAAAACAATCCCATGCAAAAGGTAATAACCCCATTGTCGTCTCTCCAACTCCATCTCTTCTCTCTCTCTCTCTCTCTCTCTCTCTCTCTCTCTCTCTCTCTTCATAAACCCCTAAACCCTGGAAAAACAAAGACAAAAAAATGGAGGATGATCACCATCACAGTGCAGTCCTACTGGACCAGCGGCACGTGCAGGCGGGTTCTGGGCGTGCCGGGGACAGCGGGAGTACATCCCGATGGAACCCAACAAAGGAGCAGATTGATATGCTTGAGAATTTTTACAAGCAAGGAGTGAGGACGCCGAGTGCTGAGCAAATACAGCAGATAACGAGTAGGCTGAAGGCTTTTGGTCACATCGAGGGGAAGAATGTTTTTTACTGGTTTCAGAATCACAAGGCAAGGCAAAGGCAGAAGCAGAAGCAAGAGAGCATGGCTTATAATCGCTTGTTACATAGAAGGACAACTCAGCCAATTTTTCTTCCTCCTCATGATTTGAATCCTCCTTGCCCAAATGGTAATTTTATTTTTTTATTTTATATTTCAAGATTCATTAGATTTATGAATACATTGTTCTGGATTTTTTAGATGGAACTGTTATGAGCATATTGTTCTGAATTTTTTAGATGAAACTCTTACACACAATGAGTTCATTATATATAGCTTATACAAAATATATGAACACATTGAATACTATGAACGTATTGATCTGGTTTCACATGACCCCATACTTCAAAATTTGTCACGTGAATACCACGTGAGAGAATGAATATGAAACTGTTGAATATATATTTCATCTTATAGTTTAGGGAGATCGAACATGACTGACATGTGAGTATTGAATGTGAGAGAGTACACATATTTTCTTTATGCACGCGACCTGGGTGTGTAGTTAAATGTTCTTAAACTCTATCGCAGTGGTCCAAATTTCTTTTTAATTTTCTTACAAAATTTAGTTATTTAAGTTGTGTATTATTTTCTCCTTATGCTGATCACAGTTGGTGTTTTTAACTTATGCTTGCTCTATTTAGCCATCACGAATCATGACATTTTGTACAAACTATTACTTTTTCTGATGTGTAATGCTAGGAAGACCCTTGCAAACTATATGATGTTTCACCAAGAGAAAATAAAGCAAGTTAATCAACACTTAAGTAATAATTCAACTATCAACAACCGCGTTATATGATTCACAAAATTTAGTCTAAATAGTTGTCTCCCTAGCATTACTATTTTCTGATGGAATAACTTTTTGGGTTAATCCACTTTAAGTTGTTGATTCCCATCATAGCTCTTAAAGCTTCAATCTTTGGTTTCTCATTTTGTCTGCAATAATTTGATTATTTGACCAAATTAATAACTTGGTGTTTTCATTTCAGTAATGTGCAGCCCATACTACGTACCAGTTCATAGTGAGCTAGGGTTCTATCCGCAGTCTCCATATCCCAATAAGGTGCCTCTCCCTGGTGTTCCTAGTGTAGTCAAGAGGAGACCAAGGGCCGAGAAATTGGAAAAGAGAAGAACCACCTGCACTACTGGTGGCGCTGGTTATGAACCCATGCATCCACACAATGGATATAATACTAGCGGAGGCAGCGATATGATCAACGATGCCACGAGCAAACTTTTCAGCAAATGTGACCAGCAAACACTGCCGCTTTTTCCTTTGCAACCCACTGGCATTTTGCAGCAAGGAAGAGAAGATCAAAACTACCCTTCTACTGTTAACTATGCTGACAGTTCCTCTGCTGCTCTAATTGGCTCTAGTGCTGATCAGATTGTTGGTGACCGGCAGCCTTTCTATGATTTTTTCTCTGGATAGGGCAAGCCTGTTGTGTTGGGAATTTTAAGTGAGTTAATTAAGGTTTTGGTTAACGATCCTCGTTACTGGATTTGTTACTGGGATGTAATTGTTGGGATTTTTTTAGTGTTAACTCATGGATCGTCTAGGGTTTTTGTACCTTTTCTCAACTTTCTTGACGTTAAAAAATTAATTAAATAAACTTTACTCAAATCCAATGCAATTCGGAGTTTTAATTTATTTTAATTGAGTTTTGGAGATTTTGTTCAAATTGTATAGTGGTGGCTTGGGTCCAAATCCCCTCCGGATCTTTCTATACGGAGCCAGCGAGCCCAATGATAAGCCGATCGAACCGATTTGCTTCTTCCTATTTCTCTGTTTGTTCTTAGTCAAAGTGATGGTGGTGGTTTTTCTCTGAGTCGGCGTCGGAGGTAGGGATGGGCAACGGTTATAGCGAACGAGTAACCGCGGTTATTTATCCATTACCGTTTATGTTCATACCCGCACAACCGTTTACCTGTTAAGTAATTGCATAAACGGTTATACCCATACCCATAACCGTTTATAAACGGTTAACCATACCCATACCTGTTTATCCTTTTTTTACCCATTTACCCTTTTTTTTTTTAACAACTTGAAAATTACAAAATAAAAATTTGTCATAATTTTCGTTTTCTGACAGTTAAACACCGTTATATGTACATTTTAGCATGCATTTCCCTATTTTAATCATTTAAGTCTTCATACAATTCTAATAATTGAAATAATAGTTTACGAACGATATTTGTCTGCTACACCCAAGCAAGTCTTTAATTATAATCCATATGATTACTAAGTAAAGCTTCTAAAAACAAAAAGTAGTCATTATCTTGAATACTAGATGATTCAAAGCTCCAAAATATTATGAAACTAAACATTTTCGAACACTAGTGCTTTAGCACGTTCAATCACTAAGTCTCATTGACTCCAATTAGCATGAATCCAACAGAGGTAAGTGATCACAGAAGGTTTACATTGTACATTCAGTTATCAGAAAAAAAAAAAAAAAAGAAAAAAAAAAGGGAGCAAACAAAAGCGATCTTTAGTCCTTATCTCCTCTAATATATATATGTATGTATGTATCTTAGCACCTACAAAGGGAAGGTCCTGGTGATCGTTAACGCCACATCGCAATGGTACACAATATCTTCTATTTTCTTTCTGAGTGTACATTAGCACCTACAAAGGGAAGGTCCTAATGATCGTCAACGTCGCATCGCAATGGTACACAATATCTTCTATTTTCTTTCTGAGTGTACAATATATATATATATATATATATATATATATATATATATATATATATATATATATATATATATATATATATATTAAATGGGTAGATGGATACTTGTTATAACCGCAGGTAATACCCATAACCGATGGATACCGGTTATAACCGCGGGTAATATCCATAACCGTCCATTTAAATTTCACGGATAAACGATTATACCCATAACCGTTTGTTCGTCTAAACGATTACCCATAACCATAACCGTGAACTTTAAATGAGCGGGTAACCACGGTTACCCAAACACATGAGTATTTTGCCCATCCCTAATCAAAGGTGACAATAAATTTCCAGTGTATGATGAGGGAAGGTGGAAGGGTAAGCACGATAAAAGACGAAGAAATATGGGTGGAAGGCCTCCATTAATCTATTTTATTTTTAGTCTTTTTAATTTATTAAGATCAACTCCAACCCTTAAACGCAAATCCAAAGATAGAATATAGGTATGTGAACAATGAATGTCACCGAACTCTCAAGGCCTAAATTGCAAGACCTAAAGTGTATTAATTGTTGAGGAATGGTTTGAACCCTAATTTTTTATTTTTTTATTTTTTGTAACTTGGAGTTGTATTATCTTTTAATTAATTTTACGAATGTTTTAACTAAAAAAAATTAAATTTGAACAAAATTTTCAAAACTAAACAAATAATACCAACCAACCCCTCAACTAATTTATTGGATCTGTTTTAAAAAAAAAAAAATGCATTTTATTATTTTTACTGTTAGATTTAAATTTCAATTGTTAGATTTTTTTTTTACCGTTGGATTTGAAAAAAAAAATGAACAGGTAGATCAATATCTATAGATTGCAATAAAATAAAATAAAAAAATTCATTTTTTGGACCGTTATTATCAACGGCCCAAAAATCGAATGGCCATTTAGTCCCCTAAAATGTTAACTCCTACCAGTTGGTGCCTAGCTGTCGGCCTATTTAAACATAATCGGCGTTGCTCTTTAAAAACAGGTGGGCCCCCAAAAAATTGGGTCAGCCGAATAGAAACTCAACTTTGGGTTTAGTTTGGGCCAAAAGCCTAATTTTTTGGGTTTAAGTCTTCTCATAAGATTGCATTTTTTGGATAAAAGGTGAAAAATTGTCTTGCCCGCGGAGTTGATCTAAGGATAAAAGGTGAAAAATCTCAACTTATGATTTTAAAGCATTACATATGTAATTGAATGTGTTAGTGGAATATGTGTCAAGTGATAAATGTGAAAGATAGATAAAAAAAAAAGGTAATTGGGGAAGGTAATAGCATTCTCCAACAAAATAATTAGGCCAATAAATTAGGGAGTTTTAACGAAAAGCCCACGGTACTGTTCATTTTAACGAAAAACCACATTTTTACACTAAAAAGTCAACACATGGTACTATTTATTTTACCCTTTATTTTGTCCTTATCGTTAAAACTCAAAGTTTTCAAGCTCTTTTCATTAGTTTTCATTACATTATAACTAAAGTTTGATGACTGAACTACTTTTATAGCCTTACTCTTAAGTGCATAAAATCGTTAAAGTTGTAAATTTTTGTGCAATGAAAAGGATAATGCTTGGGATACATAATTTTAAACCAAATTTGTAAATAAAATGATGTGTCATCAACAGCAAATAACTACGTTAATCAATACTTAAGTAATAATCATATCATCCACATCATTTTATTTATGTTTAGGAATTTGATATATGTAACATTACCCCAATAAAAATATCGAAAGCGAACACACCCCATTTTACTTCTCACACATCTTTTTAATTTTCGACCGTCGGATTGAATGAATTGAAAAAAATCAACGAACAAAAATTATCAAGGATGTGTGAGAAATAAAATTAGATGTATGAATAGTACATCGCTATCTTAATTTGTGATTTAGCTTCTTTGAAAGTTAATAAAGTCACGTGTAACATCGTCGAGCGGAGAAAGAGTGCTTTAAAAACACATGAGGGGTGATTACCCACGCAATTCAATATGCCAAATTGACGAAACAACCCCTCTTTACCCCACGTGCTCGCTTCCCATTGGCTCCCGCGACAACCTCTCATAATTCCCCGCGCCAAAATTAACGACTTGTCAAAAAAAAAAAAAAAAAGTACGGATAATCCGGAAAAACAATATCTCCTCGTCTCCTTCCCTTCCACTTCCTGTACTCTCCCGTGAACCACTGAGAGAGTCTGGGACCCACTCTCAAACTCCTCTCATGGCGAAAACTCTAATCTCATCCACGCCCTTCGTCGGCACATCTCTGCCGTCCGTCTCCCGCTGTGGGTCCTACGCCCTCCCCTACCGCAGCAGTGGACTCGCCACCACCAGAATCAGGCTCAGCCTCCACGACTCCATTCCTCCGATAAACCCCTTCGACCACTCGGCCGTCGATGTCGCCTCGCTTTTGAGCCGCGCCGAGGGACTTCTTTACACGATTGCAGACGCTGCCGTCGCCGTCGACCCGAGCTCCACCGACGCCGCCGCTCAGAAGAACGGCGGGTGGTTCGGCTTCATCTCCGACGCCATGGAGTTCGTGCTTAAGGTAGTTTGGATTTCATAAATTGTGTAAATTTCTGAGAAAATGAATGAAATTTCGGGGATTATTTTGCTGAATTTTGCTGTTTGAAATTGAATTTTGATAGATTCTGAAAGGCGGACTTGAGACCGTGCACGTGCCGTATGCATACGGCTTTGCAATTATACTGCTTACAATTATCGTCAAACTTGTCACATTGCCGCTCACAAAACAACAGGTTTGGTGTTTGGTTGTTGATAATTTGTTTAATTTTTTTATAAAAATCCATCTGTTTTTTTTCAAATTTTTTGAACTTTTTGGTACAATATTCGTAATATGCAGGTGGAATCGACGTTAGCGATGCAAAACCTTCAACCAAAACTTAAAGCCATACAAAAGAGATACGAGGGCAATACGGTGAGGCTTTACTTTTGTTGAAATGGGTTTCCTTTAACTGTTGAGTCGGAGTAATTGCCGAATTGGGTTCGGTTAAATGTTTGCCAGCCTTTTTTTGTAGTGGTAACTAATTCGTAGCTATGGTTTTTCGCTATGTAGGAAAGAATACAACTTGAGACATCACGGCTGTATCGGCAGGCAGGGGTTAATCCATTGGCAGGTAACCAGTTTAATTTATCACTATAAAGTTCACGGAAGTATGCCTGCGTGCGTGCTGGATTGATCAATTACTGCTTTATTTGAATGTGAAACACCTCCAATATGAGTTGTAATCTGACTTAATTTGCGTATTCTTACATGAATTTGATGAGCTGTTAGGTTCAGTAATGAGAAATGAAACACAACTGTTCGCTGTGTTGGTTCATCTTGAGATATCTAAGTTTACTAATGGAACCAATTGCTGTTTCTGTCTAACTTTTAAATTTTAAAAATTTCCATGTTTTGCAATATCATGTTGAGCTGTTGTGTTGAATTTAATTTCATCTCTTGATCGTATTCTGGTGTGTCACCTTGAGCCAACTTACGAGGCTTTAATTCAATTTTTGAATGTAGGGTGTTTACCAACTTTGGCCACAATACCGGTTTGGATAGGTCTATATCAAGCTCTTTCAAATGTGGCAAATGAGGTAATTAGTTGGTTGCCACTAAATTTTCAGTGGTGAGATAACTATTATCATTAAAAAATAAAAAAAAATAGTGCTGATATTTGCAATTTTTTGTTTATTCACAGGGATTGTTGACAGAAGGTTTCTTTTGGATCCCCTCTTTGGGTGGCCCAACAACAATTGCTGCTCGACAGAGTGGTTCTGGCATTTCGTGGCTGTTTCCCTTTGTGGTAAGATATTTTGTGATTTCATGCATTATGAAGCTAGCAATTGGTATACTGCTAAGCTTAGTCACCTTAATTGTGGAAGCAGTAAACCAATTGTTATCTTAGCAGTGTCTAACAATTGGTAAAGTATACGGTTAAATGTGTTAAAGTTTGAATTGTACAGATCGAATAGTTTTATCATATTATTACTGAGTCCAAGTTACTTTCATGTGAATTCAACTGGTTATTACGAAGTATAATTTATGACACAGGATGGACATCCACCGTTGGGCTGGTCTGACACTGCAGCATACCTTGTTTTGCCTGTCCTCCTTGTTGCTTCTCAGTATGTTTCAATGGAGATTATGAAGCCTCCACAGGTATAGATTTGTGTGTCTGCATTTAAATTGGTTTCTCTATTCAATTTGGTTCCTGTTTCCTTTTGCTACAAACAATTTGTATGGTTGCAGGATTAAATTATGGGCCATTCAGGTGTGTGGTTATCTAGACTAACAGATTTTTATTTTCCTGTTTGTAACCTTAACTCTTTCTTTGGCAGACTGATGATCCAGCTCAAAAGAACACTCTTCTTGTATTCAAGTTTCTTCCCCTCATGATTGGTTACTTCTCCTTGTCCGTTCCTTCAGGATTGTCAATTTACTGGTTAGTTTGTATTAACGAATTTACTCTGTATATCCTCTTTCATGTATGTTGTATGCTAATACACAAATTACTGCCCGAATTTTGCGTGGGACTTCCCTAAAGGCACCTGTTAAGGAACATGAACGCACTCCTTCCTTTTAATGTCTTAGAGCTCTTATTCCTTCTGACAAGGGCCTTAACATTTTGTTGATTTGGCCCTAGATGTCTTAAGCTATTTCTTTATTTTATTTTATTTAAGGTCCATGGTTTTTGCATTTTTTGGTTAAAAGGGACAGCTTACTATTAATGAGTTTCTACAGTTACACTGTCAAATTTTGTTGGTACAGTCAGTAGCGCATCTATATCATACTGTAAAAACTTATCCTTCCACTTCATTTTCATTTTTAATTGGTAATTATTATTCTCTCTGTGGTTGCCACCACTGTCATGTTAATGAATATTATATTGCTTTCCTTTATTAAAAACCAAAATACTATTATTAAGGGGAAGGGGGAGAGTTCGAAACTATTACATTAGTTTAGTAGATGGGGGAGTTTCAAACCCGGGAGGCATGGGTATAAACCCCACACCCTATCCACTAGGATATTGCTTTCCTCAAAATACAATCTATCTAGCATTAGGAATAAAAAAAAAGTATGTTTACTTTCCTTTGCAAGCTTTATCTGGTGTAGTTCTGAAAAATGATTCAAATTGACCTCGTTTACGCTCATTCTTTATCAGTTTTACTATGTGGTTTCCAGGTTCACAAACAATGTCCTCAGCACAGCACAACAAGTATGGCTACGCAGATTAGGAGGTGCAAAGCCTGTTGTGAATGAGAATGCAAGTGGAATCATTACAGCAGGACGTGCAAAGCGATCAGATTCTCAGCCAGTAGAAGCTGGCAGTAGGTTGGTGTTATACTTTGGAGAATTATATAAAATCTTTCATAAAGTTTTGTTCCTGACCAAAAGAAAATTGGTGATCAACTGATTTAGGAAGTTAAGAGAAGAAGAGAAAAAGAAACAGTTGAGCAAGGCATTAGCAAATGAAGAGGTTCAGACTTCTGATTCTGAAGATGGTCCAGATGAAGAAAGTAGTGACAAGGTAAAATGCAAAATTTAGCGTGATGATTAGATTTAACCTGTTAAGTAGACTTCTAAAGAAACCTTAGCATTATTTCTGAACAATATGAAAATATGACTTTTCTTTTTTACGTATAATTTTAATGATTATTGAAGAAGATAGTAGTTGCGTGTATAGAGGCACCTGGCTAATCCATTTTTCAAAGCGGAAGTTTTCCTTGGATGGTAAAAAAAATTCCTTGTTTGTTTTATTTTAATAGTCCCAGCTACAGTTAAAGTACCTAATAGTCATCCATGATTCCTTTGAATGAAACTAATTACTTTTAACAAGCATATTGGAGGCTTGAAGTTAGTCACTTTTACAGCGTGGTCATAAGCCATAACTTCTACTTTGTCTTTGTGGTGATAGTTTATGGGTTCCACTACTTGTGTGTCAATTGATTTACTGTTGCAAGAACTTGTACAAAGTAGCCATTGAGTTATAGTCAAATAGTCACGGAGTGCAGAAGTCTCTTATTTCTTCACACATGCATGATAATGTGCATGTCTGCCATGGATTTGTTCTTCTGTACTACATGCAAGGCAGCCCACTGAGTTTGATTCCCCACCCAACTATCTAAAAATGGGATGTTGTTTATCTTGTCACCGTACTAAAACGAGTATTTCATGAAACTCAGATGGCACTTGCTCTAGTAAGTTATATTTATAAAAGAAATGAAATAATAATCTTATCAGTTAGTTAAATCTACTGTTGGAATGGTTTCTTTGTTGTTGTATTGAACATTATACACTTTGAACAAGTACCGAACATGAATGTGATCCAATTAGTGAACATAGGAACAAACATGAACGTGATCGAATTAGTGAACATTTGGATGACTAGTTGTATTGAAAACTAGTTTAAGTTTGGCATTTGGAACTAATTCAGAGGTTCTGTCAGGGTGAGGAGGTTCTAGAAGAGGTGTATGCGTCTAATGTTGGAAAAGAGCTTCCAAATGATCCTCGACCAAGGAGAAGCAAGCGATCTAAAAGGAAGCGTGCTGTATAAATGACTGTATACTGATTGAGTTTGTAATTCACGGTGAGTCCTGTATATCTCAGCCAAGTGTATTGTAGTTAACATTTCGCCAGCTTTATGTTGGCTCATTATTTTTGAGATATAATGAAAATCATGCTAATTAGTTCTCATCTACTATTGACCAAATAAAGTTCTCATCTACTTAGTCTCTTCATTCCACAGGGTGCTAAAATGTACTTTCTTGTCACATTTGTTACTTTTCGTTTTTGGAAAACAAAGTAAAGTTGCAAGTTTGTGTATCAATGCAGCTGGTTTTTCCAAATTTAGAAGCTTTCGGCAGCATGTCTGTTTTCATATTTTCCTTTTTCATTCTTCTGCAACTTACCCGAGCCGTTAGGATGACATGTTATCCTTTGAATGTCTGTCAAGATTGCCCGGGTAAGTGATATATGTGAACCTTTTTTCTTGCCTTTTAGTAATTCCTGACGTTAGCAGTTCTACAGAAGATTTAGATTATGGAACTCCTACACTAACATATTTGTTCATGCACAAATGCCACAAAAGCTTCAAGAATTCAAATGTTCTAAATCCAATTTTGTACAAGCACATACCAGGAGAGGTTTTTTTGACCTACAATGAAACCACTGATCTCCCTTTAGGCCTCTATTAAATACAATAATCCAATTAGTTCTACTTGCTAAGTTAACTACAATTGCGTCAAATGTTCATTGCTCCGATGGTGGGCGATGATTCCCTACTGGGTTCGGTCCTGATGGAGTTTTATGGACGTTCCTTCCACTGACCTGATTTGTAATGTTGAACAAAGATGCAAAGGAGTAAAGGTAAAGTTACTTGACATTGAGTAAATGCTAATGATAAATCCAATTGTATTATACACACACCTTACTAGGCAGAACATTTCTGGTTCTTGACCCCGCCGACCCTGAACCTGAGCGGGGCTGTGCAGTATTGAGCTTGAACTGAACTGCGGCCAGCAACAAAGAAAGGTTACATGTATTAAATCTTGAAGGAAACAAGGTACAATCTGTTCAGTTGCATTGCATTTTCTTTAGAATGATATGAATCATGTTCAAATGTTTGTTACATTTTCTCACATTATTTAGAAGGGTGAACTGCCAATTTAGTCTCTGAATTATCACCTCATTGAAAATTAGGTCCCTAAATTATTTTTTCAGAAAAATCAGTCCTTGAATTATAAAAATCTGCCAATTACATCCCTAATATTGTATTCGAAGCTACTATATTCAATTTTCCGTCAATTTAAATCACGTTACTTGCATGTGATACACATTTGAGAGTAGATTGATAGTTTTTCATAAAGAAATAGTGTATGGAGTTAACTTTGGAGGGTAAATTGGTAGTTTTTCATAAGAAATAGTGTAAGTTAGCTTTAGATGGTAAATTAGACGTTAGATTTGCAACCTATATGAAATGTTAAGGGCTTATAGGTAAGAAAATAACGGTATTACACTCTAAAGTGTGTCAAGTGACTTAAGTTGATGAAAAATTGGATAAAATAGATTTGAATATAATAGTAAGGATGAAATTAGCAATTTTTAATGAATTTAAGGACTTATTTTACCGAAAAAAATAATTCAGGGACCTAATTTTCACTAAGGTGATAGTTCAAGGACTAATTCGGCACTTCACCATATTTAGAAAGAAAGAAGATAGGGACCTTTCTTGCGTAGGATTGGATTAGATCAGATAACTCACTAAATTCAAGTTACGTTGTTGGAAGAAACTGAGGCCAACTTCCAAGCACATAATGGTAGAATAACATCTTGTAACAACGTACCTTGAATTTATTGCGTTATCTGATCTAATCCAATCCTAGGCACCAAACGTAGCCGTAGTGTCTTACCTGATTCAATAGCTTGAACATGAATACTGTAGTAGTGGTATTGAGAAGCTGCAAGCAGGAGCCACACCAAGAGGAGATGAATGGGAGTTTGTATTCTCATGTTGAGCATGCTAACAGTGAATAGGAATATTTTAAGATGTTTGGTGTGGCAGGGCTTCTTATAAGCAGGAAGAAATGATTGTATATGCCACGCAGGCATCGCCCTAATCATAACCTAATTTGAAAAATTTGTGGGAATGTTTTGTTAAAAAGTTGGATGGGAATCCTATGCCATTTGAGAAATGCTATGGATACTCTCAAAAGTGGAACTCTCCATGGACTTTTTGCTACAATTATATTTTTTGCACAATGTTTTATAATGTTAGCACGAGAATTGACGTTAAACTGGAAGTTGCAGAGTCTCCTTAGCATTTATCTTTTTACGTTACAAAATCATGTAGAAATCTAGATTGCTTGCTCCTCCTCATTATTAGTTGACTTCTTTGTACTTATGATTGCTTCCATGATTGCATCCATGACTACTTGAAAACCATGTCGGCAACTTACATTTCCTTTTGGAAATAAAAGACGCCCGTTTGATAATTATTTTGTTTGTTAGTTTTTAGTTCTTAATTTTCTAGTGGAGACGAAGGAATGACCGAACGAGAGATGGTGAAAAGTGGTAGGAGGAACGTGGAAAGAATGTACATGAAATAGTACATAAAGCGAAAACTAGAACCTCGAAATTTTTTTACGTGTTTCCGCTTTCAAGTTTTCATTTCTACATCCTTCTTCCCTCTACCCTTCTTCATCCGCCCTTTTTCCCACTTATGACGCGTTTACGTAACGGTAATAAAAATAAGAGGAATTGAATTGAGGAGGAGTTGGAATGAGGAGAAGTTAGAATCAGATTCATGTTGAAGCTGTTTCTGGAATCGGAATAGAATTCCATATAGCTGTTTACTAATTCAGCAGAATCGAAATATAAACTAATATGATTACTAAAATGCTCTTGTCACAAATTAAACATTTTATATACTTTAATGGGTTTATAAAGGATAGTCTTGGAAATAAAAAAAGTAAGTGAGGGTATAAAGGAAACAAAAGTGTCATTCTAATTGTCTAAACAATCAGAAATTTGATTACCACCTATATCTAGAGAATCCAATTCCACTAATACAAGGAATTGAATTCCAAAATTTGTGTGAGCCCCATTGCTTTTTTTATTCCTCTATATTTAGTAAACACCGGAGTACTCCATAATCGGAATTCAATTCCACATTCTCATTCCGATTACGAATACGTAAATGCGCCCTTAAATCCCATTTATCTAACTGACAACGAAATAATCATTAATTCCCACTTACTCATTTCCATTAAGATCCGTACACTCTATCTAGAAGTTTGCAAGAGAAGCGCCTGAGAGAAAAAAAAAGCACTTTTCATGATGGGGCTTCTGCTGGAGGCCACACAACTCTTAATAACTGATTACCAAATGTACATGCCAATAATTTGTCTGGATTCCCATAATCCAACTATTGATTCTGGACTCACCTGACTCCTCCCATATGGATTTTTACAGTGTCTGCAAAGTTGGATGGTTTTGTTAAAATTTGATGCCAAGAGGTGGAACCTGACGCATGCATTTTGTCATTCTCATAAGCCAGAAATCCCCCAAGTTGAAACATCAACGAGTTGGCGTAGTCTCTAAAACGACCATTTTGCACTCCTTTTGTGTAACAACTCGAAGGAAATATTGGAAGACTATGGGATGATATTTTTAATGCGCCAATAACAACTCTCTGTTACTCATTATTAAATGATGCCTTGTAAAAATGAAAAAGAAGTGTTTTCTTGCACCCAACTGTGTGCTAAGGCACCACGGGGAACAAAACCAACCTCTTGCTGAAGATGTAGTAGTCTAACTTTGGAACCCTAATTGAATCGAATGTTGTTTATATTGAATAGTTCCATTATTAAATACGTTGATGTCTTTTGTATAAAACTCTGCACTTGCTAGTAAAAAGGGTGACTTTAAGCCAACAAAAGTTCCCCGTTTTGCAAGGGTCTCAGAGAAGAACGTCTATCGTACACAACCTTACCCTCGCTTTGCAAATAGGTTGTTTCTAAGATTCAAACCGATGGCCTTTTAATCATAAAGAGCAACTTTTCCGTTCGTCAAGTCCATGCAGGTAATTACCTTGGGGGGATTAGTAGTGAGTCAGTGAATTACTTAACTCCTAACGTCTCCAAAGCTATGGCGGACTGGGCCTTAGGAAGTGGGTTGCAATGGAGGAGTTTCTAAAACTTTGGGGGTCAAATGTTATGGAAAATTGACAAAAAAAAAGAAGGGAGGTTTAATAAAAAGGTCCCGGTACTGTTCACTTTTAATGAAAAGTCCTTTTTAAAGGTATAGTGAATTGTGTCAGTTAAAGGTAAAAAAGGACTTTTCGTTAAAAGAGAAGTTTTTTTGGGACTTTTCATTAGTTTTCCTAAAAAAAAAAGGGAGCTTTAACGAAAAACCACATTTTTACACTAAAAAGTCAAACCTGGTACTATTCACTTTACCCTTTATTTTGTCCTTATCGTTAAAACTCAAAGTTTTCAGTCCTTATCGTTAAAACTCAAAATTTTCAAGTCATTTTCATTAGTTTTCCTAAAAAAGGAACCAAACTTAAGGACACTATCATTACAATTCACTGATCTTCTTCTGCACTTATAAATAGAAAGTCTTCGGTGCGACTCTCATGAATGAGTTCACTAACAAATTATTAATGCTCAGTTGTACGTCTTAGCTCAGCCGCAACCCCAAAATATCATTGCATACAATGTTGTACCTGAAGTCGCTATTAGCATATGCCGATAATTAGTGTCTCATAAGTTGATTACCCAAATTAAAGATATCTGATTCCGCCTCCTCAAGCTAACCGGTGGAGAAATCCAAACACGATCATGAGCAACTTTCTTGTGGATATCGAACAAGGAACCTCGGATGTAAGGACGAATGCTCTTATGGGTACCAATATTAGTCAATCAATTCAAGTGGAGTTGGATCGTTGTAAACATATTTCCTGTACAAAACTTGTGAGTACAAGTACTTTTAAATTTCAATTTTTTGGGGTCTTTGGGCTGACTAATTATTATTTCCAAATCTTTATGGTAAATCTTGATAGCCCGTGAAAAACGGCTTTAGAAACCGATCATTAAAAACCCACTACAGGTTTTAAATGGTTTACAAGCCTAAAGACCAGAGTGTCAACTGAATTTGAATATATTATATATGTGAAAATGGAGATGATTTTCACACATCTATTTTTTTTTGCACAATGGGTAGTATCTATACTCAACTTCGTTTTTGGCAAGAATCGAACTTAAAACCTCTCATTTATAAAGAAAGAGGAATACCACTAGACTGTAGTACTAATTGACACATCATTTTTAACTTCTCACCATTTCTTTTTATTTATAACCGTTGCATTGAATAAATCAAACGGAAATAATGAACATGATTAAACTGGAAGTGTGTACGAACATTTTCCCCTTGCATGAAACGTTTTTGTAAATAGAAAGGCTATTTATAACTAAATCCTTTATGCTTACACTATTTTACCTTTTCATTAAACCCATTTTCACTTCAAATAGTTCGGTTTTTCTTTTTTCTCCAATTTCAGACTTCCAAATGCCTTTCATCTACCCGAGTCATTATATGTTGAATTCTTTATCTTAGCACGTAGGTATAAACTTTTGCTTTAAAGAAACTAATAGGTTTGGATCCGATTTCATTCGATATGATTTTTGTCAAATTGTGGCTTCTGGTACTCTTTCTTGGGTTGATTGAAAAACTGTTAACAAAAAGACGAAGACATAATTCACAGTAAAGTAACTGCTGACAAATTGAGCCAACGTTTTAAAAAATTCTAATACTATAAGAAGATTCATTTCAATTTTGAATATTTTTATTCGTTTTCCTTGGTTTGCTCTTTTCTTTTATAATAAAACCTGCACATTGTTTTTTTTATATAAATAAAATAAAATCTGAAAATTTCCATGCAATGCAATCCATCTCCTCTTCCTCGCGTCCCAGTCAAATCAAGTACAATTTTGAACCACCGAATCCAAAGGTAGGGATGACAGGACTTTGTAGCCAAGACACAGAGAAGAACCTTGGGAAGTGAGAGCCTTACGGGAATCTTGAAACTATCTGGTTGTAGCAATACCATGTCCCTGGGCAATAGGTGAGGTGGAAAGACATCTATGCGGATCTCTTCCATCAAATTTATCCAATCAATTAATCTGAATCTTTGAAATTGATTCAACGGTTACAAACATAGGACTCCTTTAAAAGTTATAATAATTTTAGCCGTTGGATCAAATTTCAAGAGTCCGGATTAATTGATTGGATGAACTTGATGAAAGTGTTTTTAAGTCTAGTTTTGTGTTTTAAAGTCATATTTGTGTAGATTAGCAGCCCTAGTTAATCCACGGCCTAAAACGATCCCTAATTTCTTATACTACAGCTATCTTAATAGGGTTTTAATTTGTGTGCTAAGTTTTTATCACAACAGGTTCAAATAGAAAAAGTGGCAATAAAGTGCATTTTGGAGCATTTTAGAACAGTTTTGGGCTTGGAATTGATAACTTATATATAAAGCAAGGTGGATGGACGAATTTGAAGTTCAAAAGAGGCTAGGAACATGTTACAAATCTGGAAAAACAAATTCAAGACAAGAAGATAAGGAAATCCGGAGAGGATATCTTTCCAAGTTAGGCAAACTGGGTATTGTTGCACTCTCAAGATGTAGCAATACTATATCCGAGAAATGATAAATAGACTTTTTAAAAATAAGACTCTTTGTAGACTTTTAAGTCTTAAGTTAAAGTTTAAATTAATTTTCGTGCTAATATTATAAAATATAGTAAAACTATAAGATGAGTTGTTAACTTAATTTTTGTGCCAATATTATGAAACATCGTAAAAATATAAGATGAATCGTTAACTTAATTTTCGTGCCAATATTATAAAATATCGTAAAAATACGAGGTGAGTCTCGTTATCATTTCTCTCAACAAAGTAGTCTTACTCATTGCAAAAAATTAACAAAAGCCGAGAAGGCTTGTAGATTGATGCTGTTTTATCGTGACCGTTCCTATACACCAAACTCTATGTATAACTTTATGTCGACTGCTCCTTCCGTAAAACCCCACCGCTTCCTTCATTGGTTCCAATGTTATTTGATGTATAAAAATTTTAAAATTACGATACTTGAAAGTAATATATTAAGAATAATCTTAAAATACTGTACAAAATTACAGATGGTTTATGACTGGCATTTCTACTTCGTTGACAAACAATTTAAATAAATTTCTTTGTCAAACTCAGTTTTAAGTCTAGCTATCTCTGGCGGTTTCTGACCATTATAGACTCCCCATAGAAATTGACCTAGCTTCAAGCCCCTTGTCAAGTAAACCTACCTCTCTGACACACTGAAACGAAAGGGTAATTCTGTCTTTTTAACAACATTTTGGATTTCTAATGAGAAGTTTAGTCTATTTAGATGTGGGCACGGTAATTGTTGCCGGTTAATTCTAACCCCCTCTCTAATTCGGATTAAATTATGAAGTGGTTTGATATAGAAAACTTTAATTGTTTAGACCATCTTCAAATAAGATGTTAAATATGTCAAATAGGATTATAAGACATTTAAGTGTTCTCCAATGGATATGCCATATATGATGTGGCATGTGAGTCACTTAACTCCTTACTTTCTAGCTGTCTGTTTTTTTTACAGCAAATAAAGAATGAGTCAAATATATTTAATTTAATTTTTAATGCATGGGTCCCATTAACAGCCAATAGAATAAAAACTAAAACTAATTTTGATTATTTTTTAATGCATGAGTCCCATCAAATAAAATTTTGACATACTATATTTGACATCTCCTTTAAAGATGCTCTTACTTACAATTATTGATGAACAATCTCTACGTTTATCATGATGCTCTTACTTACAATTATTGATGAACAATCTATACGTTTATCATGCTACTACATTACTTGTGTTTGGATTGGGAACTTAATCGAAACCACACAAACAATCGTTTTCTATGACAATGAGATGTTGTCACTTTTAAGTAATTCGAATCCCATCAGGTTTCAAATTGTGGAGATCTTAGGGATTCTAACCATTCATCGTACATCGTTCGGTCAAAAATTATTTTAAATTTTTTATTTAAAATTAAATATAAATAGTGCCTAAAGAAAACTTGTCGCACGATATACGATAATCGACTAAAATGTGAGGATCCCTAAGACCCTCGGAAAGAGAATCCGCAGATGATCATCATCCACTTTCAAGTGGTCTGTTCTTTATACATAGTTATTTTATTTTTCTGCTTAAAGAACACGAATATGTAAATATGTGAATAACCTGAAAAACATGAATAGCTTTTAATTATTTGCGATTCTGTCTATGGACAACTAATATAGCTGAACAACAAACACCATATTATTTAACTCTATTCATAAAATTCAGATTCTGTTATTAGGTACAGTATATACATGTTTTATCTTATGATAACAGTAACGAATTCAAAAGGACAAGACCCCCGAATTAACTTAAATAATCAATGGAAAGATTTGATAAATCCTATCAAATCATGGGAAAGACCTAACAATAGGTAAGCTAGTACTGTCACTGTGTATTACAAGAACCAAGAAAAAAGCATGCTCACGTAAACCCCCACCAACGTTTTGACACACTGAAACTTACGGGCAATCACGGCTTTTCACTCACACCATGGCTCCATGCATTTCTCTTCTCTATAAAACCCCACCCAAAACCCTACTCTCTCCCACACTCATTTATCCAGAAAACCAAGAGAAATGGCTCCCTCTCCCTCTTACTGTCGTTCACTCTCACTCCTCTCCGCCACCACTCTCCTGATCCTCTCCGCCACATTCCTGATCCTATCCACCGTTGTCCACGCCAATAAGCATCCACAATCCATCAGTGGCGGAGCCACATGGAGACTAGGGTAGTCCAGGGCTCATCCTGGAATTAAATTTATATCGATTGTGTAGTGAATTTTGCAAGAATGTGCATGTGATGTGTTGGTATATCAGGTTTTAGAGGTTTCATTAGGTCTTGGGGTCAACGCCTGCTGACGGAAAGCTACCTTTTCGTATTTTTTTACCAATTACCATATATAACTACCCTTCTGCCAACATTCTGATTTCTTTTAAACCAATTATTTTTTTGTTAGTTCATATAAAACAAGGTATATATATATATTCGAGAGGAAGATTCAGTAATATTAAAAGAAAAATATCGTAATAATAGCTTATTTTTTGTTAGTTCATATAAAACAAGGTATATATATTCGAGAGGAAGATTCAATAATATTAAAAGAAATATATCGTAATAATAGTTTGAGCTAATTATAACGTTATTATCAATGTTGCGTTAGATGTCAACACATGTTCTATTTACTATGACATCTCTCAATACTAATTTTTTCATACAAATTTTAAAGCTCCATCACTCTTGTTTGATTCAAATTTTCCATGATAGTACTAAAATTTTTTTCTATTTTCATTAGTTTAAAGGCCCATCCTAGCATGAATTTCTGGCTCTGCCACTGCAATCCATCCTGACTCTCGTCAACAACTGCCCCTTCCCCATCTGGCCAGCCATCCAGCCCAACTCCGGCCACCCCGTCCTTGAACGCGGCGGCTTCTTCCTCAAAGCCTTCAACCATCGCTCCTTCCCCGCCCCCATCCAGCCCTGGTCCGGCCGCATCTGGGCCCGCACCCATTGCACCCAAAAGGGACCTCGCCTCACCTGCCTCACCGGCGACTGCGGCGGCCGTCTCGAGTGCAACGGAGCCGGAGGCGCTGCCCCGTCCACCCTCTCGCAGATAGACCTCCACCAAGGCGGCCCCCGCGACCTATTCTCCTACGGCGTCAGCCTCGTCGACGGCTTCAACGTCCCCCTGACCGTCACCCCTCACAAGGGCCACGGCCAGTGCCCCGTCGTCGGTTGCAAGGCCGACCTGCTCGCCACGTGTCCCGACCGACTGAAGGTGAAGTCACCGAAGGGCGTCGTGGCGTGCAAGAGCGGGTGCGAGGCGTTCGGCACGGACAAGCTGTGCTGTCGGAACCACTACAACAGCCCCCAGACTTGTCGGGCTTCGAGCTACTCGCAGTTCTTCAAGCGCGCGTGTCCCACCACCTTCACGTTCGCCTACGACAGCCCTTCGCTCATGCACCAGTGCTCGTCGCCCCGCGAGCTCAAGGTCATCTTCTGTCACTAGAGACAGTAAGACGTATGGTTCCAGCTTCCAACTGGTTCAACACTTCAACGTGTAGTTGAGTCGCTGTCCTGGTTTTTAATTACAATAAAAATTAATGTGTGTTTACGGGGGGAAATATTAAAGAAAATAAAAGGATCAAAATAGGTCTGGTTAACTAATGTGTGTTTACGGGGGTACCCTGGAAAAAAAATTGTGTATTATGGGGGTGTGGATGGCTTGTTTGTGTAGTTTGTGTAATGTTTAGGGATGGTTATGTAATGGAAGTGTTTTAAACTAAACATAATTGTGCTTAGTATTACATTTCATGCTTTGTTGTTTTATTTTTTATGGCCAAATAAAAATAGTGTTGGTACTAGAGAAAAAAGAAACTAATTGAGGAAATGTGACATATATATCTTAAGGTTTTTACCAAATAAAAATCTTTGATATCTTATAAAAGAGAGAACCGAGATGGAACTCAAAAAGTCCAAAAGATGGGTGCAGGGTTTATGACAATTAAAGCATCTTCCAAGTTCCAAGTGCAATAAGCTGACATCTATCAAGTTAATAAATAGGAGTTTAATTAATGGGATTTTTGTTTTTGTTTATTTAAAGCTTTGGAGAGCTTAACTAATAAGTTAAGTCGCGAGTGATAGGAAGAAAATCCAGTTAAAGATTAACCGAGAAAAAAAAATTGATCAAATTTGACAAAGTTGTATTAAGAGAGTAAAGATGATACATCCGTTACATTTTCCATTCATTGATCCGTTAAATGCTGACGTGGTGTCCATATTTGTGCCATGTGGTAAAAAAAAAAAATTACACATTAAAAATATTATAATAATTTACTCTATTAAAAAAAAAGACCATATACCTTCCCCTTCCCTGCAACCCAAACCCCCCATCCCACCCCACCCCACCCCACCCCCACCTCCCCCGCAACCCCCCCAAAAACCCAGTTGTTCACCTCTCCTCCCATCCAAAAAACCCACCACAAACTTCTTCGACACCACCTCCACCATCTTTTCCCTCAGCAGAGCTCTGTCGCTACCTTTGACCAAATTGAGATTTGGGTTGACCTCATTGGCGTCGTCAATCGCCAAATCGATCTCAACCCTTGCAGGGAGTCACCGTTAGGTACATATGCCGGCTGCAGAGCCTGAAGCGGCACAAGTCGATCGTGAGGACGGAGTTGCTCGACATGACTCTGCTCAATGTGGTGCACCATTTCCTGCTGAGAGAGGGGTACAGGTACCTCAGTGTTCTAGAGGGAATCACGGTGATCAACCACTACAAGTACTAGGTGTGGGAGACTTTCAGGGTAAAGTTTTTCAGGCGGGTGGCGACGTACGTGGCAGATTGGCAGAAAGATCAGAATAAGGGGTTGAAAGATAGGGCGTCGGGGCTGGGGACCGAGGCGGTTGAGGTTCTGTGAGGTGTGGGACACCGAGTTGAAGGACTTTATTTTGGGGTACTTTGCTGATCCTGTAACTAGGTTGCTGCCATGGGAGAAGAATTCTCTTCTTGAGAGTAAATCACACAGAGTTGCGGGGGAAGGAAGGGGATTTGGGTATGGGTTTAGTTTTTTTTTTTTGTGTACTTTTTTTTAATAGGGTAAATTATTATAATATTTTAAATGTATAAATTTTTGCCACGTGGCATGAATTTGGCAGCCACGTAGCATAAATCTGGCCGCCACGTCAGCACTTAACGGATCAATGGATGAAAAATGTAACGGATGTATTATATTGAAATAAAATAATACTTGAGGTATGAAAATGAAATGTTTTAAAGATATTGTAAGGAATTGAAATCAACCATAAACCTAAGATGATAAAGTGTAATTTACCGTAATAATAATTTGCTGAAAAAAGAAGTTGGGATTTGCGAAAGTTAATAAAAGAAGAAGCAGATCGCAGGGAAGTGGCCAAAGGTTCCATCGTTTTTTTTGGTCAATTATTATTATCATTCCATCTTTAGAAAAAGGAATTTGAATCTCTTAGGAGCATATGACGGGTGCATGAACGAAGGTACTGTTTGATACGTGGAATATGACGGAACGCAGTAGGACAGAACGCGCTCGTTCCATATTTAGTACATAATAAAAAAGGTTAATCTCTGTTTACTACCCTCATGTTTCGTGGTTTTCAACATTTAGTACATCAATTTTTTTTTGTCCCAGAGTCATACCTAAAGTGTTAATTTTGGGACAGTCTCATACATCCGTCAGTCAAACTGTTAATTCTCCCGTTAAGTGATGACGTGGTGCCCAGGTGAACAATGACGGGGCACCACGTGTCATTTAAAATATTAAAATAATTAATTTAAAAAAAAAAAAAAGCCGAATCTGCAAACGCAGAAGAAGAAGGAAGAAGAAAAAAAAAACGAATCTGGGAATCTACAACCCAGAAGAAGAAGAAGAAGGAGGAAGAAGAAGAAAAGAAAAAAAAGCCGAATCTGCAAAGAAGAAGAAGAAGAAGAAGGGAAAAAAAAAAAGAAGCCGAATCTGCAAAGAAGAAGAAGAAAAAGAAGAAGGAAGAAGGAAAAAAGAGGAAGATGGAGGAAGAAGAAGAAAAATGAGGAGGAGGAAGAATGATCTGGGAAGAAGAGGAAGAAAACAAAAATCTGGGAAGAAGAAGGAAGAAAAAGAAGAAGAAGAGGAAGAAGAAGAGGAAGAAAAAAAAAAAAAACAAAAAAAAAAACCTTTTTCCCTGCAACCCGCAGGAAGAAGAAAAGAAGTTTTTTTTTTTTTTTTCAAATTAATATTTTAATATTTTTAATGACACGTGTCACCCAGTCATTGTCCACGTGGGCGCCACATCATCAGTTAACGGAAGACTTAACAGTTTGACTAACAGATGTATGAGACTGTCCCAAAATTTACACTTTAGGTATGACTCTGGGACGAAAAAAAATTGATGTACTAAATGTTGAAAACCACGAAACATGAGGATAGTAAACAAAGATTAACCCTAATAAAAAATAGGACGTGCTGTCCCGTGAAACGGATTTTAGTTAAATTTGTGTTCCACCCTCCGTGGAAGGACTCGTTCCATCTCATGGAACACAAAACTATAAAGCTTAATGTCCCTTATCTTTTTCATTAATTACATTGTCTAATAAAACAAACCTAATCTTCTACCCCTTCTCTCCTGCAGCCTCCCTCTTTCCTATCCCTTCTCTCCCGGGCCTCCATCACTACCAAATCCTCCACCGCCTCCCTTCCCTCTCGGGATAGCAACACCATTTCCCCTTGCTGATCGAAAAATGTTGAATCTTTAGAATGTGGCATCTATGAGTTGGGCACCGCCGTCGATGAGCTCTGTAGAAGTATTTTTCTTGTAAAATCTACGTCTGAGAATACCTTCAAATCTCAGATTCCTTGAAAACTCTAAAATTCCAAATTGAACCTAAAGATGGAATGAAACTTTGAGGGGAAGAGTAATTGGGTTTGCGAAGGAATTTGAGAATTTTCGGGTGATAGGTGAGGATGGGTCGATTGAGGAGGAAGGAAGTGATGATGAGGTAATATATAGAGGAAGGAAAGGTAGGGGTGCAGGTGAGATCTCAGCCGCTGATTGTCTTTGCATCAAGTCCATTCTCTGCATAACCATTGAAGTCGAAGGATGCAAAATTTCTCTACTTTACCTTCACTCCACCTTCATATATACGGCTGCAGAAAATCCAAGTTCTACAGAAAATCCATGAGGTTGAGTCGATGGAGTCAACAAAGAAACATGGGTAAGTTTGTCATTTAATCATTCGTTCCATTCCGTCATGCGCATACCAAACACGAAACAGAATAATTATCCCATTTCATCCTATGCGTACCAAACGTAGCATAGAACCTCTATTCTATTCTGATCCCTTTCGTCTTGTTCTGTTCCGCTCCATCCGGTGATCGTACCAAACGCTATCGAAGGGCACAGGTTAACACAGATATATGGAAGAGACAAAAAAAAAATGAAGAAAGAAGAGACAAAATAAAATAAAATAAAGAAAGAGAAATGGTGAGCTTTCGAGCCACACAAATCTTTTGCTTCTTTTCTTTCTCGAAATTTGGTACTGTACTATCACGGCTAAGTGTTTACCCTTTGCTTTAGAGCAAGTCCACCCATGGACATTGCTCTGTAGAAGTATTTTTCTTGTAAAATCTACGTCTGAGAATACCTTCAAATCTCAGATTCCTTGAAAACTCTAAAATTCCAAATTGAACCTAAAGATGGAATGAAACTTTGAGGGGAAGAGTAATTGGGTTTGCGAAGGAATTTGAGAATTTTCGGGTGATAGGTGAGGATGGATCGATGGAGGAGGAAGGAAGTGATGATGAGGTAATATATAGAGGAAGGAAGGGTAAGGGTGCAGGTGAGATCTCAGCCGCTGATTGTCTTTGCATCAAGTCCATTCTCTGCATAACCATTGAAGTCGAAGGATGCAAAATTTCTCTACTTTACCTTCACTCCACCTTCATATATACGGCTGCAGAAAATCCAAGTTCTATAGAAAATCCATGAGGTTGAGTCGATGGAGTCAACAAAGAAATATGGGTAAGTTTGTCATTTAATCATTCGTTCCATTCCGTCATGCGCATACCAAACACGAAACAGAATAATTATCCCATTTCACCATATGCGTACGAAACGTAGCATAGAACCTCTATTCTATTCTGATCCCTTTCGTCTTGTTCTGTTCCGTTCCATCCAGTGATCGTACCAAACGCTATCGAAGGGCACAGGTTAACACAGATATATGGAAGAGACAAAAAAAAATGAAGAAAGAAGAGACAAAATAAAATAAAATAAAGAAAGAGAAATGGTGAGCTTTCGAGCCACACAAATCTTTTGCTTCTTTTCTTTCTCGAAATTTGGTAATGTACTATCACGGCTAAGTGTTTACCTTTTGCTTTAGAGCAAGTCCACCCATGGACATTGCTCGGGGGACAGGGGAGAGGAAAGGGCCCGAGGCCCGGTGGACAGTGCTCCAGCCTTGGAGAGCCCGAGTGAGGGAGGGAGCCCAAGTGAGGGTAGGAGCCCGAGGGCTGGGGGTGGGGAATGAGATGCAATTTTTTTCAAAGTTTCAATCAATTTTTTTTTCCACAAAATGACTACTGATACAGGTACGAATTGGTCGCTTCTTGAAGATGTTGCGTTGTGCACTAGCTGGGTTGAAGTTACTCATAATTCCCTTACGGGTAATGAGATGCAGTTGCGAGAAATGTGGAGTTTAATTCATACCAAATTTCTTGAGCAAATGGGTGGGAAAAAACCAAAGAATCGGTGTCCAGTCGTTGGAAATTACTTAGCCATTCCTTTAGTACGTGGAGAGACGCCTTGACACAAGCTAGTAGTAATCTTCGAAGTGGGGCAAATTATGCGGATGAGGTAAGAATATATTATAATTATTTGTTTGTATTATTATTTTGTTACCTAATTTGATTATAATTATTTGTTTGTATTATTTATTTGTTACTTAATTTCATTATTATTATTTGTTTGTATTATTTATTTGTGACCTAATTTCATTATTATTAATTGTTTGTATTATTTATTTGTTACCTAATAATTTCATTATTATTATTTGTTTGTATTATTTATTTGTTACCTAATAATTTCATTATTATTCATTTGTAGCAACTTCAAGCACAAGCATGGTATGCTGCCAAAATCAAATCAAAAAACAAATCATTCAACCGGTGGGAATGTTGGAATATTGTTCAAGATTGTCCTAAATTCAAAGTTGTGCATGTTGGTCCAGAAGTATGCATGAATAGCACCCCTCTACACAGCACCCCTCCACACTCTACACCCGATCGTGGCTCCCATGTTGATGAAGAAGATGGAGAAGAAGTGCCTGAAACGCCCATTCCTGAACAAGCGTCGGGGTCGACCCGTTATCCAATTAGGCCTCAAGGTAAGAAGGCTTCAAAGACGAAAGGGAGTGCTTCCAAGAATGATTATGGAAAGTACATGCAAGAACTTGCTCGCCAAGGTGAATTGACGTTGGCGCGGGAATTGGCGAAATATGAGGCTGATAAGGCTAGAGATGAGGCAAAAGCTGCAGCTGTTCAACAAGAATTTCAAGCTAATGAGAGGGAAAGACAACTACTTAGGCAAGAACGGGAGTTGGTTAGAGAAGAAAGAATGGCACAACGAGATTGTGACATTATGAACACGCCTTTAGAAGGGAAGTCTCCAAATTCTAAATATTTTTGGCAGTCGGAGAAAGATGATGTGGTGCAAAGGAGGCGTGCAAGACAAGCGAGATCAAGAGGAGATGGTCCTAGCACAACAAGACAAGATCATCCTAGCACCACAAATTGGTTAAGTGATGATGAATATGGTACTTTTTGTAATCGGAGCCCATAGTTTTCCAATCACTTTGGGTTGTAATTTATTATTTATGTTGTTTCCAATTTATTGAATTTAGTACTTTATTTAATTTCGTAATATATTTATACTAATAATAGAATCTTTATTCATCAAATTGTTCACGTATAATGAAATTATAAAACATACCAAATAATAAAAAACTCACCAAATGGAATTACATAAACACACCAAATGAAATTACATAAACATACCAAATAATAAAAAACACACCAAATGAAATTACATAAACACACCAAATAAAATTACATAAACATACCAAATAATAAATAAACATACCAAATAATAAATAAACACACCAAATACAAACAAACATACTAAATAAACTTAAGTATCTTCAGCTTGTTTCAATGCCCACTGGTGCTCTATCAAGTCAATTTGCCGAGCATTATGCATAGATGACCTTTGAAGTGCAGTATATCGTTGAATGACCCTTTCATTATAACGTCCATCCCTTTCTAATGGCTAGTGTTGCACGGGTTCTTCGGTGGCATCATGCGCACAATATATCCGTGTTCTTGAATTGTTCATCGTGTCTGGCTTTGGCTCATACTCATCAACCGCATCATAATCGAACTCATCTTCCACAATCATGTTGTGAAGAATGATGCACGTCATCATGATGGATCGAAGTGACTCTACATCGAATATTCTGGCAACACCCTTGACGATCGCCCAACGAGCTTGGAGGATACCAAAACAACGCTCCACATCCTTCCTGCACCCCTCTTGACAGCTTGCAAAGTGTTTTTCCTTTGCACTTCTCGGACGTGGCACTGTTTTGAAAAATGATTCCCACCGTGGGTAAATGCCGTCAGCTAAGTAGTATGTCCCGTCGTACCTACGTCTGTTGACGACGTACGTGGCTTTTGGTGCCTTTCCTTGCAGGACGTCGTTGAACACTGGGGATTGGGCAAGGACGTTGAGATCATTTTGAGCCCCCGGAACCCCGAAAAATGTGTGCCATATCCATGTATCAAAAGATGCCACCGCCTCCAAAATGATAGATTTTGCTCATTTTCTGTCCCCATATGTGCCTTGCCATGCACTTGGACAGTTTTTCCACGTCCAGTGCATACAATCGATGCTTCCTATCATTCTAGGAAAACCTCGCATCTCGCCCTTCTTCAGAAGCCTTTGCAAGTCCATGTCAGTAGGTTTTCGGAGGTACTCTGCGGTGTACAAAGATTCGACTGCTCCGCAAAACCTCATCAGGGCCTCAAGAATGGTTGATTTCCCCATCCTCGTTATCTCATCCACTTGGTCTGCAGATGCTCCATACGCAAGCATCCGCAACGCAACAGTGATTTTTTGCTCATGCAGGAGACCCATAGTACCACAAGCATCCTTCTTTTGCACAAAGTAAGAATCATGGTTGCAAACATCAGTCATGATTCTGTTGAACAAATGTCGTTCCATTTTAAAACAACGTCTGAAGTACGTATCAGGAAATGCACTGTTATGGACAAAGTAATCGTCTAACAGCTCTTCACCCCGTCGTTGCCTGCTTCTATCAAGGTTTCTGGAATTCCTGGGCCTGTATATCTGAGCAACAGTCTGCATGACTCGACGGGAATGTGAGGCTCTGGCCATTCTTGCTTCGCCATCTCTCCTTGTACGCTCCTTATCCTCTTCCATCTCATTTTGGGCTATATGAAGGTTGAACATTCCTTCAGATTGGTTAAACAATTCTTCATCTTGCTGATCGATTTCCCACATCATCCTTGATGAAGAAGAAGACATTGTAAAAGGATGGATGGTGAAGAAGAAGCAGAAACTATGAATAATGAGATAAAGATGTTGAGAAAATTGGTGTGAGATTTGTGAGGATGAATGGTGGATTATATGGATGATTCAGAAAGGATTGGATTGTAGATAGGGCCACGTGGCATGTCGTTATTCGTTAAAAATCTGATCGAAATCTATCCTCAAATATTCTGAAAAGATAACGACACGTGGCACGATCTTATTGGATAAAAATCTTATCGAAATCGATCTCCAATAATTATCTTTTCGGATAATGACACGTGGCGCAATTTCGAACGAGTTAAAATCTGATCGAAATCTATCGTCAAAGATTCTGAAAAGTTAACGACACGTGGCACGATGACATTGGATAAAAATCTTATCGAAATCCATCGCTAAATAATTGTTTTTTTGGATAAAATGACACGTGGCGCAATGAGAACGATTTAAAAATTCTTATCCGAAATTACAAATAATTTTATTTTGTATTATTTAAACAAACAAAAAAAATTAATATTTTATTGCCTATTGCCAGGGGGGAGGGCTTCAAGGGTGGAGATGCAAATGACAATTACTGTTCATTAAGGGCATTTACTATTCATTAAAGGCAGTTACTGTTCAATAGGGTGGATTGAATAGTG
Organism: Cotoneaster glaucophyllus; assembly: GCA_036320875.1. NCBI lineage: Eukaryota > Viridiplantae > Streptophyta > Magnoliopsida > Rosales > Rosaceae > Cotoneaster > Cotoneaster glaucophyllus. The sequence continues at coordinate 9,631,467 of CM070058.1, read as the reverse complement.
GATTGCCAGGGGGAGGGCTCCACCATGGTGGATTGCTCGAGGGACAGGCCAAGAAAAACGGCCGGAGAAGCCGGGCTTCAGTCTCCAGCATGGGCAGCCCGATGGACAGGCGAGGCCCGAGGGACATGCCTATGAGGATTGCCAGCCTTCGAGCCCGAAGGGGATCTGACGTCAGGGCAATTTAAATTTTTTTTTTGTCAGGCACATGCGCCTCACCCGACCGTTTTCAGAGCCCGAGCCCGAGCCCGCGTCGTAGCGTCTGCAGAGGTTACCGTTGGGAAGCCACATGGCTTCCCACGGTCCGTTCGATCTCAACGGCTCTTTAACTTTGACCATTCGATCTCAAAGGTAAAAAAAAAAATCTTATTTAATATCAACCGTTCGATCGGAGATCAATGGTTGATATTAATCTGCTTTATAAATAAATAAATAAAAGAAAAAATAGTTTTAAAATTTAGAAAAGTTACCGTTGTGACACGTGGCACAATCTGGAGTGTTGGAATTCAAATTTTTTTTTAAATCTAATGGTAGAGATTACTTAGTTGAATAAAAATTTAAAAAAAAATTGTAAAAAATCCGAAAAAAAAATCTGAAATTTTTTAAAAAAAATTGTTTTTACTTTTCTATAAATACCTTCTCATTAACATCTACCTTACACCACAATTTCATATTTTCTCAACTACTTTCAATCAAATTCCTATCTTTCTCTCAAAGTTTCAATCCAATTTTTTTTTCCACAAAATGACTACTGATCGAAATCTGTCCTCAAAGATTCTGAAAAGGTAACAACACGTGGCACGATGACATTGGATAAAAATCTTATTGAAATCCATCACTAAATAATTGTTTTTTGGATAAAATGACACATGGTGCAACGAGAACGATTTAAAAAATCTTATCCGAAATTAAAAGTAATTTTATTTTGTATTATTTAAACAAAAAAAAACTAATATTTTATTGCCTATTGCCAGGAGGGAGGGCTCCCACGCTGGAGATGCAAATGACAATTACTGTTCATTAAGGACGGTTACTGTTCACTGGGTGGATTGAATAGTGGATTGCCTGGGGGGAGGGCTCCCACGGTGGAGTTGCTCTTAGGATGTATTTTCGATCTATTACATATAAATTTTGAAATTTAAACTCATTTAACAACGATCAACAAGATAGTGAGCATTACTATTACTTGAATGTGTAGAAATATTCAAGTTCCTTCCTCTTTTCGTCTTTCAAAGATTGGACATTTTTACGATGTTTCAGAATACCGAATATTTAGAATCTTTTAGTTTTTATATTTTTAGTCAAAAAAGATCTTAAAGATTAAAAAGTTTGGAACAAAACTCTAGAATTTATGTTTTCTTGTTCATATTTGAAGGGAGATTTTTTTCTCAAACAACATTCACCAAATAACCCTTCCAAAGCCATTTAAATTTAAAATCATGAATGAAGAATGAGCAATGCATACACAAAAATGAACAAGTGTGTGTACCAAAAGGTATTGTAACCTGTAACACTCCCAACGGACTTTGGTAGCACATGCGATTGGCGACATGGCAAAATCAAAACCAAAGTTTTCGGTTCGGACTATAATTTTCAATTCAACTTGCAGTCCTAATTTAAATAAACAAAAGCAATCATAAATTGGATTATGTTGCAATCCTATTATATTATGAATGTGATTGTGTAAATCTTATCATATTTGGGATATCTCTTAGATTATATATTATCATATTAGTGTTGTAATTATATTAGAATAAGGAATTTACATTCTCACTACTATAAATAAAGGCACAATAGGGTGATATAACACACACCTCACAATTACACATCTCTCTCTTTCTCTCTTGTTGATGCCGCACCCCCCCCCCCCCCTCTTTCCTTTATGTTGTTTAGTAAATTAGACCTACAACAAATTACTGAATTTACTCAAGGGCCAACAAATTGCTTGAAAATCTGGGTACTCCGCGCTTGTTGTAATCATCCATTGATATAATTGACGAAATCAATTTCTAATTTTTTTTGTTCTTTTGATTTGGTTTGGTATTAGAGCCTTTAGGGCTCCATAACTTTTCTTGATCTACTTTCCTAATTACCGTTGGAACACCACTCCATTGTTCTTGATCCACTTCAATACAACCCTAAACCCTAATTTAGCCTCTGGTCCTTCTTTGTAATCGTGTGTTCTTCATTTTAATTTTTTAAAAAGATAAGTTTTAGAATATAACCTTGTGTAAAATTAAAATCCAATTTTAGTCCCTAGTACATTTAATCATCTCATTTATTAGTTATATTTTAATGTTTTATTTATCTTTTTATTTTTATTTTAATGTATTAATTACATTTAAATTTAATTTTTACTTCATCCATCATAATATATTTTAATGTCTACATTTAGGCAACTAATTTTTTTTATATAATATATATTCCGATAACAATTTTGTATGTTCTTCATTTAAGTACATTAATACATTTGAATATTTCGGTATATCCATCGATACAAACATATAGGTACATTAATTTAATATAATGCATTTTGGTACATACATTTTGGTACACATATTTGAGTATTGACTTTTAGGTACATTAATTCAATATACTATATTTCGATACATACATTTCGGTACGTACATTTTGGTACATACATTTTGGTATTGAAATTTAGGTACACTAATTCAATATAATACATTTCGATACATACATTTAGGTTCATTATAATATATTTCAGTACAATCATGTACGTACAAATATTTCGGTATAAAAAAAGTCAATTTTATATATTTCGTTCGGCACAGTTATTTATGTACACTTATGTATTTATATATTTTTGTATCAAAGTTTTCTTTTAATATTTTCTCATTTATGTTCATTTATAATTAAAAGAACTAAATATGTGCATATTAATAAAATTAAAATTTAATGTGAAGAGATTAAATAAAAATGCACATTGAATAACAAAAAATGAATATAAATTTTGATAAAAGTACATTTCAAGGGATTAAATTGAATATGTAATCTGGCATCAGGTTTTTTTAAAAAATAATCCTTTGCAAGGACTAATGTTCAAAAACTCTATCGCGTGTTTGCTTGAATCCGGCAGGAGGATTGGGAAATTTTGATAATTAGCCATATTTTGTACCACAAAATGATTTTTAGCCTACTTTTTGCATAATTTTAACCAAAAGTCCATGCAAAAGTTCTAAATTACCAACCCTCCCCCCCCCCCCCCCCCCCCCCCTCGTTCACTTTGACTCCCACCAGTGCAACATAGCCCTACCTCACCCCATCCCAATGCACCACCACCATCGCCACGCCCACTACGACGATGACGCCACCATCAAAACTGAACTCAACATTCTACCATTAAAATGCAAGTGTAATAAACGGAACATGCCCATGCTCACACGGCCACACCCACAAATGCATAGGGAGTAATTGAAATGAAAATTACACTTGAATGATTTTCAAATTGAATAACAGAGCAAGATAAGGCGGTGGCGTCGGTCGTAGTGGATGCGGCGATGGTGGTGGTGCATTTGGGAGAGGAGAGGGTTGAGGAAGGGTGGGGCTGTGGTGGACTAGGGAGAGTCGAAGAGAGATGAGGAAGAGATAAGGGAGAAGGGACAGGGCAATTTGGAGTATGGCTAGTTATCCAAATTTTCCAGGAGGATTTGAGCGTTAACAGCAGAAGCCAATTTGTTTTAGTTATACACGTGTCAAATTTCTAGTGGATTAGTACCACCACTTAGCACTTGCAGCTGGTGCTACGATATCACCTAATAATTTCTCCTAAAGACGAGGTATAAGCAAGGTATTAAATATCGGTAATATCGGAAATATCGGTAGTCCGAAAACACGGAAATATCGATGGAAATATCGGGATAATATCGATATCGATAAAAATTATATGGAAACCACGGAAATTGTAAGAAAAACTTGGAAATTTTTATTGAAACTTTGCAGGATGTTTATTTAGTCAATTATCTATTAGTTTATCACAAAACATTGGAAGGAAATGCATTGCATGATGGATTTAACCGATTTAAGTTGATTATATAGCGAGCTGTCAAATATTATGAATGTAGAAAATATGTAGTAATTAATGAAAAGAATTTAAACACACCAAAATCATTTATATATAATGAAATTAACAGATGTGGAACAACAATTTGAAAAGTAAGAAAACTGACAATAATATATATATATATATATATATATATATATATATATATATATATATATATATATATATATATATATATATATATATGTGCCATATGGAAACTTTCACACGGCACTTCTAGCCATATGGAAAGTTTCACACGGCATTTCTAGCCACATGTGAAAAATTGATAGTTTTATCATAGTTAGGATTTTAATTATCTTTTAGAAACGTAAAGGGATTCGTGCAGGCTCTCTTGATCCTTCTCCCAGTCTCCTTGTTTCTTCTTCCTTCTGCCCCCATCTTTTCTCTGCAACACGCAGACCACACACGCACACAGGGCTATCTCAATCCTTCTCCCAGTCTCCTTGTTTCTTCTTCCTTCTCCCCCCATCTCTTCTCCTCCCCCCATCTCTTCTCTGCAACACGCATACCACACACGCACACAGGGCTCTCTCGATCCTTCTCCCAGTCTCCTTGTTTCTTCTTCCTTCTCCCCCCCCATCTCTTCTCCTCCCCCCATCTCTTCTCTGCAACACGCATACCACACACGCACACAGGGCTCTCTCGATCCTTCTCCCAGTCTCCTTGTTTCTTCTTCCTTCTCCCCCCATCTCTTCTCTGCAACACGCACACATGCACACACGCACACACGACACACGCACACACGCACACATGCACACACGCACACACCTCCAGGCGGTGGCCTACGACGAGGATCTTGGCAGATCTTGGCCTGCGACTATCACCACCGGCGCAGATCTTGGCAGATCTTGGCCTGCGACCATCACCACCGGCGCAGATCTTGGCAGAGAGCGGAGAGAGTCGCGATATCAATTGGAATACTCTGAAAATATCGTTGTTGCCAAAAAACGATAATATCGGCGATATTTCGCCGATATTATCGATATTTAATACCATGGGTATAAGACACAAGCTTAATTTGCTTGTTTTAAGTCAAAGTTGAACTTTTGCACAATGTCGGACACTAAATTTTTACGCAACAAATTAGAGGGAAAATGTAGTCCTTTTAAGTCATTTTATTAACATAAAGGATTCGTTTGGAAATATATTTAAAATGACTGAAAAAACGTTTTTTTTTTCTTTTTCCGGTAAATATGTTTTTGATACCAATCTTTAATAAAAATACAAATAAATTTTGGAAAAAAGAACTTTAAGTGCTTTTTGTAGAAGCATATATTTGCATATATGGTGCCTTTTTCAAAAAACATACATTAAGCTAGTAACTGTATAAAAAATTAGAAAGCCCTATGAATTGGAGATATGAAACTGAAAAAAATACATTTGGACATTCTCATTAGCAAAATCAAATTCAAATTACTTAAGTATTGAAAAAAAAATCGAAATGAAAAATCAAAGTTAGAAGCATACTGATGGATGAATGAATAATATCAAGTATAGTAGAACCGAACTTGAACGATAGAGATAACACAAAATTGCTGAAAATAATAGCACACCAATCTTGAAAAAAAATACCAGAAACCATTGAATCAACACATATCTACGACTAAATAGAAATTAGCTACAACAAACATATTTGGACATTTAGTTTGCAGAAAGATTAATTTTTTGTTTATAGTAATTGCGACATATTGATCATGTATTGACGACACAACAATTATATAATAACGACAATAAAAAAAAACATTGATCATTAATGCAACTAAATGTCAAAATATGTTTATTATAGGGGCGGGCAAGGGTCGGGCTGACTCCATTTATGGTGGGTCCGGATTCGACTTATTTTTTTTTGTAAATGAGTATGAACCGGTCCAAGTTTATGCATTTTTATTAATGGAATTGGCTCATTTGGAGTGTTTGATACAGTCTATTTCCTATAGGTTGGACGGACCGTTTTCAATCATATGTTGTATAATAAAACAACAATTTAAAATAATTTCTCTGTGTTTCCATTACAAAAGAATTACGTCTAATAAAGACAGTACCAACAAAAGTGTTAAAAGAAATGAAGAGACTCTTAATATTCGTTGTTTGAAGAAGTTAAATCGTTGTTTTACATTTTAAGGTTAGATAGATAAAGAATTATGGATCACAAACTTCATTATAGACCATTAAAAAGGTGACAAGTGCCAAGACAACTCTTAAATGGTCCATACAAGATTATTCACACATAAGAAATACAGACTTGATTTTGAACTCGTTTTTTCACAAGCAGATCCAAATACTCAAAAGATTTGAGAATGTAATTTCATCCAAGAAGAAAAAAAAGTATTAGAGCATATCCAAAGGAGATGCTAAATGTAATATGTCATAATTTTATTTAATTGCTGACGTAGTCAATTAAATATAAATGCTAAAATTTTTTCCTTTCCAATAGAACTGTCAAATATTTATGTTATTAATATATTGGGTCTTGTAGTTACACTAAATATTAAAAAATAATTAAAATCGAAATGAAAAATCAAAGTTTGAAGCATACTGATGGATGAATGAATAATATCAAGTATAGTAGAATCGAACTTAACGATAGAGATAACACAAAATTGTTGAAAATAATAGCACACCAATCTTGAAAAAAAATACCAGAAGCCATTGAATCAACACATATCTACGATTAAATAAGAATTAGCTACAACAAACATATTTGGACATTTAGTTTGCAGAAAGATCAATTTTTTGTTTTAGTAATTACGACATATTGATCATGTATTGACGACACAACAATTATATAATAACGACAATAAAAAAAACATTGATCATTGATGCAACTAAATGTCAAAATATGTTTATTATAGGGTCGGGCAAGGGTCGGGCCGACTCCATTTATGGTGGGTCTGGATTCGACTTATTTTTTTTGTAAATGAGTATGAACCGGTCCAAGTTTATGCATTTTTATTAATGGAATTGGCTCATTTGGAGTGTTTGATACAGTCTATTTCCTATGGGTTGGACGGACCCGTTTTCAATTATATGTTGTATAATAAAACAACAATCTAAAACAATTTCTCTGTGTTTCCATTACAAAAGAATTATGTCTAATAAAGACAGTACCAACAAATGTTCTAAAAGAAATGAAGAGACTCTTAATATTCGTTGTTTGAAGAAGTTAAATCGTTGTTTTACATTTTAAGGTTAGATAGATAAAGAATTATGGATCACAAACTTCATTGTAGACCATTAAAAAAGTGACAAGTGCCAAGACAACTCTTAAATGGTCCATACAAGATTATTCTCACATAAGAAATACAGGCTCGATTTTGAACTCGTTTTTACACAAGCAGATCCAAATACTCAAAAGATTTGAGAATGTAATTTCACCAAAGAATAAAAAAAAGTGTTAGAGTATATCCAAAGGAGTTGCTAAATGTAATATGTCATAATTTTATTTAATTGGTGACGTAGTCAATTAAATATAAATGCTAAATTTTTTTCCTTTCCAATAGAACTGTCAAATATTTATGTTATTAATATATTGGGTCTTGTAGTTACATTAAATATTAAAAAATAATTAAATTTGAGCTTAGTTTTCATAAATTTAAAAAATAAATTAAAGACATTTGACACCATCTTTGTTTGCTATAAATTAATGGGAGTTTTAATGAAACACCCAGGTACTGTTCACTTTTAACGAAAAACCACATTTTTACCTTTACCTGGCACTATTCACTATACCATTAAAAATGGCTTTTTCGTTAAAAGGGAAGTTCTTTTGAACTTTTCATTAGTTTTCTTTAAAATATTATATTAAAAGACAGTTAGAAAGCAAAAAGTAAAATGACTCAATTGACGCATCACATATGACGTCTCCCTTGAAAAACAATTTGATGTCTTTTAATCCTAATTGGCGTATTTGACATCAAATTTGGAGAATATATTTCTTAATGTGCCCAAAACACGGATCAATACGTCATATGTCAATGTACAACTTATAATGGGAGAGAAATTTTAATTTCAAGTATCCCTCTATTTGTATAATGATGGATGATGAATTTACCCTTATTCCTCGTGCACTGAAAAATCCCTCGGGATCTTAATCCCCAACCCCTAACGGTGGTCCCCACAAGCGATACGAAAATCCACCTCTTGATGAGGACACCACTAGAACTTCTCATCACGCTGACCGACCAACCATGCCTTCCCACGTGGCACCACATGACTGGCCGGCCACCGACTCCATCAGAAGATACGCGTAGGCGATGAAAACCAGCTCGTCCCCGGTTCTCAAAAGGGAGAGTCCACATTCGGAATCTTCTGTGTGTATAAATAAACACAAGTGTCGGCTTTATAAATCTCTCCATCTTTCTCTCTCTACACCGTCGCGTGAGAGCTCCACCGCCGAAACTCTATCTTTCCCCTTTCATGGCGGCTTCCCAGGCGAGTCTTCTCCTCCAGAAACAACTCAAGGGTATTCAGAATGATTTCAATTCAGTTACTTTGTATTGATTCCGATCGTTGATAGGTTTATCGGATTGGGTTTTCTTCGCCCTGTTGAATCTGATTCTCCAATTTTGTTTTGGCAGATCTTTGCAAGAACCCGGTCGATGGATTCTCGGCCGGTCTGGTCGATGAAAACAATATCTTTGAGTGGAGCGTCACGATTATCGGACCGCCTGATACGCTCTAGTATGTGCCTTTTTCGGATTCAATTCCGGTTCAATTTACGGGATTTATTGATTGGGTTTTGTGGTTTAGTTGTTTTGCTTAATAAGATGGTCGAGTTCGGGATTTTTTTTTATTATTTTTTTTATTTATGTTTATATGTGGGATTGGATCCAGAGTGATTGAAATTCTTGTTCTGTTTGATTCGATTTTGCTTTCGGGGTTTTCAATTTGATTGTGGGTTTCCTAAATCTTGTGTTTGACTTTAAGTTGAGTGCCGGATTTAGGGTTTTTATCTAATGATGGCGGTACGAGCTTGCGAATTGTATTATTTCAAGTTAGAATTTGTTAAAGTTTCATACTTGGAACTTCGTCTTCAGTTAAAAACTGTTTAGTTTGGTTCTTGGGGTATGTGAAGGTAAAAATATTGTCTTTTAATCAGTTGCACATTGTTAGGTTGGAAAAGTTATACAAATTTCCTAAATTTGGGAAGTGGTTTTATGAATTGGGGATATGTATTGGTTTCAGCTTACTTTTCAAATGGTTTGTTGTTTACATTACCTCGAGTATCAACCTATTTTGTTTGTCTTATTTCATTACATGTATGGATAGCTATATCTTCTTCTTTTTTCACCCGTAAGCAGAGCATATATTTAGGAATTTGCCACTCATTTGAGATTTGTTGTGTACATATTATATTCATCATTATGCATCGTGTAATTGAAGTTCATGAGTACGTGTTATCTAATTGCAGCGAGGGAGGATTTTTTAATGCCATCATGAGCTTTCCTAATAATTATCCAAACAGCCCTCCGACGGTTAAGTTTACTTCGGAGATATGGCATCCGAATGGTTCGTTTCTATCCTAAGTATTTGATAATTTGCAATTGTTTTTCTAGTACTGATCTTGTCTATTTTTAATATGAAGTTTATACTGATGGGCGTGTTTGCATATCTATCCTTCACCCTCCTGGTGAGGACCCAAATGGTTACGAGCTTGCAAGTGAACGCTGGACGCCTGTCCATACGGTATGGATTTATAGAAAATGGTGTCCGCGTATTGCTTCATTTGTAGGAGAGAAAATATCTGCTGCCATGGTAGCAATTCTTGATTCAAAGACTGTCTTCACAATGTTCACATTGATACCTACGATCTCGTTCCTTGTGTAGATTCAGAGGTGGATGGGGAATATTCAGTTTTTCCATATACTAGTATGAAAATAAATTAAATAGACAAAAATTGAAAAATGAAATTCAAAAAAGTTAATAGTCTATCGTTTAGCCACAGTTCGGCTGATGGTTGACATGTACAAAATGGACAAGGAACTATTTGTATGTCTGATAAAATATGACATGGATATGTACTAAAAAACAAAAACCAAGGAAAGATTATGTATTTATGCAAAAGTAATCATATATTAGATGATATGATATGATAATAATTAGAGTCAAATTTGATCAATGACTCATAATTCCATTCATTTGTGATCACTTGGTATTATTTCAGAATAATACTACAGTAAAAGAAATGAAAATTGTTATGCTTGAATATTATGTTTTGTCGCCAATAAAAGCAAGAAGTACCCTTCTTAATGAGGAGATAACTTGTTGTATACTTAAAAGAGTTAGATAATCATTCTGAGGCTTTCGCCAGTGACATTAAACCAAGTGAACCGTGAACCAGAATGTAAACAGAGTAGATAAAGTGGGAAAGATCATTTACAGAGGGGGGGGGGGGGGGGGGGGTCCAAGAGAATGGGTTTTGGATCAGGACTAGGTTGCCTAGTTGAGTTTGTTGCCTTTAGACAATGGAAGGAATAAATGGGGACTGCAGAGTTATAAAAGGGACACGAGTGGCTATGTTGCAGAGGAAATTTTAAAGGAGAAGAGGAGCAAGAAAGGTTTGTGATGGGGAGAGAGAGAGAGAGATTGTCGTAGGTGGATGAATTTGGGTTTGAGGAGGATAAATATAACATGGAAGAGAGTATTTTTTTCTTTTTTCAAATGTGCAGTTGTTCAGAAACGTAACAGGGGTGGTGGGATTAGAAATTGGCAGCTTAGTGAGGGTGATGGTTCCAAAATTCCTCTTTTATCGATAGAGTTGGGTGTAGCAGATAGCCTAGAAGTAATATTACGAGCAGGGCATTTTTTTTCTTCCAAAAGTCGTGATCCCTTTTGGGGTCTATATGTCTGGCTTTGTTTTCATAACAGTGATTTCAGGACATGATTGTGTTCCAGGTAAATGCAATTACTGTTTTTTCATAACATTTTTTTAACTTCAGGCTTGATTGTTGCGACAATTATATCATCTTACGATTGTTATGTTTATTTTTTGCCTAATAGAATTGAGCAAATACTCTTTTTGTTTGGTTAATATCCATTCCACTATTCATAATGTATTGTCAATAAGTGGAAGTCATGGAGCTTCGTTCAAACTCCTAAAATTACAAAGTATATTCTTAGAGAAATTTTTTGGTGTATTTGGAATTTTGGTTGTTCCATGCAATGCAAGTTATAGACCAATACGTTGTCTCATCCACAATGTAGTTTTGGTGACATGACATGTATCACACCTTCATTCAAGTGCTAAAAATGTTGTATGTATTGCATGACTCCTTTGTAGTGGGAGTGATTTCTCCTCTCATGGGTCGGGAGTGATTTCTCCTCTCATGGGTATCATTAGAGAAGAGGGAAGGCATAATTTATGAGATTTTGTGGAGTTGTCAGATCATTACTAATATTTCACATAGATCTACAATCTATCATGCCTTGTGCCTAAGGCTCACCTTAAGGTTCAATAATATGGCTTTGATGTCTGACCTTGGGGCTCTTCCACTGGATCTCGAGTCCGGAGGAGCTTGTCTCAGTGGTATCATATCCTGCTCTCATTTGGCAAGTTCTCGTATTTCCTTACAGCTGGTTAAAACATGTGGTTTTACTCCTTTGTAATTTTTGTGGAAGAACTTGGTAATTTAAGGTATTTGTGAAGCAAAAAGTAGACGTTAAGAAGCATTTTCTCAATGGATATGTTATGCTTTATTTTTATTAAAACAATGGTACTGCTTTTACAAACATGGAAATGTTGTCTCCAGGTTGAAAGCATAGTGTTGAGTATAATATCAATGCTATCCGGTCCGAATGACGAATCGCCTGCAAATGTTGAAGCTGCTGTAAGTGATCCTTTATTGTATTGTCTCTGAACTACTCTACATGTTGAATGTTATAAACATTTCCCACATTGACAACTAAAGCTATGTTGGGAAGCAATATATTTCCATTGCATGAGTTTTGCATATGGTAGACACCCCATGTTCCGATTTGTTGACCGCTTTACACACAACACATTATAACATATTTTGAACTTACTGTATATTGATTTAATGTACTTCTCTCGACTGTCTAAGCGACTAATGGCACATAAGTGTGTGGTTATTTGAATATTCGGAGATGGAATTTGAGTTTACTTTCGTCCAAGTATTCTAAGATTCTGCCGGTATCCAAATTGCAGAAGGAGTGGAGAGACCGGAGAGAGGATTTCAAGAAAAAGGTCAGCCGCTGCGTGAGGAAATCACAAGAGATGCTATGAATATGAACATGATATTGCTACCAAGTTAAGCATTTTCTCCGCGCAAGTGTGTCAGAGGATGTGTTAATTGGGAAAGCGTATGACATTGATTTTCTCACTCAAAATATCTTTATTTCTTTTTGTTTTTTGTCTCTCGTTTCCTTCTCATTGTCTAGTAATTGTTAAAACATGGAACATCGTTGTATTCAATTTGTATTGGCCTATTTGGTGAGCAAGTGTTCTTGTCTGCTTCCTTGCTTTGCTTTCATTTGGTTTTTGCTTGACGGACTGGATTCCGGCTTCAGTTTACCGTCGATGTTGTTTTCAATTTATAGTGCTGATTGATTTAGGCCGGCCAGCTCGTCGTGACCGGATACGTCTACCTCTTATACTCCACACAAATTATTAGGCTCTTGCCCGTCAGCGTGCGTTTCGCCTGGTCCGAAGGATGTTCTACTGTGCTCTGATTTATCTATCTATATGGCCGACTGAAATTGAATATGAATTTTTTGACAGTTGAATTCTTTGAGAATCGCAACAATATGGTAACGGTCCATATCATCCAATCCACATTCTTTTTAATTTTGGTCTTCTGGTTGAAAATTAGAAAGTCTTTATGCATCTTTAATGAGATGCACATTCTTTGAGAATGTAACGGTCCATATTGACTGTTACCATATTGACTTCAATATGGTAACGGTCCATATCATCCAATCCGCATTCTTTGAGAATCGCAACAATATGGTAACGGTCCATATTTACATTCCATTTTAGACTTAATGAGAAATACAAAAAAGAGTTATATTTCAGTGAGGGAGATGTTAATTTGAGATTTCACCGCCAAGCCGAAATAGATATTTTATAAGAACAACCTAAACACGTAAAATACACATTTCAATGAAGGAGATGCTCTTTATGCCCTAATTTTACAAAACTGTTATAGATACTTTTGGTTAGACAATTGATATTGGCACTCTAAAATTTTCGTTTTGTACTCAACCCTTCTTTATTTAGAGAAAAAAAAAACTTGTGAAGAGTGCACAATGAGATTTATTACAAGAATAGTGACTATTAGGAGCGGATATAGTGGACTTGCCCCTATTAATTTTCATTAGGAGCGGAAATGCAGATTTGCCTCTAGGGATGGCATTCATTGTTAAACCTGATAACTGTAGATAACCGTCCGAATGTTATGGATTTGCGTATAAAATTTGGGTATATTTGGGATATGGGGAAAAATCATAAATATTATTCGGTTATTGTTTTGGATATGGTTACATAGGTCTCCAATTCGTATCCCTCACCGAATCTGACCAAATAATATATAATATATAAAATATAATGATATAATATAATAGTATTATATATATATATATATATGTATGTATATATATATATATGTATGTATATATTATACATATTCATTCTTCACCGAACTCATTTGAGAATACAAAAATTGTATTTTGTGAGAAAGTTTAAAAGTTTTGAATCAAAATCAATGAGAATTCAATGGTGTTTATGAGAGATATCAAAGATCAGCCAACATCATCTATGTTTTAAATTCAATGCTTTAATTTTTATACTTTACAAAATCCGTTCACTGAATTATTTTATACATCAAATATTTCAAGTTTATCGTCTCTCTTCAAGAGTCTCACAGTCAAGAAATTGGTGAATATTTCATAACGAAATTAATATCTACTAAATTACAGTTCGTCAATTAAACGAATATATATTTTGTTTTAGCGAAGATAGATATAATCGTTAACTAATGGAAAGTCCATTACCCGATGAGTATGGTTATGGATCTCCAATGATTAATTTGCGGTTATGAATATGATTAATTTTCGTGCTTATGAAAATGTATATAGTATTTCCGTCATCAAACCGAAGCGTCTTATTTGCCTAGAATAAAAACTATTGACGCGGAACAAAAAATGCCCTATTAATTCATTACTTTTAGTTCCATTAGGTGGATATCTGTATTTTTAATTTGTATGTAATTTTTTTTGGAGAAATTAGGTTCTCATCCTTCTTTTTGCTACTCCATTGATTAAAATCCTGTTCTTTTTCAACTTTTGATTAAGGTCCTTGGATATTAATAACATCATTAATTATTTCAATAATAAAATATTTTTTTTATTTCTAAATATATTCATTTAATGTTAAAAATGTTACAATTAGTATATTTATATTTGTGACTAAATTTTTTATCATATATTTTTAGTTTTAGTTTTTAAATGTAATTCTTTTTTAATTTGTACCAATTTTCTTTTCAGTTTTAATTTGTACCCATATATTAATTTCTTTTTGTTTCCATATTTTTTAACGTTTATTTGTATTTGTACCCATATATTTTTTTTATTTGTACTTTTTATTTTTCTAAATGTACCCATATGTACTCATTCTTAAATATACCAATTTGTTATATGTAAAATGTACCCCCTTTTTTATATATAAAATCTATTCAATTTTTTTCTAATCCATTTTTAAACTTATATGGGTACATTCTTTTTTCTTTGATTTTAAAATATATCCATGTTGTTGTAGGCCTAATTGATTGAGCGATCTAGGAAGAGAGTGAGAGAGGGGTACGGCAAGCTTTAGAGAGAAGAGAGATTGAGTTAATTGTGAGGTGTGTTTGATTCACCCCATTGTGCCTTTATTTATAGTAGTAGAAAGGCTAAATACCCTTCCCTTTATGATTACAACATTTAATAGGTAATCTAGTCCTAATAGGAATATAAGATACTATCCCATATTCTCCAGGATTTACACAATCACATTCCTATTCTAAATATGACTGCAACACTCCCCCTTGAGTGTGTAAATACTCAACAAACCATCGCATCAGATCTTCAGTAGATAAGGTAGAATAGTTGATGAAGTCATCGGCACAACGGGCAATCGTGAGTCTCAAATTTACGTTGAAGTATGCATGTGTAAAAACTCACAAAAACCTCGCTATGGTAAAACCCAAGGAATGGGGAAAACCCATAGACTAAGGGGAAAGTAAGAAAATATGCATAATGTCTTAAACAAACGTCAAATTGGACGAGTGTAGTGAACTCAACGGAGTATGATCATCCCAGGATGGGTGCCTCATTAAAACCTCGTTAGGTAGCAAAAACCCAGTGGGAAAAATGCTCATAATCGTAGGAAAAAGAGTACATTAAGATCATGTGAGTATGCTTCTGGATACTTCCCATGAGTTAGACATAACTTCTAAATAAGAGAACTACAAGCGATTTAATTCAGACAATTTACGCATACCGATTCCTTGGACGAGCTTCTGAAATGTAGACTTGGGCAACGACTTGGTGAAGAGGTCGGCCAGGTTGTCCTGGGAACGGATTTGCTTGACTTCAATGTTCTGATGCTGCTCCTGCTGGTGTGAGTAAAAGAACTTCGGCGCTATGTGCTTGGTGTTGTCTCCCTTGATGTATCCCTTCTTTAACTGCTCGATACATACTGCATTGTCTTCAAAGATCGTCGTAGGAAAGTCAATGACTGATGTAAGACCACTAGTGCTTCGAATATGTTCCATCACTTCTCTCAGCCAAAAACACTCACACGATGCTTCATGCAGGGCGAGAATCTCAGCATGGTTAGACGAAGTCGCGACTAGTGTTTGCTTGGTAGACCTCCAAGATATAACGGTGTCTCCAACGGTAAAGACATAACCCGTTTGAGAACGTGCTTTATGTGGGTCAGACAGATATCCAGCATCTGCATAACCAACAAGGCGAGAATCGATCCGAGGGCTATAGGGGCGGCACCACTCGGAGATTTGCGGGTATAGAACAAGCCCAAATCCGTAGTACCCCTGAGGTAGCGGAAAATGTCTTTGACACCATTCCAGTGCCTGCGTGTGGGCGCATTACTTTATCTAGCCAATAGATTCACATCGAAGAAGATGTCGGGTCTAGTGCATTGAGCCAAGTACAATAAAGCCTCAATTGCACTTAGGTAAGGAACTTCGGGTTCCAAAATCTCTTCCTCATCCTCATTTGGACGGAAGGGATCTCGTTTAGCATCTAGAGTCCGAACGACCATGGGTGTGCTCGAAGGCTTCGCTGTATCCTCATTAAAGCGTCGCAACACCTTTTGGGTGTAGTTCGATTGATGTACTAGGATTCCATCCGAACAATGCTCGATCTCCAGGCCGAGACAATATCGAGTTTTCCCAAGATCCTTCATCTCAAATTTCGATTTCAAGTGTGCAGCAATTTCCTCAAACTCTGCGGGAGTCCCGATGAGGTTCATGTCATCGACATAAACTGCAACGATTGCAAATCCGGAATGTGACTTCTTTATGAACACGCATGGGCATAGTTCGTTGTTCACATAATCCTGACTCGTCAAATATTCACTTAGACGGTTATACCACATCCGTCCGGATTGTTTCAATCCGTAGAGTGATCTCCTCAACCTAATTGAGAGAGTGTTCCGTGGTCTAGAACTATTTGAACCAGTCAATGGAAGTCCTTCTGGAACTTTCATGTAGATTTCCGTATCTAGATCCCCATAGAGATACGCAGTTACCACGTCCATAAGCTGCATATTCAGTTTTTTCGGAAACTACCAAACTGATTAGGTAGCGGAACGTTATGACGTCCATTACGGGGGAATACGTCTCCTCGTAATCAATTCCAGGGCGCTGAGAGAAGCCTTGCGCTACGAGGCGTGCTTTGTATCGCACTATTTCATTCTTCTCATTACGCTTCCTCACGAAAACCCACTTGTAGCCAACAGGCTTCACGCGTGGTGGTGTAGGAACGATAAGTCCAAATACCTTACGTTTCGCGAGCGAATCGAGTTTGACCTGGATTGCTTGTTTCCAGTTTGACCAATCGGTTCTACGTCGGCATTCATTGACGGAACGTGGTTCAATGTCATCGTTAAGCATGATGTCAGTAGCTACTGAGTACGCGAATGCATCGTCGACGATCATCTCATTCCTATTCAAAACCTTATCCAGTACTGTGTAGTGGACCGAAATCTCGCGATTCTTGGGAGGCCGGCATGTTTCGTCTGAAGCATCACCGTAATCTAGAATAACCTCATGCGTTGGAACGGATAAGTGAGCGATGGTCGGATTCAAACTAGGGTCACTAGTTGGTGCCAGGAGATCACTCTGAAGATCTATAATTCGATGCACCTCAGTTTCAGACTGGGCAGTGCGGGGATCTAAATGAGACATAGTGGGAGCATACCACGACAATTCGCGACGTTTTACGGGAACGTTAGCATGCTTATCTCCCCCTAACGACGGGAAGACTGTCTCATCAAAGTGACAATCCGTAAAACGTGCGGTAAAGAGATCTCCTGTCAAGGGTTCTAAGTATCGAACAATTGATGGCGAATGATAACCGACATAGATTCCCATTTTTCTCTTAGGACCCATTTTGGTACGTAGTGGCGGCTCTATTGGCACATAAATGGCGCACCCAAACACCCGTAAATGCGAGATGTCAGGCTCGTATCCAGTGACCAACTGTAACGGTGAATGTGGTTGGGTAGCGATGGGCCTCAGGAGGACCAACATAGCTGCGTGCATTATTGCATAGCCCCAGGCAGATACCGGCAATTTGGTTCTCATAACCAAAGGTCGAGCTATCATTTGAAGGCACTTTATGAAAGCTTCTGCCATGCCGTTTTGGGTGTGAACATGGGGCACATGATGTTCCACATCAATCCCTACTGACATGCAATACTCGTCAAAAGTCTGTGATGTAAACTCTCCAGCGTTATCCAATCGAATCGACTTGATCGGATAATCAGGGTGGTGGGCCCTTAGCTTAATGATTTGAGCTAGGAGTTTAGCAAACGCGGCGTTGCGTGTGGACAACAAGCAAACATATGACCATCTTGTTGGTTGGATAGGTCCACAAATGTCCCCTTGAATCCTCTGAAGAAATTTAGGGGGGTCGTGAATAATCTTTGTGTGGGAGGGTTGAATATTCAACTTCCCTATAGAACACGCTTGGCATGTCGGGACCCTAGCATAAGGATGTAACTTATGCCCGTGAGAAGATTTGAGGATACGGCGCATCATGTCACGTCCAGGGTGTCCCAAACGATCGTGCCAAAGCAACAAAGTGTCCTGAAACTCAAGCATAGGGCCGGCCACTGTGTGGGCTTCTATGCCCCGAATGGTTGTGATGTACAACCCACTTGGCAGACGTTCCAACTTCTCATGAATATGTTTATGGCCATATTCATACAAAGTGGTACAAAGAAATTCAGAACCATTATCTTCAGTGGTTTCAAGATGATATTTATTATCTCGAATATCTCTAAAACTCAGCAACGTTCTTCCGGAACGTGGAGAATAGAGTGCCTCCTTAATGGTCAAGATTGTACCATTAGCACTACTACAATATTAGCTTTAGGTGGCGGATGATGGTGACGGATATTAAAAAATCATGTCGGATATATTATATCCGACAAAACATTTAATTACTGGCGGATATTAGAAAAATCCTGTCGGTTATATATTCCTGACGGATATTTACTGGCGGATATTAGAAAAATGCTGTCGGTTATATATTTTTGATAGATTCTGGCGGTTTTTAAGTTAATGGTGGCGGTTATAACCGACAAAAATGAAAATTTTATTATTTTAAAATCTCTCCAATGACATGTCGAATTTCATAAAATCATCCAATCTTTGAATTTAATATTAAAGATTGATATTAAAACATTAAAAGCACATTTATTTATTCACCATTTGTGATGGATTCCTTGATCATCATGTGACCAATACAACATTTTAGTGAACTTTAAATCTCTCCATTTAAACTTTTATTAAAATAATAAATTTTCTTAGGAAACAAATAAAGACCAACGAAAATGATCAGATACTTAAGGAATTGTTATAACCCACATGCATTTGATTTTGGAGTAAAATCATCAAAATCGAAGCTAAAATAACCGTTAAATTGTGATTTTTTGTTTATAACCATCGAAAACTTTTGTGCTAAATTTTTATTTATGTTTTTCAATTATTGATTAGACAATATTTAGTTTGTGTGATGACATTTTCATTGTACAATTCTCTTTTTATTTCTTTATCGCATATTTTACATGAATTATTATCTATTAAACCAAAAATGTAAAAATTATCTATTAAACCAAACAATTTTTTATTTAACTTTTAAAACATATTCTATTTAAATACATATTATTTATTTATTTATTAACCAAACAATTATTATTTTATTTTTTAAAATCGTAACAAAATTTTTGGGGGGAATTTAAAATTTTGGGGGAAAATTTAAAATTTTCAGAGGGAATTTTGCCGCATTTTTTTTCTGTCGGTTATAACCGACATTAATGAAATGTTTATGTTGGTTTTTATTTAAAAAAAATGTTTCTGTCGGTTTTAACCGACAGTAATGAAAATTTTCAAAATAAAACCCCTTTATCTCTTCCTTGCGCCGGTGCTTCTCCCTTCCTCATTTTCTCCTCTCCTCATTTCCTTCTCCTTCTATTCTCTCCTCATTTACTTCCAGTTCGAATATGGTGGTGAAGAAGAAGGTAACACTCTCTCTTTCTCTCTGTGTCTCTATCTGTCTCTCTCTGTCTCTGTCTCTGTCTCCCCCCTCTGTCTCTCTCTCTGTCTGTGTCTCTCTCTCCCCCTCTGTCTCTCTCTCTGTCTGTGTCTCTCTCTCTGCATACCAAATAATGCATTGACATGTTTACCTTTTGTTTCCTCTATATATACAACGATATATTTCCATCGAGGGATGGAGGATTTGTGGTATGAAGTGTTTACTTTTTAAACTGTATAATGTCTTTGGCGGCAACTTCTTTACAAGAGTACATTTTGCAATTGCAGGAAGGAAGATAGTAGCTAGGAGTGGCATTGGGGGCATGAAGGAGACGCAAGAGATGATTGATTTCGTAGCCAAGCACAACATAACAGCTGATATTGAGGTTATCCCAATGAATTATGTGAACGTTGCCATGGAGCGCCTTCTTAAAGCAGATGTCAGATATTGATTTGTCATCGATATTGGAAACACATTGAAGTCTACCTTGTAGATTTTGCGTCGATGCATGGTAGAACTGATGCCCCTTGGGAGATTGAATGGAAATTGAGCTCGCATTCACGATAACGCTTTTTCGGGGATTTTTCCCCTTCTTTTCTGAAGAATGTTTCTGGTTTTTTTTAATGTTTTATGTCACATTATGAGCGGAATGTATTGATGCATTTTGAATCAATGAATAAATAAGATTATGATCTTTATAAACGGTTAGTCACCAAGAAGCAGAATGGTGCTCCTGTTGGTAGCTACTGTAGCGATCTCACTTAGATTCTTCAAGAACTTGATCAACCAAGTCCTAGGGTTTGCTGGGTTTGCATGGTTTTGCTGGGTTTATAGTTAGATCAGTGATGCAAGCATGGAGTGTGAGGATGGTGACGATGAAAGAACGTGGGTGTGGCAGCCATTTTTACAGTGTTTTATGCAGAAATATTTTTTTTATTATTAATATATTTTTTGTCGGTTTTATCCGACAGAAATTTCCTTATTTAATTATTATAAATATATATCCTGTCGGTTATATCCAACAGGATTTCTGTCGGTTTTATGGTATTTTCTGTCGGAAAATTCATTTCCTGACGCTGGCAATTCTGTCGCTTATTATATCCGCCACTGCATCCATTTTCTGTCGGATTTTGCTTACAATACGACAATAATTTACGTTTTTTGTCGGTTTTTGGACCGCCAGTTATAGATAATTTTGTAGTAGTGTAGACAACATGATACGTGCCTTTCCGTATCCTTCAATCAGGTTGGATGGGCCTGAGAGAGTTGTCAAATGAGCTTTCTTAGGTATCAAGTTAGTAAAATAGTGTCGTTCACGCAAGATGGTATGCGTGGTTGCACTATCTGCCAGACAACTAACTTTCCCACTAGACATACCTAGAAAGAAATTGATTGAATTGGTCACATGTATAAATATAAGTCCATTCATTCAATTAAGCGATTCGAAAAAATAATATCCATTCCAATAACAATCCATAATTCAAAACAAACCAAAACCAAACAAATTATTCCAAGTACTTAGGAAAATTGTTCAAAAATTAAACCATAAGCCTAATAAAATAGGGTAGGGGCCGGCCACTCCTAGTGGGTTCGGCCACTAGGGGTAAAACGCCCTAAAATCATGTCTAATTTATTCGTCTATAGGTGCTGACGCCTCCTGGAAATCCGATATCTCCATTGATGTAGTTGCATCTTCCGGATGATCCACATGTGCAAAGTTAGACTCACGATGGGAATGATACTTGGCAATAGCCTCAGGGGAAGCTCGGCATACGCGTGACCAATGATCTTTTGATCCACAACGATAACATATGTCCAACTCAGTAGAAGCAGCCTGAATGGGAGCTTTGCCGTTGTTCTTGAAGTTTGGGACCTTAGGGGCGAGTGGTGGACGCTGCTGGGTCGCAATTCTGCCCTTAGGTGCGGCACTCTGTTGACCTTGGGCCCGTGGTTGGGTTTGTCTCCCATTTCCACGGCCATGACGAGTCTGTCGTCGTTTCTGGCTGCGATAATTAGTCGCATGCACTTCAGGCGTGGCGTGCGAGCCAGTAGGTCGAGCTTGATGGTTTCTCATCAAAAGCTGGTTCTGCTTTTCAGCGAGAAGTAAAATAGAGATCAAATCCAAGAACTTGGTGAATTTCTATGCCCTATATTGTTGCTGCATGACAATATTGGTGGCATGGAAGGTCGAATAGGTCTTCTCCAGGAGATCTGATTCGGTGAGTTCCACTTTGCAGAATTTCAACAAAGAATGGATTCCACAAACTTCAGAGTTGTATTCTTTCACAGACTTAAAGTCTTGGAAGCGAAGATGTTGTGTCTTGCTTCAGGAAAATATATGTCTTTCTGGTGATCGAAACGGTCAGCCAGAGCAAGCCAGAGGGTGCGTGGGGTCCTCTTCAGCGAGATACTCGGTCTGCAGTGCATCATGGATGTGTCTTCG
Organism: Cotoneaster glaucophyllus; assembly: GCA_036320875.1. Taxonomy (NCBI): domain Eukaryota; kingdom Viridiplantae; phylum Streptophyta; class Magnoliopsida; order Rosales; family Rosaceae; genus Cotoneaster; species Cotoneaster glaucophyllus. The sequence goes on along the minus strand of CM070058.1, from coordinate 9,609,166 downwards.
AATGAAGATCATTGCAGTAGCCTTCTGAGTTTCGTCAACGAGTTTGTCGGCGATAGGAGTCTCGATGGCGGCTCTAATGCCTTTTGTAGTTAAATGGAGCTTCACGTCTTGAACCCACTTCAGATAGTTTTTTCCAGAGACTTCTAGAGCGGTGAAATCGAGCTTGTTCAAGTTCGACATTTCCCTAAAACGGAGGGAAAAACGTGAGTAGTCATATGGTAAGCCATAGACATATATCGTAGAACATATAGGTTCTTTAGACATGTATTGGTTTAATTTGTGCATGAAAACTACAGGTTTCATGTGGTATGTTTTGAATGAAAACTTCAGGTTTCAAAGGCACTAAATTTGAAACTACAGGTTCAATTTAGTATTTTATGAACAATTAGTTCATAATGAGAGGTTCCTGCAAGAAACACAGAATGCAATATACTAACTAAGTGTAGTGGATTTGAGTTTCTTCGGGAACTCAAGTGTGAGAGCTTCGTTACTACGAAAGTATATGACAGTTCAAAGTATAAAGATAAATTATTGAATCATTAATGTCCAAAAGTGATCTTCAGGTCAAGAATTTTGGATTCATTATCAGATTAATGGACTGCAGGTCACTTTTAATTAATTCAATAAATCGGGCCATACAGGGTCGATTGTAGAAGCAAAATAATATTAACATAATAGTATTGGATCGAAATTAAAGCCCCAAAATAATTTTGGGCTTGTGCTGTGGGTGTGAGAAGGCACGGGGTGCCTTTAGTAGAAACGGCATGGCCTAACAGGGCCTCGGAAGCATGGCTGCAGGCCACGGGGAGAGAACCTCCCAGTCAGAGCTGGGTTTGGTCTTAGTGCACGGGGGAGCCCAAAACAGAGGGCTGTGCGTGTGTGGCGCTGAGGAAGCGTCAGGCCTCGCGCGGGAAGCCCAGCCTAGGGCTGGCTTTGTGCGTGTGTGCATAAGGCGCCCAGCCACATGGGTTGGCAGGTGTTGATGCAGGTCGAGAGAGGCCATGGGCTGCAGGCCCAACAAACAAACCAAAATCAGGCCGAAGCCTATTTTCCTTTTTGCACAGGGATGGTGCGGTGCACCAAATCCCATTCCCTTTTTTTTTTTTTCTTTTTTTTTTTCAAATCCCTTAGGGTTTAGGAAACCCTAACTTGCTTCTAATTTGGTTTAGGGTTCATGCATCATGGGGAATGTTTTCATGCTTCATGAGTCGTTTCAAATATCTTACTTTATTTTAAGCGTACCTGAGTAGCAGAAAACAAATAAGCATTTGAATGTAGTGGATGATAGCCTCCTCCTACGATGCATCAATTCCTTAGCTCCTGGTAATTCCTTAGCTTCTGGCAAGAGCGTGCTGATAACGTGTTGTAGGCCTAATTGATTGAGCGATCTAGGGAGAGAGTGAGAAAGGGGTGCGGCAACCTTTAGAGAGAAGAGAGATTGAGTTAATTGTGAGGTGTGTTTGATTCACCCCATTGTGCCTTTATTTATAGTAGTAGAAAGGGTAAATACCTTTTCCTTTATGATTACAACATTTAATAGGTAATCTAGTCCTAATAGGAATATAAGATACTATCCCATATTCTCCAGGATTTACACAATCACATTCCTATTCTAAATATGACTGCAACACATGTCAAGTTTAATTGAAGAAATTTATTAATGTTATTAAGCCTAATATTTTTTTTTTGGTTAATTTTGATGAATGTACCCATGTTTATACATACACACACTATAGTATATTTATATTTTAATATTTTTAATCCCACAAATTATGGTTTTTTTATTTAAAATCTCATTTATATAAACAACTAAAATTTCTAATTTTTAATTTAAAAAATATAGTAACGTACATAGAAATAAATTATCACATTAATTTCAGGGACCTCGATCAAAAATTAAAAACCAACAAAGTTTTAATCAAAGAAAATTTATAGCTAAAAATCGTATCCAAAGTCTCCCTTTTTTTTTTGTATTAAGAGGAGGTGAAAACAAAAAAACAAAAGCATTCCAAAACCTACTTCTCCAATAATTCAGACACCCACATGATCACCCATATCTATGGTTGCGCGCGCTCTTCCATGGCCGCAGAGACATTTCATCTCCTCTTTTTCATCGTCCTTGATATTTTTACTGGAGTACCCTCACCACCATAGTCAGCTCAACTACCATCTCGTCAACATGTGATGAGATCTGAAGTACCCACCCATTCACCACCGTCGTTGGCCACCATCTCGACAACATGCGAGAACATTTGAAGAATCCACATCTGGTTTTCCTACTTTCAGGTGAAACCAATCATTCAGTATGCCCGCACAAATATAGTTTTGAAGAGATTCAAGATTCGGTTCATATATATATGGTAACTCTCTTTACCATCCATTGATTTTTTCATTTTTAGGGTTCCTGAGTTTTGTTCATGTGTCATTTTCTAACTGGGGACAATTTTATAGCTGAATTATTTTTCCATTCTTATTGCAGATGATGATAACAAGGGCGAAATATCAGTCATTCACAGAGGCAAAAGTTGATATATCAAAAGGATGGAAGATGTTAGTTTTTAGTTTGCATCATTTGGGTGCTAAGAAGCAAAAGATTGCGGAACAGCCATTGGCTGTGATATGGAGGCCTTTGCAAATAAGTTTTCAGACTCAACTGGGAAATGACATACATGATTTATAACAAACCAGTTCAGACGATGACCAGAAAGCAAGCTACATGTTGGAATTAAACTCACGATTCATTTTATTGAACTTTTTAACGTAAAACTGGGAAAAAAAAACATTATAAATTCATTTATTCATGATTATCTCAGAAACAGGATCAGTGCTTTGTTGGTGGATTGACATAGCTTCCCAACCTCACCACGATCCCATCAAGATCTCTTACGTAACCCACTTTCTGTCCCCACTCTTTCGCTTCCGGCGCGCTCACCGGAACAGCCCCGTTCTCCACCGCCCTCTACTCAAACCCAATTCACACAACAAAAAAGCAAATCAGTCACAATATACCATAATCGAACAATAAAACAAGAACACTGCTTGATTCATTCCTTAAATCACAGTCTACTGCTTGGTTCGTTCCTTTAGTTGATGCGTATTCAGAAATAACTCATTAAAAAGCATAAAGCATTTGTAATAATTTATAAACGCATATCAAACTGTAATTTATCTGCATGAGATGTTAAGGCAGCTAATTAGGATTTTACCTTATAGGCAGCATCAACGTCACCGTACGCAAAGCAAACCTCAATCGGCTGCCTCTCGCGGCCGGAGGTTGGGGTCTGGACGGCACCTGTCAGATCATCGGTCTCGTGCTGGTGTAGCGGTGTGAATGCTATCGTCGTTTGCCCGCTTTCCAACTCCCCCCACCTATCAACAAGTAATATCATCACCATCACTATCATAAATTATTAAATTTCTTCATGATTATTTACAAAAACCTCTGTATATGCAGTTAATAGGTACATGACAGACAATTGAAAAGAAAAAAAATGATGAATAATTTCCCTAAAAACGTGTATGTACCTGTTGGAGTCGTCCAAGCGACGAATATCGTAACCGAAGGCTTTGGAATAGAAGGTTGTGGATTTGGAAACGTCCTTCACGTAAACCACCGTGTAGGCAAACACTGTGTTCGTCTTCGACGCCATCGCCATTTTTTGCTTTTTGATCGAGTTTTGTTTCTTTGATGTGTTTGAGCATGTATTCAGGGGCTTTCATCAGTTTCAGTTTCACCGACGTTTGGATGTACGTGGCGAGTTGTGGAGAATTGGAATGTGCCACGTGGAGTCTGTGCATGTTGAACCAAAAGGTGCTGCCGCGTGGTCAGTGATTCAGTGTGATGTGGCTACCAGGCCACGATTTGTTTGTTCCTTGACATGCAAATGCTATTGACGATATTGCAAGCTACAAGAAAGGTTTTAGGGTATTTTGTCCAAAGTAAAATAATTTTTTTTATAAACAATTAAAATTAAAAGAAAGTTCTAAGTGGGACTTTTTGTTGGAAGCAAAACAGAAAATATGATTTAGTAATAACTGTATTAAAATTACAAATTACTAATATAATAAGAATAATGTAAATAAAAATGAAAAATATTAAATTGAGTAAAAATTTACTAACATATAGATGATAGAGGCTTGCAAGGTTGTAATGTCCTTATAGATAAAAATTTATAGACTTGGTTCACGTCTTTTGGACGAGAATGAGCAACTACCTTTTACAGTTGTGTCGTTTGATTGATAACTGATCATTTTAGTTGCGACATTTAATTTGAATTCAAACTCATAGTTATCTGAATATATATATATATATATATATATATATATATATATATATGTGGATTGGATTAATTCTGAGACCCCAAGGTCCCCGAGCCCTTATCTTAATTACTCTTATTATGGGCTGCATCTTTATCCATACCAAACTCTTTATCCAAGACTTAGAATTTGAATCTGCAAAAAAACCAATCCACCAGTGCAGATTAAAACAAACATTTTATTTTTATTTTTTATCCAGAAGCTTCCATGCTTCATAAGCTGTGAAAACTTAACATTCCCTTAAAGTTCGTATATTTGCTTGGTTAATAATTAGGGTTCGACTTTTAGGGTTGTCCCCTCTGTCATTCGGAATCAGAGGTTTATTAATTGTCTTTTTGTCTCTTGCCCCTTTGCTTCTTCTGTCTGGTTACATCTCTAGGGTTGTCCCAAGCCTTCTACGTTCAATGATTTTTTCGGGTTGGTTAGCTAATTTTCATAATTAGGGTCCCTCTTTTGAAGTTGCACGAAAGCTCCTTTGCAAAATTCTTATTGATTATTGGCAAATATGGGAAACCAGAAATCCTATTCCCCACCCCGATTAGAGTCGTTAGAGTTTCTACTAGGTTTTGGTTAAATCTTCATCTTCATCGTATCCCTTTTTTAAGGGGTCCTATACTCAGGCGTCCAACTTTTCAATCAATCTTCATTAGTGCTTTCTTCCTCCTTTCTCCTATTTCCCCACGTATTAGATTCAATTATACTGGACCGGCTCTATTTGTGAATTCACTTTATAATTAAGTTTTATTTTCTTTCTAACGAAAAATCAATAAAAAGAATCATATGAATTTATAAATGCGAGATGGTAATTGGTCAATATGCTAGTGGTGAGGATTGTGGTGGTGACGGCAGAGGTGATGGTGGGTGGCGCGCACTACAGAGATGTGATGGATGACAGTGCCTGCGGCCATTGTGTTGGTGGTAGACATATATTAAATAAATATTAAGTTAAGGTATTTTAGTAGCGTAACATATTATTCTCACTAAATAATTAACTTGCACCAAGGTTAAATGAGCTAAAAAAAAACAATGAAGATATTGTTAGGGGTGGATTTTTTTGCTAAATTGCCGTGCCAACCGAATTGCCAACCATGCCATGCCGATTTTGTGCCAAATTTTTTGCGTCAATCGGTAATGGTACGGTAATGTACCGTACCGAAATTTCATGGTACGGTATTGGTAATGGATATCATTACCACGGTATTACCGTACCGTACCGAAAATAAAATAAAATATATAATTTATAAATTATATAACACATGCATACTATTCCAATAATTTGAAAATAAAACCCTACTTATATTAGCATTGTTGTTGGTGACTTTGATCTCTTGAAATTGTAGAAATCAAATACAAAAAAGTTCCTAATTCTTTCACCAATACTTTGATGAAAGCGGATCATGCTCGACTATGTACAGGAAGATTGGTTAAAGCGGATCCTGCTCGACTATGTACATGAGTTTGAATTTTTATCTCTTGAAGATTGGTTAAAGCGGATCATGCTCGACTATGTACATGAGTTTGAATTTTGAATTTTTATTTTGTAATTTAAAGTGAAATTTGTCTTTTAAGAGAATTAGTTAAGCTACAACAAACACTACAAAAGAAGTGGAGTGGAGTGGGATAAAATCCTTGTCCTCGTCAGCTATACATACGCTTTTGAATTATTACAATAGCTAGTTGCACCATCTTTTTATAATACCAAGTCTCAAGGCCTCCTCACTAGTGAAGCCATAAGGCAGTCTTGCCACAACATCTTGAATCATACACTCTTTGACACTTGATATGCTTGCATGGCAAACTTGTAACCCAAGTCCCTTGAGTGCATTCATCAATCTAGCATAAGGGTAGTCTTGATCCGGACACTGAACTCGAATCATGGCTTGATTTGATCTCAATATCTTCACATCCAGTTCCAAAACACCAGCTCCTCTAACATTATCTATATTATTATCCTTCGAAGTATTATTATTGCTAGTTGAACATTGATGATTTTGATTGGTTATGGAGCTGGTGCTTTGGCTAGCCAGTAGGGTTTTTTGGGTTGGTTGTGCATGGATTTTGGCCTCCAATTCGTCAACCTTACCTTTGAGCTGGTTGATGTATGCCACGGCATCAGCAAGCAAAGAGGATCTGTCCATTTTTGACACATTGGGAACAACTGAACGGAGGAGACAGAATCGCTGGTTGAGCTTATCCCTCCTTTGTTTCTCTGCCTCAACATGGCTCAGCAGTTGTGATTCTCTACGTGTAGCTGCATGGTTTGATGATGATGATCTTCCTCTCTTTTTTGATTGAGGGTTCTCTGTAGTCGCAGGGGTGAAATTGCCAAAAGATTCATAAGGTGAGCCTGTTGATGACCCGTCTGTATTGATAATGGGTTCATTTGGTCAAAATGTAATAAAAGATTGGTGTTAGTGAAAAATTAAGGGTTTGAATTAAGAATCCTGTGAATGTTTGGGGCTTAAGGTTTACCAATCTAAGTAAATTATAGTAATAAGAATGCTTTTATTTAAGGAAACTTTAACGAAAAGCTTTCGGTACTGTTCATTTTAACGAAAAAACACATTTTTACACTAAAAAGTCAATCAGGTACTATTCACTTTACCCTTTATTTTGTCCTTATCGTTAAATCTCAAAGTTTTCAAACCCTTTTCATTAGTTTTCCTTTTATTTAAACATTCTACCGACAAATTTTATCAGTACGGAAAAGACTATTCAATACAAATGACTAGTTGATCATATCATTATCATTATTCTTTGGCATGTCCGGCCATTCAATTTATCAACAAATAATTTTATTGACACCGATAATGAAAATATTATTCATATCATTGATAATCACCGATATCATTTATATTCAATTACATATTGTTGATGAAGGAGTTATTATTGACATTAAAAAATGCCATCATGCATTAAAATTTATAAAATCACAAAGAAAAATTCAAGTAGAGAAAAAAAAGTGAATAATGACATATTTTAGAGAGCGCACCCTAAATCTATTTAAATAGCTAGTTGGTGCTTACCTTGTCTGGTGAATTCTTTTTGACCTCCTGAAATCAATCCAATCTTTTCTAGGGGATCAGGAACAAGTAATTTAAATTTGTTGTTGTTGTGGTCGGATCCAAAGAGTGATTTTGATAGGTGCACAAGACCCCAATCTTGCGTGATCACATCCAGAGAAGCCAGTTCAATTACCCCACATGAAGTAGCAATACAAACTAAAGTTTGAATCCCATGCATTCTTGCTTCTTTCACTCTCTCACACTGATAGAACTCAAGCTCATTGTCACCTGCAAGCCAAACAAAGCCACCGGAACAAAATGCACGCCCCAGAATATTATTACTCGCATGGCCTGCAGAAAATGATTGGGTAAAAGAAACGCTGTAAAAGTAAAACCGATCAGAGTCAGTGACATCGTATCCATGATTATTATCCACCAGCATGTCTTCAACATCATGAAAAAACCCTAACTCAACCTCCCTGTTAACTACCACCTTCTTGTTGTACCCAAATTTGGGCTGGTAATTATTGGTCGGTCTGTTACTTCTGCTGTCGGATGCCGCGTGATCCTTAGGGTTTGAGAAATGGCCACCGGCCCATGATAAAGCAACTTGGTCGGTAATGCTGTCTTCGGAGGCTTGCCAGAAAATTGAATAGACCCAGCATTCAGGCCTGTTCTGAACTATGAATTGGAGGCGTTGTTGAAATGTGGAGAGTGAGTGGTCTTGACAGAAACTGGGTGAAGAACAAGAGGATATAATCTCTTCCATGGCTATGATCTCCAGTCTATCGGTTTTGTAACTTGTGCGTATCGCCTACCTGAAGTGGATAACTCTCTTCCTTGGCTTACTATATATAGACTGAATGCACCGCAAGAAAAGTGAGCTTAAGACACGAGAGAGAAATCGTGTCTTCTTCCCTCGATAGACACGACATGCAGTGGTCAAAACCATTAGCCAAGCTGCAGTTACCATTTTAGGGCAGGTGGCTTTTGCTTTTGGGGTGGCCATCGCTTGAAATGCCACCTTTGTATTTGTATGAGACGCAACTTGGTTCACAGACCTATGGGCCCAAAACTATCTTCTAAAACCAATTTTTTTTTTCTTCTGATTCTTCCTGCGACCAAATGAATAGATAAAGCCATTTAGTAGTACTGCGAATAAAGAATAACCATGCCATCATTCATGTGTTTTCCAAGGGGAAAAATAAACATAAATATATAAGCCTTGAATTCTGTTTGTGCTCAAATTTGTCCAAATTCGCTAATCTAAATTTAAAGCCAAATTATAACTTTTTATATTCTGGCTAGCATCAAGTCTTGCTTTGGCAATAATGAAGGAAACAATCTTATTTTTTGTATCGGAGAGAAAATATTTTAGGCGGTGAAAGATTTTGTGCCAAATTCTTTATATAATCAATTTAATTGCAGCTCTTTCCCATCGCAAGTGAAGGGGGGCGGGGCGGGGTGAAATGTTCATCAAGTGGCTTTAATCCCTTAAATAAAGGATGCAAATGCAACGGGAAGGAATCACCCAAACAATCGAACAAATACTCGATCTCTCAAAACCAACAACTGCACCGTTACATTCACTTTTCCATTTCAAAGCTTTATCCAATATTGCAAGCTCTTTCATCTTTTAATCCATCATAGTTTTGTTGTCTTTACAAGTAATCCTCTTTAAATACCTCCTTGTAATAGTTACTAGCATTTCAATACAAGTTCTCTCTTTGAATTATTGTTGTCATTTCAATACAAAGCACTTGAGAAAATTCTCTCTCTTTGAATCATAGTTGAACTCTTTATGTCAAGGCTTTAATTCACCATATACATTTTGTGATTTATTTCTCTACATAAGTAAAGTCGTCAACATTCAATGCAAAGAAAGAAGCTAAGTTGAGTCACTCCCACTCAATGGTACAATCATTTGGTTAGAAGTCCTATAGCGCAATCTTTATCACTCAAAACTCGTCTACTAACGATCGATAACTACTAACTAGTAGTGGCACGCTTGCAATCTCCAATTTTATGTTCAAGTAAATTCTTGGCCTACCTACGTGGCCCATGACGAATTTAGAGGGCGGACATTTTGGCACTCATGTGGAATTAGATCATGAACAATTCTAAAGTACATGGCTTCCCTCAACATACTTTCGACGACTACGTCCCGAGGTATATATGAAAGGGAAGACGATGGTGATGAATGGTTTAGTCAAGGCTATGGCCAAAATTACATAGATCCAACCTATCAGATGCCAACTTATGACTATCCGGATTGAGGGCTCTCAAGTCACACGAAATATGATGGTTGGCCTACTTATGGCTATAATCAAAATTGTTATCAATATAATAATAATCTTGGAGATTAAGTAGACTTATGGCTATCCGGATTGAGGGCTCTCAAGTCACACGAAATATGATGGTTGGCCTACTTATGGCTATAATCAAAATTGTTATCAATATAATAATAACTTGGAGATTAGCCTATTTATGGCTATGAGGAAAGTTATTATATATATTCTTTTAATAACTATCTCATTCATGAAAATTATGATAAACCAACAAATCTCAGCCACACATCTTACACATTCTAATTCGTTTTTAAGAACATAATATTTCATCTAATCAACTGCGACTAAGTTTTAGCTAAATAAAATCTCATGCTAGCAAAAGATTTATTAGTTACAATCTCACATAATCTCTAATATTAAAAAGCCAGAATTAAGTGTAAAATGCAAACAAATCTCTACTCGTTAATAGCCATTACAACCTATAATATGTAACACTCATAATGTGTGTGGTAAAATCTTCAAATTAATAACTTATAATACGTTGACATGTGTAAAATAAATAAAACTAATAATTAAACTACATATGGTTGGGTTCAGTTTGAATTTGGACGGTTTCAAAAGTATGTAAGCTGAACCAAACCAAAAAGAAATCACAGTTCGGTTCGGTTTTTAAATTATTTAATTTTTTTTATTTGTCAAAACCAAACCGATCATAGTAGTTTGGATTAGTCAGTTCGATCGGTATAATGCCGACTTCTATATTAGGCACAGTTAATATTATTGAATACTAATAAGTGTATCCAAGTATTACTTCTCTCATACCTTTAGTTTGCAATCCCACAACTTTCATGAGAGAAACACTTTTCAACGCACTCAGGACTAGAATCGGCACACTACATGTCATAATACAAGTGAATAAACATTAATATATTTTTGTTCACTTATATTATAACACGTGATGTACCAAACTGGTGTTCAGAGTACACAAAAAAATCTCTCCGCGTAGGTAAATCCTTCTTTTCAAACGGAACAAAATTCCTAACAGGCATCAAACCTCACCTCATGCACCGTGATTCAATGATTCACAAACTCTTCGTGCGCTTTCATAAGCGGAATTAGAATGGGAGGAATGAGAATTGCACTCATTCCAAGTGATTTAAATATATATTTATCCAAAACTTGGGATGAAAATATATGTCGGACCCACATAAAATGGGAAATCGGACTCCATTTTTCCTGGAATCAACTTTTTCTACCCAAAATACCCTTATATCCTTCTTCCTTCCCCCTCTTATCTCTTCTTTTCTTTGTCTCTGTTTCTGCTACTACAAAACAACTTTACCCCTCTAACAACTCCCTTCCACCTCTGTTTTTGCTACTACAAAACAACTTCACCCCTCTAACAACGTCCTAATTGGGAAGATTATGCAGGTTTGATGGCTACTGATGGACAAACCTTCAACTGAGTATCCCTTAATGGTCAATCTCCTGGAATTTTTGGGAGCTGTATTGGGTTCTAAATTGAGTTTCTGTTTGACTGGCTCTGAGTTTTTACTTCTATTTTCCATTATTAATAGAGCTTGCCGCTCATTAATAAAGCTAAACTTTTGGATGAGAGCCTGGTGGAAAAAGACGACCTAGGCAGCAAAAACAAACAAAAGAAAAACCTTAACCTCAAGCAGCATAAACCAAGCTGCCGCCGCCGCCGCTAATCACATCCTCAGAGGAAGCCAAACTTCGTACTAAGAAAAAAGACACCAGATCCAAGTCCTCATCCATGAGTCTTTGGAAATATATACAAACAAAGTAGCTTATGAATACAAAGTGGGCTAAGAGGGTATGTAAAATACCCTTACTGTGGTAGAGGCTGCATAACATTTGGCCTCGATGGGGATTCGGCATGCCAATTGGAGGTGGGGAAATGAGCATGAGATCCAATTTCCATTCGGGGTAAGGGAGAATCCTATACCTTTCTAATCCACCGTTCCATCTTTTTGCTATATGCCTTTTGGTAAGTTGGATTTTTTTTTTTTTTTTTTTTTTTTTTTTTTCTGGTGTGGGGTGGGGAAGGTTCGTACCAACAAATTTATCAACAATCAAGTATTTATTAAGGCTTTGGACAAAAAAAAAAGTATTTTATTAAAGCTGTTCCTAGCATTTGGAAATTTGTTTCGGGAATGAAATTAATTGTATTATTAATTTGTTAAATAAAATTCATAATTTGTTTTCGTACAAGGATATTTTAGTAATTAAATTATTTTTAATTCTGATGCAAGCGAATTAGTGAACAACTAATACAAAATTTGCATCATTCTCAATCCGATTCCAAATAATTTAATAAACATCTTCTACAAGAATTTAATTTTTATTCCAACCTGTTAATCTATTACTACTTCTCAATTTAGTTCTCTTTAATCTGATTACGAATTAATAAACATTAATTTAATACAACAATTCCCTGCCCTTTTCAATTGGACCGCCAATTCATCGGCCCCACCCTTTTAAACAAACCGCACGCGTGTCAACCGATGTCTGCAAGTCACGTGCGACGCTCCACCTGCTTCCCTCTCATTGATTTCCCTTCGGCTTCCCTCTGTTTACGCTGACGGAAGTCCAACTCGAATTTTTATGGCAACCAGAAATTCCGCACCCATTAAATTCCCCAAAAATCTTCCTACAAAGTCCATCTGATCGCTTCCTCGGAAGTCCTCAATTCCGCCAGATGCTCCCGGCTCTAGCTCCTCCGACTCCATCGTGATCGCGCGAAATCTCCAGACCGCTGAGATTTTGAGGTGAGAACTTTTTCTTTGATTTGTAGCTCAGGTTTCGTATTTTTGCGATTTAATTTTGTATCCTATGTGATAGTTGTGGTTAGATTAGCTTTTGTAGAAAATTCACGCTGTGATATTTGTGTTTGGATGGTAAGAAAATGAGAGAAAAGGAAAATTACGGAAATTCTCGATCACTGAAGTTACTGAACTGATTTTGTATCTCCGATTGAGTAAGAAACACTAATTGCACCTGGGTTTTGTTTCGAATTTGCTAAATACACCCAACCCGCCATCCGATTGCAGGAGGTTTACCACCCGATGGGGGACACATCGCGTAGAATCCCTTCAGAAGCCAATTTGGTTATGAGTGGAAAGGGGAAGTCGCAGAATCATATAGTCGCTTCTCGTTCCAAGGGCACTCTGCGGGATGTAGCGTCGCTTCGAATTGGGAATGGCGTGGTGAGCCAGGCCGCGTGGTTTCTGCTCAAAATGGCTGCATTGGAGACAGTAAGGCGGTTCTCAAGGGCCAAATGCCCGTGGGTATGGCGTGGCTTCCAGGCTTTGCAATTTCTGTGTTACCCTCCATTCAAATGGCTTCGAAGATTTGCGCCCTTCAAGGCTTTGGTCAATGGCATGCAGGTTTGGTCATACAAATTCTTCAAGATTTTTTAAGTTGTAACCATATTTTAAACAGTCATATGGATGTATATACATTACTTATACACAACCCACCTGTCACCTCCCTTCCAAAGGGCAAAGAAAAGGCAAACAAAAATAAGAACCCAACAAAGGTCTTCTAGGATTTACATTACGTCTTCGCATTCTTGCTTTTTTGGGTATTTAGATGTAAATTTGATTGCCAAACTTTTAGACATGTATCATTATGAGGGAAATTTGTTGATCAAAAGTTTTTTGCTTCCAGGTAGTTTCGAAACCATTACTAGTGCTTTCCATTGCAACGACATTCTCTGATGAAGCAGAGCTCTTTAATAGAACCTCTGATGGCATCAACAATTCTGATGCAAACATAGATGTGCAGTCAGAAGTGTTGTCTGAGTGTATTAACGATTCTACTTTGGATCCAAGGTAATAAGACAAATGAGGCTTTTGTTGTTGGCATCTGATGCATTATGTGACACAACTCGTCAATTCATTATTTGAGAGTGCTATAAGATGAACATTTTCGATAAACAATTATACAAGTTCAAGTTTTCCTGGAAGTATGTAGTTCCATTACATCTTCTAGATTTGGTCAGTTGGATTTGTGGATATAAGAATTGTGTTTTCTAAATAATTTTTCATCTAAAATGCCCAAAAGCAATGGTAGTTGTTCACCTTTACGGCTTTATGTAATGTGCAGGGCTCCTGATCAATTTCCTCAAAATGTAGAACCTGAAATGTGGTTGGTAGAACTCCATAAAGAGCTTGAAAGACAAGGGATTAGCTTGCCAGAAAGGTGATTTCGTTTGTCAAAAATTCCAACTGTACATATAACGTTTAGTAATATTCAGATTTAAATACGATCATAATATATTTTATTTTATTATCTTTCTTTCTCTTAATAGTTTGTTGATATCAAACCGTGCATATGACATTTGTATGCCTCCAGAATATCTTTTTGTATGTCTTTTTACATATTTGGCTTTATGCTCAAATGAAACGGTGGAGTAGGGTTGAGGTTTATCGAAGTTACAAATTTCATCAGGAAAAAAGAAAAAAAACTACATACGGGTATCATTTCTATATTTGTATGGATTTATCTTACTCTTTTTATTTTGTAGTCTTGTGATGAAGTGTATCCACCAGCATCAATATCTTTTATCCATTGCAATGCGTATCAGAAAAAAGAAAAAAAAACCTGTTATAATTACTTCCCAGTTGGATTGTCCTCCACTCTGCAAATTTTTGTGTTTACAACAAGAGCACTGAAAGTACAAATCCTATAATTACTTTTTCTGCTTCCTATCATCTAGACAATAATATTAGATCATTAAAATTTTTGTGATATTGTAATATTAGATAATTAAATTTTTGTGATATTATTTCATTCCTTTTCTTTGGCGGCAAAACTTTCTCCTGCATCCCTTTGTGAATGTTGTTTTCTACATTTCTCTCAAGAAAGAGTCAAAGACCTAACCTTTTTGTTCCGTTCTACAAGGTCTCACCTAATGTTTTCTTGTACATGCCTGTATATATGAACTTCTTTGCTTTTTGTTGCAGCGAAACATGACATGCTAATGTTTATGCAGAATTGATAAGGAGGAACTTCGTAGGTTTTACACTGCTGCGAACGGAGACTTCTCTTGCTTGCTATCATCAGTAAAGAAGACAATCCGTTGGAGGGAGACTTATGGAATACTTTCAGTACAGGAGCTTGAGTCATGGTCAAATGTGGTTTTCTGGCATGGATTTGATGTTAAACACCGACCTTGCCTCATAGTACGACTTGGGCTAGGTTGCACTAACTTGCCATCTCATGATAGACCTCGCTTTGCTCAAGCAATTAGTATGTTCATTTGGTCCCTATGTTACTTTTTTTTGTTTCTATCCATAAAACCTCTAGAGCCACTACTATTGTTGTAAGATGGATGTGACCAGACCTACTACGACTCACTCTCGTGAATCTGTAATTTGCATTAAGAAAAGGCCTGTCTATTTCATTCAATGAACTGTAAGGCTTGATTTTTGCAAATAGGTAGCATTATTGCATTAGCTAGCACTATATTAGAATTTTCTATTGTTGTGATCATGCTTGATTAGTTATTTCGGTTTCATCAAGTGTGCAATCCTCAAATTCCTTGGTGCTCACAAGGAAGCCAATTTCTCACTCTAGATATGGTTTAAATGAAGTCTTAAGTAGTTTATTTTCTTTCCTGTCTTGAAGAATATATCATATATGTCTTTTCTCATTTTTATTTTTGTACTCATGACATCACCTTTGAATGAAATGTTCTGACAGCAATCAATGATCGTACCTGCAGTTTCCCAAGTAGAGCATGGAGTCTATCATTTGCTTGATGCCACCAATGCTCAAATTACAGTTGTAGTAGATTGTGAAGGTTTATCGCCGTTGAAAATTCCCATGCAAGTTATGAGGACCTGTTCTTCTCTTTTGCAAGATCACTTCCCCAACCGTCTTGGCTGTCTGTTTGTTATTCGGCTTCCTCCAATGCTTCGTGTTATTGCCCAAACCTTTATTCAAGTAAGTCTATTACACGCTGATTTAGGATCTGAATCTTTGATTTACAAGCTTTGTAGATTCTCTTTGCTTGTATAAAGTTCTAGTTATGATTTTATTAGTTTCAAATTCGGCACTCACTTGCATCAGCAATGCATTTATGATGAAACATGCACATATGGTGGCTTGTCAGATTTTGAAACCTAATACTCGAGAGAAGTTGAGAATTGAAGGTGAGAGGTACCAGAAGATTCTCTCTGAGTACCTTGAGGCACTTCCATTTTATCTTGGTGGCAATTGCCTGTGCAAAATATGTACAGAGGTGCAGCATCCTCGCCCAAATGAAGTTATCAAGACAGAGCTGAGAGCAAATTTGCTCGAGGGTCAGAATCTGCTTCCAGCCCATCCAACGTATGAGATTGCGGTTGACCCGGAAGGTAACTGGGAGCAGTTGGTGAGGACTGCCATAATTGGTCTCCTTATGGTATGGGTTTCCATAGCATTCCTGTCTTTAATCTTTGATCCTGAAAGCCGTCCCTTTCCCTTTACATTTCAGTGAGGTAAGACCAAAAGAGCAGACAAGCTTCCTTTTCTTCTCTATTTTCTTGGCACTTAGTTCTTCTCCAAAGTGTGTATGCTATAAGTTTTCCATGTCATATATTAGTTGAGTAGTTCGGTTGGAGAAGCTGTATAATTAGTATATCACAAACTTTCTATATTTGTCACTACTTGATTATGCTTTAATGTGTAGCAGTTGAGCAACACTTGACCGTGTTAGTGTGATAATTGTCTATGAAAAGTACATTGCATCCAATAATTTTATATCAATATTTATCGTTGAGGGCGAATTTGCGCCTAATGTTTCTTGCAGTCTTACCTGGACTTTCACTTTCGTCCCTATATTTTTTCTTGCTTGTAGTTTCGTTTAGTTTCGTTTGGTCCCTATGTTTTCACTTGCATTTTCGTTTAGTTTAGTTCAATCCGTCAACTAAGTTGATTATCCATCTAGTTTTGTGCACATCTTTGCAATTTTATATGTTTGTTTTTGCTTAAGACTTGGAGCACATTATTTAAGAATTATAGATCTAATTTCAGTTTTGATTCACATGCTCATAGGTGATATGGGTTCAAAGTACTGGTTGACTTGATGAAGGAGTTAGATGTGGTTTTTATGAAAGGGAGCCCAACTGACAATCTTTATAAAATTCTACAGGACCACTAAATTTGTTTTCTTAAAGGCAGCCTAATGACTTTGCCCACAAGATTGGAGCAATGAATAGCCCACTAATCTAGGCTCACTAATGCGTGAGTGAATTAAACGCTTATAGAAATGCTAAGAAGACTATCTTAAAGTGAGGCTCGTAAAATCGATGAGTCAATACTATTTTACTTTCATTGAAATTAGCAGTGAGTGATGATATCTGTCTTTATTAGGTCATGTTTGTTTCACCTTTGCTAGAATTGAATTATTGATGTTTTTAATACTTTAACTTAAGTCATAAATCTTCAGTATTGCTCAATTTCATGTCTATATGTATATAGTGAACTTTTATTGGCATTCTGAAAATTTCGTTTTACACTTTAAACTTTTTATAATTAGAAAGAAAAATACACTTATGAAAAATATAAAATGAGTTTTTTAAAGTGCTAATAATAGTTTCCTATATACTTTTTTTTTTTATATATCTTCTTTGTATTTCTGGTATGTGGAAAAAGGGGCCCACATGCACTATATTAGTTTATTTAAAGGAAAACTAATGAAAAAACTTTGAAAAATTTGAGTTTTAATGAAGATGACAAAAATGAGTTGTAAGTGAATAGTATTATAATTGATTTTTTAGAGTAAAAATGTGATTTTTCGTTAAAATGAACAGTATCAGGAGTGTTTGCTGTTTGGTTAAAACTCCCTTTATTTAATATAGGACATGCACTATTAGTTGGTACCACTAGAAATTAATATTATTCCAGTCTACCAAAATTGTGTTTGTACGGACTAGTGACAAATTGTTGTTGCACTCCATGATCAGAATGATTATTGATGTCGTCGTATTTGCACGAACTATTTACAATTATTTGGGCACATCGTTGTCCACATTATCAACAGTGTTGTTACACTTACCATCTCTAAACTGTTTTTGCATGAATTATCAAAAATTGTTTTGCATGTCGTTGTGCACATTTTCAAAAAATGGAATTGCAACTGTTACTAGAAATACTTGCAAGAAGTGTTTTTTAACAGTTAGCCGACAGTTGTTTCACCCCTCTGTGGAAAAGGCTTAAAATTGTTACACACGCATTGGAGAAAGACAACCATCAACGGTTACATAATACTGCTCGATAATCAAGTGTACTGAGTTGATTCCTCGTTTTCATCTTTCAAAGAAGAAAAAATGTGACTTCGTTAATCTGTCGCACTTGAAATGTCACATAGCCGATGAAGAAATTTAGTATGAAATAAAATAGTTGTTCATTCAATTAGCACCTCGAAATAATATCATAATAGATTTAATAAGGGTAAATTACATAGTAGCCCTTCAGGTTTGAGGTCTATTACAACCTCATACAACATCTTTAAAACATTTCACTTTCATACCTCACGTATTATTTTATTTCAAAATAATACCTCCGTTACATTTTATATCCATTGATCCGTTAAGTGTCAGCCACATTTATACCACGTGGCAAAAAAAATAATTTTTTACCCCCCCCACGCGGCGAAGAACTCAACAACCCCCCTTCCCCCGCGAAACCCATATGCCATTATCCTCACTCAGCAACCCCCCCTTCCCCGCGAAACCCATATGCCATTATCCTCCCTTGAACCTCCCCCCCCCCCCCCCCCCCCCCCCCATGCGGCGAAGAACTCAGCAAACGCCCTGCGCAAAACCCATATGCCATTATCCCCCCTTGAACCCAGATCGCATAACACCCCCCCCCCCCCCCACACGGCGACCCCCCCACACGGCGAAGAACTCAGCAACCCCATCGTCCCATCCTCCACTGCTACGCTGTAACGCCCCGGACCTGGGGTCGGTAATAAGAACTCGAACCCGAATCCGAAACGTAAGTTAAAAGCTAAACAAATAAAAGGAAATTGACACGGGTTGGAAAAATAAATTTCTCTTATTAAAATAACTCCAAAATCCTTACATGTACAAAAGTAATAAATTAAAATCCTTAAACTTCTCCTCAATCACAACCTCAGCTCTTCCAACACCTGTCTTGCCAAATAACTCATCTGTAAAACAATAGGTGAGGAGTGAGCAACAACCACGGTCGCTCAGTGAGTAGAATATATAATATGCCAGTCAAGCTTGTCATTTTAATCACTCTAGAAAATACAGTAATAATATCAAAGCTTTAGCCACATAATTTCATATCACATCATCCCTTTACGTGTCCATTATATCCTTCATAAATTGTAACTCACCACGTGACCCCTATTGGCCATTCCGCCCTAATGTCCCCGTGTGCAGTTTACATTTATCCCTCGGATTAATGCAACACTAAAGTTCTCATGCTCCATGAACATCTCAAACAATGCACTGACCATATATATAATAACTCTGAAAGTATTTCACAAAATCCAACATGCTTGACTTGAAATAGATAGGTATTTGTAAATAGATCAAAACCCACGATAGTTCGTGGTTTTCATTTATCAGAAAATAAGAAATAATTTGCAACACATTATATAAACCACTCACGTCGATAATCCAAGCTTTGGCAAGACAACCCAACTAACTATCTCCACACACCTCAAACCTAGCTCGCTATCTCTCTCTCTAAACATATATAATATATATACACACACGTATATACATAGATATATACTATATATACATCTCTCCTACGTAATGCATGCATTGCATGCTTCTGTGGTTTCAAAATAATGGAGCCCTTGCTCCTATTTATAGGGAAAAAGGTGATGATTGAAATCTAAACCTAGACCTTCCACCACATGCTTCATAGCTTAGACTACTCAGCTATATAGACTGCTTATAAAGCAATCTAAAACCACCACGGACAGCCACCTGCAGTCATAGACTCTCCACCACACCCGTAGCTCCTCCACCTCCTGCTTATGGTTTCCACCGTTTCCCAATACTTTGACAGCTCCTACTTGTTAAAGTATGAGTCACAAACACACTTGTCTATTGTATGAAACCGTAATGACACCTCCAGCTTAATCCTTCCAACTTAAAAGCTTAGTCATCATGCCACCTCCTAATATAATGATGGCAATGTATAGGTTGAGAAAGTTCTACTCTGTCATGGAAATGTGTATAGTATTTGCTCCACCTCAAACAACTACAATTCTCTCGTGCTAATACAAGTACTTGCTTATTTGTAAAAAATGGCAACACTAAATCCAACTAACTAATTCACCTAACTAATATATAAACTCATCAAAAAAATAAAAATAAAAATACGGGATCTCACAATCTACCCTCCTTAAAATAAATTTCGTCCTCGAAATTTACTAAACTTCAATCCCAACCTACAAAGACAAACTAAGGCCACAAGTCCAAGGGTATCTAATCCCCGGAGCTCTGATACCATTTGTAACGCCCCGGACCTGGGGTCGGTAATAAGAACTCGAACCCGAATCCGAAACGTAAGTTAAAAGCTAAACAAATAAAAGGAAATTGACACGGGTTGGAAAAATAAATTTCTCTTATTAAAATAACTCCAAAATCCTTACATGTACAAAAGTAATAAATTAAAATCCTTAAACTTCTCCTCAATCACAACCTCAGCTCTTCCAACACCTGTCTTGCCAAATAACTCATCTGTAAAACAATAGGTGAGGAGTGAGCAACAACCACGGTCGCTCAGTGAGTAGAATATATAATATGCCAGTCAAGCTTGTCATTTTAATCACTCTAGAAAATACAGTAATAATATCAAAGCTTTAGCCACATAATTTCATATCACATCATCCCTTTACGTGTCCATTATATCCTTCATAAATTGTAACTCACCACGTGACCCCTATTGGCCATTCCGCCCTAATGTCCCCGTGTGCAGTTTACATTTATCCCTCGGATTAATGCAACACTAAAGTTCTCATGCTCCATGAACATCTCAAACAATGCACTGACCATATATATAATAACTCTGAAAGTATTTCACAAAATCCAACATGCTTGACTTGAAATAGATAGGTATTTGTAAATAGATCAAAACCCACGATAGTTCGTGGTTTTCATTTATCAGAAAATAAGAAATAATTTGCAACACATTATATAAACCACTCACGTCGATAATCCAAGCTTTGGCAAGACAACCCAACTACCTATCTCCACACACCTCAAACCTAGCTCGCTATCTCTCTCTCTAAACATATATAATATATATACACACACGTATATACATAGATATATACTATATATACATCTCTCCTACGTAATGCATGCATTGCATGCTTCTGTGGTTTCAAAATAATGGAGCCCTTGCTCCTATTTATAGGGAAAAAGGTGATGATTGAAATCTAAACCTAGACCTTCCACCACATGCTTCATAGCTTAGACTACTCAGCTATATAGACTGCTTATAAAGCAATCTAAAACCACCACGGACAGCCACCTGCAGTCATAGACTCTCCACCACACCCGTAGCTCCTCCACCTCCTGCTTATGGTTTCCACCGTTTCCCAATACTTTGACAGCTCCTACTTGTTAAAGTATGAGTCACAAACACACTTGTCTATTGTATGAAACCGTAATGACACCTCCAGCTTAATCCTTCCAACTTAAAAGCTTAGTCATCATGCCACCTCCTAATATAATGATGGCAATGTATAGGTTGAGAAAGTTCTACTCTGTCATGGAAATGTGTATAGTATTTGCTCCACCTCAAACAACTACAATTCTCTCGTGCTAATACAAGTACTTGCTTATTTGTAAAAAATGGCAACACTAAATCCAACTAACTAATTCACCTAACTAATATATAAACTCATCAAAAAAATAAAAATAAAAATACGGGATCTCACATACGCACACCCATCCGAGCCCAACCTGCAACCCAGAAAGAAGAAGGAAAAAAAAAAACCCAACGCACCTACCCTCGCACGCATCCTCTTCCCTCCTCTACACACCTCACTCCTTAAATCCACTCATTGGGGAAGACGAGATCTGGGTTGCAGGGAAAGGGAGATGGATTTTTTATTTTTTCTTTTCATTTCTGGGTTGCAGGTAGTGGGTGCGAATAAGGAGGTGGAGGATGGGTGCACGGTAGGTTTGGGGAAGACAGGAGGGAGAAGAAAGGTGGGTCAGGGAAGATGAAGATGAGTGTTTTTTTTTTCCTCTCCTCTTCTTCTTTTGGGTTGCAGATTGGGTGGGGGTTGCAAGTTCTGCTTTTGTTTACGGTTTTTTTTTTTTTTAATTTAAATTTAGAAGATTCAGGGGTTTTTTTAAAAAAAAATTAAAATTTATTTATTTTTGCCACATGGCATACATTTGGCAGCCATGTGACACAAATGTGGCAGCCAAGTCAGCACTTAACGGATTCATGGATGGAAAATGTAACAGATGTATTATTTTGAAATCAAATAATATGTGAGGTATGAAAGTGAAATGTTTTAAAGATGTTGTATGGGGTTGTAATAGACCTCAAACCTGAAGGGCTACTATATAATTTACCCATTTAATAATGTCCCATGAAAAGCAACTGATTGGTAACTAATGGGCGCTTATGTGGGAGCACTTCTTTGAACAGCACGAGCACGTCCTCTGGCATCCCTTCTATTTGCGCTTATGGCTCTATACCCCAATCCAACTTGCTCTGGCCATCGATCATTCATTTTTAAGGAAAACTAATGAAAAGAGTTTAAAAACTTTGAGTTTGTAAAAGGTAAAATGAATAGTACTATAATTAACTTTTTAATGTTCAAATATGATTTTTCGTTAAAGTGAACAGTACCGCGATTTTTTTATTAAAACTCTCCTTTTTATCCTTCGGGAGCAGTATGTGTACGTGAGACCATTTGGGCGTCTCTGCTTTTGACTGATAGAAATCAACCCCCTTTTGTCCATCTTGAAACTCCAAAAAATAACAATTGAAAAAGCTGTTCTTTTTTAAATCTGGCATGGGCGTGGGCTAGAGGACAACCCTCAAACGCCCAAACCAACCAAAATTTATTAGAAAAGACAAAAGTACAACGAGGGGGACATAAATAAAACAAATATCACAAAAGGAATTGTTTCAGTGATCGTTGCTTTTGCATGGATTATCGACGACTGTTATAAAATCGATAGTTTTTCTATAACTGCAGATCAACTGCCCTTGAAATGGAAAAGAAGAAATGTTTAGTACTGGTTTGGTACTGAAGTGTTTTTATAAAAAATGGGTATTAAAAAAAGCTAAGCTCAAAAAGATATTTGGTAAACACTTATTTTCACAATTTTGGATTAAAAAAAACTGAAAACGAGAAGTAGCAAAAATGAGCTTATTCTCACAGCACAGCAAAAGCAGTTTTTTTTTCAAAGCACAGCAATATCAAACCAGCCCTTACTCTAAGCAACACTTGCCATACTTGTTAACGCTCAAAACTGGTGAGGTCACAAAGACCAGATTGGTCATGTGTCGGTCCTTGGTGGGCTCGGGGTTCGTAAATAATAAGAACTCTACAATAATGTTTAGGGTTCATCCTTCAAAACTGAGCTACATCCATTGAGTCTCTGATATATACTAAATAAAAAAGCTACAAATAGCGTTCGATTGAACATTGTCTCTTTTTTCTCTCAATTGTCAATTTGTCCGACCCCTTTAAGGAGTATTCGTCCTTCTTATATAGACCCTTAATAAGCCCCCAGTACTTCAGCCCAAACCTTCACCGCATTTGCATTTAATGGCTGAATACATAGTTTGACATGCTAGTTGTTCCTCCACTCTTTAAAAGTGGCAACAAAGTGACATTTGTGCATGTTCCTTGCATACTTCCTACTTTCTTTGGACAATGCATGCCGACCGCCTTGCTCGGCTTTAGAATAGGTGGAAACCTGTACTCGAGCACGTTATCTGTCAGCTTTTATGTCCTTCATAGGCTTCTGTTCTCTTGGGTAGCCTTCACGTGGCCTGAGTAGGCGTGCATCTCTGTTCCTAAGACCTTGTGCTCTTAAGCTGTCAGTACAACAACTTGTCATTCAGCAGTCATAAAGCACTTTAGGGAAGCGTTCGGCCTAGTTGCTGATAGGCAATCTAGATTATCGAGTGGTCTTCTATAGCGCTTGAGGTTGTCCTCCCAATCTCGTCAGGCGATGGCCTTCCTTTGAGCCGGTGTTACTTGGGCCTCTCAGGGTTGGAAATGACCTTGCGTTAACATTTGTAGACCAAATCTACAAATATTTCCCTATTTTTAGTTCTTTTTCTTCTTTCAGCTCCACAAAATGTTTGATTCAATTACTTTTTTCCTTTTTTTTCACATCTCCTAACCAAAATTAGATGGTTTGACTGATGGCTATTGTAACGCCCCAACCCTGAAATATTTATTTTCGGGGATTAGTTTTGTGAATAGGCCCAAACTAAGAATTTGTTAAATTTATTTTCAATAATTTTGTTCCTCTAAGTCAATAATTTAAAACCTTACAAGCTAAACATATTTTCTTAAATATGAAAAGCATGTATTAACTTAACAATTTAAGTCACTATTACTAATTAACATTCTAAGAATAATGTCCTCCATTTCACCTGAAAATCATAGCCATTATCCATTTACCAAAACATTTAGTTTAACTTCCAAACTAGAACCATTTCCTTTTCTAAGGCCAAAATTCCTTTTAAATATTAATCCTCGACTATTTAATCTCACTTATTTTATGGTTGCATCTAACTTCTCGTTAGACTGCCTACATACCTTAAATAGGGATCAAGTCATTCGTAGTTCACAAATTCGATCTATAACTCAATTCCAAAATCATTCAAGTGACTAACAATTTCTAACTAGGTTCAAACAAGTGAATCACACCAAATGCATATCAAGTATAGCTCCAGAACGTCAAAACTAGCTTAAAAATACGGTGTCAGCTCACTGGCCACGTGCCACAGCCAGTGGCAGTCGGCCGCCTTGGCTCGCAAGAAAATTCCACCATTTTTAAAAATTCTC
This sequence comes from Cotoneaster glaucophyllus, assembly GCA_036320875.1. NCBI lineage: Eukaryota > Viridiplantae > Streptophyta > Magnoliopsida > Rosales > Rosaceae > Cotoneaster > Cotoneaster glaucophyllus. Next base: position 9,584,498 of record CM070058.1, on the reverse strand, counting down.
AAAAATTACAGAAATGAAGATCTCAAAGAGTAGAGTAAACTTTATACCTACGGCTAAGTCCAATTTGGCCGGGAAACACCTCAATTTCACCAAAATCCGTACGGAACCCTAGAATGGATGTTCAATGATTCGTCCTCAAATCCACTCCGACGCTCCAACCAATGCTTGGGCTTTGTTTCTAGGTTCCAGGGGAGTGTCCTAGTGGTGGAAATTGAAGGGAATGGTTTCACGATCGATGAATCCCGAGCAAGGATCTCACGGCACCCCGTCAGTTGGTAGTTGAATTTCAACTAAATTTCTACTCCAAATTTAGGTGGAAATGGAATAGGGAAGGTTGGGGAATAGTTTCAAGGTAGTAAATAGCCTCAATCCGCTGTAAAAAGGCCATAATTTCCGGCGGGTTTTGTTGTTTTCCGTCGGGTCTGGTCAAGGTGCCCGATTCCCCCTCTTTCTTCTTCTCTCATTTCCCCTCCTTGCTCTCCCTTTTCATTGGGCAGCCTCCCCTCTTTTTCTCTCCTTTCTTCCTTCATCTATGTCGTCTGTTTACTTCCCTTCTCAATCCCAGCCACACACGTGGCCATTCTTTTGCTCTAGAAAATCTGGAGCCTTATAGACAAGGCCCAATTTACAAAAATGTCCTTAACTTCGATCGTAAATAACTTATTTGTTATAACTCCGTTTCACGAACGGTTTCCGCCCAGGCGTTCGTGAGACCGAGCTCTATTCAAAAATATAAATTATGACCTCAAAAGGTCTACGGATTTTAAATAATTATCTCCCAAATCCCAAACTTCATAACTAGTTTAATTTAAAACTAAACCTAAATGAATTAATATAATTTCTTCAAAAATAACATAAAATCTCATAAATTAAATACGTAAATTATAATGATTTCCGGAAACAAAACTTTAAAATTTCCCAATTCTATTTCCATAACCATAAATTGATTTACTTTCGTTTTTTCTCCGGACACTCACATATTTAAAATTTCAGGATATTACAGCTATATTGAGCGATAGAGGACTAACAGAAGATGGGAAAAAGTGGCGATATGAGAGGATGAGAGAGACAAAGAACAAAGAGGGTGAATTGAGAGTAAGCGAGATATATGGTGGTAGCTAGCTAGTTGTGGGCGTTTTATGGAGGAGTGATGCTGTTTTTTTTCCTCGAAAATGAGCTTTTTCGGAGTAGTACACATGCTCAATGTAAATTAATAAATTATAAGTCGGCGCATGTATAAGGACGAAAAATAGTTAACTTTGCATTAGTTTCGGTTCGTTTCCTTTTTTTTTTTTTTTGGTCGGAAAGAGAATATTCATTAATTAAGAAAATAAATAAAACAACAAAGGACCAAAAAAAAGTGAGCAACAACCCAAAACATCTAGGAGGTCCAACCAAGCTTATGGCCAGCAAAAGAAACAAAGTGTCAAGTCCCGATCCCGACATACGTCTAAGATCGACACATGACGTCAACAAATACCCGTATCTCTAACATACCCCGCCTTTGGGAAATGGCAAAACACAACTTAAGATCCAACTGCGCAATAATTCTTCGTAGATTTTATGACTGCATCTAAATAGGGATCAAGCCATTCCTAGTTCATTGTATCACTACACTCGAATATTCATCACATAAATCATTATGTCCCAACAATATACCACCATGCATATCATGCAATATTTCAAGGAACAAACGATAAAGCACAATCATATTCTCTAGCCATATTTATCAACGAGTCTAATCATAACAATGACAATGATATCCAACATAACAATCCCACATGACGATTAACATTTTCACTTCATCCATCACATAAATCATCATGTTTCCCACATAAAGTCACAATTCATAGCGTGTAACATGTTAAAGAATTAACAATGCACAATATTATTCTCTAGAAACATTGATCAACTAAAATAATCATAATAATAACAATCATATCCAATTCCACAATCATGTCAATTAATCCATTCATGAATCAAGGATGCATGATCTTAGCATTTAACTACGTTAATCAACCAATACGATAACATATCATTTCATGTATTTAATTAAAGAACTCTAAAAACTTCGAAAGAGTCACCCAGACATCCAACGGCTTTTCCCATTCAAACCACCAAGATTCTCAAAAACCATCATTCATATATACATTAAAAACTAGGGCTAGAAGGACACAGTTCGGCCGAAGCCTACATAAGTAACCAAACATGAAGTGGGCCTCCCAAAGTGGATTAACCAAGCAGAGTCACCCCTGAGAAAATAACCAAGTAGGCAGTGAACCCCCAATGCGGATTAACCAAGCAGAGTCACTCATGCAGCTGTTAGGAAGTGATCACTCAACGCGGATATACCAAGCATGATCACCCCTAGAATGCATGTGGTCCCCCAATGCGGATATACCAAGCAGGACCATCAATGTACAACTGCTACATGGTGCAGTAAATTCAACATATAACTTATCAACACCTCGACCTCTATGAGTTACAACGTAGTCACCTACACCATCAACTTCTCAAGGCCATCGCTGATATGTCACACAAGCATATAAGTGATACAACATACTTCTAATAGGATTCTAGGATCACATTGTCATAAAAATAGTCATACACATCATTCGCATTACTAAAAAGATAATTAAACTCACATGTATCACAACCATCATTAGTACACAAGCCAAATCATGTTAATAAACATATGTCTACGGCTAAATATATAAAAATCATATTTCAATAGAAATCACATATATAAAACCAATTCATATTCACAACGGATACTAATATACAAAATTAAGGTAATAACCCTATCCCATATATTCAAGTCACTCTCTAACCAAAGTGGGTCCACTAGACTTCACTTAGTCTCTGGTAGTACCAATTCTAGTATCTAAAATGTTTCGAGACATGTTGACCAAAAGTCAACTCTCGTTCAACGTAGGTCCACAACTTTTCGTAATTCGATCCAAAAGATCCGCACATCAGATTTCAGATCCGTAACTCCTAGAAATCCACATTATGTTTCTAAAATAACATATTAAAATTTCATTACAATCCGACGGTCGGATCTCCGCCAATTTCAAATTCAAGTGGCTATCGATATTTAATTTTACAAACTTAGAAATCCATTTAGGGAAGATCCGTACGTCGGATTCCCGATCCGTAAATTTCTATGATCAATAAATATTATGCTCTATCATGCATTAAGGTTTGGTGACGATCCAACGGTCGGATCGTCAATTCTTATTTTGACCGAGTAAGGTATCGTAATGAAACTAAGTCCAAACAATCAAATTACGTCATACAGATATTAAACATGAACTCAGGGCATCTAATAGTACTTAAAAGACATCATCGGCCCACTAGCCACGCGTCACCGCGGGTGGCGGTTGATGTGAAAATTACTTAACACACAAATTAAACCCTCTTGTTGTCAATTGTAGTAAGTATGCAAGTAGGGATCGTTCTGGACCGGGGATTATGAGGGATTGCTAATCGACTCTAAATTGATTTAAAAACACAAAAACAAAGTTAAAAACGTTTGTATAGACTCAAGGGACTCAAAACAAGTTAAAAACACTTAAAACGGCTTAAAAACACTTTGTGGACAGATTCTAGACACTACGGATGGTTTTGGACGAAAATTGGTTTTAGTTTGACTCAAAACACTTGAAAACACAAAGAAAACAGATTTTAGACACTTTAAAACAAGAAAGTAAAAGGGGGGTTTTGGTTTGGACGAATTTGAAAATAAAACAAAGACTTTGTAAAGTAAACAAGTTTGAAAACGAATTTGAAAACTTTGATGGTTGATGGGCTAGCTAGAGGGTCCTTCTCCACACATGACACATATGCAACACAAATCAACTTCCAGTTATTATCTTTTTAAATTATGAATGACAACGCCCCAGATTAACCGTAAATTGCACTAATTAACCTTCAGATTTTCCTAAGTTCATTGAATTAGATAGAATACGTATCCAACCAAATTATCCTTATTGATGATAGCATACTCAAAGGTCATTAAGTTCGTTGAAAACCATAAGCATTGACGAGGAAAATATGACAACATATATGTTTTCCCAGAATTTAACTTAACACGATTGTGACTAGCAACCTTTACTACTTATGAATACAAGTTCATTATATGCAATTCCCTTATATTCTAGCATCAAATTCATGCATGCAAACTAAGTTGGCCACCTTAACCCACATACAAGAATAAGTTTTGAATCAAACAGTTAAGCAAATTACATTCATAACTTATGAAATAATAACTGGATAATCAATTCATGTCACATATATAATCATGGTTTTGAAATCGCCCCTAGCTAAAACGAGTTTAGCCTCTCATGTTCACAATTACACACAAGCAAATTGAATTAAACATTGAAGTATAAGGATAGAAAACACCTAGGAACGCCCAGCGATCAGATTGGGTGCAAGCACGCTCCAAGGCTGTTTCTCCTCTCTTTCCTCCTTGCTATGGTGCGGCACAAGTGGTTGTGGGTGTATATGGATGTATGAAGGTGGTGTGGATGGGTGGTGGGTGCGGCAAGGTGTGTGGAAGATGGATGGAAGGCTGAAAGTTAAGGGACTTGCGGCAGGAATATGTAGGAGTGAATTTGGGGCTGTGAATGGTGTTGAATGAGTGCGGCAAGCATATGGATTTATAGGGGGGAGTAGGGCACGGCTGGGAGGAGGTTTTTAGGTTAGTTTAGGAGTAGGAAACCCAAGGAAATAAGGGGATAAAGGTGTGGCACAATCAGATTGGCCTTCTAGAATGAGGTATAGGCGCCAGAAATATAGGGAATGTGCAGCACATGCTCTAATTCAGATTAGCACGTTTTTAGGCTTCTAGAACCCCCTATTTTAGGTGATAAGATCAGATATGAACCCCCTTATTTGGCTAAAAATATGGAAAGATAAGATAAGGTAATGATAAGATAAGATAAGGTGATAAGGTTAGAGATAATGTTCCTTTTTTCTTGCTTTTATCTTATCTTTCTGAACTTGAAATTAATTCTCCACCTTTCTTCTTAGCTGATTCCTAGCCTTTAAATCTCCAAATTCGTCCATCCTTCTTGCTTGAATCATAAGCTATCCATCCTTGGTCCAAAATAGCTCCAAAACACTCCAAATTGGCTCTTTTTGCACACTTTGTCATTAGGCCCTGAATTTGCACGAAAATGACTTAAAACACTATAATTAACATAATTAAGCTAAGTAAATGCAAGAAAACAAGCTAACTAAGTCGCATAAATATGCTCCTATCAGCGGTCGACCGTCCCGACTCATTAGAAAATTCAACTATTTCCAAAAATTCTCAATTTTACCAGAATGAAGATCTCAATAAGTAGAGTAAGTTTCATACATGTGACCAAGGCCAATTTGGCCTGGAAAAGCCTCAATTTACCATGAACCCACTGGAACCCTAGAATGGGTGTGCTTTGAATCGTCGCCACCGGTGCTCCGACGCCTCCAAGGTTGTTTGGGCTTTGTTCCTGGGTCCAAGGAGAGTAGATTAAGGGTGGTGATGGGTGGTGAAACTTGCCAAAATGGCGGAATTGCCGTGGAACACCTCCGGCTACCCCTCACGATTTTACAAGGTTTTGGGCTTAAAAAATCCCCAAATTTGGGTGGAAATGGTAGGTGAGATGTTGTGGAAGAGATTTCAAGTGAGGGATGGTTGTAGTTCGCCTGAAAAAAAAAAGTGGAAGGTGGCCAGAGTTAAAACCGGATCGAAACCGGTTTTGTCGTGGGTGTGGTCGACGGGAAGAGGAAGGTTTTTTTTTTTCTTTCTTTTTCCTCCTCCCTGATTGGCTGCTCCCAACCTTCCCTTTATATGATTGGTCCCCTCCCTCTTTTAACTAATTGGTCCTTTAACCCAAATATCTAATTGGTCTCTTACCCACAAAGTGGGAGTTAAATAAATTAAAATCTATAGTTTAGTAACACAACTTCAAACATCCATAACTATACCGTTAAAACCCGGACTCGCAAACGGCTTTCGCCTATGCGTTTGTGATCTCAAAATCTATTCAACAATATAAATTGTGACCTCGAAAGGTCCACGAATTTTAACTAATTAATTCCCAAACTTCAAACTTCGTAAATAATTTAATTAAAATCTAAATTCAAACAATTTAAAATAAATTCTCGAAAAATAATATAAAATCTCAATAATACAAATATGTAGGTGATAACAGTGAAATCCAGGAACGGGATTTCACACAAAGCAACAAAAGAAAACCCTAATCTTTAACACCAGAGAGCAGCTCGCCGCACCATGATGCTTGCACCAAATCCCAAATCATACACGAACCATAATATTACTCTTGAAACATCGAACCAATTCGAACCTCCGAGATCCAAATCGTCGATAGCAACACCTGCAAAGAGAACCAGAGAACCAAACAAAAAAAAGAAAAGGGGGAGGGTCGAAGAGGTGTGTAAAACACTCTTGTTACGATGCAAATCATTCCACACTTCGCCTAAATTTTCCAACAAGCTGATAAGGTAAGGAGCTGTGAGGTGTGGATCTAGGGAACCAATCAAATCAAACAATTTAAGAGCAAACTTATGGTTAAATGAGAAATGAAATTTGGGAAAGCATGGGGAAGAAAAATGGGTGGGAGAGAAACGGGAAAACACCGAAAACTGCCAGGGAAGCCAAGAAACAGGCATGAAACCCAGATCTGAGACAAGCTCAGGGAAAATTGGGACCAAGCCCAAGGAAATCTGAGAAAAACTCAGAGGAAAGCTGGGAAGAGTGAAGAAGGGAAAAAAAAGAGGAGAAATAGGGAAAATTGAAGCAAGAAGGAGAGGGATGAGGAGAGCCGGCCGTGGAAGGCGTAGGAGGAAATGGGAAGAGAAAGGTGAGGATGCCGCCAACCCAAGCCCTCGCAAAGGCCAATGACGAGGTGCTGCTAGGGTAAGTTTCTTTCACTGGCGTGTACTAACTGGATGAAGTTTTCTTGTTCCTCTAGAGAGTTATAGTTTGTTTCCTTATAGGTTAAGTTAGTGAGTGCGCTTTAAAAAAAAAAATTGATTTTATTCTCACCCCAATATCTTATCTCCCCACCCAGTTTTTACAAGTTCACTCACTTGTAAAATGACCAATAAGGACATTAAAAGATATATAATAATAATAGGTTGGGTGCGAAAAAGTAATAGGAGCCCTAAACTTACATTGGATTATGAAAGGAATAAGGATAGAAGGAATTATGGAACGTGGATGCTCTTCAATTAAACGGTAAGAAGCTAGCAACTGATGATGATTGAATATTGATGGTAGTTATTAGAGTGTATAATCACACAACATCAAAACATTTGGAGGGTCATTCATTTAATGGTAGATTATTTTGGGAGGAGACTTCGTTGTTGGGGAAATAACATCTCAATTTTTTAGGAATAATAGTGTGTAGAAAAATAACATTTTGATTTTTTAAACTTTTTTTATTGTGGGTGGGATAATAATGTGGGTGGAGAAATAGAACACTGAGATGTTCTAGCAACTCTCTAAAAAAAATAGAGTAAATTGTAGCAATGGTCCCTTAAGTTTAACTCAATTGAAGCAATGGTCCCTCAACTAAAAATCCATTACTATTGGTCCCTCAACTAAAAATTCATTACCATTGGTCCTCAACTTTAATCCAACTTGAGAAATGGTCCCTCAACTTTAACAAAATTCGAGCAATGGTCCCTTAACTTTAACCCAATTGTAGCAATGATCCTTCCAACATAACTCGTTTTGACAAAATTCTGACTAAGTTGACGAAAATGACCATAGCTACACGTTTGGATGAGTTGAGGGACCCCAATTGTAGCAATGGTCATTTCAACATAACTCATTTTGACAAAATTTTGACGAACTTGATGAAAATGACCATAGCTACACATTTTGATGAGTTGAGGGACCAATGATAATGAATTTTTAATTGAATGACCATTGCTCCAATTTGATTAAAGTTGAGGGACCATTTCTACAATTTACTCAAAAAAAATATTTGTCACATACCACTATGTTATTGGTTATATATGTTTATAAACACTTAAATCTAATTTTGTCAACAAAAAAAAAAACACTTAAATCTAATGAAGATAAGAAAGACTAAACCAATATATGAAAGAAATAATTATCCAAATAGAACAAAAAAAATAAAAAAGAAGAAATCTAATCTGATCCCGATAGAATAGAAGAGTAAATCTAATCCTATAAACCTAGGACAGGAAACTGATAACAAAATAGGAAATTTGCTCCGAGTTCGTATGTGAATCCTAAAGGGACTAACAAAGATGTCCTCGTCGGTCACATTTGAGCTTCGACTTTTCTCACTAAAGCTTATCAATCCTCAAAACTTTTGTATAGCATGAAACATATTAGAGCAATTTAGCCTATTTTTAAGAATAAACAGTACATTTGTTTCTTGTTTTGCTTCTTCCCTGTTGAAGTGTTACAATTGTTGAGGAATGAATAGCATTGAATCCATATTAGCATTGCTGTTCTTGGCTGAAGCGGCTAAAAATAGTTAGTCGTTTAAAAGGGCTCCTAAAAGGAGCCAAACGATTACGTATAATAATACTGGGATTGCATCCTGTTAAATGTTGGTGTTTGGAAATTCATTCCAAGGACAAAAGGTGTTGAGAGTTGTCCCACATCGGTGAGGGGACAAGTTTGCTATGTGCTTATATGATCTTGGGTTATTTCTCATATTGTCAATTGATTTTATGGTGGAACCCCAATTTCATCATGGTATCAGAACGGGTTGTCCTCGTGTAAAGCCAAACGGCCACACGCATTCCACGTCATCCAATTGTTGTCTACGTGTAGGCTTGAAAATCGGTGGGGGTGTGTTGAGAGTTGTCCCACATCAGTGAGCACATACACGTGCGGGGTGTGCTGAGAGTTGTCCCACATTAGTGAGGAACAAAGTTTGCTAATCGGTGGGGGTGTGTTGAGAGTTGTCCCACATCAGTGAGCACATACACGTGCGGGGTGTGCTGAGAGTTGTCCCACATTAGTGAGGAACAAAGTTTGTTATGTGCTTATATGATCTTAGATTTCTTCCCATATTACCAATTGATTTTACGATGGAACCTCAACTTCATTAAAAGGAAGAGACCATTTCCGTTTAAAGTTAGGTGACCGAATAACATGCACTTGAAATTGAAGATCACTTTGTTTTTTCCTTTCCCATTTCCCATTGCCATGCTTGGAAAGTTCTGTCCTTTCCACTTTTTGCAGCAACCCTTGGAAATGGACCCTTCAGATCCTGAACAGATGGGATGGCTAACGTAGGCAAAAATGGAACTGACAAATACACAACGCAAACATTTTTTGGCATATCTTGATCGTGACCATATGCATGATCCCTTTTTTCTTGTGGATAAAGCCATATTCGTCTATTAACTTTCGTAATTGGCTGACCTGACTTTTGGCACGGTTGAAGGTTGTAAAATTTGTATTTTAGATTATGATTTACTTCAATATCCTATAGTCTTCACTTAGTTTAAAAAGGTCTTAGATTCGAAATAAGACGAGTAAAAGACTTATTAGTGATTACTGGGTGTGTGAGAGACATATTGGTTGCTAATAAAAGCTATTTAGCACAGATAACTGGAATTCCAAATGCTAACAAGCCAAGCCCTAGCCTTTCACCCACCTCAATTTTGTGTAGCTATCATGTCTGTGACTATTGCCATAAACTAGTACGTTCAAATAAAGTACGACTCTTATAATAATTGAACTCACACTAGTGTAGCAGTAATTTTTTAAGTATCAAAATCAAGTTACCTGATTCATATATATATAGGTATCACACTCACTCAAAATACTGTAGAAAGCCTAAATTTTCCTATTACTTATACAATTTTTTTTTTACTTTTATTAATGATATCATTCAAAACCGTTCAATTAATTAATAGGTTGAAACACATCGATAAAGGAGTTTGAGACTAAATCTTATGAAAATATAATTGACTTCTTACATTAAATAACTATTTTTCTTTATATAAAAAAATGGTAAATTACACAAAACTACCTCAACTATGGGTCGAACGACACTTCCATACCTCATCTTTTTAAAATGACAATGTCATACCTTATCTTACGAATTTGTGACAATGTCAGACCTCCGTCAGTTTTTCTATTAAGGGCTGACGTGGCTAGTCCAGCTGGATTAAAAAATAATTAAATATATTTTTAATAATTAAATATTAAAAAATTAAGAATTTAAAAAAAAAATTTCCACCCTCACCAAACCTGCCCAAAAGAAGAAGAAGAAAAGGAGGAGGAGAGAGAGAGAGAAAAAAAAAACTCATTCGCCCCTTCCCCACCCCCACCCCACCTGCCAAGAAGAAGAAGAAGAAGAAAAGATGGAGGAGGAGGAGAGAGAAAGAAAAAAAAAACCATTCGGCCCCCCCTCCCAACCTGCCCAGAAGAAGAAGAAGAGGAGGAGGAGAGAAAAAAAAAAAAAAAAAAAAAAAAAAAAACTCATTCGGCCCCCTCCCAACTTGACAAGAAGAAGAAGAAGAAGAAGAAGAGGAGGAGAGAGAAAAAAAAATTAACCCATTCGGCTCCCCCCCCCCCCCAACCCACACCACCCCCAATCTGCCTAGAAGAAGAAGAAGAAGAAGCAAGAGGAGGAGAGAGAAGAACAAAAAAATATATTTAATTATTAAAAATATATTTAATTATTTTTTAATCCAGCTGGACTAGACACGACAACACTTAACAGAAAAATTAACAGAAAAACTGACGGAGGTCTGACATTGTCACAAATTCGTAAGATGAGGTATGAAAGTGTCGTTCGACCCATAGTTGAGATAATTTTGTGTAATTTACCCTAAAAAAAATCACACTTTAGCATGTGTGCACAATTGTTTATTTTTTATTTTATTTTTAATCCTAATGAGTCTTTTAGTGTGAGATCCCACATCGCCCAGGGGAGTGATCCTTATATGTATATTCCCATCCCTACCTAGCGCGAGGCCTTTTGGGAGCTCACTGGCTTCGGGTTCCATGGGAACTCCGAAGTTAAGCGAGTAGCGCGCGAGAGCACTCCCATGATGGGTGACCCACTGGGAAGTTCTCGTGTGAGTTCCCAGAAACAAAACCGTGAGGGCGTAGTAGGGGCCCAAAGCGGACAATATCGTGCTACGGTGGTGGAGCGGGCCCGGGATGTGGTGGACCCCGGGTCGGGATGTGACAATTTGGTATCAGAGCCTAACCCTGGCTGTGGTGTGCCGACGAGGACGTCGGGCCCCTAAGGGGGGTGGATTGTGAGATCCCACATCGCCCAGGGGAGTGATCCTTATATGTATATTCCCATCCCTACCTAGCGCGAGGCCTTTTGGGAGCTCACTGGCTTCGGGTTCCATGGGAACTCCGAAGTTAAGCGAGTAGCGCGCGAGAGCACTCCCATGATGGGTGACCCACTAGGAAGTTCTCGTGTGAGTTCCCAGAAACAAAACCGTGAGGGAGTAGTCGGGGCCCAAAGCGGACAATATCGTGCTACGGTGGTGGAGCGGGCCCGGGATGTGGTGGACCCCGGGTCGGGATGTGACATTTAGTATATGTGTTCTGCTATGATTTAAAGATACTTAGAATGATCTTGTACATTTTAAGAAGCCGAATAGTGCTCTTAAATTATTATGTTTAGAGACGAAGTGGAATTTACAGATAATGACAGGAGCACAACTCACATACGTAGAGACAAGAAAGTCCCTCTTTATAGGATAATGCTTGTGAAAGTAAGTTGAATTGCATGATAAGTTTTCTTCCCTATAATTATGCTAATTATCTATCCTAACACCAGGGAGCATTACTAATATACAAATGTACTATATTTTAGAACAGTGTCACCACCAGATAAAGATCAACTGCTGTATCAGACAACCAAGACTCACTTTCTTACGTTGGATCCCACATGCTGCGGCCAAAGTAAGGCTGCTGCTACTTCCCACGAAAGGTTTCTCAACCCTACTTTTGATGTCAGCCAAAACAAAGTGCGTTTGTGGGTGTATGTACTGTTAAAATTATGTTCCCTTGTTAACGTGCGCTAGAGTCACTATGAGCATAAATAAATACATCAAGTGTGATTGACTTACATTCATTAGCATTAACGGCTCACAATCACTTATGTACTGCTTGTGGGCGACTAATGTCAACACATGCATATGGTAAAGCATGCATAATTGCATATGGTAGAGCAAGCATGTGTTAGAACTTTTTGCAGCTTCAATGTACTTCAGCTCTTTCCTAAAATTAATTTGGTCAGGCATGGTGTGCGTACATAAGAGGCTGCAACTTTGCCTGTCAACTAACATACTGTAATATTATATTTCATCAGAAGAGAATGTATATTTGATTAGCTTCCCCGCTTCTCAAACTTGACCCTTGCCGTCTGGGAAGGACGAAAATTAGGAATGCTAGCTACTGAGTGGAAACTAGGGAAACCCCACTTCAATTCTATTTTAGTCTTCATATTTGGCCACTGTTTGTTTGTTTTATTGCCTTAGATTTAGTGCTTTGGTTCTTCGAATTGCAAGACAAATTAAAGAGTTTTCACTGCATTTGCGACTGTGGATTTTAGCTCAAGCTAAAGCATACACTCATTATTGAACTTTTGTCCTTAATTAGGGAATTGCAATGCCAAAGGGATGAAAAAAAATCAGTTGAAAGCAGTAAAAGATTATAATTACTTTATTATTAAGCCTGGAAACTTCTATCAACAAGAGTTATTTGATTTGCCCACGGATTATTTAGAATGCTAATTCTTTTATGTAAAAGGCATCTCCAGAATGTAATGGGACATGAAGATTGCACGTTCACATTTGACGGTTGGAGGGACAAGTTAATTATCACATCATATTATATCTAGTGTGATTAAAAAAAAGTTTTTAGCATTCTACTCTATATCACAAGCAATTCCGAAATTGATGTACACAAAAGGGAAAAGAAGACAAACTGTAATCACATGAGTCAGCTCTAGAATGTAATGGAACATAAAAATTACACATTCACATTTGATGGTTGAAGGGATAAGATATCATATCATGTTATCATCTAGTGTGATTAAAAAAATTCTTTAGTATACTTTATATTCACAGGTAACTCAAAAGTTGTACACAAGAGAAGACAAACTCTAATCACACGAGTCCGCCTCACAACTTGTTAATCAAGACTGTTAGAGCTTGTTAATCTCTAAATTAACACTTTCTCCCACAATCATTCCACCAACCAAACTTCAGTAGCATCATCTTCATTACTAGCGAATACCTAATATTAGCATCACATCAACCCATTCACTAGATTGGTAGGTCCCCATTGGAGACTCACGTATGGTTCCTAATACCAATTTTGCCCTTTCCCTTCACATATAACTCCAATCTCTCAACCAAACCCTCAACCCCCATACTATAAATCCCTCATCAAAAGCCTTACAGATAGCTAAGTAGTAGCTCTCCAGCTAGCGCAAAACGAAACAATATGTCAACCTTTCTCGACCACACCGACCGAGCCCGTGCCATGTGGCTAACATGCCTAGCGTCTGCATTCCGTACATGTCTTGCTTGCACCATAGTAGCCCTAACCACCCTCTATGGCCCACAATCTCTCCAACGCCAAGTAGCCTTCCCGGCATTCTCTTATGTCACAGTCCTTCTCATTGCTCCCGATGCAACCCTAGGGCACACACTTTGTGGCTTTTGGCTCGGGCTCTATGCCACGGCACAAACTATTGGGCCGGCCGTGTTGAGTCTGTGGCTGATTGGGCCGGCCCGGCTTTCGACCAGCATGACCGCTCTGGCGGTGGGACTTGCTGCATTTGTGGTGGCTCTGCCGGAGTTTACTCACTTGGTAACCAAACGCATAGCACTCGGACAAATCGTGATTATGTATGTTATAGCTTATATAAATGGGGGGCATACAGATGCTATCATGCACCCCGTCCACGTCGCAGCAAGTACTGCAATTGGGGTGTTGGCTTGTGTTTTGGCTTTGTTGATTCCCTTCCCGCGCCTTGCTTCTCGAGAGGTACTTGTAATTTACATACATCTGTGACCATTCGCACTTTTTTGTATAAAGTAAATATTCAATGTGTTTGAATATAATTTGCAGGTTAAACAAAACTCAGAGCTACTTGCCAAGAATGCTTCAGAAAGGCTCAAGATCTTTGTAAAGGCGTTTTGCGCAGAAGATAGCACATCAGCACTTGCATCAATTTCTCAAGCAAATTCCTTGGCTTCCACGGCAACCAAGCTTTTCCAAACTATCAAAAGCCACCAAGTAAGTAAAACCTTATACATTAATTGCAAAACAACAATACATGCATGATGAATTAATGATGTGTATATAATTTATAACATGATTCAACAAAGCTGTTTGGACTACATTCTCGTACCATATATATTGTGTATGATTAATCAATATAGATTCGACTTTCTTATACAAGTGGCTCTAACCTCTTTTAGTAACGTGTCATGTAACTTTACGTGGTAAAAGTACGTAGTTCACGTAGGTACTTATCAATAAAATTACCTTTACAAATCGGTCTCTCATTTCAAGTTCGCTGATCAAGTCGGAATATGTTTTTCTTCCGTCCAGGAAAACATGAAGTGGGAGAGAGTTCTGCAAAAGTTATTTTCGAGACACGGATATGTAAATCCAGGAGAAAGATTGCAGGGCTTAGAGATACCCTTTAGAGGGATGGAAATGGCTTTGACCTGCATTCCTTCATTTCCAGTTATGGTGGTGAATGGAGAACTCGCTAAAGATGCTCTACTTAGACTAGTAGAGCAGCACATGAGCCTAAACTTGAGCCCACCTTGTGATTCAATGACTGTTCCTGAATCAAAAGCAGAAAATGTTGGTTTCCTCCAAACACTTCAAACCATCCCAAATATCCACCAAGATCTACCCCCAATTTTCTTTTTGTTTTGTATCAATCTCCTCCAAGGAAAATTATCATCCAGAAGTATTATTGTACCTGAAAAATTATTGGTTCACCAAAATGAAGGAGCAATTAACTCTTCCAAACAAAATGGATTGTATTTCACGATATGGAGGAACTTGTCCACCAAGGTAAGCGGCAAGAGGCTTATAGCAGCTTTCAAATGTGCACTCTCCTTGGGTCTTGCCGTGTTTTTCGGTCTGAAATACAGCAAAGATGATGGTTACTGGGCAGGACTCCCAGTAGCAATCAGTCTTGCATCAACCAGAGAAGCAACATTTAAAGTTTCAAATGTTAAAGTACAAGGGACTGTTTTAGGAACTGTATATGGAGTTTTGGGTTGGTTTCTCTTCCAAAGGTTTTTGTCAATGAGACTTTTATCTCTGATTCCTTGGTTCATTTTCACCAGTTTTCTCCAGCGTAGCCGAATGTACGGCCAGGCGGGAGGCATTTCAGCAGTAATTGGAGCTGTACTAGTTTTGGGGAGAACAAACTTCGGTCCTCCAAGTGAATTTGCCATAGCCAGAATCACAGAAACCTTCATTGGATTATCTTGTTCGATTATCGTTGACCTATTATTGCAACCCACAAGAGCTTCTGTTCTTGCAAAAGTTCAACTCTCTAGGACTCTTGGGACATTGCAGGAGTGCATCAACTCGGTGAGTCTTCAATCAGGAAGAGCCAGTTTGGAAGAGAATCAAAAGAGACTGAAAATGCATATTGAAGAACTTAGGAAGTTGATTGGAGAAGCTGAGGCGGAGCCCAATTTCTGGTTTTTGCCTTTTCATAGTGCTTGCTATGGAAAACTCTTGGGGTCTTTCTCCAAAATGATGGACCTGCTAGTTTTAAGTGCTCATGCTGTGGGATTTCTTGAACAAAACTTCCAAAGATTTGATTCTTCATGGAAGGACATTGGACATGCAGTGGATGGTGATATTGAAAGTTTCAAGAAAATGGTTGACTCTTTGATAACATTCTTCAAGGAGGTCACGTCGATAAACTTACTCTCAGTTCTTGATCAAAAGAGTGATATAGCTCATGATCTTGAGTTGGGAAAATCTCGAGCCCCGAATATGCTTGGGGTTTGCAGTTCAGAGGATGAAGAGACAGATAAGATTATAAGTTCTTATCTCCAACACTCAAAGGAAGTTGTAGAGAAAATTGATGCTAAAAGTGAGGAGCTCAAGAGCCAAATGGTTTTGTGTTTAAGTGGTTTAGGGTTCTGCATGAGTAGTTTAATAAGAGAAACCAGGGAGATTGAAGAGGGAATCAAGGAACTTGTTCAATGGGAGAATCCCTCAAGCCACATTAGTTTGTATGAAATCTCTTGTAAGTTGTATGATTTAAAGAAATAATGTGCCTATGGCCACATGCATGCATGCACTATCATTAGTAAGAGAAATGACAACTTATTCGTTTGACGTGTTTTTGTTGAATTAAGTCATCAATCAGTCTATTTAAACATATAACACTAAACATACTCTCTACTAAAGGTGGATTTGACTGTCAATCTTATATCAATGCATGAAATTGCAATCATTACATGAACGTACCCTATTTTTATCGCGACTCAAATTAGAATGGTCAGATCAAATGATGAGTTTCCCATTAAAGATTGCAGGCGTGCCATTACTCGGCTTGAAATAGCTGTTGAAGACAATTTAATATGCCAAAAATAAAAGACTTCTAATCCAAACGACTGTGCTACAAGAAAAGAAACATCAACACATCTAAGTTCTTAATCTCAAATTAGATCAACCAAGAAAGATACAAATACATAATTTAACAAGGTGAATGGATCTCACCATCGATATGATGTAATCACCGAAAATTAAGCTTGATGGAAGACAACCGCGCTCGCCATAGAAATCAAGCAGAATGACCTAGTTGGGGAAAACTGTGGCTGGAACTCCTTCATGGGGACTTTTGAATCTGATATATGATCAATCAAGAACCTTCAGCATAATCTCAACATCAAGTTGTCTAAAAAATTAACAGTGTTGGTGGATCTCACCGTCAATATAACTTTATAATCTCACTGTCGATATGATTTTCAGTGAAGCCACAGAAAATTAAACTTGATGGAAGAATATTGTGGCCGTCTCCAGGATGACCCCATGGGGAGCACTATGACTGGAACTCCTTCGAGGGGAACTTTAGATAGATGATCAATCAAGAACCTTTGATGCTGCACCCGTCCGAGATCAATTGGTTATGCCTTTGTCAATTCTGTTGCAATTGTCACTCGTTACTGTTATGATCCCACATCGACTACACTTATGGGGGTGTAGGGGTTCTTAAGTCCTGGGGGTCCTCCCACCTATTGGACTAGTCTTTTGGGTTGGGCTCTTCCCTTGGGCTTGAGTAGCTAACATTGGTATCAAAGCCTAGGTTCCCGACACTGCGGAGGGAGCGACCTGGAAAGGGCTACCTTAACGGGACGACCAAAGGGTGCGCCGCCGTTAAGGCTGAAAGCCACCAGAGTAAGGGCGGCGTCGGCTTCCGAAGGGTGGTGTAATGTTATGATCCCACATCGACTACACTTATGGGGGTGTAGGGGTTCTTAAGTCCTGGGGTCCTCCCACCTATTGGACTAGTCTTTTGGGTTGGGCTCTTCCCTTGGGCTTGAGTACCTAACAGTTACCAACTGCCGTCAATTTTGTCGAAATCATATCACCGACGAAGTTAGCGATTAGTAGTTAGAGATTAAGTTACAAATTAGGACTGGGTTCTGAGAACGCTTGGAGCGTGAAATATCAATTTGATAAGTTGGGGTTAGGCAAATGGCACTTTATCGTAGAGGCAGAAAACAATTATGTCTATGCAGTTTAGTGCGGGTTATCGATCCTCACTCCCTAACAACTACATAATTTGCTCTTTCAATCACCAAGAAAACATCAAGACAACCTCAATGCCAAATAAAATATTCGTGATTAAGTTCGCAACTAGTATATGCCCACACACAAATTGTGTGAAATTTTTTACTTTTGTTTTTCAAAATTGAAGGAGAGAGGAAAAGAGTGAGAGAATACGTGGGAGTGAGGAGGGAGGAAGAGAGATTTGTTATTTATTTATTTATTTTAATTAGGGGTGATAAAATCACCTCTAGCTAAGGTTTAAAAAAAAATCAAAATTTTGTTTTCTGAAATTACATTAATGTTCTTAATTTTAAATAATAAAATTCAAATAATTTCTGACTGCACGATGTACGATGAATGATTAAGATGTGATGATCCCTGCAATTTGAATTCAGATGGGATCCAAATCTTTTCATAACATGTAGTTTAGATTAATAATTATCTTTTTAAACCCATCATCATCTCCTCCATTATCAACGGCTTAAAATTCATGGTCCAATACGCAAATTAAAACCATACAAGCACAATCACGTTAAATAATTGTATTTACTAACCACTCAATCAATTTACTAATCATACCCTCCATCTTTGATGCGCCCCTGCATTTTCTACATTATGAGAAAAAATTGGAATGAAATTTATCAAAAATAAGAACGAATTAGAATGCAACATTCCTAGTACAATGTTTACTAGAAATTATTATACCGCCACGCGGTATGTCTCCCTCATGTACCGTTTTATTAGTTAAAATAATACCACAACTAATTTTCAACTAATATAAAACGTGAATTGATTATATTAGGTAGCTTGTATCGATATCAAATAATAATTTGATTTCTTGGTAATAGAGCTGAGGCAAAAGGTCTGTTGCTCGTACATCACAGACAACTCTAAACTGTTAATGTGAAAATTGGCTCAATTTAGAGATTTCTTGATTAGAGAGTTGAGCAAAACGTTTGTTTCTCACAAACAACGTTGAACTGTTAATGTCTTAATCGACTCAAAGTCTCAAATCAGAGACGAGTGAGTGTATATAAGACCATGAATACTCATAAATCGTAACCAAGGACTGAAAAATCGATATTATCGGCGAAATATCGCCGATAATATCGTTTTTTTAAGACATCGATATTTTCAACGGTTACACTTAAATATCGTACAAATATCGCGATAATATCGATAATATCGCGATAATATCGATATTATCGCGATATTAGCGATATTATCGCGCCGATCCTCCGTCGTCGTCGCAAAAGGAGCAATCCCCGCTCGGATTTGATGGATCTGATCATCTGAGAGCCTGACAAGGCCTCCCCTTGCCTGATGGTGCTCGCCGCCGCCGGGAGTGTGCGCCATAGGTCGTGATGGTCCTCGGCGGAGTGTGCGCCACTGGTGGAGGTCACGGGGGGAGAAGAAACAAGGAGAGGTGAGTTGACGGATCCGAAAACCACGACGGATCCGACGGCGGAGACACGGAGGGGTCCCGACTGTATGGTGGGGCTAGAGTGCTTTCTGGACGTCGTCAGGGCCCTCGGCATGGGCTCCTGCCTCTCTCTTGATGGCAGCGCTGCCGCCTACGGCTCCGTCCCTTCATCCGACAGCAAGAGGCGGAGGAGGAGGGTGGCTGCGATCTCCTCCCCGTCCTCAACGACGCCTTCAGCCGATAACGTGGAGATGTGGCTGCACAGAGTCCATGACAGGATGTTCTTGAGAAAGTTCGAGGGATTGGGGAAGTGGGGTGTGTGTGTGTATGTCTGTGCTCTGGCTGGGAAGGTGAGTTGAGAAGAGATGGGGGGGAGAACCGGAGAAGAGACTGAGGAGAGAGAGAGAACGAAGGAGAATAGAAGGATCGAGAGAGAGAGAGAATGAGGACTGAGGAGGAGAGAGAGAGAGACTGAGGCTAGAGTTGAGATCTGAGAGTTGAGATTTGAGAGAGAGTGATAGGGTGAGGGTTAGTGTCTGCCACGTGGCAGCGTGATAGAGATTGAGAATTAAGATGGAGGGTCCAGATTAGATTAGGATAAAGGACTCAATTGCACAATTTATATAATTTCAGGGAAAGAGTGAAAATATAAATTAATTTGGGGGTGGGGTTTCACTTCTTTCATTAATTACTACATATTTTCTACACTCACAATGTTTGCCAGCTCGCTATATAATCAACTTAAATCAGTTAAATCCATCATGCAATGCATTTCCTTCCAATTTTTTGTGATAAACTAATAGATAATTGACTAAATAAACATCCTGCAAAGTTTCAATAAAAATTTCCAAGTTTTTCTTACAATTTCCGTGGTTTCCATGGAAATTTTATCGATATCGATATTATCCCGATATTTCCATCGATATTTCCGTGTTTTCGGACTACCGATATTTCCGATATTACCGATATTTAATACCTTGATCGTAACACAAGGTATTTACACCGTTTGCCCTTAAAAAAATAATGTTAATGAGATTAAATTTATAGATAAAGTTTTGAAAACTAAAGAACATGGAAGTTGATAATTAATTTATTACTTACATGTTGATAAACGTGCTTATTCTTATTGGTGATACATCATTTAGCTTGCAAATTAAGTCTCCAAATTTGATCTCCCTAGCATTACCGTATAATTGGCTTCATTCACTATGTAGTTAGGCTTCATTCAGGTAAATGTTTGCCATTTTCATTATCTTGACCAACATATATATATATATAGCCTTTAAGAGAAAGGATCTTTATTTTTTTTATAAAAATAGGAATTAATTGTGGGATCCACACCACATCAAACTTTAACGATTCAGACCGTCTATTTTCAAGTTGCACCTCATAGATCATCCTTATTAAATATTAGCCAAATCGGAATCATTTAAGACATCTAATTGGGTTCAAATAAATTAACGAATATTTTGTTATATAAGAAACAATGAAATTTTTCTTGTTAGTTAAATAGGCAAATGATTTCGGATCGAATTGAATTTTTGCAAAGATGATCTATGAATTAAGACTTACAAAATAGATTATTCAGATCATTGAAGTTCGATGTGAAGTGAGCCTCACATCTAATCCCTATTTTTTGAAAAAAAAAGAAAAAGAAAATTCATTTGCATAAAAGGCCTATATGTATGTATGTATGTATGTATGTGTATGTATGTATGTATGTATGTATGTATGTATGTATATATATGTGTATGTATGTATGTATGTTTGCTAGCTTATCAACAAGATATATGGTGATGCAGCATGAAGCTAAGGAAAAATTTTAAAGGACTCTGGACATTAATTCGACATTAATCGGACGGCAACTCAAATGTACGATTTTTATTATGGAACTATGTTCTGAAAGCTGAAACAACATCGGATGGCCAAAATATATCATGTCACATCATATCAGTGAATTTAAACTGTAGCGTCGTTCCCTTTCCGAAAAAGTATCATGGACTCAAATCGGAGCTCGAACGTCAAATCTACAAATTCCTACTGTATCTTTTTATCTTCCGACAATCCATTTCCTCTTTAATCCATTCGACCATTTGTTTTACATCATATGGTGACAAGTAGCAACCTATAAATTTTTTTATTGGAACTTTTCTTTCTTTGTCTTGATTGCATGTCATAAGGTCTCTTAGAAATGGTTTGTTTAAGACATTTAGGTGACCGAATAGTTCCACTCATGCACTTGAAATTGAAGATTACAAAATTTGGTACACTAAAAGATAAGAATAGGGAGTGGAAATGCGGTTTAGGGTTTAGGCTAATACACAAGTATCACTAGTGATGAGTCTATATTATACTATATATTTTTATCATAATCTTAGTACTAATTTATTGATTATTTTGGTGAGATTTTGATACTTTGAATTATATTTCTTTGTAGGACATTCGACTTCCTTTTGAGAGTAAAGTAATCAAACGAACGAATTTTGGAGTGATTCTAATTGAAGGATGTTCGCGAGTCTTTCAAGTTGATTGTATCAAAGTTTTAGATTTTTTTACCAAGCCGTTTGACAGTGGCAATGAAATAAAAGTTTAGTGCGCAGTTTTCTCACATTGACGTTTTTGGATTTTTGGGTATTTTGGAGGTCAAAATGTCATATTTTGAGGAAGATTCCTTCTGAGGATTTGTTAGGGACGTCTCAAACTTTAAAAATAGACCTTTTGGGACCCAATCGGAGTTGATTTGGTCGGTCAAAAATATAATTTTTTTGAGAAGTCCAAATTTTAGTTCAAATAAGAAACCTTTTATTTGCTAGTTTATTATTTTATTATGTTTCCTAGTTTTATTTTAAGACTTTTTCCAGGTAGGGTTTTATTTTGTAGTAGTATAAATAAAGCTTTTTAGGCATTAGAAAAAGACGCATCAAATTGGAGAACTTGGCTAGGGTTTGACGATTTGTATTTTTCTTTCAAGGTGTTTTCTATCATTTTTTCTATTTTTAATAAAATTCCTTTTGTTTGTTGGTTGTTCATAACTATTTTGTGTTTGCTAGGGCAAGGCCACGAGCCTTAGCATGAATATGTAGTCTTTATTCAATTGCTTATGATATTATGCATGTTTGCTTTGAATTATTAATCACTGTGTTTAAACTGTCTCTATGTCTGAATGCTTAGCTACCATTAGAATGTTTAGATAAGTTATCGGATGCAATTCAGTTGGAATATCACTGGAGGATTAAGTATTGCTTCTTGTGGTGAATAATTGTAATTTCACCTAAGGCGAATATCACGATCTTAGGGGCTGCATGGTTTTTCAAAGGGTTTTCACAAAACGTAATGAGTCTTGCATGTTCATATTTGATCTGAATATCACAGACGGATTGCATGTTAGATATACATTCTTGCTTGAATATCACGAGGAGAATATGCATTAGGAAAACCTAACCTTCAAAGTTGCATGTGTAATTCAGTAATTGGTAAAGTTACATATGATTGTTAAGGTGACGGCGGAATCCTAGACTTTTACAATTTGGTTTTCAAAACGTTTTCTTTAGTTTTTCTTACCTTGATGATTTCTTAAATTAGTTTATTTTAAATTAGTTTTTATTATTTTAAATTCCAAAATCAATCTTTTCCAAACCTTGTTTCAAATAATTAATTAAGAATTAGTTTAAATACAAATTATTCATTCAATCCTTCAGGAAAACGACATTGCTTGAGCTGCTATATACTATGATAATCTTGTACTCTTGCAAGTATTTTTTTGTGTTTTTATTCCTACTTTTGTAGGTAGTAAAAATCCTATCAACTAGTTTTTTTTACGTGTTTCATCACAAGTATCACTATCTTGGTGCTTATAATGAAGCAGACCTTCAAGAAATTATATGTTGTTTCAAGTTTCTTCTGTAATAGGTATTCCGTTGCACTGCAGTAAATACGGGCTTAAGCTAGAACATGTTTACTTACAACGATCGAATAGAACATGAATAATTTTGAGTCTTGAATTTCCTGTTTTTACGTAGGGCATATATTATTGGCATTCCAAAAATCTTGTTTTCCACTCCTAATTTTTATAATTAGAAAGAAATATATATTTAGAATGTTAATAACAGTTTCCTTATTAATACATAGATAATATATGATTGATAGTATCCTATTTGTCATCGGTGCCCTGTCAAGCTGCTGTTATCTAGTACCTAATATGCACTTACATGCAGCATCACCTATTCACTACATAGGTGGATCCCAACGAAGCCTCCCCCATAAGACCTAAATCCATTCGATCGATCCTTATATAGATCCCACTTCTAATCTCCAAACCCCTTTTTCTAGGTCAGTCAATAAGTTATCATCTCAAAACCTTCAAACCCTACAAAACCCCAACCCATATACTGCAGCTTTTGGTTATCAAGTAGTATATAAGAACAGTTTGTACTTCATAGATGCATCTATATTCCAAGTACAATGCCAACTTTCGTAAACCACACCAACCGAGCTCAAACCCTGTGGCTCACATGCCTAGCCTCTGCATTCCGTACATGTCTTGCTTGCACAATAGTTGCCCTAATCACCCTCTATGGTCCACAATCTCTCCAACGTCAAGTAGCCTTCCCGGCATTCTCTTATGCCGAGTAGGATTCTCTACCCTCCTATTCTCATCCTCTTCCATCCCCTCCTCTCACACATTGCTTTTTATCTTATTATCTCTATAAAAAAAAATCAATATATAATGTTAACCTGGCTTAACCGTGACCGTTCAAATAGGAGGGGATGAAAGAGTAGAGAGATTAGGAGAGTAGAGAATCTTACTCCCTTTTATGCGACAGTCATTTTAATTGCCTCCAATACAACCCTAGGCAACACACTTTGTGGTTTCTGGCTAGGGCTCCTCGCCACCGCCCAAAGCATTGGGCCAGCAGTGTTGAGCTTGTGGCTTATTGGGCTGACCCATCTTTCGACTAGCTCAACCGCTTTGGCGGTGGGGATTGGTGCATTTGTGGTGGCTCTGCCAGGTCTACCCACTTGGTGTCCAAACGTACAGCCTTGGGACAAATTGTGATTGTGTACATAAAAGCTTACATAGACAGGGGACATACAGAAGCTATCATGCATCCTGTGCACGTGGCAGCAAGTACGGGAATTGGTGTGTTGGCTTCGTTGATTCCCTTTCCAAGACTTGCTTCTCTAGAGGTATTGGTTTTTCGTGACTCATGATATGTCCATAGAATATACCTCGTCAGTGTGCACTCTAAATTTATATTTTTGTCATTTTAAATATATACAAAACAAGTGTAGAATAACAAATTGCGAGTGAAAAATGCCGCTATTTTGTTTAATTACGGTGTTTAAAATTTAAATATATTTTGCAGGTTAAACAAAGCTCAGAGCTACGTGCTGAGGATGCTTCAAAAAGGCTCAAGCTCTTTGTAAAGGCCTTTTGGGCAGAAGACAGCACATCCGCACTTGCTTCAGTTTCTCAAGCAAAATCCTTAGCTTCCACTGCAACTAAACTTTTTCAAACCATCGAATGCCGCCAAGGAAGCAACTCTATGCATTAATCACATTATATACATATCCATACAGACACACACACACACACACACACACACATAAGTATTTGAATCACTACATATTCGTACATATACATCATGTACAACATTATTAATTAAAAGTGAATGGACATACCTAGCTGTGCAAGTGAATCTCATCTCTATTAGAAGCTGGTACAAAACATGCATCACACGATATAAGAACATGTCTCATTTCAAGCGTGCTAATCATATCGAATTATATTTTTCTACTATGCAGAAAAGCATGAAGTGGGAGAAATTTCTACTAAAATTAATGTCGAAGTACAGTTGTGTATATCCAAGAGATAGATTGGAATACACAGAAATATCCTTAAGAGGGTTAGAAATGGCATTGACCTGTATTCCTTCATTCCCAGTTAGGTTGGTAAATGGAGAGCTCAATAAAGATAGTCTACTTAGACTAGAGCATCAAATGAATCTAAACTTAAGCACACCTTGTGATTCAATCACTGTTCCTGATGAATCAAAAGCAAAAAATGCTAGTTTCCTCCAACACCATAAAACAATTCCATCAACCCTCCATGATTAATTGCCAATTTTCTTTTTCTGTTGCATTAATATCCTCCAAGGAAAATTATTATCCACAAGTTATATTGTACAGGAAATGTTATTTGTTCACCAAAATGAAGGAGTGATTAATTCCCAGAAACAAAATGGGCTCGGTTTCATTGAGATATGGAGTAACTTGTCCATCAAGGTAAGTAATAAGAGGCTTATGGAAGCTTTGAAATGCTCACTTTCCTTGAGTCTTGCCGTGTTTTTCGGTTTGATATACAGCAAAGAAAATGGTTATTGGGCAGGACTTTCAGTAGCAACCAGTCTTGCCTCAGCCAGAGAAGCAACATTCAATGCTGCAAATGCTGACTGTTTTAGGAACTGTATATGGAGTTTTGGGTTGCTCTCTCTTCCAAAGGTTCTTGTCAATAAGACTCTTATCTCTTATTCCTTGGTTTATTATCACCAGTTTTCTCCAGCGTAGCCGCATGTACGGCCAGGCTGGAGGGATTTCAGCAGTAATTGGAGCTGTGCTAATTTTGGGCAGAACCAATTTTGGTACTCCAAGTGAATTTGCCATAGCCAGAATAACAGAAACCTTCAATGGATTATCATGTTCGGTTATCATTAACCTAATCTTGCAACCCACAAGAGCTTCTGCTCTTACAAAAACTCAGCTCGCTAGGACTCTTGTGACACTGCAGGAGTGCATCAACACGGTGAGTCTTCAATCAGGAAGAGCCAATTTGGAGGAGAATCAAAAGAAACTGAAAATGCATGTTGCGGAATTGGGGAGTTGACTTGAGACGCTGAGGCGGAACCCAATTTCTGGTTTTTGCCTTTTCATAGTGCTTGCTATGGAAAGCTGTTGAGGTCCTTGTCCAAAATGATGGACTTGCTAGTTTTAAGTGCTCATGCAGTTGGAGTTGTTGAAGATAATTCACAAACACTTGAGGCTTCGTGGAAGGAAATTGTAAATGCATTAGAATGTGATCTTGAACATTTCAAGGAAATGGTTGGAAGATTGATAGCATGCCTCATGGAGATCACCTTGATAAAATCAATCCCAGTTCTTGATCAAAAGAGTAACACATCTCATGATCTTGAGTTGGGAAAATCTCGAACCCCGAATATTTTTAGGGTTTGTAGTTCAGAGGATGAAAAGATGGATGGGATTATGAGTTCTTCTTATCTCCAACATTCGAAGGAAGTTGTTGATAAAATTGATGCTAAAAGTGAGGAGCTCAAGAGCCAAATGGTTTTGTGTTTAAGTGGTTTAGGGTTCTGCATAAGTAGTTTAATAAGAGAAACAAGAGAGATTGAAGAGAGAATCAAGGATCTTGTTCAATGGGAGAATCCCTCATGCCACATTAATTTGTACGAAATCTCTTGTAAGTTGCATGATTTGCAGAAGTAATGTACCACGTCTACAAGAGATTTGACAAAAATAATGTACCATCTCATTTCTTCTCATTGATTCATTCATTTTCATACTCAACCGTTTGATGAAGTTTACTCATATCTGAGCAACTAAATTGAAATTGTCCATGTACAACCATACAAATCCAACCGTCGAATGTATCAATGCATCACATTGAATATTTGCGCATAGGTTTGTTGATCTTTTTATTGAGGATAGTACTATTTAGTATGTGTTAGATGCGGAACGTTCTTTTTCTCTTCGACCAGATTGAAATCTCCGACAATGTTTTTATCGAGACCTATGTTATGCACCATATTCTCAATAATGTACATTTACTAAATTTCTATCAATGAATATCGTACTTTTCTTTAAAAAAAAGAGAAAAAAAATCCTAATGCAAAATAGAATCCATCCAGGAATCTTCTTGTCAGGACACCACTTGTCCAATCCAACAGGATCCTCTCACCGGATCCTTTTGGTGAGGATTTTGGAGATTCGTGAATCGTGTCCGTTCTTGTACATCGTGCGATCAGTTTTTATCAAGTATTGTTTATGTTTATTTTTAAATAAAAATATTTAAAATAATTTCTGATCCCACAATGTAAGATGAACAGATACGAATCACGAATCTCCAGGATCCTCACAAAAAGAATTTGACGAGAATCCGGACTCTTGTCCAATTGTATTAAAACACATGCAATACCCCAGATGGCGTAAGCGCATAAAAAGACAAACTCGCACAAAAGAGGATCTGATTCCAACCTTCAAAACAAAGCAAGGAACTAGATCTTACTAGTCTCAGCTCAGACAATCCCACAAGATTGTGGTGTCCCTATCTATTTAGGCCATCTCGGTTGGAGACGATTTTAAGGCTATTTTCGGCCATCTGGCCCTCTAGACCATTCGGTTGGAGATGGCCTTAGGACTCAGAATTTAGGAAAAACCCTAATTCCCCCCAATTATAGGCTATATCTCACTAATTACTGTTATTAGGGTCACTAATCCTATAAATCCTACCTTTTTTACCAAATCCCATAAATTAAATAACCCTATAAACCCCTCAAAATCCAAGATTCTCTAGCTTCTTCACAAGGTAAACAAATAATTACAATCTCTGTTTTTGGTACATAATTAATTACTAATTACAATTGGATTATCAAATTTGATTTTTATTTTTTGTGGATTCAAAAGAAAATGATTTCTAAAGGGGGGAATAATAATAATACAGTTTGGTGTGTGACTTCAAATTTAATTTATTGTTATCGAGGAGCTATCAGTAAAGGCCAGGACTTTCCTTGAATTTGAAGGCTTTACGGTTTGCTGTATTATTTAAATGATTCATATTTCTACCCATTTAAAATTCATTGTTAGGTGGAAGCTTCGATTTTCGGATTTCTTTTGAGATTTGAGGGACTATAAATATTGGGTTTCTGCTAACTTAAAGCATCGCGGATCCAAAGGGTACTTGGGGTGTTGGGTTTTCTTGCTCTGCAGCTTTATCTTTCAGGTCAACTTAACTTCAAGCTCTAATCTTTCTTTATAATTATAGTGATTTTCTAGTGTACTCCGAGGTTTTTAACGGTTAAATCATTCGTTAAATATAAAATGACTGAGATCTAACGGTTAAAAGTCTGAGAGCATAAGATATTCCATAGCATCGTAGAATTTTCGATGAGAAACTAAAGTTCAAAACTTTGTGTTAATTTCTGCAATAATTTGATCTTTAAGTGTGTGTGATTTGAAGGTTTTGTGTAAACTGTTGCAGGTGTTTGGATTGTAGAGAGGATCTGAGGAAAAAATGGCAAACAATTCTACCAATGGGGAGCACCAGACCACAACAAAGCCTCCTCCTTTGCCATCCCCTTTGCGGTTTTCCAAGTTTTTTCAGGTCTTGTGCTAATTTTTTTATTTTTTGTACTCATATATCTTTTTTGCTTCTTTGGGTTGCTGTAAACTGCTTTTTACAGTGTTGAAATGCCTTTTTTGATGTTGGTTTTGGTGTATTTATTGTGTTTCTGATATTTTTGCCACTGGGGTTGTTGCATTTCTCCATCAGCATTTACTGATTGCAAGCCCCTTGATAAAAAATATTGTAATTCACTGATAATTGTATGAAAGGGGTTCCTTTCCATGCATCTTTTGCTAATATAGATAGCATTTCCCACATGATTGGTTTGTAGTTGTACTATTAGATCTAGAAATTATCTATCGTCGGTGGTCGAGGTTTTGTACTTGTATCGCACTTAATCTTCAAATTCTTGGTTCTCTGTTTTATACCCAGTTAGCAGAAAGTCAAACCTCATTTCTGAATCCTGTGAGTCCAGATGAAAGTGTTGCCTATCCTTATGATCTGGTTCATTTTGAAATTTTGGTGTCATGTAACTTTGTCGCGTTTCCATCTTTTCGCTCATTTGTTTCTATGAGCAAAGATCGGTTCGTTAAAGTTATTGATATAAATCATCCTGCTTTGCAGTTCAAGGAGTATGATTTGTTTGGTATTAGATGGCTAGCAAATATCATTGTTCTGACAAAATTTTCATGTTAATCGTATTGTTATTGTAATGCTTTAATTGTGTATTTTAACCATGGCAGTCCAATATGAGAATTTTGGTTACTGGAGGAGCTGGATTCATCGGTTCTCACCTGGTTGACAGGTTAATGGAGAATGAAAAGAATGAGGTAAGCGTTTTTGGAAACTTTTGTTAATAGTAAGCGCTTATGATGAACAAAATTGCAATAAGTTACCTGTAGTAAGTTCATACGTCAAATGATTTGTTTCATCGTGGTTTATATTGTTTCCGTTCTCTACTCAGGTTATTGTTGTTGATAACTACTTCACTGGCTCCAAGGACAATCTGAAAAAGTGGATTGGTCATCCCAGATTTGAGCTTATTCGTCATGGTACATACATTTCGGTTTACTTAGCGACTTACTTTCATCTGTTTTTGTTTTTCTGTCAAGTGTCTTTGATCTTTGCAAAGGCATGGCTTTGATAAATGCCTTTATGCTTGTACGTTACAGATGTCACAGAGACATTGTTGGTCGAGGTTGATCGGATTTACCATCTTGCTTGCCCTGCTTCACCAATTTTTTACAAATACAATCCTGTAAAGGTAAACATATGCGATTTAAGCATTAGATATCGAGATGGCATATGTTAGTGCATATGTCGCGTGTGATTCAGATTGCTGATTAAGAGAAAATGACTTGTAATTTGTAAAGGAGGGCAACATGTCATTTCTCCTTGATCAGCAGCAGCAGCTGATATATTACTTTCTTTTTCCCGTTCATTCATATAAGATATCCTTTCCCTCCAACAGAAAGTCTTTCAAATTTATCTTAAATCTGTAATCTAACATTTGAGCATATGATTCTGTATCAGACGATAAAAACAAACGTGATTGGCACGCTGAACATGCTCGGACTTGCAAAGCGAGTTGGAGCAAGGTGGTCTATTAATCTTGCATTTATGAAAGATTTATAATTGTATTCCATCAAGTTGTCTTATTTAAGTAAATATATTTGAGCAGGATTCTGCTGACATCTACTTCAGAGGTATATGGAGATCCTCTTGTGCATCCACAACCTGAAAGCTACTGGGGTAATGTTAACCCAATTGGTAAGTGCTCATCTCAATCCAAGACGGAATTTCGCTGCATTCTGACAGATCTAAGAAGACTATTTCTCCATATAAATTCAAACCATATGGACCATTAATGGGGGAAATAGAAGGCAGAATGTTATTTTGTTCAAGGATTTATTTAAGTTTTGGATACGGTGACGTCAACAAGTGCATATTGTAAACACAGGAGTAAGGAGCTGCTATGATGAGGGCAAGCGTGTTGCTGAGACCTTGATGTTCGACTATCATAGGCAGCATGGCATCGGTATTGTGTTTTTCTCTTTCTTTTTCCACCATAAAACAAAGTATTGTTTTTTCATTCCCTGTGCTGAAGTGGTTAAACCTTTGCTATTCAGTAGTTTGATTGTTTAATTTCATTTAATTTCTTTGACAGAAATACGAATTGCCAGAATATTCAACACATACGGCCCTCGCATGAATATTGATGATGGGCGTGTCGTCAGCAATTTTATAGCTCAAGCACTTCGGTGAGTCCGTAGTATGGCTTTAATGATGGTTATGTATCAGCAGCTTTCCTAGTGCCTACATGAAGAAAACCATGACTTGCTCGTTTCATCGCTTAGTAATCCAGCTTGTTATTTGTCTAGCTGTTACTTGTTACTCATATTTGCCTACATTGGTGGATTAATTTTAACGTGCTTCAACGTTGCAGTGATGAACCTTTGACAGTGCAAAATCCTGGGACTCAAACTCGCAGTTTCTGTTATGTCTCTGACCTGGTATGTGGAACATGTTTTCCTTTTGATTATGTTGCCCTGTACTGCAATGTGTTCGGTTTTATATAGTTACCTGTTAAAAATGTTTTAGGTTGATGGCCTCATTCGTCTGATGGAAGGAGAGCACACTGGACCCATAAACCTCGGAAACCCTGGTAATCTATTAGAAACATCGTAGTGTGACGAGTGTGTCTCAAGAACCTGTCATAAGAATGTGCTCTAATCGTGTGGACATAAGTACTGACCTCGTTACCTTCTTGGGTACTTTCAGGTGAATTTACAATGCTTGAACTTGCAGAGACAGTGAAGGAGGTCAGTTTCCCTTTTTCCATCGTCTTTCCCTTTGCGGGCTGTTATAGTATATAGTTTTCCAGAAGCTTTTTAGTTTATTTCTCAAAGCATAACTTTAAATTGGTGTAGCTGAAATGTTAGACCAAAACAATTGTTTTGTTTGGATACAATAACGTTTGAAACAATCAAATTGGGATGTATTCATTGCTAATTTCTGAAACAAAGAATTCGAGGTGGGGATGTATATACATGTTGATCGGTGTAATCGACTCTTACAGCTCATCAACCCTGAGGTGGAGATCAAGAGGGTGGAGAACACTCCAGACGATCCAAGACAGAGGAAACCCGACATCACAAAGGCAACAGAATTGCTGGGATGGGAGCCGAAGATCAAGTTGCGCGAAGGCCTACCTCTCATGGAGGAGGATTTCCGATTGAGGCTCGGAGCAAACAAAAAGAAATGATGTCTGTTTGCATTGCTGGAAATATAGACTTTGAGCTTCTGGTTATGGAATTTGTGTTTGACACTGCGGCATATGCTCGCCTTCGATGATTCCTGTAACTTCATTGTGTGCTTCCTTCCTTCTTATTCTTTCTATTTCATTTTGTTATAGTACAAAATAAGAAATGGTCTCTCGAATGATTTTATTCGTTTTTCATCCCCTTACAAAGCGAGTGCTAAGATGCCAAGGAGAATCCTTCGAAATGTGCCATCTAGCGCTATTTTACAGTTAAAGATTGCCGTCAGTTCAATGATAAGATTATAATTTCTATTCCATTGAATCCCGTTGAAACGTTTTTAAATACAAGCGATATTATTACTTCAACTTTCACTAGGGAAGGGAGAGGAGTTTGAATCTATGACGCAGTAAGATGAATAAGACCCTAATCACCGGGCGTGCTTTTATTCTTGGTTGGTTGCACTTTGTTTCATATTCATTTTTAGAGCTTCGTGAGTCGTTTAACTTGTGATTTTGAAGTGAATAAGATGAACATTACTTTTACGTTCCTCTTTACAAATTATGATTTGCAAAAATCAAAGTTTGATACATATACAAAAATAATTCATTAAAAGAATTATGGACATGTTAAGACCGATTTTTTCGGTAAGATTTGTTGGTAAGACTAATTGTGCACGTCAAACTGTAATTGCAGGTAAAAAAGAATGACTCCTTGAGAAAATCGAGTATTAACGCGAAGATGAATACCGAGTTACTCGGTAAAGTGACAAATTAAGAATGCTTACAGCAACTCAACCCAGAAATAACTCGAAGATTTCCTCTAGCCCCTCATCCGAAGCTTGCAAGGATTTTAGTAGGCAAAATCCCCACCATACAAAGGCAATTGAGCGCAAACTAGACATTTTCACTCTCGTTTGGAAGTGTTTTGAAATGGCTGAAAACGCTTTTGGTGAGAATATTTTGGTAACCAATCCTCGGTAAAATTATAAGCGAATCTTGAAGTGCTTCATACAAGAAGCACATAACTAAGCACTTCAAGTGCTTTAGGAACACAAACATTTTCTCTAAAAGCGATTTCAGTCATTCTAAAAGCACTTTCAAACGAGTCCTTGAACTTTCAAGATGTCATATAGAACTCTTTCGGATGAGAAAAGAAAGCAGACACAAAACTAGAAACAGGAAAGAAATCACAAAACAAGAAGCAAGGGAAAATGATATTTCGCCTGTAACAATAACGTGACACTCTAACACAACTTTGTTTCATGTTTTGAAGAATGTTTGGCCAAACGCACAAAATTCAAAACCAATGAATATAAGTATTTCTTCTCATGTTATTCAAGTCATCCAAAACATAACAGAAAATTCAAAAAAGAGTATCTAGTACATCTCTCTTTCGTTATTATGGTCCTTGAGAATAGCACGAGGGCCGTCTGCTCCACAATGCTAGCACAAAGCTGGCTAGTACACCAAACATAAATCACCTACAATGAAAAAAGAACTAAATAACGATTTTCACCAACAGAGTCATAAAACTATATGTAACAATTCTACGGTTTACTACTGGTGATGTACAAACCTTGGTACAAGCCAAGAAACACAAGACTCGCCAAAATAGAGAGATCAGATTATAAACACAAAAGGTAAAAAACAAGCACAACACAAACTACAGCAATCCGAGAGTTGGATATATCTGTGCCAATGCGTCCCTGACAACCCCCTGCTCTATGTAAAGTTAAGCATTGCAATGCCCATGTCTTGGAAAGATATTCTTTTGAAAGTAGGTCATCACTTTAACAATTTCAAGCTCTTGTTAACTGCTTGTAGGGAACCTAAAATATGTTTTTAAATAAGCCATCACTTTAGCATTTTCAAAACCTCCTTACCCAATACACATGCAACCTACCATACTAGAAAATGTCAAAAAGGTGTATTCGGGATAAAGAAAGCCTTTAGTCCGGATGACAATGGGTATGAAATTGTGTGACGAGAAAACCCCCTGCCCAGATAGAGAGTATAAAACTCCATAGTACTTGATTAGGTATTCACAATGTATGTCAAAAATGGAGGTTTAGTGGCAAAAACTTGTTTTAAGATAGATAATTATGTTTCTACCTCTATTCCTACTGCGTGATAGGATCAATAAAATCCAGGCATGATTGGATGATCTCAACATGACCATCTAATTTCGTGTAAATAAGTGTATGATTATACTTAAAATATATATGATTTCATCATAAACTACAAAATGGAATGACATTTATATTATGAGCTATTTGAACATAATGAAAACATGGGGAACAAGTATATAATGTGTGTTCCTTTAAGTATTCAACAAGTCTCTTACAATTTATTGAAAAAATAAAATGCAAAATGAAAGTTATCTATTTGCTGTCTAAGTGAATCGCAACCTAGGCGGGTCTAGGCGGTCTAGGCGGTCTAGGCGGGCGCCTCAGTAGGTCTAGGCACATTTTCTTAATTTTCAAATGCCTAGTCATTAATCGGGGTGGTGGTCAACCGCCTAGCGCCTAGGCAGGGATTTTTAGAACAATGCCATCTAGCGGCAGAAAACCAAGTCTAAACGTCTGATTCTAAACCCCTTCGGGATGTTCTAGACCAACCCCAACACCTTCAACACCTTTTTCCTCTCGTAAAAATATCATAAGTTCTGAGAAAAAACAATTCATTTCCAATCTTGCACCAAATGCACAATGTGTGATGAAATCCTCGTAGGTAAATTACTCCTGGACTTGCCACAAAAGTAATGCCTACCAAAAACCGATGTTTCCTTATAAAAGAGGAAGGATAAAGCAATCAAATAAACCAACAGAAGCAGGATCTAGATGCTAGATGCCATTCATTATACCGTATTTCGCAGTCACTAAAATCTCCAACGAAACTCGAAAAAGTGCATCGTTTTTCAGACATACTGTATTGGCTACAACTACCAGATAATCATTTTACAGCATTTTAATGATGCAAATCACAATAGGCCTAAGGAATCAGACGATTAAAAGAAAAGCTACCTCTTGTGCCTCTGAACGAAAGGCGAGTTCTTGGCATCTTCCTCTGCGAATAGATTCACACAAAACAAACAGGTCAACGGAAACTAGGGTTTCGAATTGGAAATGAACAGATCGGAGGGAGGGGCAAAAGAGCTTACCAGTGAGGCCGAGAGAGAACTTGGTGATCAGGGTTCCGGTGATGGCGAACCCGACGAGGAACGGCCAGTTCCGGTTCCATTCTCGCTTGAAGAAAATCGGCCATGGATCGAACTTCCTCATTTCTCTTCTTTCCTTGAACAATGCTCTCTCTCTTCAGTC
The DNA here is from genome assembly GCA_036320875.1 of Cotoneaster glaucophyllus. Taxonomy (NCBI): domain Eukaryota; kingdom Viridiplantae; phylum Streptophyta; class Magnoliopsida; order Rosales; family Rosaceae; genus Cotoneaster; species Cotoneaster glaucophyllus. The sequence continues at coordinate 9,549,332 of CM070058.1, read as the reverse complement.
TCTCTGTGGAGTTGTGGCTGTTTTGTAGCTTACTTGTAACCGTTGGATTTCAATTCTAGTCGAATCTGATTATGGTTGATAGTAATTGGACGGCCCATGATTTGAGTTTCACAAAGTGGGCTAGTTTTTTTATTCAGTTCGGAGCAGATAAACTCGGCCCATTGCTTGGGAAACGTAAGGTACAAATTGGATAAAACTGATCGGACTGAGATGCAATTGGAACCACCTGGGCGGAAATGTCATTTGATGTTTACTTTTATTTTTTTGGGTGGGGGAAGAAAGGGGATGCACTGCACCATATATAATATGTCCAACCTGTCAACGGAATCCTCCTTCGCACGTCTTTAAGGAGGTATCTTGTGTCGAGGAGTTCTTTTTTTGTCGATTTTCTTGTTTTAGGTTGGAAAGAACGAACCAATTTTGAAACATATGGCACGGCCGCGCCACATTATATACGTTGCATAGTTTCGTGTAAGATAAGAGAGTTGTTCGGGCAAAGATTTCTCTGGAGAAGGTCTTTGGACCTCAGCACAGCTCACCAAGGGATTGGCACTTCGTATGTGTATGTTTGGTAGTAAGGTTTACTTGTCTCATGTGTTGCAATAAGAGCTTGAAGTTAGTTCTGAGATGTGCCTTTGTGGGGCCTTAGGTATAGGTCTTGAGGCTCACAATCAAAACTAACCTTAGGTATAGGTCTTGAGGATCACAATCAAAACTAACTAAATGCTTAGGCGTGCCACTGCTATCTCAGTATAGCAGATGGAGAACAAGTTTGTTTTAAGTTGATTACTTGCGCCCTAAGTTACTCAAACTTCTTGTTATCAAAGGATTGTAAAAGATGGGTTAAGTCTGCATTAAGTTCTTTTCATTGCCTTGTAAAAAGGACTTTTAGTTCATGATTTTGTACGTTATAATGGAGGGAGTCCAGAGCCCCTTTAAGTCATTTGTTTGGTTCCAAATTGCTCTTAATGAAAACATATCCATTAAGTTAACCAGGTCCAAATGCAAATGAGACTCTTAAAATAGAAAACAGGTGGAAATGACTTGAATACATGTTGAAGAGTGCATTAAGCAATAGATCTACTAATTTAGAGGACAAACAAATAGACTCGGGCAAGATTACACCTTATCTGGCAAGGTTGAACCCCTTGCAGCCATTTCTCTTTGAGTTTACAAGGGTTGTATTCTAAAAAATGGATGAATGGTAAACAGGTTTACACAGCGGAATCGATACTACACCACTAAGGGAGGTAGCAGAACTTTTATACTAGACAAAAGATAGCTTTCTAAGGAAACTATTAAAAGGACTGAATCTGAGTTGATTCCAGCTTTTTTGATGCAAATCTGGCTTGCGAGTAGAGTTTGTATGCTTGTTTGTTTGATTGGTTGAGTGTCTTTGTCTCTGTTATCTCTTCTTCCTTTTATAGGCGATTTGGCCGGATGGTCAGGGCTTTGCTCTTGCCCAAAAGCTCTTAGAGGGTAGTGAGTCATCAGCTTTTTACTTGTAGTGCCACTGGAAAGTGTTTTTTGGCTGATAGTAGGTTGGTTTCCATCACTTGTCATTTTTGTTATAGACACGTGACTTGTGTATTGGCTAAGAAGGCTTTAGTTTGCTTCAGATTTCGTGGCTGGGCTTCGGGCGGATTCACCTTGTTTTGAAATCTTTGGGGCCTCCTTTCATTCTAGCCCAATATTCAAATATTAACTCAAACAAAAGTATTGTTTAATTCCTAGGTTTCGAGCCTTGATCGTGCATCATTATACTATGTACCGTGATGCTTTCAGAGAATGAACCATCTCTCTCGCTTGTGCTTTTAGTCATGCAATATTGTAATACGTTTTAACTTTTTCGACGTTTAATTATCTAAATCTATGAATTTTTTATGGATAGCTGGATAATTTTGTATTGTTTACAGTTCACTAGCTATTTTTTCCCTCCACTCATTCTGTAATAGTAATAACAAGCTTCTATTTTAGGTTCTCCAGATTACAACTTTATAATTAATGAGATTGGTTTTTTTTTATTTTAGAATACAAATGCTTATAGCTTGCATCGAGTGCTCTAAAGTTCGAACTAGTAAATCATTATACTTAGTTGCATACGTCATATTGTTCTGATACGAGTTGATCACCTTTACTTATATAACATATATAAATAGTTTGGTCACACTCATATGAGAGAATGTAAGAGTTTTACTTCTAATGCAAGTGAGACCAAACCATTTTTGGTGTATGTGTGTTTTGATATAAGTAATTAGACAAATATTAGTATTGGACTAAAATATTTAGGGTAAATTACATAAAATTACCTCAACTATTGGACCAGTCACAGTTTCATACCCCATCTTTAAAAAATTTCAATGTCATACCTCATCTTACGAATTTTTACAATTTCATACATTCCGTCAGTTTGTCTGTCAATTCTTTCGTTAAATAGTGACGTGGTTTGAGATGGGGCCCATTATCTATTAAAAAATTAATATAATATTAAAAATTAAACAAATAAAATTATTTAATATTTTTTTTGCATGTGGGACCCATCCCTTATCCAAAAAAAAAAAAAAAAAACCTCACCTTTCTTCCCCGCTCCCATCTTCCCCCATCACCCAAAACCAGAACCACCTCACCAGATCCCATCCAGCTCAGCCTCCATCAACGGTCTCGATCTTCCCCGCTCCCTAACCAAGCTCTTTCTCTTTCTCTCTTTCTCTCTCTCTCTCTCTCTCTCTCTCTCTCTCTCTCTCTCTCTCTCTCTCTCTCTCTCTCTCTTTCCTCACACATTTTGTCCCCCCTCACCCAAAACCAGAACCACCCCACCAGATCCCACCCAGCTCAGCCTCCATCAACGGTCCCGATCTTCCCCGCTCCCTAACCAAGCTCTTTCTCTCTCTCTCTCTCTCTCTCTCTCTCTTTCCTCACACATTTTGTCACTCCAATTTCATATAAATCCCCAAAACCAAAAACAAATCCCAAATTCCCCTAATTTTCAAATTCAGAAACCAACAAATTTGAATCTCGAATTTTGGTTCCTCTAATTGGTTTCGGTTTCTGGTTTTTATTTTATTTTATTTTTATCCATATGGGTTTCGTATCCCTCTTCTCTCGGAAGAAGAAATCCAGTCTTTCCTCCGCCACTGCACCCCACCCCGCCTTCGTCCCACGCACTTGCGATCCCCTTCCTTCCACTCGCGCGTCCAGATCGCTGAGCTTGACCAAGTCTTCAAGAAATTTGATGTCAATGGCGACATCAAGATCTCGTTTTTCGAGCTCGGAGCCATCATGAGCAGCCTGGGGTTGCCGGCCTCGCCCTTCAGAGCAAGTTCCGATTCCTCTAGGCTACTAGGGTTCGGCGCTCGCCGCCTCTAGCTCGCTTACACGGCGAAATTTTTTTATTTTTTTATATTTAATTAATTTTTTAAGAGAGAGTGGACCCCGTCACAAGCCACGTTACTATTTAACGGAAGAATTGATAGACAAACTGACGAAATGTATGAAATTGTAAAAATTCGTAAGATGAGGTATGACATTGAATTTTTTTTTAAAGATGAGATATGAAACTGTGATTGGCCCAATAGTTGAGGTAGTTTTATGTAATTTATCCATATATTTAATTACAATTAAATACTATGGAGACACGTTTTAAACTCATTTTAGATTAAGAGGTGGTTGAAGCCTCTTAAGAAACTGTTGTAACGACTCCATGATAGGAGGAATGGTTACCAACACAGATACTAATGTCTTTGGCCTCTCTTCTCAAGTTAACGCATTCAATATACACTCGTCCTATTGAGAGTAAGAATCGTAAGGTACTCAGAGAAGATTGAAGCACGAACTCGTTCATGATGAATTCTATACGGTACGAACTGATACTAATCCAGGTTATTTCTAATTAGACATTGAGCGTGGCTTAATTGCTTTGTTAGTTTCAATAATGATCAGTGATGTCCGTATTATGCTTTCGGATATCTTCTCTTCAAATTTCTAATGATTTCAAAATTCACATCCATTAAATTCTTAGTTTAATGAAGTGTAGGGGTTTTGGCACGTGCTGCGCCATAGTTTTTCCCAAAAATTTCAACAACAAAAGAAAAACTCAAATTTCAAACCCAAAAATGGCACAACTCCCTCCTGGGCTTTTCGGCCCGCCTTTCAAAAACCGCCAAATCACTCTCACTAAAAAGCACAATCCGTGCCAGCCCAAAACGAGGAGTTTCTGACCGTAGATTCATACACCACCAACGACGAAGATTCACTTTTACAATACGACGCGGATCGACTCTCGCAGCCTTCGATAAGCATCTGCATCCAACGGCCCAGATAGCCCCCCGCCAACCCTTCAAAATACCAAAACCCAAACCCCCGACGATATAAATACCCAAAACCCCTCCGTCGCTCTACCCACCAAATCAAACTCCATTTTCTCACCCAAAAGTTTTCCTGAGAAAATGACAGGACGAGGAAAGGGCGGCAAGGGATTGGGCAAGGGAGGAGCGAAACGGCATCGTAAGGTTCTGAGGGACAACATCCAGGGCATCACCAAGCCTGCTATTCGCCGTCTTGCCCGCAGAGGTGGTGTGAAGCGAATCAGCGGTCTGATTTACGAGGAAACCAGAGGAGTTCTGAAGATCTTTTTGGAGAATGTTATTCGTGATGCTGTGACGTACACCGAGCACGCCAGGAGGAAGACTGTGACCGCCATGGATGTGGTGTATGCTTTGAAGAGGCAGGGAAGGACCCTATACGGTTTCGGGGGTTAAATTGGGAATGTTTATGTCATTATTTTGGGAATTAGGGTTAGGTTTGCTTAGGATCTGGGCTTTAGATCTTTGGGTTTAATTTGTATTTTGTTGGTAACATTTAGTGTTTATGTAATTTGTAATCTTATTTTGAAGTAATATAAGTTCGACCTGTTAGTAAATCTTTGCCTTATTTTACTGCTGTCAATTTCTCTTGTTTTGGTGGTAAATTTCTTCTGTGAAATCTGTTTGGTTGCCGAGAAAATCACTAGTAGAGGGAAAGTATATTGGTGTTGATGAGAAAATAATTGGAGCAGTGTGAAAGTTTATTGGAGATAAAGTTGTTAGATTACTAGTCACAATAAAGCAAGTTATTCTGTTTGAGTGTAGGCCATCTCTAACTGAGATAAGCTTTCTAATCCTTTAAAATATTAATATTTTAATAAATAATATAGAGTCATATTTGCTTTTATCTTCAACTGAGGGCCAAAGAGTCATAAGGTTCGTTTTAAGTTCTGTCACAAAAAATTATCTCTAACCGAGAGTCAAAGGGCCAAACATAATTTATTATTCAAATTTAATGTTGTTTCATGTTACTTAATTTAATTTAATGTTGTATAATGACTTAAAAAGTTATACGGAAAAAATAGAATTTAAAAAAATAATTAAAAATTTTGTAAAAAAAAAAGCCTACCATTCCTGTCAGATATAACCTACAATAATAAGTGCAATGCTGTCGGTTATATTTGACAAGAATACTCAAAATTTAGCCTAGCTCGGGGTTGGGTGGCTGGTTCATTTAAGCAAGCAGGATGGCCCTTTGACCTTTTTTTGTCCAGTGCGGACCATGAGCCATTTGGTCTAGTCCTCGGTTGAAGACAGATTTCGGACTATTTTCAGCCCTCTAGCCCTCTTGGCCTTCGGTTGGAGATAGTCTTAGATTTAACATGTGGGTGTAATTTGGATCAAAATTAGGGTTTCTTATTACAAATGGGTGTTAATTTCAGCTGGGATGAATGGTAGTGGCAGACCGGACATTATCTTTTCTTGTACTATAGATTGGATTGGAAGCCAATGATACTTTTTTTTCTTTTTAAGACAAACGGAAGCCACTCATATCTAAAATTGTGGTTCTTGGTCGAAAATTTTAGATAGAACGTGAGCATAGAAAAAATATTAGAGGGGAGCTGACGAAATTTTTTATTTTGAAATTAAATTTTTAATGGTAATGTATTTTATTGTAGGAGTTTATATTTTAATTGTTTTACCACTTAAACTATCTTCCGATTATTCTATTACCACGAACATTAACAATTCAATTAGGATGAAAATAATTTCGTGGTGCAAATTTTTTTGAAAGAAAAAATACAATAGATGGCAAGTGATTAAATCAAATGTCATAGATTCATGATAATGTCCTAGACTAGCAAAATCGATTGCAATTGCCTCTTAGAGTAATCTAGAATTTGTCAAAAGATAGTACCAAATTTCTTGTAAAAAGATTTGCAAAAATAACTTTACGAACACACTTTGGTAAATTAAATACAAAATAATTTTACTATTTTGTTCAAAGCCTTAAACTCAGGTGCTCTCATTTTTTTAACCCACGTTTTATTCCAAATAGAATAATCAAGACGAAATTGTTAACCGTGGCTAAATACATAAATAGCTTCTTCAGCGACAAACATGATCTGATTAGGGATGAACAATGGTTATGGCGGGCGGATAACCGCGGTTATTTACTCATAACCGTTTATGTTCATACCCGCATAACCGTTTACCCGTTGGGTAATTGCCTAAATGATTATACTTATACCCATAACCGTTTATAAACGGTTAACCATACCCATAACCGCATACTCATTTAACCGTAACCGTTTAAAACTCGTTTACCCATTTATTCTTTTTAACCCGTTTATCTTTTTTTTTTTTATTACTATTACCCCCTTTTCACCCGTCATGTTTTTTAACAACTTGAAAATTTAAAAAAAAAATTGTCATATTTTCTTTTCTTTTTTGACAAGTAAACATAGTTATAGGTACATTCATCATACATTTCCGTATTTTAATTTTTTAAGTCCTTGTACCATTCCAATAATTAAAATAATAATTTACGGACGATATTTTTAACTGTTACCAATGAAGGTAATATAATATTTGCTAAGTATTATTGGGTTACGAAAATTGTTTCGAAGACATTTCAATCAATTTCACGGTTACCTGCAAGGAATTTAAATTAATTTGGCGAATTCCTTGAGGATGAGAATCATCATTCCTGCAGCAGTGTTATTGAGAGAAGGACTGATGAATTCCTTGCTAATTTATTGGGTGCTAAGTATTATTGGACCGAGAACATGGTTTGTGTTAATTTTACATATTAAAATAAATGGGTAAACGGTTACCCGTTTATAACCGCAGTTAATACCCATAATCACCCATTTAAGTTTCACGGGTAAACGGTTATACCCATAATCGTTTATTTATTAAAACGGTTACCCATAACCGTAACCGTGAAGTTTAAATAGGCAGGTAACTACGGATATTTTGCCCATCCCTAGATCTGATAGACATCACAAAAATATTTTAGCTATTACTTTATATTTTCTCTCTTTATAATTTAATTTTAAAATTTTAATAAGCACATAATTTTAGGAGTCACTTTCCAGTTCCTACCATCCAGGACAAGTCACATGGTAGTGGATTAGGTTTCTCCGTAGGATGAGGATCTTCCACCCATCTCTTTTGTCATGATATTAGTATCCTTACATCATAACTGTTTATCGTATATTATACAGTTAATTTTCGTTAAATATTAGTTGTGTTTAATCTTAATTAAAAAAAAATCAAAATAATTTATAACCGCATAAAGTATGATAAACAGTTAGGATGTGAAGATTTCTCGAATCTTCACAATTTGAATCCGGATGGAATCCAAATCCGTCCCCGTGACTCAAAATAATTTATATCACAAACGGTCCCTGAAATTGACCCCATCAATCATGATGGTCCCTAAAATTGAAAATCGATCAATGTAGTCCCTGAATTTTAACTCGCGAATCAATGTGGTCCTTCTGTTAGTGTTCCGTCCAAATTAACTTTAAAAAAAGGTTAGAGAACCAATTTTTCATGGTAACATGATAAAAAATAACCATGTTACTTATAATTTTACCTACTACCTCTCTTTTCTTTTTTTCATCTTCACTTTTCTCTTCATTTTTTCATGGATTTGGTGCTAAAACTAAAATAAAAACAAAAAAAAGTGGTTCTCTAATCTTTTTTTGGTCATTTTACCATGAAAAATTAGTTCTCTAACCTTTTTTAGTGTTAATTTGGACGAAACACTAACAGAAGGACCACATTGATTCGCGAGTTAAAATTCAGGGAATACATTGATCGATTTTCAATTTCAGGGACCATCATGATTGATGGGATTAATTTCAGGAACCATTTGTGGTATAAACCCTTTTTAAAATCACTTTTAAATGACTCAGAGGCCGCCACGTGTAAGGACGACGTGGATTTTCCGATGGCACCAAACGTCGACTCCAGAAAGGACACAATTAAAGCCCAAAGTTCACACCCGCCTATTTCCAGAAACTTTGGGCCTCTACTATTTTAGTGGCACCTGAGCCACCGGTGACCTCCACATATCACCCCATCCCGAAACTCCTGGAACCGTCAAATTTACCGCGCTGATCGGTCTTTCTCGGGTTTCCGGTATGGGTGTGCCGAGCGACGACGTCGTTGTGATCCAGAAAGGAAAGCGGCCTGGCGAGCCCTGCATCATCACCGTCAATTGCCCGGACAAGACCGGCCTCGGGTGCGATATTTGCAGAATCATCCTCGATTTTGGCCTTCTAATAGAAAAAGCAGGTACTTTCTGCAAACTTTTAATCTCATTTTTTTTAACATAACAATCGAGCAAGTGTATATGATAATGGATTTTTTGGGTTATTTTTCATTAATTTTGGTTAATTTTTCGTGGGTTTTTGTTTTCGATTAATGTGGTGGCTTAGTGATAATATATGCTGTTTAGAAATTAATTTTTGTTTTTTTCAGTTCCATCTTCCATGTGGGTTTTTGTCTTTTGATTAACCTGGTGGATTAGTGATAATTAATTGGGTTTAGGGATTAATGTGATTGAATTTGTGTGTTAATTTGAATGCTCATGTGTTTTTGTGGGGTGAAATTTGCTGGTGTAGATTTTTCGACTGATGGGATATGGTGCTACATAGTGTTATGGGTGTTTCCTGATTCCAGCTCCCCAGTAGTGAAATTGTCAAATTTGAAGAACCAGCTACAATCTGTATGCCCATCATGTTCAGTGCCGTTTTACTTGTACCAGCAGGCCACACGATCGTCGTCCTCACCGGTTTATCTGTTGACGTTTCTTTGCCTCGACCGCAAGGGATTGTTGCATGGTAACGGAAATTTGCCACACCTCCATTGCTTAATTGTTTTGAGGTAGTTCTGACTTGTAATTCGATGTTGCCTTAACTTTGTCTCTTTTAGATGTTACAAAAACTCTCTCAGAGCTTGAGCTTTCGATTCAGCGAGTGAAGGTTACGACAACCCCCGATGATAGGGTCTTGGACCTCTTCTTTATAACAGATAACATGTGAGTTTTGCCTTGGGACTTATAATTTTGGTTTTGTCTTTGTTTTTAATTTGAGAATTTGAGAAATTTTTCTTGATTATGGTTAAATTTGTTCTTGTTATGTGCATTGACATAATGTCTTAAAAATTCAACGATTTTCGGTCACTAAGTCGCTCACTTTGGACAAAAAGTTATATAGTTTCTATATTCGTCTTTTGTATTAACTCTTTACTGAATTGTGCTGCCTTGGAGTATTTTACATGGTTAATAAATGACAAATTATTCAAGTCCTAGATAGCATAGCTTATCTAGAGCTAATAATATGGAAACCATGGTTTTTCTTTTTTATCATTTGTACAAGCGTGCCGTCCCATTATCTCTCTCTCGCTGAGTTTCCATGTTTTGATCGCTTCTCAAACATGTCATTGTCATAAATGTTTTGGTCGTTTCTTTCTTGGTAATTAGATGATTTTATTAAATGTAACAAGTCAGTTAAGGTGGAATCCTGATGCTATTTATAATCGAGATGAGCTACATTCTCATTTCAGCGACCTTTTACACACAAAGGAACGCCAAGATGAGACAATAAAACAATTGCACGATGTTTTGGGTGAGTCATGTATCAGCTGCGAACTTCAGTTGGTAGGTCCCGAGTATGAATCCCACCACGGAATCCCTTCCCTTTCTCCTGCAGTAGCTGAAGAGCTATTTAGATGTGAGTTATTGGATAAAGAAACCCGGTCTCAAGCTCTTAGTCCAGATATGAGAAAATTGAAGAAAACCAATGTGACTATGGACAATTCATTGAGCCCTGCTCATACATTACTTCAAATCCACTGCGCTGATCACAAGGGTCTCTTGTATGACATTCTGAGAACTTTGAAAGACTGCAATATCAAGGTAGAAAATCTTCTCTTTTCCCGCACTATTATGCCGGATAACATCAATGTTTTTATAGTTAGGATACATTGTAGTATTAGTTTTGTTAGCCTATGTCAGAGCCTACTTGTCCTGAACGGGAGATGACAGCGATTTCACTTGTTGCCATTCCTAGTTGCTAGGTTTCCCTACATGGGAATGAAAATGGATCTTGAGTCTTGACCTCAACCCTGAGAAGGGTGATAAGAAAAGCATGGTCTTAGTTTTCTGAAAGGTTTTATTTATTCTCAGCAAAGAAAAAAATTAATTTTTGGCCCAATACATCTTGGTGATACATCTAAATATGATTTGCCTGCAGTTATAATGTTGGGTCCAATTATTTCTTTTCCTCCATAAACTACGTATACGGATTTATGCTATCCTTGCCAACTTATGATGATTGGCGGTATGTTTCTAGTTTTCTTATCCAAAATTTTTTCTTGTTCAGATAGCTTATGGTAGAATTTCTCCAAATATTAAAGGCTATCGCGATTTAGACCTATTCATTCAGCAAAATGATGGGAAAAAGTTTGTGGATCCCGATAAGCAGAGTGCTCTGTATTTGCGGTTGAAGGTGGAGATGCTTCACCCATTACGTGTTATCATTGCAAACCGAGGGCCAGATACTGAACTGTTAGTTGCTAATCCAGTTGAGCTATCTGGAAAGGGAAGACCACGAGTTTTCTATGATGTTACAATTGCTCTAAAAACACTCGGGATATGCATTTTCTCGGTAAGAAAACTCAGCAACAAGTTAAAAAGTTATTCAGAATTACCAAATCTTTTGTGAATTACTAGCTCAAGTCAATACTTGCACTTCTTGGCGTATTTTTGAATTACCAAATCCATTTTCGCAACACTTTTAACAGTTTGTTGTCTCGTCTTTCAGGCTGAAATCGGGAGGGTAGCGGCATCAGATCGTGAATGGGAGGTGTATACCTTTTTGCTGGAAGAGAACCACAACTTTCAGTTATCAAACATGGTAGCTAAGAATCAGATTGTAGATAGAGTTAGAAGAACTTTGATGGGCTGGTGAGTAGATAGATTTTACCATCTTTCTACCAAGAATCTGACTCTTGATGTATTTAGGAGCTCTCTACCCCTCAGTGCATTTTGGGCTTATAAGATTTAAAGATGTATGACCCCTATGATGTTTTTGCAAACGTGTTGATTCCCATTGTGAATGCCTTTTCAGATGTAAATAATAGTTTTCTGGTCATAGATGAACTTGGTGGGCGTAGACGGAGAGCAATTTATATGAAACAGGTTTTCTACTATTGTGGGTCTAATATTGGATTGGCATGTGGAGAAAAATTTACACATGGTAATGCATTATTGGATTAGGATGCCACATCGCAGTGTACCCGTTTTGTGTAAGTTTTTCTAGAGTGGGAGGGCAAATATAGCTTCATTTCATAGCGTACCCATTAGGGGACTGATTTCTACACTCCCCTCATCCTTTTTAGACATTGGATGAAAGAATTAAAATCATGAAATGAATTAACAAGGGAGTTTCAGATGTAAAAAGAAAAGCGTGAAAATTACTTTTACCCAAAAACCCAAAAAGGGAAAGAACTTTTGTAATCGGTGCAAAAAAGTTGACCTAATAAGAGCATTTTCTTAAAGAATAATTGCTTAATGTCTCCACAAGAAGGTACTTTGCGAGGACGTTATTCAATGTTGTTAAAAACATTACGAGTACAGTCACATGAATTATATTTGACATTAGATGGTGATTGTAGTATGTACATATAGAGTGCCCGTGGGGAAATGATCTTTGAAGTATTGGAAAATCATAGTATAGGACCCTTATGTTATAATCTCATCAATGTCGTCCTCCACCTCATTCGTTGACATGATCATCTATGTCGTCATTGTAGTCTCATTCTGTCAAAATTTCCAATAATTTTCGAACACGGAACACAAAGCCCTGACGTCATACCATCACACTTCTCACTCATATCAAATGGGGGACATGGCAAGCCATTCTTGTTAAAAAAATCCTGCCAAACGAAGATGAGACTCTAATGACCCATCCAAAATTGTTCATCTCCGCTCCTTAATACAACACAAAATAATTTGCCACTTCATTAGAGGCCCTTCCAATCCCTCAAGAGAAAAGAATTTCACAAAAGCAACCAGATTTTAATCCTCCAAATATGGGTTCTATCTAAATAATTATCAAAATTTCATAATTTCCCTTACCAAAACCAAATTGACAAAAATAAATCACAATGACAAGAATTGAAATCGAGATAGAACACACTTACCAAAATTCCATTTAAACTACATAATATGCAGACGATACCTTAGCCTTTTGGCATTCTTTTTTTTCTTTCTTTTCTCGGTCCAAAGAAAATAACAAAAAAAAAAAGAGATGCCAAAGGACTGAAATTGCGTCTACAGTTGTCGGACGTAATGCGTGACTTCTAAATAGTTATAAATACTACACTCATAAAATAAAATTTTACTTAACATTTAACCGGAGCATGAATTCTTTTTATAAATTGGCAGAAAACCGCGTTTTTACTTATTTCCGATGTGAGACTAACTATTCTCATATAGTGTTACATCACGAGCAATTGGGTTGAACTGTCTTGTTACCAAAAGAAAATGGCTCCACCGGTGAGGAAAAGGAGAAGTAATTGGATGAAAGGTAGGAGCCCTTGCGGCTGCCCTGCCAACGATTGTCGAGGCTTGCGCCCTCGAGAAGTGCAGCAGACAACAAGGGGCTCCCCTACGTTAAGCCCACCAAACCCAGACGGCTCAGATTTGATCCATTTACAGCGGTTGGATTTCTAACGATTTGTTGATCATGACAGTTTAAAAAAGGGTAAATTACATAGTAGCCCTTCAGGTTTGAGGTCTATTACAACCCCATACAACATTTTTAAAACATTTCAATTTCATACATTTATTATCATTTTATTTCAATTTCATACAACCGTTACATTTTCCATCCATTGATCCGTTAAGTGCTGACCTAGCTGCCACATTTGTGCCACGTGGCTGCCAAATGTATGCCACGTGGCAAACATAATAATTTAAAATTTTTTTTTCTTTAAAAACCTGATTTTTATTATTAAAAAAAAAAAAAAAACCCTTCAGTTCTTCCCCACCCCTCCTCTTCCTCTTTCTCCTCTCTTCTCCTTCATCTTCATCTTCATCTTCATCTTCTTTCCTTTGCAACCCGAAAAAAAAAAAAAAAAAAAAAAAAACCTTCAGTTCATATTTCCCCCCTCCTCTTCCCCAATCTTCATATTCTTCCCTCGACCAACCCCACCTACAACCAAGAAAAAAAAAAAAAAAAAAAAAACCCAGCGATTAGAAGAAAAGAAAAGAAAAAAAAAAACTGTTCATCTTCTTCCCCCCGACCATCCCACCTGCAACCCAGAAAAAAAAAGAAAAAAATCCCAGATCTCGTCATTGCTAGATTCGTGAGGTGGGAGGAATGAGTGCAGAGATTTAAGGATGTGTAGGGAGGGATGTGAGTTTCTGGGCGCCGGTGGAGAAAAAGGGTCAGCCGCCGGGGGGGGGGGGGGGGTTCTTTTGGTTTCCGTGTGCTTTCTGGTTTTTGGGTTCTTTCTGGTTGGGGTCTGGGCGCCGGTGGAGAAAAAGGGTCAGCCGCCGGGGGGGGGGGGGGGGGTTCTTTTGGTTTCCGTGTGCTTTCTGGTTTTTGGGTTCTTTCTGGTTGGGGGGGGGGGGGGGGTTCACGGGGTGGGTGGGTTGTATTTCAGGTTTTTTTTTTTTTTTTTTTTTCTTCTTCTTCCTTTTGGTTTCTGGGTTCTTTCTGGTTGGGGACTCACGGGGTGGGTTCTATTTCAAGTTTTTTTTTTTTTTTGGGTGGAGGTTAGACTTTAAAAAAAAATAAAAAATTATTATTTTGCCACGTGGCACAAATGTGGCAGCCACGTCAGCAGTTAACGGATCAGTGGATGGAAAATGTAACGGTTGTATGAAATTGAAATAAAATGATAATTAATGTATGAAATTAAAATGTTTTAAAGATGTTGTATGAGGTTGTAATAGACCTCAAACCTGAGTGGCTACTATGTAATTTACCCTTTAAAAAATTGAAAATTTTGCTGCTGGGCCATGTGGTGCTTTGTGGAGTCAAAGATTGAAAAAATTCAACGGCCATAATTAATCCAATTCTAAAAAAAAGAATAAAAATTACCTTGTTTTTTTTTTTTTTTTTAATTCGAAAGACTTATAAAGTTCACACTTAAAAATCTTACAAAGTTCAATACACTTGCAACTTAAACAAAAAAAATACAAATAATGACATGTGGAGGATAAGATGAAGAAAACATTAGAACAAAAATAATATATATTTGCGAATAGTAATCGTCATTGCCCTTCCTCCTTCCAAACGGATGAACTTGTACAAAGACAATTACTTATTACCTACTCACCCATTGTGGGTAGGGTGTGCCCTGTGAGTTTAGTACCTATTCATTTTTAACAGTTATTTGAGTGAAAGAAAAAAAACACTTTCGACTTGTATAATAACATAAAATCTCTCGTCTAGTACAAGATCCGTTAGCACCAATTCATAATCTTCCACGTGTGTATGTAAACAAATTAATGATATTTCTTTACTTCATCCAATTGATCTGATGATATTTCTCATCTTAAACTTTGGAGAGGTTTCAACTTTAAATCCCACCACTTCGTAATATATAAAAGGAAAATAAATAGAGCTTTAGGTCCTAACAACACATGCCTATTTACAAGTGACTCAATCATACTCCAATGTGAATTGGCATGTAGAGAAAAAATTACACATAATAATGCATTATTGGATTAAGACGACACACCATAGTATTTCCAGTTTATGTAAGTTATTCTAGTGTAGGTGAGCAAATATAAGTTCATATTATAGCATACCCACGAGGGGACTGATTTTGACTATCATGTTTTTCTTTCTAGTCATTGGATAAAAGAAAAAAGAAAAACTAATGAAAAAAGTTTGAAAACTTTGAGTTTTAACGATAAGAACAAAATAAAGGGTAAAATGAATAGTATCAGGATTAACTTTTTAGTGTAACAATATGATTTTTCGTTAAAGTAAACAGTACCAGGAGCTTTTTGTTAAAGTTCCCTTGGATGAAAGAGTTAAAAAATTATGAAATGAATTAACAATGAAATGAGTTAAAAACGGGAAGTGCAAAAATTACTATCTTACCTAAAAACGAAAAAATGAGAGAGTTTTCTTAATCAGTGCAAATACATTTGACCTAATATAAGCACTTTTTTAAAGAATAAGGACTCATTCGAAAGTGTTTTTAAAACTCCTTTTGGTGAAGTTGATTCTGGGTTCCAATAGCACTTTTAAGTGCTTTTAGGAAAGAGCACATATGCTTCTTGCAGGAAACACTTAAAGTGTTTTTCTAGGATCCACTTGGATTTTTACTAGGGATTGATTTAAAAAACATTTTCATCAAAAGCGTTTTTAGTCATTTTAAAAGCACTTCCAAACGAGCCATAATTGCATAATATCTCCACAAGAAAGTACTTTACGATTGCGAGGACCTAATTCAGTGTTGTTAACAACGTCATGAATACAATTACCATCTCGACAGTTAGATAATGATTGTATTAAATACATATATTAATATGATTATATTTGACCGTTAGATGATGATTATTGTAAATACATGCGAATATAGTCAATTCCACAAAGTAGAAGATAAATACGAGTATTGTATACATGGTATAGACAAAGTGCCCTTGGGGGACATCTTGGGTTGTAAATGACTGAGATGTATTGGAATATCATAATATAGGACCTTTATGTTATAAACTCATCAATATCGTCCTCCACCACATTCATTGACATGCTCATCTATGTTGTCCTTGTAGTCTCATTCCGTAACAATTTCCAATAATTTGCTAACACAAAATATAAGAACAATAATTAATTTTTAAATACTTTTTTCAAACAAGCGAATTACTCGAAACTAGTCTTAGGAGAGGGGAGACGGTTTGTAATGCCCGAGGAGTGAGTTAACCACCAGAGCAATTCATCACTAATAAAAAATTATTTCAGGCAAAACTGGAATTCATCACCAGGGCAAAAACGCCAAAAGTACAGAAAGCCAAACTGAAGGCAAACAAACAGACAAACATAAAATAAAGAGTGAAAGAGAAATAAGAAAGACGTTGCTACACATAGCCCTCACACTTCTCTCTCACTTGTAGCAATTGACGGACACGGCAATCCATTTTTGTTCAAAAACCTTACATACTAAAATGGGAGTCTATCGACCCATACAAAATCACTCGTCTCGTCCTTGATGCAACACAACATAATATGCCACTTCATTAGATGCCCGATGAACCGAGGACCAGTTGCATGCTTGAAGGACTCCCGCATGTGGACAATTAAATTGGCAAAAATAAAACCACAAGGATAATAATTGAAATCTAGATAGAACACACCTACCGAAATTCCATTTAAGCTAATTAATATGCAGACGACATTTTAGCATTTTGGCATCCTTTTTTCCTTCTCTTTCTTGGTCCAAAGAAAAGAACGAAAAAGAGATGCCAAATGACTAAAATGATGTCTACAGTTGTTGAACACAAGACGTGACTTCTAAATTAAAATAATTTTTTACTTAACATTTAACCGGAGTATAAATTCTTTTTATAAGTTAGTAGAGAGCCATGTTTTTACTCATTTCCGATGTGGAACTAACTATTCTTACATAGTTGTTATGTCATGAACATCTTCTTTGATGTGAGACTAACAATTCTTATACAGTTGATTGCAACTGTATACTAGGTCGGGGTTATGGGGTTATGGGGTTCTTTCAATGGGTTAGGGGTTGGAATAGGTTAGGATGTGACATGTGAACCTAATACTTATCGATTTTTAACTATTATCTGGTGAGTCCTTCTAGTACAAGATTCATTATTCACTAATTCACAATTTTTCACGAGTGCGTAAGCAAACTAATGAAATCCATTAACATTTTAGAGACATATTAATTTCTTTTTTCATCCAAGTGATTCGATCATATTTCTTGTCTTGAAGAGGTTCTAACTTTGAATTCCAAAATATAATATAAAAAAAAGCAAAAAGAATATGTGCGCATATACAAGTGGTCCAATCATACTCCACCGGTGAGCCAATTACGTTCTCTCTCAAGCATGGTTTAAAATAGAGAACTTTAACGAACAGTTTTCGGTTCACTTTAACGAAAAATTACATTTTAACACTAAAAAGTCAATCCTGGTATTATTCGCTTTACTCTTTATTTTGTCTTTATCGTTAAAATTCAAAGTTTTCAAATTTTTTTCATTAGTTTTCCTTTTAAAATAACGAAAATGACAAAATAAATTAAAAAATACTGCCTCGATAGAAATTATGAAAATTTGCAATGAGTAGATATATCAACTCATTTAAATTTAATCAAAATTAAAAAAAAAATTCAAAAGTTCCAAATCTGCAATAGGTTTCGACAAAATTTGTGTAGTAAATCGATACGTATCGTCGATATTAATTGAATTTCATATATTAGACTGACATAGTGTGAGGTTTGCATTTCACCTCTGTTTCTATATCAATTCTCAATTTTTCGAATATTCAGCAAAAATATCGATAATTTTGTGGATATATTAAACAGTGGTCCCAAGCGACTCAATCACACCCCATCCAATTATCCAACTTTCATACCCAAAAAAGGAAAAAGAAAATACTATATATGTACAACGTGTGGTAAGTCCGTGCAGTCCAGCACTCGACCTCGACCTCCATTGCCACCCACCCATCCACCACGTTGCCTCCACGCCACGCCACATCACCACCGCCCCACTTTCCAATTTCCAATTTCCACTTTTTTGTTATTAATTTAAATAAATAAATCCAAATAAATACTACTTTCCCTTTTAAATTTAATTTTCATTGGCAAAGACCAAAAAGCAGCTCCACTGTATCTCTCTCGTTCGATAACACCGAGACGACAACCGTATCGGTATCGGTTAAGGCCGCGTTTGGATCTGGAGGATTTAGGGTTTTGGACTTAATGCTATTGCCATTCGGTCTGTACCAGAATGTCTCAAGCTTCTTCCTCGCCTCGAAGCTCTGCATATCTCGACGCGCTGACGCAAGAGATCGAGAAGAAGCTCCAGCGGGTATATTAAACTCTTTGTTTCCCGTTTGGTTACTGAGAAAATCTAGGAAAATAATTGAATTAATGAATAATTGAATCAAATTCCTGCCACAGTTGACTCTGATACAGTTATTTGAATTTAGTTGAGATACGGGTAATTAACTGTGTCGATGTCAGAATTCGTAAATTAATTAAATTGTTGGATATCAGAATTTGTAAATTACTTAAAAGTTTCTGAATTTTTTCAGTTTATTTTTTTGTTTGGAAGCAAACGGAAAATCTTTCATACGGATTTTGCGCTGGTAATTATTATGGAAATGTTTGATTTGGGATTGTGGATAGAATGTTTGGATTTGGAGAGCGTTTGATTTTGGTTTTGGGAGTTTATTAATGTAATTGCCGGCATAAGAAAAGGATTAGGGAAATTCAGGCCTGACTTGGTAGAGGTTTCTGTGTGTTTAATGTGTTGTAGGCGCTGGCTTCTCCGTCGCAGCGGCGGAATTTGTTGCAGGAGTTGTTTGCTGACATAGCTTTGGAGATCGATGAGCGAGCCAAAGGTGAGTGAAAATTCTCCATGGAGTTGTCTGTTTTCGGAATTGACATTCAACTGTTTTCAGTGATACTGCTGTAAGCCTGTAAGTGGTTAGCATTTTAAAGTATAGTTTTTACTTTTTAGATATGAATCATATGTATAACTACTAGTAGTAATACTTAGGATCGGCTGAAAATAGTTTATTTAGCAGGATAGTATGTTCAGTCGAAAGAATTATGAGAATACTATAAGAGCACCGTTGCGTTGAGTTACTACCTTGGTAATATATGTCAAATGAGTATTTACTACCGCATAAGCGTGGAACTAAAAGTGCTTCACAGGAACATTGATTAATTGCGGTCTAATTCGTATGTTGTGGAAAGTCGTTTACAAGTGTAAGGCGTTACATGCAATATTTATGACTGGTGTTCTCATTTTTGGAATTCACATTGCATGTCAGAAATGATTCTCAGCAGGGAAGAGGGTGCAATGTCTCCTGCTGAGGATGGCATTGAAGGTCAGCTGTGCTTTTATGATGTGCTCA
This sequence comes from Cotoneaster glaucophyllus, assembly GCA_036320875.1. Classification (NCBI taxonomy): domain Eukaryota; kingdom Viridiplantae; phylum Streptophyta; class Magnoliopsida; order Rosales; family Rosaceae; genus Cotoneaster; species Cotoneaster glaucophyllus. The sequence goes on along the minus strand of CM070058.1, from coordinate 9,529,885 downwards.
CTGATCATTATGTTCGGGTGCCTGAGAATGGAAAACGCATCCTTGATTTGATTGTCCAACTTTGGAGCCAGTCATTTGCATCTCATATTTTTGCCTTGTTGTTCCACAAATGGGTATGTCAACGCACACCCAGTGTATTGATATTTTTCATTCTATTTTAAAGTCGCCATTCTGGATACAAAACTCTCCTGGTTGGTGATTTGTTTTGAGAAAATCATATTGTTTCTGTTTACTTTTGGAGCTTTCACCTATAAATCACGTGGATGAAGCATAAGGCCATAAATTGTATTTGTTAAACTGGAAAAGTATGTAGAATGGCCTTGAAAATTTGTCTCACTCATTGAAATTGATTTGGAAGTTATCAACATTCTTTATTACCAAGTTCTATTTTAAATGATTGACACAGTTGGTTTTCAGACATTCTATGAATGAAGTTTTTCTTCACATACTTGAAGCTGATTCTTACTTCTTAACTATGTTGCCTTAGTTAATCCACTGTGATGCGAAGAGGATTTAATATAGTTTTTTTGCCAGCTGTTTGAGGTTCAACTTGACAACTCTGAAGTACTTCTTCGTTACTCATCTGCTCTTATTGAAGGTGCAACAAATGTTTTCTGGTACGAATATAAGTGCATGCTTCTTGTTTTTTAATGGTTGATTGGAGTCATTGGACTTACAACTGGTTGTAGATGGCTTTGCAGTATAGTGAAATGTCTATTGATTTTGTAGTGCCTTTTATTCACTTTTCAACGAGACTCCCATAGTTGAAATACTATGTAAAAACAGAATCTCGTCTCTTGTGGCCTTATATATTTATGTATGTTTCTGTTCTTCCAAAGTGTGATGTTAGGTAGGTGTTGCTTGTTCTGTGAAAATAAATTATGTGTCTTCGATTTCAAAAGCAGCAAAGATAGAAATGGACTTTTTTTTAAAGGAACCCGGTATGACATGAAGAGTTTAATAGTATCCTACCAAAGCAACTCTTATGGACATGTGGAATGATCTGTCTGCTTTGTTCCCATTGCCCAACTTTTTTTTCTTTTGGCTGCTGCTGCTACCATCCATATATGCTGACAAAATGGCAACTTAGGGTTATGAATTATGTTCCTTTTTTTATTTGAAATGGGAATTCCCCCATCCAAGGTTTCATTTGTTTCTTTTTGTTCTGTCTAGGAAACTTATTAATGGTACTGTGTGCAAATTTGCAGGATTGATACTCAATCAAATGCAAGGCGATTCCAATCCCTCTTTTGTGTAAGAGCCCTTTCAAAGTTGAAATTAATATGCTTCTGTTGAAGAACTTTATGAAATATTTATTTCATTTTGTGTTTAACCCCACCTTTTATTTCAGTATCTGCTTGAGGATGTTGCTTTGGAGCCCAAACGGTTAAATAAAATTCCTGTACAGGTCAGAGATTCCCTTTCCAATTTTACAGGGAACTTTTTTACTTGGTGTGGATAATTTCTAGCCATGATAGTGATTTAACAACCAATGTCTATATAGAGACGCTTTTAAATTAACTTCAGAATTCTTCATTAATTCTCAGGTCCAGCGAGATCTATTTCTTTTACTCTCGAGGTTTATAATTTTTTATAACTCAGGTGGGTTTTCTGGTAATGCATCTTCAGCCTTTGAATTAAGAAATTGTAAGTTGTCCAGTAATGTGTTGATTCATGCAGTTGACAAGCTCGACAGCTTCTTAAGGGAATTTCCTCTTTTTCCGAACGCTTTTTTGATTGGCAGTTCAGCAGACTTCTTTGTTATTGAACTAGCAGATCAGGTCAAATTCGCAACACTCTCCACAGCAGAACTTTTGCTTAGTTTTGTTCACACACTGCAGTGATATTCATATATTAACAATCTAATATGTTCATATTTTCTTTACTGGTCAGCTTCAAAAACTGAAGGTGGAACCAGTATTGCTTCATTACCTTTCACACATAAAAGTTCTCCAGGGTAATATTCAAACCCTTTTTTCAGGTTTAAGATTTAAGGAATTATGTGAACCTGGAATTATAGTCGCTTTGTGTTCTGCTTAATGTATTTCTAATTTAACAGGAATGGAGCTGAGAATGGCCACAAGCACAAGGTTAAAGGCTTGTCTGTATAGCTTCACTTCTCCTGGAGGTCCAATGTACCCCACAAGAGCTGTTCGTCATGCGGCATGGGATGCATTAGATTTGCTTTTTCCCGTGAGTATATTATTCCCTATCACAGTTTTCTGGTTAAACTGGATAATTTAGTGCAATCGTATACTGTTATCATCTTCATCATCCTAAATATTGTCCGTTGTATAAATTTAGTCCCATCTCTGGTTGGATGTGAGCAAAGCGGAGATCTTTATTGATAATTTGATGACTAACTCTGAGGTAGAATAAACTTATAGAGCCTTACATGATGCATTTAGAAGTCATCCTGGGTTGTCGTGTGCAAGGACTTACCGGTGTCTTCCCATGATTAGATTCCGAACATTACGCCTTGTTTGCATGTGTGGGGAGCGTAACTCTGATTCTATGGTGCAGGTTGGCAGATACCCTCGGCATCTCATAAGCCTGTTCTTCCGGTTGCTATATCCATGGTACTGGCCCGCTTCTTGTTGGAATTTCGTAATGGATTGCGTAAAGGCGGTATTGTATTCTCTGTTAGGATTAATCTACTCAAGTTTGGGGAAGCTGAGAAAGCCAAAGTTCTAAAATGCTGCCGATTTCGAAAGATGTAGCCTCCTGTAAAGTTAAAAAACTAAACCCCTAGGAACCGAAGCGCAAAGTTGTTTGTAGTGAATTGTATATGTGATTTTGTTCCCCTTTTGCCCTTTTTCGACGGAACCGAAATTGTTTCTTCTTGATTTAGATTGCAAACACTACTTTGGTTTATTGTTTGTTCCCCTTTTAGCCGTCGATTACATGTTCCCAATAACTTGTTTTATTTGCTTTTCCTTGATGGATCGTTTTAATTGTTTTCAGATTGCATCTCTTATTACGCAAATGCAAATCTGAGCTAAAATTAAAGAATATTTAGGGGGCTAAAACGTATCCAAGAAATTTCCTTGCCGGAAACTTTGTAGGCTCGGAAAGTGCTCCTGCATGAATTTCAACACGTTTATGGAATGGCGAATGGCTCGAGTTCGTGGGCAATATGCCTGCCGGAGGTTGCACTTGGCCGAACTTTTGGCGTCGACCTGAGGTTGTATTTGGCTGAGCTTTTGGCGTCGACCAGAGGGTTGTCAACCGGAGGTTGTATTTGGCCGAACTTTTGGCGTAGACCTGAGGGTTGTCGACCGGAGGTTGTATTTGGCCGAACTTTTGGCGTCGACTCGGGGTCATGAATGGCACGAGACTGATCTACGGCTGTCTGAATCTGGAGATTGAAAACGACTCTAATGTTCGCCATGCACATTCGCAGCCTGAGACCACTCGTCCTTCCAAGTTCATTAAATTTGGTACTGATATAGGGCATTGTCTCATTGCCGATACAAAACCAAGTAGTTTGGTTTGGAGGCCATTTACTAGTCCAATCCCGCCTGAACCAGTAAGGCAGCCGTAGTTCGGTCAGTGACTTAGGACTGGAACCAGCCAAACCGGCTCGTGCCGCCCTTACACACAAGAAACGTACATGGATAGCGAGATTAACAAGACCGGATTGCGAAGGTAGGGCATTAGCGAAGTTTTTGTCTGCCTAGGGTAATGTTTTTCCTCTAATACGGGATAACCTTATTTCTTGTTCCATCTACCTCCGCGAATGACATAATTAATCACGTGATGAGAGAGATAGAGATAGAGATAACCTTATCTCTAGCATCCTATTTCTACTCAACTATCGAGACAAACGAATCAAACAGCGAAAACACAAGTCATTTCAGTTGAAACGTAGCTATATGAATTCCAACATCAAAACATAAAGATGTACATAAGTTCACATGGCATGTTGTGACCTACTTTCAGAATTCAAGAACCAAACACAAAAATAAACTCAACAAGTTTCTGAAGTGCATATGGAACTCCAACCATGGAAAGATAGAACCATGCTCCAATGCAATCTACCGATCTAGGCAACAAAAGGGTAATATTCACAATCAAAGCAGCAACTATTAACTCTGACCCAGAATACAACCAGAATTAACAATCACCCCGGCTGTCTTTACCGAGACACCGAATAATAGCAGGCATGTCTGGAACTCCTTCCAGGACTAGGAAGCCTGAAGGCACCGCACATCTCAGAACATCATCGTTAAGACTTCAGTAACCAGTTCTACATGTAGAACCGGCTAGTTGTTTAGTCCATACAATTTCTCTAAACGCATAATGTCAGGATCAATGCCAATTAAATTATCATTTCTGGGTCGGAGTATAAGAGAACGCTACCATAAATTAGCAGGAAAAATAACCAGCTCAACTGCACCAAACACAAAGGACAAAACTTAAATAAATAACAAGATTTCAAAGCCAAGGAAAACAGAGATATCTACCTCATGCGAAGTACGCCATTTTACTTGCAGTAGAACCAAACAAACTCATTGCAGCAGTGTGTGAATTCTCTAAGGCTCAATCCTTTCACAAGTTCTGCAGCCAGTTTTGTCTTTGTGTGCGGAGAAACAGAGAGATAAGCTTCCCAATTCCATAACGCCAACTTGTTGAATGTATAAAGAGGAATTGAAGAAGCTAATGAAGTGAGAGTTCAGTTCAAAGTACTGAAACTGTCCATTAACCCACATATCTCATACCCATGTCTAAACAAACATAATAAGTGCCCAAACTACAAAAGCAAGATTCTAAAAGTTCTTCCTACGCATGATTTCTCTCTCAAGGAAATTGGGTTTTGATAGAAATACAGAAAATAGATGAGGTTGTCAAATCACCAAGCACCTAATGAGCCATAAAAGATGTAATAAAGCCGACACTTCATACAGTTGATTTCACTCTACTCTTGCATTGATTCTGCTGCTGCATGGTACTTCTCTAGCTCGGCATCAAGATCTTCAGCGGAAACCTTTTGGTCCTTTTCACCACGGCCTCTTCCACTTCCACGTCCACCACCACCCCTTCTAGGACCACGGCCACCACCGCCGCCGCCGCCACCACCGCCGCCACGTATACGTCCAAATGCACCACCCCTGCTTTGTCCCCTGCTCAACAGCCACAACAAATACACAATCAGCTTCAGATAAATTAAAATGTGGCACAGATAATACGTACGCACATCCAACAATAATAGAAGCTCAGTCGTCCCAATTGCTACATCATCTTATGACTCAAACACATGTATGAGACAAAACATCAGCTATATTCGAAGGGGTAACTGAGGCATGATGGAACATCAGTTTGAGTATCATACAAATGAATTTTAAGTATCAAAGTCATTAATTCAAGATTACTTATTTGTTTAGAATTATCAGTTACAACATGTTTAAAGATTTCAAAGACTACAACTTCTAGGTTTTCCCACTACAATAAAATCATAGACTCTACATATGGCCCGGAAGACAGCCCATAATAAACCCAAGCAAATAATGCAAAGTCGTAAGTAGGCACAACGGCATCCAGCAGATGCAAAATCAAAACTTGCACCTTGATGCATTCTTATTCCAGACAAATGTTGGATAGAAAGATTAACTAATGCCTAGAACAAAAGCCAAGAGCTTCTTATAGCAATCAAAAATCAAAATAACCTCTTATTCCTTTAAGTCATTTACTAAAAAGCGAAAAAAAATGTATAAGCACAAACATCAATGAGAGGTAATTCTAAAGTAAAATGTATGGTACACAACATACCCCATGGGTAGTCCATTCCGATTTCCAAAATTTCCATTAGCAGCAGGGGGGAAAGCAGGTGGGGCTCCAGGTGTCCCAATGTTCGTTCCTACAATCTCAATCTTCATCGGCTTCCCATCAAGCTGAACATTGTTGTACCTTTTAACAGCCGCCGCAGCATCCGTTCGTCGTGAGAAAACTACGTCTGCCGTTCCCTATGAAAAAGAGCTTTGTTTTAAACTACAGCAGGACACAAAGAATTCTCCAGAAGGACCAATAATGCAAAACTTGACAAGGTACCTTTGATCTCCCACTTCTGTCATAATGTACTCCATAACGTTTCAGGTCACCAACCTCGGAAAACAATTCCTGGCATAATAATTTGACTTTAGAAAACACAAATTGTAAAATGTAATAAAACTCAAACTCCAATTATCAATCAAATTTGTAACCAGAAACCCACTAATAAATAAACAAATCAGGATTGTAGCAACAAATGTGGATTCAAATTCTTAGTTATTTGCAAAGCCTATTGAATAAAGGCATTAAAGGGGTTTTCGATGTTCCGCAGACTTATCAACCTTATCTTAATTACATGTGGATTAGCCGATTAGCTTATCATTTATTCAGCTAACATAAAAACTCCAACCTAATAAAATAATTTATATTAAGAATCCAAATTCAAAACATTTAGTTCTAAATCCAATCTCCAAATACAACCTAAATGATCATTAAAAACCCCTAATTTTGATTGATCATAAATCACAGACGAAACCACCCTCTTAAGAAACAGATCCAGCTTTTATATAGAATTTTGAAAGAAAAGGGAAATTCACCTTAATGTCCTCATTGGAAACGCCATAATCGAGATTGGAGATGTAGAGCTTGGTTCCGGTTTCGATGGCCGATGCTCTCCCAGCTGGAGCCGCGTACGCCGCCGCACCAAGATCCCCATACATGTCGTGTTGCCACGCAGTCTCCGGCGCCTAAATCCCCAAAATTTATTATTAACTCAATTCAATTTCAACTGGAGAAAAGATCAGATCAGAACCAAAGCCAGAGATTTGCTTCTACCTTAGCCGCAGCCGCGTACGGCGTCGTGCGATTGGCGCCGCGATTCGGCAAGCGGCGGGCAGGTCCGGGTCCGGAGGTCCCCCGGCCGCCGCGGCCTCGGGCATTACCGGATCCCGATTTCTTGCTGGTCTTGATGAGGTCGTCCAGGGACATGCTTAGAGGGTCCTGCATCTTGTTTGACTAGGGGAAGAAACGAAACCCTAGGAGCGAGAAAGTGGAGAGTGAGATAGAGAGAGGGTTAGGGTTTCTAGTGGCGGTGGGAGTTTGAAGCGACGGACCGAAGATGATGAGAGAGAGTCGAAATAAGAACTCTGTGAAAGAATGATTCATTTATATACGGTCATTTTCTTTCGTGGTTTTATATTTTAAAAAGCAGAGCCTCAGCGTCAAGGTTTCGTGGTGTAGTTGGTTATCACGTCAGTCTAACACACTGAAGGTCTCCGGTTCGAACCCGGGCGAAGCCACCATTGTTTTTTGTTCTTTGTTTTAGGACTTGTTATGGTTTATTTTTGGGAGCTTTAATACAAAAAGCTTGAACTAAGTTTATTTTAACTAAAAACCATCATATAACTTTTTTTAACCAAAAATCATCCCAGAACAAAGTAAAACCTACCAAACCAACAGACAGCTCGACCACCAGCCAGTCACTCATGGGCTCTCCTTTGGCCCTCATCTTCCTCATCATCCTCCTCCTCCTCTTCGTCTCGCTGAGTACTACAACTTTCCTTTTTGAATCACCCTATTTTGTTGAGTATTGAAGAAGTTATATATATTTGAATCTTACCAGTTTCCGGCGACCTCCGACGCTTTCGAGGCATTTTCCGACCAAACCACAACGAGTTAGCCATCATGCAAGGTACCATTCTCTTCGTCTCTTCGAGAACTACGATTTTCGTTTTTGAATCACTCGATTTCGATGAGTATTGACAAAGTTATGAGCGTTTAAAGTTTGTCCAACCCAGTTTCCAGCGACCTCCGAGGCTTTCGAGGCGTTTTCTGGCCAAACCACAACGAGTTAGCTATCTTGCAAGGTACCGTTCTCTTCGTCTCTGCGAGAACTACAATTTTCGTTTTTGAATCACTTGATTTCATTGAGTATTGACAAAGTTATGAGCGTTTAAAGTTTGTCCAACTTTCCGGCCGAAATCCGGCCTTCCCTTCCGTTTAGCTCCGGCGAGCAGCAACCACACCAAGCCTTTTGGGCCATGCACAAACAAACACTGTATCTGGAAATAAAATGAACATTTAACACTGTCGCTGGAAAAATAACACTGTCGCTGGAAAAACTAACACTGTCGCTGGAAAAAATAACACTGTCGCTGGAAATAAACTAATAGTGCAGTGACTTAAATTCCAGAAATAGTGTTACTTAAATTCCAGAAACAGTGACTTAACTTATAACATGGTTTTTTATTAAACAAAACTTATAACATGGTTTTTTATTAAAACTAAAACTTTTCAAGCCCTTTTCATTAATTTTCCTTTTATTTTTTGCAATACCCATGTAATTCGATTATAATCTCACTCCGCTGTCAAACTTAGCCAGTTAATCACATGGAGCGCGCGTTTTTTTTATGCAATTTTTGCAATGGTTTAATTCTAATATTAGTTTTCCTAGAACTCAAATTCTCATTTAATTGATGGAACTCAATTTTCGTCTCACTTTGTCAAAATTTTGTCAATTTCGTCAAAGAAGTGGTGAAATTTAAGTTCCAAGAGAAACCGTGAGATTAGAAACAGGTTATCATGGGCACTGTGAAAATTATATATTTTTTAGGATGAAGTGCCGATTTAGTCCATGAACTATCACCTTAGTGAAAATTAGATCCTTGAATTATTTTTTATAATTCAATAACTGATTTTTATAATTCAATGACTGATTTTTCCGAAAAAAATAGTTTATAGACCTAATTTTCACTGAGGTGATAATTCAGGAACTAAATTCGCAGTTCACCATATTTTTTATTGCATTGAAATTGTACTAGTTAATTTGGCATACTCGAATAGATCGTGGAAGATTGAGTCTTGATTGTATCCCTCATATGAGATCACTTTTTATACAAGTGATGTAATTGAATATAGTAGCTTTGAATATAATATTAGGGATGTAATTGGCAGATTTTTATAATTTAATGACTGATTTTTCCGAAAAAAATAGTTTAAGGACTTAATTTTCATTGAAGTGATAATTCATGAACTAAATTCGCAGTTTACCCTATTTTTTATTGCATTGCAATTGTACTAGTTAATTTGGCATACTCGAATAGATCATGGAAGATTGAGTCTTGATTGTATCCCTTATATGAGATCACTTTTTATACAAGTGAGGGGCTAATAATTAAACTCTAAACTTCGAAAATAAGAATAAATGTTCTTAACTAACTCATATGCATCTTCCTATAAATTTAAGAAAACTAATGAAAAGGGCTTGAAAACTTTGAGTTTTAATCAAAATGACAAAAAAAATGTTATAAGTGAACAGTACCAGGTGTGACTTTTTAGAATAAAAATGTCTTTTTCGTTAAAAGTGAACAGTACCGGAAGTGTTTCATTAAAACTCCCATTAAATTTTCTAAGACTTGATGTCCAACTTTGATTTTTTGTTTTTAATGGTTGGATGGTTGCCATTTTATCTTTTTCCCTTTTTTCCCCAAAGCTATTTTCTCTTATTTTTAAACTTTGTACTATTTTCGCTTATCATTAAACAAAAGTTTTCTTTTATCGAGGTGTCTACCTTTTCAAGGAATTAAGATCCTCTCTAGATTTTACAATTTGAAGCCAACGAGTCGAGAAATATGGATCATTCATTTTGAACCCTACTATCCCCATTAGCTCATTCTAGTCATCCATCTTACACAAACCACGGGTCCATATCTCTCTCTTCCGCTCTTAAACGGTCTGAATTTCTCGGTCTGTCAATTTCAGATTACGAGATCCATAAAGGATCTAAATTCCTTCCTATGGGACGAATACATAGTTTATTTTATTTTATTTTATTTTATTGAAATACATAGTTTCTTTGAATATTAGACATGATGGAATTTTTCATTGGATCTTTATATACGTTTTACAAAAATGAAAGGGGAGAAAATATTCATTTTCAATATTGGAAAAATAAATATGATAATTAGTTGGACCATATTTTCATGTGATACGTATTGGTTTAGGGAGTTGGATTTACACCGAGAAAACAAAAAAATACATACGAGGGCCCAACCGGGTTCGAACCGGTGACCTCTTGATCTGCAGTCAAATGCTCTACCACTGAGCTATGGACCCAATTTATTAATTACTCCATTATTAATATTAATAACAGGTGGCTAATCACATTAATCTGTTTATTTCAGATGGGCCTTTATAGTTGATTAAGGTTGGCCCGGAGGACAACTTGTGGGGACCCAGAAAAGTGTTTGGCATGAGCCCACCATGTAACTCAGAAATTTGTGAATGCCCTTTTGTTTTATTTAGACAAAAATACTTTGTCCTAATTCCAGTTAGTCATAGTCAAATTTTACTTTTATAACTGAAATTTCCGATCATTATACTCAACACAACTGTAAATTAAAATTTTAATTTATTTATTGGGTGCTAATTAAATTCTTATGCACGTTTTGGGCCAGTCCGCCGCCCGACTAGCGTCTAACATTTTTTAGAACCTTGAGTGTGAGCAAGAGCATACAGGGTTCAATCCCAGAATGTGATAAGGTGCATATTTCATGAAAGCAATTGAGGAACATTTTGTGAAATCTAATAAGGCAGTTGCTAGCACACTTTCGGGCATGAAGCACGAGTCACGACAATTCCAAAAGTGTGCGTGAGCATCTTATGGAAATGGGGAACGCTGCAACTCAACTTAAGTCCTTGAAGATAGAGATTTCTAAGTCATTCTTATTCACTTTCATTCTCAGTTCCCTCCCTCTTGAGTATGGACCATTCAAGATTTCCTATAGCACACATAAGGAAAAGTGGTCCTCCAATCAACTTTTTTTACCGTATGTGTTCAAGAGGAAGAAGAGCAAACGTTGTCTTAGGGTGACGGGAAAGAAACCAATGAAGAGTTTTGCCGACAAGGATGCATGCTTCTTCTGCAACAAGAAGAAAGAATGTGCCATGTCCAAGAAATGGTTGGAAAAGAAAGGTACTTTTTGCTTATGCGTGTCATGAATCTTGATCCTAGTAATACATAGTGAATTCACTTAGATGCTTCAATTCACATTACCAATTTCATGCAGGGGTACTTAAATCACAAAAAGCCGAGAGGCAATGAGCAATTTATCTACTTAGGAAATCGGATATGTTCCTGTATTAAAGCAGTGGGGACTTTTAAAATAATATTAGGATCTGGTTTTTATTTAAATTTGAAAAATGTTTTTTATGTTTCGTCTTTCTCTGGAAATTTAATTTCAATTTCAAAGTTGGCGAAGCAAGGAAGAAGAAGGGACACAAAAATAGAAGCAAGTAACTCGAGATCAAATTATGAAAGAAATATTTTGTTGCAACCGATGGAAAAATTATTGCCAATTGCCCGAAATGAGAAGCAAAAATATTTTGATAAAAACGTTCCTCAATAATTTCATCATGACTCTCGAAGTCATATGCGGTAGCAATACCAAACTCCTGTCGTTGCTCACATATTCACCTAACTGCAACCGCATTGTTACTGATTCTTGCAAAAGCACTTACTGATCCGATAACATTCTTCACCCATACAACAAGTGATGAACACAAATAAACTCGCACAACAGAACTGACCAAAGCCAAGGGCAGAAATGCAGACTTTTATGCTCGATTTGGAGATCCGGACATCCATCCCTTTATCAAAGATTCATTTCACGTTTCGTACTTCACTCACATGAGATGTTACTTCCCCAGTTTTGTTGCAAATTTAATAAGTATATGGTAGAAAATTCACTGCAAAACCTCTAATTTATTGACCACATTTGTTCATATCGAAACAAGAATCACATACAATATATCAAATTGAAGAAATTAATCAACTGGGTAATCACTAACAGAAGAAATGGATGAGTTGGATAAACCGAACTTTCATTCAGAATTTAAACCCCAATAGAACAACATCAGTACTTATACTTACATAAAGGGTTAAAACCCAGAAACCCGTAACCCTAACCCTAAATGCTTCACAACCCATCTCAAATCCAAACCAAGAAACCCTAACTCTTCAAGAGCTAGTAAACTTAGTCACCGCCTTTGTACCCTCAGACACCGCATGCTTGGCGAGCTCACCGGGCAGCACCAATCTAACCGCCGTCTGGATCTCCCGCGAAGTGATGGTCGGTTTTTTGTTGTACCTGGCGAGCCTGGACGACTCCTGGGCGAGCTTCTCGAATATGTCGTTGATGAAGCTGTTCATGATTCCCATCGCCTTGCTGGAGATTCCGATGTCTGGGTGGACCTGCTTCAGGACCTTGAATATGTAGATCTTGTAGGTCTCCACGCTCTTCTTCGATCTCTTCTTCTTCTTGTCTACGGCGGCGGCTCCGGCCTCCTTCGGGAGCTTCTTCCCGGCCTTGGGCTTCTTCTCGGCGGGGGCTTTCTCTGCCACGGCGGACTTCTCCGCGGGCTTCTTCTCAGCTTTGGGCGCCATCGGAAATTTTCTTGTTCCTTTTCTCGGGAAACAAACGGAAACTTTGAGAAGACGAATTTGGGAGGACTTTGGAAATTTGTGGGATGCGAACTGATGGGTTCGGTCTGGTATTTAAATAGGCCGTTGATAAGGGGAAGACGCGGATCGATGACGAGGCGAGAGGTGTCCGTTGGATGCGGTTTAGTCAAATGGAAGATCGACGGCTTGAATTGAAGGGTAAAGGAGCGGTTTGCTTTTAAGTTGGGCTGTATACGTGGTGCGTTATTATTGGGTTGGATTCAAGGGTGCGGATCCATGAGCTGGGGCTAAACGGGCGATCGCGATGCTCTTTTATTTTATAATTTGTTGGAAGTTGAAAATTTTCTTTATGTTGTTTACTTGTTTATTGAAAATGTTTTTGTCATTTCGATGGAGTAGACAAATTAAGTAGGTAAAATTATACTCGTATTGTTTTTTATTATTATTTATCCATGCTATTAGAGTTGTTTACATGACTCGTCAAAACAAATTTGCCTACTTAATTGCTTATATCATTAAAAAATTAAAAATACCTTACAAAGATGCTAGATGAGGCATACAACCATGTCAAAGATATCTTAGAAACATGAAACCACTAATTTACATGTCTAAAGTGATATATAGAATGTTCGTAGCAAGATATTCTCTAGATTTGATATATCCCAACATTTTAAATCCTAAATAATGTGGTATATTTGATCAATTTACATTAATTTCCATGTTGTATATTAATTAACCTCAATTGGTACTTCAAACTTGAGGTTTTTGGTATTAATTAACGGCTAAACGATTTCGTAACCTGAGCTTTCCTTAACCAACCAACCTTACTTCGTAACCTTAGCCTCCCTTTTTTTTTTTTTTTTAGTTCGACTGAGGGACTTAAAAGATTAGACAAAGTCCAACTTGTCAGCATGTGAATATTAGTTTCGAGTGGTTCATTCGTTCTCAGTGCCAAGAGATGGCTTGAGCGAAAGTATGAGAATAGGTGTGCCACTATTGGAGGCTGTCAACATACAATATGTGTGAGAATTTGTAGATTTGCACTTAGATCTAACTTCTGAACCAAACGACTGAGCAGGGAATGAGACTCTTGTGTTCAGTCGACTGAAGGGAAAATAGAAATTGAGAACTTAATGTAATCATTTTATAGGTGAAATAAAATTACAATCATTTTAAGAGATAATCATGGGTTGATGAGCCATTTTATATGTTGATGAGCCACTTTACTTAGTCTGAAATATTAAAATGTAAAGAAAGCAGTAAAAACAAACAAGATTCAAGTCATAGATCACAAGATGATGTTAGAAGAGTCCAGTGATACTAGTGATATTGGAATAGGCTAAGCGAGAAACAATGCCTCTAAAGGTGCTCATAGCTTTGTTGGAATAATCGTCAACTGAATCATATTACGTGGTAGAGAGTTAAAAATATTTAGATCTCAAGGCTCATAAGTAGGGACGCGTTGAAGAAAGCTTTGGGCTAAGTTGAAGAGCTTTTGGTTTTTTGTTGAAAAGCAGATGAGTGTCTGATAAAAAATCACTTGAACCATTGATATTTCTCAATTCCTGCTCTGTTTTGAGATTGGAACCGAGCCGAACCGCACTGTGCCCAGCCCTACGTGAACGGTTTGAGATGGATGAGCCTGAGCTCATATGGTGTCATTCCGAGCTTTGGGAAAGCAGTATGAGCTTTGTTGAGCTAGGATGAGTTGGGCTTTGTTGCTAATGGGCTGGTATCACACGTTTTAGGTACAAAATTAGTCGTTTCTGCTCACCGATGATCCCACAAGCTACTGTATTCAACGGAGTCACCACTCACCTTCACTCTCGGCATCAACATGATCCCGAACAATTTTTCCAATCTTCCAACTTTCAACACAAATCAAACCAATCCAATGATTTTTACTTTTCATCTCTCTATCTTCTGATACGAACAACCCAATGAAATGAATCAAACGAAATCTCCTCATTACCCCAATCGATTGAGCAAAAAATGAAGCTCCCTCGTCCCCATCGTCCCCTCACAAACCCTCTCATTCACTCCAAACCCAGAAACCTCTGTTCCATCTCCTCCTCCAATCCCACCTCCCAAGATAATGACGAAAACGACGACGCCCGCTTCGTCTTCACCCTATCCGAGGTCGTTCGGGGGAAGCAGAGCTGGAAGCTCGCCTTCAACGACCCCTCCATTTCAGCTTCCCTGAAGCCCCGACACGTCGAGAAGGTTCTGATCCAGAACGTACGGAATCCCAGGTTAGCCTTGCGCTTTTTCAATTTCTTGGGCTTGCACAGAAGCTTCAGCCACTCTACGGCGTCGTTTTGCATTCTGATTCATGCCCTGGTTCAGGGCAATCTCTTTTGGCCCGCCTCGTCGCTTTTGCAGACCCTCTTGATTCGTGGGTTGAACCCAAGTGAGGTGTTTCAATCTCTGTTGAATTCTTATAGGAAACTTGAATGTTCGTCGAGTGTGGGATTTGATTTGTTGGTTCAAGGTTATGTGCAAAATAAGAGGGTTTTGGATGGTGTTTTGGTTGTGAGGCTGATGAGGGAGTGTGAAATGTTGCCGGAGGTGAGAACTTTGAATGCCCTTTTAAATGGGTTGGTGAAAATTAGGCATTTCAATTTGGTTCTGCAACTCTTTGATGAAATGATCAATGTGGGTCTTCGACCCGATGTTTATATGTATACTGCCGCGGTTAGGAGCTTGTGTGAATTGAAGGATTTAGATAAGGCTAAGGAAGTGATTCGGTACGCTGAATCAAATACGTGTGAGTTGAGTGTTGTTATGTATAATGTGTTGATTTATGGGCTCTGCAAGTGCCAGAGGGTTTGGGAGGCTGTAGAGGTTAAGAATATGTTGGGTCAGAAAGGGTTGAAAGCGGACATGGTCACATATTGTACTTTGGTGCTTGGGTTGTGTAAAGTGCAGGAATTTGAGGTTGGTGTGGAGTTAATGAACGAAATGATTGAGCTGGGGTTTGTTCCGAGTGAAGCAGCTCTTTCGGGCCTCATGGAGGGGTTGAGGAGGAAGGGGAAGATTGAAGATGCTTTTGATTTAGTGAAGAGAATGGGAGAAGTTGGGGTGGTTCCTAATTTGTTTGCGTACAATTCATTGCTCAATTCTTTGTGTAAAGATGGGAAACTGGATGAGGCAGAATTGCTCTTCGATAACATGGGAAAGAAGGGTATGTTCCCCAATGATGTAACCTATTCTATATTGATTGATTCCTTCTGCCGAAGGGGGATGTTGGATGTTGCATTTCATTATTTTGATAAAATGATTAATGCTGGAGTTAGAGTAACTGTTTACCCTTACAATTCTTTGATAAGCGGGCAATGCAAGTTTGGAACATTGAGTGTGGCGGAATCTATCTTCTGCAAGATGATGAATAAAGGAGTGGCTCCAACCGTTGTAACGTATACGTCATTGATAAGTGGGTACTGCAAAGAAGGAAAGATGCACAAGGCATTTAGGCTGTATCATGAAATGATGGAAAAAGGCATTACGCCAAACACTTACACCTTCAGTGTAATTATTTCAGGCCTTTGTCGTGCAAATATGATGGCTGAAGCAACAAAATTATTTGATGAAATGGTGGAAAGGGGCATTTTGCCAAACGAGGTGACTTATAATCTTATGATTGATGGGCACTGCCAACAAGGTAACATAGTTAGAGCCTTTGAATTGCTTGATGAAATGGTTGAGAAGGGTCTTGTACCAGACACGTATACATATAGACCTCTAATAAGTGGTCTGTGTTCGACGGGCAGAGTGTCTGAAGCCAAAAAGTTCGTAGATGACCTTCACAAAGAGAATTACAAGTTAAATGAGATGTGCTATAGTGCACTGCTACATGGTTATTGCAAGGAAGGAAGATTACACGATGCATTAGGTGCTTGTCGTGAGATGATTGAAAGAGGAGTAGACATGGATCTTGTGTGCTATGCTGTACTAATTTGTGGAGCTTTAAAGCAACAGGATACCGGAAGATTATTTGGTCTCTTTAATGAGATGCATAATCAAGGATTGAGGCCTGATAATGTAATATATACAAGTATGATTGATGAATATGGGAAAGCAGGGAAACTTGACAAGGCAATTGGAGTTTGGGATATAATGGTTGGTGAAGGATGCTTACCTAATGTTGTGACTTACACTGCCTTGGTATATGGATTATGTAAGGCAGGTTATATGGATAAAGCAGAGCTTCTTTTGAAGGATATGCTCGTCGGTGATGCCTTTCCCAATCACATCACATATGGTTGTTTCTTAAATCACCTTAGCAAAGAAGGAACCATGGAGAAAGCTTTACAACTGCACAATGCCATGCTTGCGGGGTTGTCAGCAAACACCGTCACATACAATATACTTATCAGGGGTTTCTGCAAAATGGGTAAGTTTCAGGAAGCTTCACAGCTCCTGGTCGAAATGACAGTCAATAGTATTTACCCAGATTGTATCACGTATTCAACATTTATCTATGAGTACTGTAGGAGGGGCAATTTGCTAGAAGCTATTAAGCTGTGGGATGTTATGCTAGATAGGGGTCTGAAGCCTGATACCCTAGCATATAACTTTTTGATATATGGGTGTTGTGTCACTGGAGAAATAACCAAGGCTTTCGAGTTGCGTGATGACATGATGAGAAGAGGGTTGAAGCCAAATCGAGTTACATATAACACACTTATCCGTGGAACTTGCCTGACAAGTTAGATTCCGTCCATCAGGCATCAGTTGCTAGTATTCTAGGAAGTGTAATCCATGTGTTGTATACAGAACCTTCAAATTGGGAGATTAGTTCATTACCTTCTTTGATACTTGGCGGAGCCATGATCGTTCAACATTTACATTTTTTTAGCTTAGGTATGTATACATACACATCTAACCTGACAAGATGATCTTGAATTCTTTTATGTGCATTATTTCAAAGGAAAATTAATGACAAGGGCTTGAAAAGTTTTAGTTTTAATAAAAAATCATGTTATAAGTTTTGTTTAATAAAAAATCATGTTATAAGTTTTAGTTTTAATAAAAAACCATGTTATAAGTTTTGTTTAATAAAAAACCATGTTATAAGTTAAGTCACTGTTTTTGGAATTTAAGTCACTGTTTCTGGATTTTGGTTCTTTTCGACGGACATTGTTTCTGGAATGTAAAAATAAACTGTTTCTGGATTTTAAGTAACACTGTTTCTGGAATTTAAGTCACTGTTTCTGGAATCTAAGTCACTGTTTTTCTAGAGACAGTGTTATTTTTCCAGCGACAGTGTTAGTTTTTCCAGCGACAGTGTTATTTTTCCAGCGACAGTGTTAGTTTTTCCAGAGACAGTGTTATTTTTCCAGCGACAGTGTTAGTTTTCCAGCGACAGTGTTAGTTTTTCTAGAGACAGTGGTATTTTTCCAACGACAGTGTTAGTTTTCCAGCGACAGTGTTATTTTTCCAACGACAGTGTTAGTTTTTCTAGAGACAGTGTTATTTTTCCAGCGACAGTGTTAGTTTTTCCAGCGACAATAGCGACAGTGTTAGTTTTTCCAGCGACAATGTTATTTTTCCAGCGACAATGTTATTTTTCCAGCGACAGTGTTAGTTTTTCCAGCGATAATGTTAGTTTTCCAGCAACAGTGTTATTTTTCCAGCGACAATGTTAGTTTTTCCAGCGACAGTGTTATTTTTCCAGCGACAGTGTTAGTTTTTTGCAGAGACAGTGTTATGTTTTTCCAGCGACAGTGTTAATGTTCATTTTTCTTTCCAGATACAGTGTTTGTTTGTGCACGGCCCAAAGGGCTTGGTGTGGTTGCTGCTCGCCGGAGCTAAACGGAAGGGAAGGCCGGATTTCGGCCGGAAAGTTGGACAAACTTTAATCGCTTATAACTTTGTCAATACTCAACGAAATCAAGTGATTCAAAAACGAAAATCGTAGTTCTCGAAGAGACGAAGAGAATGGTACCTTGCACGATAGCTAACTCGTTGTGGTTTGGCCGGAAAACGCCTCGAAAGCCTCGGAGGTCGTCGGAAACTGGGTTGGACAAACTTTAAACGCTCATAACTTTGTCAATACTCAACGAAATCGAGTGATTCAAAAACGAAAATCGTAGTTCTCGAAGAGACGAATAGAATGGTACCTTTCACGATGGCTAACTCATTGTGGTTTGGCCGGAAAATGCCTCGAAAGCCTCGGAGGTCGCCGGAAACTGGGTAAGATTCAAATGCATATAACTTCTTCAATACTCAACGAAATAGGGTGATTCAAAAAGGAAAGTTGTAGTACTCAGCGAGACGAAGAGGAGGAGGAGGATGAGGAGGAGGATGAGGGCCAAAGGAGAGCCCATGAGTGACTGGCTGGTGGTCGAGCTGTCTGTTGGTTTGGTGGGTTTTACCTTGTTCTAGGATGGTTTTTTGTTAAAAAAAGTTATAGGATGGCTTTGAATTAAAATAAACTTAGTTCAAGCCCTTTTTATTAAAGCTCCCTTATTTCAACCCTGTATGATAAGGTAGAAGGCATGAGAGAGGGAGAATGTAATGTATCAGGAAAGGATGGTGAGAAACATTGAATTGCATCTTTTTCTGCAACACGAAATATGCCCTTTAAACGTCTTCTCTTGGGATGTAATCTATTGTTGTCATTCTTTGGATTATTAGCAACTACCCAGGAATGGCCCTGGCAACTACAATGTCTTTTCGTCCATTCTCATGGAAGGGTGATGTCCTCCTATGGATTATACAAGCTTTACAGGATATGCATTGTTCGTTCACTCGAGCACCGCGCGAAACAACGAAAATCTTACACAATAAGGAACTTTCAAACGAGCTCATCATTTGTATGACCTCGCAACATGAAGGCTATGAGCTCATGCAATGCTAGGTTTTTAGCTTGCTCCTCCTTTCTTTGGTTTTCAGGACATGTGCTTTCTCCACTTCTAACGTGCACCAGGTGGTGTTGCTGGGTTCTGATCTCCGGCAGCCAATGGATTAGTGTCTGGAGTCTGGATCCTGCAGAATGCGCACATGAAGCTACGGAGAACAGCGCATAATATCTTGGGAACGATCTCGTGGATGCGAACCCACTCCCACCTTGCTCACGTGTTCCAATATAATAAAGCCCTAAACCCTAATACAACTAGAGCCAATTAGATCAAATAAGTTTCTCTCTAGAGACATAGACATGTCTTCAAGAAATTGAGTCAAAATTTGGAGGCTGTACGGTAATATTTTGGTAAATCTTTTTTTTTTTTTTTTTTTTTTTTTTTGAAGATGGGAATTCTCATTCCAAGGCAGAAAGCCAACCACGAGGCAAAGCACAAGGCAGACTAACAAAGAAACAAGCAAAGTAAGGGGATCGAACTACACTGACACTTTTACCTAGTAAAAGAGTCACCCCACTCACCAACAAAATAGCTAATGAGGACAAGGAAGGCCATCATTGCGTAAAACAAGAGCTAACGAAGATGGGGGCCTTTGAGCCCAAACAACATCACACATCTCCGAAGACACTGCCGACGTTAAAGAATCAGCGGCTAAATTGGCTGATCTTGGGACCCAAGACCAGCGACAGAACTGAAAAGCCCCACTTAGCTTGATAACTCTAGCCAAGACGGGATAGGCCTCCCAACTGCCATTTTCAATAGAACCACGGAGAGAAGAAATAGTTTCCACAGAGTCCGATTCAAAAATGACAGAGCTGATACCCAGCGAAACACCTAGCTCGGTTGGTATAGAACCGAACCGATCCATTAACGGTTGGCTTCGGTTTCGTGTGTTGTACCGGCAACATACTATGCCAACCAGTATATATATACAGATGTAGATAAAACTATAAATTAGACGTTTGAGTTCTGTACCATTAATTTTTTGGATAGGGAAATGTTAGGGAGATCAAATTTTTAAACAAAATTTTGTAAACCAAATAACATGGTTGAAGATGATTGGATTATACTCAAGTGTTGATTAACGTACTTATTTTTTATTTGTGACATATCATTTAGTTTGCAAATTTAGTCGGTTGCAGGTAAAATCTATCCCAAACCGAAAACGAGCTGAGACTATGGTAGAAAATGGAGGGCTGCTTTCTCTCTGGTGTTTGGAGTGTGCTCTGTGGCTTCTCTTTCACCTGCATCCCCACTCCCTTATATAGCATCATGGAGGGCATGCGTGACAATGGGGAATGGAGAAAGTAGTCCGTCCTATCGTGGCTTGACGCGTGTGGGGGAGGGTCGCGACAAAACTGACACTGGAGAATCGAAACGCATGCCTATCATTATTTGTACTCTCTCTAAGAGCAACCCCTAAGACTGGGTGCTAGCGCCCAGCGTATTTATCCACTCAAATGAACAGTAATAGGCCAAAGCATCTCCACCCCTAAAAAAAATGTGCTGCCACCCAGCCTAAAAATGCGCTGGCCCAAACGATCTCCACACCTACAAAATGCGCTGGCACCCAGCCCATTTCAAATATTATTATTTTTTTTTAAATTATAAAAAAATTTGTTTTAATTTCGGATAGGATTTTTAACCAATCTCGTCACGCCACGTGTCATTATCTGAACGTACTATTTTGTGCATAGATTTTCGCTAATCGGGTCATGAGTAGAGTGATACCAACTTTCACACAACGTAATATCTTCAATGTTCTTCCACGAACTCATTTTTTTCTCTCAAAGTGTACAAAATATTGAAATGTAGACAGTGTACAAAGTGTAGAAAGTGTAGAAAATAATGAAATGTGGTGTAAGAAAGAAGATGAGGGTTTAGGTATTTATAAAAAAAAGATTCTGTATTTTTGTATTTTTAATTTTTTTTTTAAATAATTTTTAATTTTTTTTAATGTTATAATTAATCTGGACTGTTGGATTTGAAAAATATTCAAATCCAACAGCCCATAAAGTGCCACGTGGCCAACGGTCATAATTCTGACCGTTGGGCCCTTTTGTTTTTTTTTTTTAATTTTTGGGTGAAAAACTGTGGACAGTTGATCTGTGATCCAACGGTCCACGTTAAAATGTTGGGTTAGTAGTCCAACAGACTTGGTGGAGCCCACGAATCGCCCTCCATCATTGGGGCCGGCGGAGAGGTTTTGGGCACTTTGGCAGTCCGTGCCTTTGCCTTTGCCTTTCTCTCCCCGCTGGAATTGCTCGGAACGAGTCGTAGGAAACACAAACGCTTTCATATTTTGTGTATTTTGCGCACAAAGCCTCATTACTTGAAACACTCGAATTCACAGCCTACTCGTACTCATCCTCCACCGTTAAATCATAACAGGCACACAAAAGAATGAATAGCTTTTAGATGCAACTATAAGGACACTCATTGCATAAGTTCTTTCATCTCCGTCTACAAACCGAGATCGCAGGACTCGTTCTAGTCGAAGAAAACACAGTAAAGTAAATTTCAAACCGAGTATTACAATCTAGACAGGTTCACAACCCCACAAACTATTAACATTCCACTTGAAAGTAAAACATAGCTTGAGAAAAATGGCCATAACAAAGACCAGGCTTCTTAGTTTGCACGACTTTTGATAACATCGAGGCCTATCTCAGTCGGATCAGTAGCCTGCAGCTCAACTTGTATGCCGTCCAACTCTCTCTTGAACCTGTCCTTGGAGCTTGCATAAATCATCTTGTTTCTCACCCTTGCTGTGTCGGGAGACCTATGAATACGGTAAAGAACATAAGAAAAAATGACACGGGAAGAAGAGAGACGCGTTTTTAGGTTATAATATTACCATCCGATGAAGAAAATCCTGCTTTTCTGACAATTCTCTGCAGTCACAAAGTCAAAATCATAGACAGCATATCTGCATTCATTTTCAGGAAGGTTTGCAGTAAAGTCTTCGTAGCTTTCAGCTGGGTCGCCGAGTTTCTCCACAATCACCTCATTTTTCTTCTCGTCAATCTTGAACACTATGAAGCGATATGTTCTCTTAGCCTTCAATTCCAGAAACTTCAGCTTGCAGTCATCATCCACAGCAAATCCGGATGCTGCGTTAGCCTGATCATAGGATGAAACAGAAGATAGATGTTATTCTTACGCAACTTATGTCCACAAATCCAACACACTAGTTTTGAAACAATAAACATGTATTCACTGTCCTACTCGGCCAAACAATAAGATCAGAAATTCTCAAGAAAACAATTAAAATAGATAGAGGAAAAGTAAGTGAGAGAGAGAGAGAGAGAGAAGGAATGAATAAGGGTGAACAAGGGATACAAATGTGAAAGGGGATGTGTATGGAACGACACACAAAATGAAAACTGAAAACAATTTTGAAGTTGTTTTCACTTTCAAGTCTTTGTTTTCATATAATCTCCTTCATTTCTCCTGTCACCCCTCCAACCACCTCCCTTCATCCTTTCCATTCCTCATTTCTCCCATATACTCTCCCTCTACATTAGCACAAAAAAAATGAAAACTAAAAGCAAAAAAACCGAAATGGTTATCAAACGGGCCATAAAGGTTGCAAGTTTGCTGGTCACAAAAGGAAGGCAACTTGGATGCAATGATCGTTATAAAACCTTCGATGGAGATCTTAAGAGACTATTCTATAGATTCATTTCATTTCCGTTCCTTGAGGTTTGGTCAGCCCTCCCATCCTTCCTCCTCTTTTTTCTCTCTCATTCTACAGGTTCTATCTCACCCAATTTCTTAAAGAGTAGTACATAATGGTACAGGATTCAACTTGAATCCCTTCGATTTAAGCCTGTACTATGCAGGTTGGCCTAGATATTAGATATCTAAACTAAACAGGAAAAGACCAGCAGTCTGAAACCGGGAATGCTCAGCAAAACGAATGAATAAAAAAGGAACAAGGCTACTTGAGGTACGTTTCTTCTTTAGTTAAGCTTCAGTTCTAGATTACAGACCCTCTGTGATGCGTCCAAGTTACACACTGCCCAATCCCGATTTCCACACAGTGTGCACTAGTGCTATACTTGCAAGATTAAGATCTAATTCAGCATCGAAATATTCGTAAGGAATCAGATGGGATCACTCAAATTAGTTCTGATCAGTGATCAGCTGGTTGATATTATTCCAGTACCGAAAACCAACTCTCGATCAATTAACAGAATACCAAATGCGGGTGAGTTGACATCGTGATAATCTAAAACAGCTTTCTAATCAGATTTAAATGTCCATGCATCTAAAAATCGACACCCACATCAACTGTTAGACTAACAGAAATGATGCAACGCAACTATGTTCAAATTTCACAATAAAAACGACAGAACCGATTCCAAAACACCAAATATATATATGAAAAGATAAAAAAACCACAAACCCACCACAAAGAACCAAAAATAAAAATACCCAGAACTCAAAAGATGAGGACTATATCTATATGTATGTGATCAAAGCTAATATCTTCGTCTACTGACAACTAAATGACACAAAAATCAAAACAAAACCCAAAATCAGATCCGATGATCGATAACAATCGATTGAAACAAGTGCATCCAAAACCCATCACAGATGATAACGCAGCGATCAGATCATAACCCAGAACCCATTAAACAGCCGAAATAAGATAAACAATAATAAAAAAAAAATTATACGAAAAGCAATGCGCAGGGAAAGAGAAGCAGCAGAGAGATGCTGACCATTGCGGTTGCAGAAAAATCTATCCCAAAACGAAAAGGAGTCGAGGTGCTGTGACTATGGCAGAAAATGGAGGACTGATTGCTCTCTGGCGTTTGGTGCGTGCTTTGAATGGCTTTTGCTGCCGAGACGGTGGTGGTTGTTGTGACCTCTCTTTCACCCACTTCCCCACTTCCTCTCTAAATATCATCACGGAGGGCTTGTCATGCGTGACAACGCGGCAAGGAGAAAGTAGGTCTGTCCTATCATGGCTTGACGCGTGTATGTCAGGGTTACGAAAAGACTGATAGACCCTTGGTTTATGTGGCGGGTCTTCCGACTTGCCCACCCAGCTGGAAAATCGAGGCTCTTTTTTATTGGCGGACTCAAAGTGAATAAAATTCACCTTTTGGGTGGTAAATAATAAATCACTTACGGGTGGGCATTTTTAATGGGTCAACTGCCCCGACCAATTCCTGCGAAATGGGTTGAGTTAGTTCCGTTACAAAAGTAGGGATTTGGATCCTGCATCCAAATTGTGAGAATTCTAGATATTCTCACATCTTAGCCATATATTGTGTATTATGCGGTCAAAAATCATTTGATTTTTTTTATTTAAAATTAAACACAAATAGTATCTGATGAAAACTGGTTGCACGATATACGATGAACGGCTAGAATATGGAGATTCTTAGGATCTCCACAAAATAGGTCCGGAGAGGACCCTCTTCCCAAAAGTAGAACAAAAATTGTTTTTGGGGTAAAAACTCAACAACCTGCTGATATGCGGTTTATAATGTCATAAACTCATGGAACATCTCACGTACGTAAAAAAAAAAAAAATGTTGTTTGATAATTATTTTGTTTTTTTTCTTTGCGATAGAGAGAATGTGTATAAATGAAGGGCTAAAGAACGATGGAAGAATGGAGGGAGACAGTAGGAAACAGAAAAGAAATATCCCACATGCTATATCAAGCTACCACATAACATGGACTCAAACTACGCATAACTCAACACTAGGGGTGGTTCGGTATGGGATCCCATACCGAAACCCTTGTCCCGATTCCCAAACCGAAATTTTCGGGAATCCCAAATTCAATACCGATCCCAAACCAATTTTTCGGGAATCCCGAAATAGTTTCGCGATTTCGGGACAAATCGGGATTCCCGAAATATTTTGGAATGTTTTCTTTCACCACACTAAAGTGGTGACGCATTGCATAGCTTTGGCAAAGGGTAGATTCATCAAACTCTAGTAATTCCTAATCCCTAGCTCTATAAGGGACGTAAGGTTACCCAACAAGTCTGGTAAAGTCTCCAGTCCCTCAAGTAGTTGATATATAAACCAGTTAAAGAATAGTGTTGAATTTGATGAGCCAGAGACTTGAGCTTTGGCCACCCTTTAAAATGTAAATTCAAGCTGCAATGATCAACCTTGAATATCAGGAATGGAATTGAGCTCCTCCCTGAACCCGCCAATGGTGAATTTTACCAATTTCGGGTTTGTAGACCTTTCCAAAGATATCTTAAATTTGCCAAATTATAAAATCCCTAACTTAGCATTGCAACTGATGATTCTTCACCTAATTTCTGCAATAATGCAGGCATTTAAGAGTTCATCGAGTTACTTAAGGGATATGAAATAGCAATTAAATAATCAACTGAATTCAAACCATTGGTCATATGATTAGAAAAAACTGTTCAGAAATCACAAGTAACCATAAAAATATCACCCAAAAAACTTTGTAAGAAGAATAACAGACGGAAAGCAATTGCAGTAAATCTATATTTATATCATCTGAACATGGTTTTCATGATCACAAGTCTTGGCATTACTCTTCCAAGTTTATAACAAGATTTGAATACTATGAATGGAAATTTAATACCTCGTACATCAGCACTTGGACACAGTTTCCATTCATTGAGTATCCTGAAAACGGCCACAGTTTCCATTCATTTTGGAATGTTTTCTTTCACCACACTAACTGTACAACAAATCGGGACCAATGCTAAATGTACACAAATTTCAAGCTTTTGAATGCAATATGTATAGAGAATTATTGCACATGCACATAGATGATAGAAATACAGTGAGATCATCAATTTGTAAAACCCGAAATCAATATAAACTTAACCCCAAAAATTATGCCCACATTTCGACATGTTTCAACAACCTCCATATCATTCCAATTGCTCCTAAATTTCACAAACCCTAATCTAGATTTCACAAACCCTAATCTAAATTTCACAAACCCTAAATTAATTCTCAAATTTACCTAATTTGGGGGAGAATCGGTACACAGTGCACTGGAATCTGGATGAAGAAGTCGAGAGAGACCAGAGATGTGAGCGGCGCCGGTGGCCGTGGCTCTGCCTCTGTGCTGTGAAGGAACAGTGAGGGTATGAGGGATGAGAAGTCGAGAGAGAGAGAGAGAGACATCAGAGACGGAGATGTTGTCTGAGGTGAGGTCATGGAGGGTGGTGAGGCCCGTGAGGCACTGAGGGTGTCTGTGAGTGTGAGGTGAGGTCGAGAGTCGACATAGTCGAGAGTCGTCATAGTCGAGACGAAGAGAAACAGAGAGAGTGATGGAGAGAGACAGAGAGTGACTGAGTTGAGTTAAGGTTTGAACTTTGATTTGTATTCAACGGTTGAGATTAAATCTCAACCAAATCGGACGGCTATTACAATTCCAAATATATATTTAAAATTAAATAATATATATATTTGTTATTTCGGTTCGGTTTGGGAATACCGAAAAACAAAAAACTTGAAACCGATTCCCGTACCGAAAATTTCGGTTTGGTTCGGTATTTAGTACCGAACGTTTTGGGATTTTCGGTTTGGTATTTTTTCGGTTTGGTTTCGGGAATTTTTCGGTTTGGTTTGGGATATTCGGTATTTTTTTCCACCCCTACTCAACACTGCCCTAATTAAGGCATAAGAATGAACTTGACAAATGGGTGCCAAAGGCTTCGTTTGGCAGCTCGTATAAAAAATCAGATAGTACTAATAATACGGCCCAGTTGTTTGGTATTTTATGTGTTAAATGGCCACGGATAATTAGTCTGCCCCTGCTAATTTAATACACCCTACACCGCAATCGTTCGTATAATTAGTAAGGTTCACACTAACGCTCGCTCCAGCGCATCGCAGGAATTACTGCACTCTCTTTCTCCCTCCCCACCTCCAGTCAACATCAAGCAGATACAAACACAAAACCAGCGGTGCCGAATTGAAACCACGTCGCGCCATTCTTGTTCATACACCTCTGGTGGCAGATCGAACCAGAATGGGAGAAATCTCATCTGGGTTTTTAGTTTCAAGGGATTAGAAGCTGAGAGAGAGAGAGAGAGAGAGAGAGAGAGAGAGAGAGAGAGAGAGATAAGCACCAATTTCCTTGTAAAGCACGAAATTGCAGCTTGCTGGCTAAGCGAGTGACCATCGATTCTGTAATTTGGAGGTTGCTTTTGCAAATTTGGAGGCTTAAATTGGTTTCTGAATTTGAAAGAAATTGAAGGTGGCAAAGAGATCGAAAGCTGGCTGGGTTTTTTTTCCTGTTGATGTAAAGGCTGGAGTTTTTTGTTGTTGGTGTAATGGCTGCCGGGGTTTCCAAAAACATAATTTTTTTTTTTTTCGGTTAAATATTCAAAAAACATATTCCTCTGTGGGGAAGATGGTGATGTTTAATTCTTTTGGAAATTTTATGTTAACATTTGTAACTTATTTCTACATCCAACCTACTCTTTACACCTATAATATTTTTAATTAAAAAATTAATATATTTTTAAATCCAAATTTACTACTTAATATATCCTCACAAACTCAATTCAGTATGTAAATCTATCTTTATATTCATTTAAAAAATAAAATTTCAAATTGAATAATTATCTCTTTAATCCCAAATTGCATAAACATAAAGTCGTATGGCGTGCGTTCGTTAATGTAATACAACATTACGTCATAGTTGATGTAGTACAACATTATTACGTGTAGAAATTAATAGAATTTCTTAAGATGATGTGCCGCATTGCTAGAGCTGCGTACATCACTATGGCTCCCATGGCCGTAGTTGCTAATTTGTTTGTGTTTTGGTGTCTCTTTGTTGTGTTACCTGTTGCCTCCTAATGAACCAATTTTCAATTATTCCATGATCTAAGGTAAGTGGTAGCAAACAACACGCTCATTTCTTTAGGTTAGCCCTAGATTTTCAACCATGGTGATGTGGATTCGAGGAAACCAAATTGGCAGGGGAGGCTTCGCCACCATTTACACAGCGAAACACAATAACTCATCTTTTCAACTTCCAGCGTTGATGGTTGTGAATTGAAACCTTAAAACCCATCTTCTCAACTTTAAAAAAAATTGAAATCAAACGTAAAGAATTGCATAAATCAATTCATACTTTAGTTGGAGGATTTAAAACTTTAAATCATCATCCACCGGTAAAAAAAGAAGAAGCTTGTTTTCTTTATAAGAGCTCTTAGGTTTTAGCTGGAATGAACGTATGATAAACATTGCGTGAAGTTATGGTTTGATTATGGGTAAATTACACTTTACCACCTCAGGTTTGAGGTCTATTGCAACCTCATACAACATCTTCAAAAAATTTCAATTTCATACCTTACGTACAATTTTATTTCAACATAATACCTCCGTTACATTTTTCATCCATTGGTTTTTAAGAGCTGACGTGGATGTCACATGGCTGCCAAGGGTTTAATTCCTTCTACGATTCAGGTAGCTCGATCAGTCGTCCTCATGGTCAATTTCGTGATAACATTCGGGTGTTTCTTCAAGAATGTGCTGAGCTTGAAGACTACAGTGTTTAGGGCATGCCCAAATAATTTTTTTATCAAAAAAAAAAAAAAAAAAAAAAAAAACCTGAATCCCCAAAACCCCACCCTCACCTCCCCCGCAACCATCCCCCACCCTCTTCTCCCTCCCAAGCCTCCCAACTTCATGTCCTTCTTTCTCCATCACCACCACCCATCTCATACAACCATTACCTCCATCTCGACAAGCAATGCACAAGGACCTGCACATTGACACCCTTTTCCTTCTCATGCCTGTTTGTCGAATTCGAATTCCTGGATAGCAGATCTCGCACCGACTTGTCGCTCAACCTTGGCGTCTGTGACGGTGACAGTGATACCAATCCTCATCTTCTCTGTTGGGACTGTAAGGAATCCATAACTTTGTTGTCAGATGCCACGTCATCAAAAGATTGTTAAGAATTAGTTAAGGAGGTTATAAGAAAGTGTGCTCTGTAAGAGAGTTAGTTGAGAGAATACAGTGTATAAAAAGGGCTTCGAGTAGCTCATTGTAAATCATCTAGAATCTCATCAATACAAAGACTATCATTTCCTTCTCTCAGTTTATCATTCTCTAAATGTTCTCAATCTTTCTGCTTTATTCCTTTATACTGTTAATATGGTATCAATCGCCTGGACGATCCTTGGTGTTCTAACTTTCGCTCGCTGCTGATTTGGTGTTCTAACTTTCGTTCGTTGCTGATTTTGTTGCCGATCTTGAAGAATGTATGGTTCGTTGCTGTTCATAGAGGCTTACTGATTGAATTACTGTGATTCTTGGGTTGCTGATTTCCGCATCAGGTTGTGTACTTCTTCCCTCTCATTACTGCACATGAAGTGTTTGTGTTTTTGCCTCAGTAAAGAAATTTGGTGATTTTGGGGGTTTTTTGCATCTGAGCTTTCTGTCTGTATATGATTGTGATACGAATTGGAGTAAATTGAATTGGTTCTTCGTTGTGAAATATGAAGTCTTTAGTGAGTGAATGAAGAGAAGTGTTGCCAAGATAGGTGAGAATTAATGGCTTCCGATAGAAAATTATTGCAAGATTGATGAATTTTTTGTGCATTTGTGGATTTGCAAAGTTGATCATTGTTAAAGAAGAGTGGGGTCTGTGATTTACAGATTGTATAAATTTTGAAAGATTGATATTGTGGGAGATTGTTAGTTGTTGTGAAAAGTGTTTAGTAATCAGAATGGGAGATAAATCAGTACGGATTGAAAATTTGCTTGGCATGTTGACTGTAAAGTTGCAAGATGATAATTTTGTTAAGTGGAACTATCAGTTTCAGTCAGTCTTAAGAGGGTATGATTTCTTGGAGTTCTTTACGGGTGAAACTCTCTGTCCACCAAAATTTGTGATAGATACTGAGAATGGTGTAACTAAAGAATTAACAGAGGCGTATAAATCTTGGGTTCAAAAGGATATGGCACTATTAAGTTTGTTGCTTGCTACTTTGTCTGATGATGCCATGGAATATGTCATAGGGTGTAAAACTTCACATGAGGCTTGGGTAAATTTACAAGATCGTTATGCTTCTGTGTCACGGGCTAGAATTAATCAGCTCAAAACTGAGTTTCACACAGTTCAAAAAGGGAGTGATTCGATTGATAAATATCTGCTTAGATTGAAAGCTATTCGTGATCAATTGGTGTCTGCAGGTGAAAGGGTTACTGATAATGACTTGGTTATAACTGCTCTATCTGGCTTACCACCTGAATTTGATATGGTTAAAACTGTTGTTCTAGCTCGAGAGACTTCGATTCCCTTGAAAGATTTTAGAGCTCAATTGATTGGTGCAAAATCTGCTATAAAGGCGAGAATTACTACTTTGGCAGGTGGTATGGCTGCGATGTATGTTTAAAGTGATCAGCCTAAAGGTGGAAGTCAGAATTCAGGGTTTACTCAAGGAGAAAGTTCAAATGCAGGATCAAGGTCTGGTGATAACCAAGCTTATCAAGGGCATAACAGATTTCAGAATAGGAATGGTTTTAATTCTTCCCAGTTTAACAACAGGAATGGTTATGGTTCTTTCAATAATTCAAGGCCGTATTACAATGGCAATCGACAGAGAGGGGGCAACAATTATAATGGCTACTTCAATAATGGAAATCGAAACTCTTGGAATGGTAATACAAATTTTAAAGCTAATGCTGTGGTTGAATGCCAGATCTGTTCTCGCAGGGGTCACACTGCTCCAAATTGTTCGAGCAGGAATGATAATGGCTCTTCATATAATGGATATCAAATCACAATGTGTCAAATCTGTGGGAAAAAGGGTCATAGTGCCTTGGAATGTAGGCATCGCAATAATTTTTCTTACCAAGGTGCTCCTCCACCTCCTTCTCTCACTGCTTATACAGCTCAAGCTCCATCACAAGTGTCTGCGACTGAATTTGGCCAACATGCACAAGGCTTTTCTGCGGCTGATACATGGGTACTCGATACTGGTGCTTCCCATCACATGAATCTTGGACATTTGACTCAACCCGTGCAATATAATGGTGATGCGAAGATTACTATTGGCAATGGTGAAGGTCTGCCTATTGATCACATTGGTTTTGCAATTATTTCCACATCACACCATTCTTTGTCCTTAAGAAATATACTTCATGTTCCAACAATCACAGTCAATCTTTTATCTGTAAAGAAGCTTTGTAAGGATAATGGTTGCTGGTTCATTTGTGATGAAATTATGTTTTTCATACAGGACAAGGTCACGGGGGTGATACTGTACCAAGGCCGGAGTGAAGGAGAGCTCTATGAGATTCTAGTTAAAGTGTTTTCAAGAAGGCTTGTGGCTGATTCACCTAAGGCAGTTGCGTTCCTTGGCAAAGCTGTGAAAGCTTCAGTATGGCACAAGAGACTTGGGCACCCGTCTGAGGAAGTATTATCCTTAATGCTTAGGAACTTTAAACAATCTGTTTGTCTGGATTCTTCACCTATGTTGTGTTCTTCCTGTTTGTCTGGGAAAATGTGCAGACAACCTTTCCCTGTAAAAGAAACTAGAGCTAGTGCTTTGTTTGAAAAAGTACATTCTGACCTATGGGGGCCAGCACCTACTAAATCTTTCGAAGGGTTTAGATACTATGTTAGTTTCATTGATGAGTTTTCAAGATTTTTGTGGATCTTTCCTATTGTCAATAAATCAGATGTGTTTCAAGTCTTCATCAATTTTCATTCTTTTGTTACAACACAGTTCAGTGTTAATATCAAGTGTTTACAGACTGATGGTGGATCTGAGTATTTGAGTACCAAGTTCAAAGCATTTTTAGCATCAAAGGGCATTATACATTCTATATCCTGTCCTTATACCCCTCAGCAGAATGGTCTTGCTGAGAGAAAACACAGGCATTTGGTTGAAACTGCACTCACATTATTGGCAGATGCTAATATTCCATTACAGTTCTGGAATTTTGCCTGTAATCATGCTGCTTTTCTTATTAACAGGATGCCATGTAAGACTTTAGGCATGAAGTCACCTTACCAGTTGCTTTTTCATAAAGATCCGGTTCTCCATACTCTGAAAATCTTTGGTTCAAGTGTTTATCCATTCTTACGACCATATAATCACAACAAACTACAACCACGGTCTAAACTATGTGTGTTTTTGGGTTTTGCTGCTGGATATAAAGGTGTTGTGTGCTTTGACAGGGGCAGTAACAAGTTGATTCTTTCAAGGCATGTGATTCATGATGAAAGTGTTTTCCCCTATAAGATTCAAGGTTTCACGGTTCCTGGGAGTACAGGTCGAACTCAGAGTCCAAATTTATCACCTCTTGTTATTTAAGTGATTCATTCTACTCTACCTTCACAGGATGAAGTATCTCAATCTGGGGGGCAACAACCTATCAGTCCTGTACCTGTTCAAGAAGGATTTAGTTCTGCTACTCATGCATCTAGTTTTGGGATGTACAAACATCAGCTGCTAATCATGATATCATACTCACTTCTCCTGGTTCTTCTATTGCTGTCCCAGATCTGCATCCTGTCAATGAGGTGTCTTTACCAGAGGACATTCTTCCCATATCTTCTTTGTCATCTTCATCTGATATTCCTGCAGATACAGGTCATCCAATGGTTACCAGAATAAAGTCTGGTGCACTTCCAAGAAGGTCTTATAATGGTTATCTTGCTTCCTGTCCAGAGGTGCAAACTCTGCAATTAGATGATGAGTTTCAGTTCTCTGGGGGGTTTTCCTTTCTTGCTGCTATTAAGGATTCAGATGAGCCTTCAACTTTCAGGCAAGCTTCTAAACACTCTCAGTGGCAAAGTGCAATGCAAGATGAGTATAATGCACTTACAGCTTAAGGGACATGGAAATTAGTCCCACCTCTACCTGACCGATCCATTATTGGGAGTAAGTGGGTTTTTAAAATTAAGAAAAATCCTGATGGCAGTGTTTCCAGGTACAAAGCCAGACTTGTGGCTCAGGGGTTTTCACAAGAACAAGGCCTCGATTACTTGGAGACCTTTAGTCCAGTGGTGAGACATACCACAGTCCTATTGATATTATCACTGGCAGCCATATATAAGTGGGAATTAAAGCAGTTAGATATCAAGAATGCTTTTCTGCACGGTGAATTACAAGAAGAGGTATATATGAAACAGCCTCAAGGATTTGTCGATTCTTCTCATCCAGAGTATGTGTGCAAATTAATAAAGTCCTTATATGGCCTCAAACAGGCCCCTAGAGCTTGGAACTCAAAGTTCACAAGTTATTTACCAGCTCTCGGGTTTGTTGCATCTGCCTCAGATACTAGTCTGTTTGTAAAGCATGATGGCCCTGATGTGATACTTCTTCTTTTATATGTGGATGACATAATTCTCACAGGGTCTAGTACAACTAAAATTCAGAAAGTGAGTGAAGATTTGGCTGGGGTGTTTGACCTAACAGACATGGGTAAACTTACCTACTTCTTGGGATTACAGATTCATTATAGTGCTAATGGAGATATATTTTTGAATCAATCCAAATATATAAAGGATCTTGTACACAAAGCTGGGATGGACTTCTGCAAGCCGGCTAACACTCCGTGCAAACCTCATAATCAGATGCTTGTCAATGAGGGTAACCCGTTATCTGATCCTATTTTGTACAGAAGTTTAGTTGGTTCACTCCAGTATCTAACATTCACACGTCCAGATATTGCTTTTGCTGTGAATTCAGTGTGCCAATTCATGAAAGCACCTACTGATGTGCATTTATGTTCTGTAAAACGCATTATTCGATATCTTCAAGGGACTGCTGAATGTGGAATAACCTATTCTGCTGATACCACTGTGAATTTGACAGCTTTTTCCGATGCTGACTGGGCTGCTGACTTAAATACAAGACGTTCAGTAACTGGTTATGTGGTATATCTCGGTAGCAATCCTGTTTCTTGGCAATCTAAGAAGCAAGCTTCTGTTTCGAGGAGTTCAACAGAGGCTGAGTACAAAGCTTTGGCTCACACTGCTGCAGATATTGCTTGGATTCGATTGATTTTAAAGGATTTGGGTGTTGTGTTGTCTGATCCACCAACTATAAACTGTGATAACATGTCTGCCATCGCACTCAGTGCTAATCCAGTTTATCATTCCAGAATTAAACACCTTGATACTGACTATCATTTTGTCAGAGAAAGGGTTCATAAAGGTGATTTGCTGATTGAATATCTGCCTACAGATGAACAGACTGCGGATATTCTTACCAAAGGCTTGCACACTCCTACATTTGCTCGTCATTGCTTCAATCTCAAGCTCGGCTACCCTAGTTGAGATTGAGGGGGGATGTTGACTAAAGCCACATCAGATGCCACGTCATCAAAAGATTGTTAAGAATTAGTTAAGGAGGTTATAAGAAAGTGTGCTATGTAAGAGAGTTAGTTGAGATAATACAGTGTATAAAAAGGGCTTCGAGTAGCTCATTGTAAATCATCTAGAATCTCATCAATACAAAGACTATCATTTCCTTCTCTCAGTTTATCATTCTCTAAATGTTCTCAATCTTTCTGCTTTATTCCTTCATACTGTTAATAAGAACCTCCACTCATCAGTACTGGTGCACACACACACACACACAATCATTCAAGATTAGTGTACATTTTGAATTTTCAATCTTTGAGTCAACGATCGGTCGCACAAACAAATTCAAGCAATGAAATTCCGAATTCATCACTAGATTCGGAGGTTTCTGGGTTGTTCGGTGCATCTGGGCCGTTGATTGGTTGTCTAGATCCAGATCTAGGGATCGCTCGGGATGGGGTGGGATGGGGGGGGTTGCGGGGGAGGTGGGTGTGGGGTGAGATGGGGGGGGTTTGGGTTGCGGGGAAGGGGAAGGGGAAGGGGTCGGGAATGATGATAAGTAACGGAGAGAAGGAAGGGTGGGTGGGAGTTGCAGAGGAGAGAAGGGTGGGTGGGGTTGCAGATGAGAGAAGGGAGAAAGGTAGTGGGGGTGAAGAGGAGAAAGGGCTCGGGAAGGAAGAGGAAATTTTTTTTTTTGTAGGATAAAATATCATTATAATATCAAAAATGCATAAAAAATATTTTTTTTTTGCCACCGTACAAATTTGGTTTCCACGTACAAATGTGGATCCCAAATTTGCCACATCATTACTTAACGGATTTTTGAACAGATGTATGAAAATAAAATAAAATTATAAGTAAATGTATGGAATTGAAATAAAATTATAAGTAAACGTATGGACTTGAAATGTTTTAAAAATGTTGTAAGTAATTGAAATCGACCTCAAACCTAAGAAGTTAAAATGTAATTTACCCTTTAATTATTGGGTGTGAGTTTATTGATAAATTTTAGTTTTATTATTGATCTTATCGTGTACAGTACTTGATAGCAATTATACAATAGTATAAGAAAAATAATTCACATTTAGGTACCGTTTGGTACGCAGACGGGACATAACGGAACAGAACGAAGGTTTCGTGTTATGTTTGGTACGCACAGGACGGTTGTTCAGTTCTGCGTTTGGTAAGCGCATGATGGCACAGAATCAAAAGATTAAATGACTAACTTACCCATGTTTCGTCTGTTGTTTAGTACAATATCTATATGTGGGAAGGGAAGGGACGAGACAATATTTATTTATTTATTTATTTTTGAACTTGTTCATATTTGAATACATATATGCTAAACTATGATATATTTTTTACACTAGCATTACTGGCGGATATGGACTTTCCTGTGTTGATATATTCGTACCGTGTATATAAGTCGAGAAAATTGAACATATGAAATAGCGAAGATGCATCTTTTTCTTCTCTGCAGCCATTTCTAGCGCTTCTTTGTATATATTGGAAGCTGCCGTGATATTTCCCTGATAACGTACGAAATATGGGCTAGAAATTCACCCCAATCATTATACCATCTGATGGTGGTTTACAAAGCCTCATACTTGAGAGCAACTCCACCCATGGAGCCTTCCCCCCAGGCAACTTACTATGCAATCCACCCTAATGAACAGTAACTGCCTTAAATGAATAGTAACTACCATAAATGAACAGTAATTGTCATTTGCATCTCCACCCATGGAGCCCTTCCCCCAGGCAATAAGCAATTAAAATATTAGTTTTTTTTGTTTGTTTAAATAATACAAAATAAAATTATTTGTAAATTCGGATAAGAATTTTTAAATCGTTCTCGTTGCGCCACGTGTCATTTAAAAAAAAACAATTATTTAGCGAAGGATTTCGATAAGATTTTTATCCAATACGATCGTGCCACGTGTCGTTATCTTTTCAGAATCTTTGACGATAGATTTCGATCAGATTTTAACTTGTTCGAAATTGCGCCACGTGTCATTTATCCGAAAAGATAATTATTGGAGATCGATTTCGATAAGATTTTTATCCAATACGATCGTGCCACGTGTCGTTATCTTTTCAGAATCTTTGAGGATAGATTTCGATCAGATTTTTAACGAATGACGGAATGCCACGTGGCCCTATCTACAATCCAATCGTTTCTGAATCGTCCATATAATCCACCCCTCATCCTCACAAATCCCACACCAATTTTCTCAACATCTCTATCTCATTATTCATAGTTTCTGCTTCTTCTTCACCATCCATCCTTTTACAATGTCTTCTTCTTCATCAAGGATGATGTGGGAACTCGATCAGCAAGAGGAAGAATTGTTTAACCAATCTGAAGGAATGTTCAACCTTCGGATAGCCCAAAATGAGATGGAAGAGGATGATGAGCGTACAAGGACAGACGACGAAGCAAGAATGGCCAGAGCCTCACATTCTCGTCGAGTCAACCAAGCTTTTGCTCAGATATGCAGGCCCAGCCGTTCCGGAAACCTTGATAGAAGCAGGCAATGACGGGGTGAAGAGCTGTTGGACGATTACTTTGTCCATAACAGTGCATTTCCTGATACGTACTTCAGACGTCGTTTTAGAATGGAACGACATTTGTTCAACAGAATCATGACTGATGTTTGCAACCATGATTCTTACTTTGTTCAAAAGAAGGATTGTTGTGGTGCTATGGGTCTCCTGCCTGAGCAAAAAATCACTGCTGCGTTGCGGATGCTTGCGTATGGAGCATCTGCAGACCAAGTGGATGAGATAGCGAGGATCAGGAAATCAACCATTCTTGAGGCCCTGATGAGGTTTTGTGGAGCAGTCGAATCTTTGTACACCGCAGAGTACCTCCGAAAACCTACTCACGAGGACTTGCAAAGGCTTCTGAATAAGGGCGAGATGCGAGGTTTTCCTGGGATGATAGGAAGCATCGATTGTATGCACTGGACGTGGAAAAACTGTCCAAGTGCATGGCAGGGCGCATATGGGGACAGAAAAGGAGCAAAATCTATCATTTTGGAGGCAGTGGCATCTTTTGATACATGGATATGGCACGCCTTTTTCGGGGTTCCGGGGGGCTCAAAATGATCTCAACGTCCTTGCTCAATCCCCAGTGTTCAACGACGTCCTGCAAGGAAAGGCACCAAAAGTCACGTACGTCGTCAACGGACGTAGGTACGACGGGGCATACTACCTAGCTGACGGCATTTACCCACGGTGGGAAACATTTGTCAAAACAGTGCCACGTCCACGAAGTGCAAAGGAAAAACACTTTGCAAGCTGTCAAGAGGGGTGCAGGAAGGATGTGGAGCGTTGTTTTGGTATCATTCAAGCTCGTTGGGCGATC
Source organism: Cotoneaster glaucophyllus (assembly GCA_036320875.1). Lineage (NCBI taxonomy): Eukaryota > Viridiplantae > Streptophyta > Magnoliopsida > Rosales > Rosaceae > Cotoneaster > Cotoneaster glaucophyllus. Next base: position 9,491,901 of record CM070058.1, on the reverse strand, counting down.
GTCAGGGGTGCTGCCAGAATGTTCGATGTAGAGTCACTTCGATCCATCATGATGACGTGCATCATTCTTCACAACATGATTGTGGAAGATGAGTACGATTATGATGCGGTTGATGAATATGAGCCAGAGCCAGACACAATGAACAATTCAAGAACACGAATATATTGTGCCCATGAGGCCACCGATGAACCCGTGCAACACGAGCCATTAGGGGATGGACGTTACAATGAAAGGGTCATTGCACGATATACTGCACTTCAAAGGACATCAATGCACAATGCTCGGCAAATTGACTTGATAGAGCACCAGTGGGCATTGAAACAAGCTGAAGATACTTAAGTTTATTTAGTGTGTTTGTTTGTATTTGGTGTGTTTTTTTGTAGTGAGTTTATTTGGTATGTTTATTTAATTTTATTTGGTATGTTTATGTAATTTTATTTGGTGTGTTTATGTAATTTTATTTGGTGTGTTTATGTAATTTCATTTGGTGTGTTTTTTAATTCCATTTGGTGTGTTTTTTTATTCTATTATTAGTATAAATATATTACGAAATTAAATAAATGTACTCTCACTTTAAATAAAGTACTAACTTTAATAAATTGGAAACAACGTAAATAATAAATTACAACCCAAAGTGATTGGAAAATTATGGGCTCCGATTACAACATAAATAATAAATTACAACCCAAAGTGATTGGAAAATTATGGGCTCCGATTACAACATAAATAATAAATTACAACCCAAAGGCGACTATTCATCATCACTTAACCAGTTTGTGGTGTTAGGATGATCTTGTCTTGTTGTGCTAGGACCATCTCCTCTTGATCTGGCTTCTCTTGCACGCCTCCTTTGCACCACATCCTTCTTCTCCGACCGCCAAAAATATTTAGAATCTGGAGACATCCCTTCTAAAGGCGTGTTCATAATGTCACGATCTCGTTGTGCCTTTATTTCTTCTCTAACCAACTCCCTTTCTTGCCTAAGTAGCTCTCTTTCCCTCTGTTCAGCTTCAAATGCTTGTTGAATAGCTGCAGCTTTTGCCTCATCTCTAGCCTTATCAGCCTCATATTTCGCCATTTCCCGTGCCAACTGACATTCACCTTGACGAGCAAGTTCTTGCATGTACTTTCCATAATCATTTTTGGAAGCACTCCCTTTCCTCTTTGAAGCCTTCTTACCTTGAGGCCTAATTGGATAACGGGTTGACCCCGATGCTTGTTCAGGATTCGGCGTTTCAGGAACTTCTTCTCCATCTTCTTCATGAACATTGGAGCCATGATCGGGTGTAGAGTGTGGAGGGGTGTTGTGTATAGGGGTGCTATGTAGAGGGGTGCTGTTCATGTATACTTCTGGACCAATAGGCACAACTTTGAATTTAGGAGCATCTTTAACAATATTCCAACATTCCCACCGGTTGAATGATTTTTGTTTTGCTTTGATTTTGGAAGCATACCATGCTTGTGCTTGAAGTTGCTACAAACAAATAATAATAATGAAATTATTAGGTAACAAATAAATATTACAAACAAATAATAATAATAATGAAATTATTAGGTAACAAATAAATATTACAAACAAATAATAATAATGAAATTATTAGGTAACAAATAAATATTACAAACAAATAATAATAATAATGAAATTATTAGGTAACAAATAAATATTACAAACAAATAATAATAATGAAATTATTAGGTAACAAATAAATATTACAAACAAATAATAATAATGAAATTATTAGGTCACAAATAATAATACAAACAAATGATTATAATATATTCTTACCTGATCCGCATAATTTTCCCCACTTCGAAGATTACTACTAGCTTGTGCCAAGGCGTCTCTCCACGTACTAAATGAATGGCTAAGTAATTTCCAACGACTGGCCACCGATTCTTTGGTTCTTGTCCCACCTATTTGCTCAAGAAATTTGGTATGTATGAAACTCCACATTTCTCGCAAATGCATCTCATTACCCGTAATGGAATTATGAGTAACTTCATACCAGCTAGTGCACAACGCAACATCTTCAACAAGTGACCAATGACCACCTGCATCAGTAGTCATTTTGTGGAAAAAAATTGGATTGAAACTTTGAGAGAAAGATATGAATTTGATTGAAAGTAGTTGAGAAAATATGAAATTGTGGTGTAAGGTAGATGGAGAAGAAGTGGTATTTATAGAAAAGTAAATAGAATTTTTTTTACAAATTATTTCAGAATTTTTTGCAGAATTTTTACAATTTTTTCGGATTTTTTTACATTTTTTTTAAAAATTTTATTCAAATAATTAATCTCTGCCGTTGGATTTAAAAAAATTTGAATTCCAACACTCCAGATTGTGCCACGTGTCACAACGGTAACTTTTCTCAATTATTAAACTGTTTTTTCTTTTTTTTTTAATTTCAAATCATTTTTTTTTTTGGATCGGACGGATTTGATTTAAAGGGGTTTTGATCGAGTGGACCGTGGGAAGCCACGTGGCTTCCCAACGGTCACTGACTGCTCTGCAAAGTTTTTTTTTTTTTTTTTCTGACTTTTGTGTCAGCGACGCGCCCCCACTCGCGAGTGAGGGGCACGCGCCTGACACAAAAAAAATTTAATATTCAACGGGCTCGGGCAACAGGCCCGTGGGCTACTGACTCCCTCCCTGCTCGGGCTTGACTGTTGCTCGGGCTCCCACACGGCTGGGTTGCTTGCCACCGGGCCTCGGGCCTTTTGAGGAGCCTCTCCCCCGAGCAAATGCAACGGGTGGAGGTGCTCTGAGGAGCCTCTCCCCCGAGCAAATGCAACGGGTGGAGGTGCTCTGAAACACTAGAATTCATAGTCTACTCGTACTCATCCTCCGCCGTCAAAACATCAACACCAATTTGTTCGTAAAATTTTGTTTAACATTCATAAATTTTATTTTTTTAACAAACGATATTATATTTACTAAAAAGAAGAGAGTTGGGCATAATCTCACAATGTGCTAGTAATAATGTGATCCAAATTGGCATTTGACGAGAATCAAACCTAAGACCTTTCACTTACAAATAAAAAGCAATACTGTTAAACTGTAGTACTAAGTGATTTATAAAATTTGTTTAACAACCTCTAAAAACAAATTTCACGTTCTCCAAAATTTGAAATAGCTAACCAAAATTGCAGCGGGAAATTGAAAAAAAGGAAACATGGATCCACCAATATCAATACGTGCCACTTTTTAATCACCAAAAATAAGAAAACAAAAAACCAAAAACAAAAAGACGATACTATCCACATCTTAAATTTTACTTTTCGCACATCTCTTATTAATTTATGTTTTTTGATTTTTATTCAATTCATTAGATATGACGATTAGAAATTGAGAGTAGAATGTGGAAAGTAAAAAAATGTGTGTGAATAACATACCACTCAAACAAAAACAAAAACAAAAACCTTGCTCCCCATTAGTCAATTACTCACTACGCGGATGGCTACACAAGCGTCCACTACCGTCGATAAGACCCCCCCATCTGACGGCCACAATTCTCTAACAAGCTCCTGAAGCCTTCGATATTCCCTGAAACAATATGATCCACAATACATCCCACCCTATAAAGCGCATCCTCAAACAGATTCACAAAACCACTGTCTGAAAATTTTCAATTCTTTCTCTCCATTTCCGATTTGGGTAGTTGAGTCAAAAGGGTCTCTCAGATTCTCAGTGATTTAGGGGTTGAGATATGGAGACTGGTGGTAAGTTGAAGAAAGGTGCCGGTGGAAGGAAGGGCGGTGGTCCGAAGAAGAAGGCGGTGACCCGGTCCGTCAGAGCCGGCCTCCAGTTCCCAGTCGGAAGAATCGGTCGCTACTTGAAGAAGGGGAGGTATGCTCAGAGAGTCGGGTCTGGAGCTCCGGTTTACTTAGCCGCTGTGCTCGAGTACCTCGCAGCTGAAGTAAGTTTCTCTCTCCTCTCTCAAGATTGATTTGTGGGTTTGATCTTGTTTTCTCGGCTAGGGTTTGGGTTTTGAGTGTCCGTGTTGTGCTTAATTTTGCGGTTTAGGGTTTGTGCTAGCAGGTTTTTCCCCTAAATTTCTGTTTGGTTGCTGAGAAAATTTCTGATGTGGGTTTTCTTGTTTTGTCCAGGTGCTCGAATTGGCTGGAAATGCAGCTCGGGACAACAAGAAGAACAGGATTATCCCAAGGCATCTGCTACTGGCTGTGAGGAACGATGAGGAGCTTGGAAAATTGCTTGCTGGTGTGACCATTGCCCACGGCGGTGTGCTTCCAAACATTAACCCAGTCCTCCTGCCCAAGAAATCGGAAAAGGCTGCCGGAAAAGAGCCAAAATCGCCATCGAAGGCTACCAAGTCTCCCAAGAAGGCTTAGGTTTCTCCCATCAAATCAGCCCACCAAATGTTTAGCTTTTTATGAATCAAACCTCCATGTTTAGATTTAGTTTGTGACCTTCCCCATTTGTATGTAATCTGTATGCAGGTCTATGTCTTTGTTGGTTGTAGGGAAAAGAGAAATCAAGACTTGAAATTCCAATAATCTTATTATGTGATGATGATGTTCAAGTTTTAGGTTTATTGATCTTCTTGGAATCCATTTATGAAACCCCTTGTTTCTGGAATTACTTGCGTTTGGTATGTGTGTATGATGAGATGTGAGGTTCTCTTATTCCCTTTGATTTGAGGTGCTTTTTGTTGGTGGGTTGCTTTATCGAATGCCTTTGAAGAAAGGAACCTCCTTTTTGCTTTTCTCAGGCATATGAGTTCCTGTTTTATGCCATATTCCTTTTGCCTTATTTAGCACCTTTCTTTCATCTAATCACTTGAGGTGAGTTAAAGGAGTGGATTGAATAAGTCAAACTGGTTGATTACTGAGTAACTTGTTATATTCAAGGTTTGTAAAGGAGTTGATTGATTAACTCAAACCGGTTGATTACCGATTAACTTGTTATATTCAAGGTGTGTTGATGGAGGAAATGATAAAAATATAAAAATATTTTTATCTTCGAGGTTGAAGATGTATTATTTTATTCATGAAGGAATTGTATTGTTTCTAGTGTTGTCAAAAGGTTTTTTAAGTCAAAAACTGTTTATGAAATTGGTTCATTCCTTATTTTGATTTTTGGCAATGGAAATCGATAAAAGTAGCTCTTGAGTTTATTTATTATAAATTATATTGGTCATTTTGGTATCGTTTGGTTTGGTACGTGGAACGGGACGGAACTCCTTTGCCCATGTTTGGTGCGCCTAAAAACCGTGGAACGGGTTGTCCTATGGGACGAAATTTGGTTGATTTTTCGTTCCACCTCTCCCCCCTGGAACGACCCGTTCTACATCTGTGGAACACAAATTTATAACATTTTAAGATAAAATTTCCCCTTTTTTTTTTCAATATTTACATCATCCGTTCTGTCCCGTCCCGTCCCGTTCCGTCTGCGTACCAAACGGTACATTTGCTAAAAACTTGTCAATATTTCCGTTAAGCAGAGATGTTGGGTTGACAAAATGCTGTAAAAAGTGATCACGTCACGTGGCTGTTCATGTGACAACTTAATGAATGTATTGACAAATTTTTTGACGGAAGAACTAAAATAATTTACGTTGGACAAACTTATGGACTACTTCTATTGATTTTTATTGTCAGGAATCAAAGTGAGGAGTTATATCAAACTTATGGACCATTTTAGATGCTTCCTTGAAATGATAGGATTAGCGAGTTCTTTCTCACTTCTAATGGCTTCGAAATGAAAATTCGTCCAACTTTACTTTCAATGCACCTTGGAGTTGGACCCGATCAGCCCAATCCATATCCAATACTTGATACTAAATGAGAATTGGTGTTTTTGGGTAGAATTGCTTGCCCAAATTTGCAAGCCCTTTCTCTCCTCCAACAAACCCAGCAAACCCAGCTCGCCTAGCTCATTTTACTTGAACCACAGCCGGATCAACGAGCTTTCAGTAGGCTCGTGACGGCGGTGTTTGGCTGCCATCTTCTTCCCAATAGACCGGCGCAGGGTAAGGTGAAATGAGAGGCGCAAATGGCGTAGTAGTTGGAATTCTGCGCATGTCTGTCGTGGCCAGGATTTTATTCACTCGCCACTCTTGCTCCAAATTGTTCGTTGCAGGTCTGCCAAACTTATCCCTTTCCTCTGATTTATTTGTTTTTGAGTTTTATTTGAGTTAAATTTTGTGGGCGAAACCTTCTTTTTTGGACAAACAATACGGATAATTTACGCTAAATTCATCTAAACTGTCGAAGAAAACTCGAACTTGGGTGCAGAGGTTGAAAACTTATCCCTAGCTAAATCAATCACTATAAAGGGATTGCAGAATTGGTAACAGGCGGTGTGCCCGCACTCTTGCACCGGAATTTGAACCCCCTTCACTGTAGATAAGAGCAGTTTAGTTATCGCATTTGTATTTGAATTGTTGATGAAAGATATAACAATGAATTTTTGGATTTTAACTTCAAAAGCTTTTGATATTGTAATTATACTACAGCTTAAGTTGTCTGTAATATGCAGGACTTTCCTGGGATACAAACGAACCTGTTCTTAAGGAAGCTTTTGGAAAACATGGTGAAATAATTGAAGGTAACATTAAACTCTTTGTGGTTGTTATATTTGTAGATCTTTATTTTCTTGTGGATGATGTAATGATTCCACGTACTTACTTGAGCGATTGGATCATCGTATTAAACAGTTAAAGTTATATGTGATCACGTGAGTGGGAAATCGAGAGGTTATGGATTTGTGAAGTTTACTTCTGAAAGTGAAGCCACCACTGCTCTCAAGGAGATGGATGGTCAGGTAGTTTCATCTCTCATGATTAATTTCTTTGTAATTGGCATGTGTGGAAAGCTTGAAATCACCCCGCTACCTTCTTTGGAATGAAAAGTGATATCATTGTTTCAATGTTTGTGTTCTTTTCAGGTTCTGGATGGCAGACAAATCCGGTTGCAATTTGCACACAAGGAGTAGCGACATTGATTTCAGGTAAAATTTACTTAGTAGATAAAAGTTTCATAGGATTTAAGTGCTCCTTTACGCTACTCTATGTTTTGGTTCTTTCCATGGAGTTCATTGATGAATTTGTATACCGTCTAATTTTCATTGGTTGGAATTACTTTTTTAGTTGGGTGTGTATTCTTTCGTTGCCACTTGATGCTTCGGCTGCTAGCTATCCAATTTTTCATGCGAAGGAAGTTACCAATTTTTCATGTCTCGAAAACTTGGAAATTTTAACATTTTGGGAAGGGTTTTGGGTTAGAAAAATGATTTATCACCAAAATGTCTTGCTTCTCATGGATAGTAAAGCAGGTTATAGGCGGAGTTTGCCTTTTCATATTTCTGTCTCAGAAGATTGCTTGACCATCAATTGACGCTGTTATAATGATTACTGCCGGTAGGATTTAGCTTACAATTGTCCAATTGATAATATATATCGTATAATTGGTTAGATTGGTTACAAAACATGGTGTTCTAAGGGAGTGTGGATGGTGGGAGGGAGCATAGATTAAACTTTCTTCCATTTGCTCCCTGGACATATTTGTCTTGAACATGTAGGTGAGGACTACAGAGATTTGCATACCATCTCAAAGTCGCATCTCCAAGGTTCCGTTTGTTTTAGTACAGGGTATGGTTGTTCTTAGAAGTTTTTCTGATCCAGTGTATGGTACTGTTGAAACTTTTGCATGATATAAGATATTAGCTATGAACCTATACCTGCGAGATCGTATTTTAAATGTAATCCAGAAAGCTGGTTTTTTGTTTATCTTGGAGCATGTATAATTTACGTTAGGATGCGTCAACTTACAGAAGAATACATGCTCTTTTTTCAGCGTATAGCATCTCCCATTTGCCAGTATGTCAAATGTTTAAGTGGTAATGTCATGTCTTGTTGCTTTATTGAGCAGGTACAGTGGACTGGAGGGGCATGATGTGGTAGGTGGTGGTAACCAGCAAGTCCAAGTTTGAGTCGCTCACAAATTTTTGTCTTCAATCGATAATTCTGTAAAGTTCGTATTATAATTTTTTTGGAGTTCGTCTTGTTGTCATAATTCCGTAAATGAAATCAATATATTTGAAGAGACTTCATCAAACGTTATTAAAAAGCATATATGTTTCCCATGGCATTAAGAGACATTTCCCTCATGGTGGTCAATTGAAATTATCTGAATCTAAAACTTGTGTACTTTTTGATATTCATACACAAAAATAGGGAAAGGAACTAAGACCTTCACGCCCTTCTTGCCCCAGCCCTCCTGTCCATTTTGAGGCAGTTTTGCATGGGTATATATATCACATAAACTGTGTTGGTTGTTGGTACAAAAACCACGGAGGTATTGCTTCTGCCGTTAAAAAACAAAAATGAGAATACAAGTGGTGTTTATGAGATTTTGGAGGAAACTAAATTTATTGAGGGGCACTATTGGTTGGATTTGATTGACGATTTGATTGACGAGTTCAAACCGAGACTGGATGTGTGACAACTTTTTCCTATTTTTCACATTGAAAAAAAATTGTCGATACCATATTAGATTGTTCAATTGAAAGTGATAGTCCAGTGCAGTGTAAATTTGGTTAAGACGGGTGGAATTGACATTATAATGAGAATATGTGAGCTGCAGTTCTTAGGGAGGATGTTGGGAGGTGAAAACGAGAAGAGAGAGATTTGCATAACGAGTAAGAGGATGATTCGGCCAAAAAAAACAAAATAGGGGGCTTTTAGAAAGCAAATCGAAGAGTATTGAATAAAATGTTTGGAATAGGGGTGGGCGAACGAGATTGTTACCGGCAGGTTTGGACAGGTCATTGTTAATTGCTGAGTGGGGCGGGTCCACATTCTTGAGGAAACAGGCCTCAGGTTTGGATGACATTCCTCTCTTCTCTCCCAAACCTCGGTCTCGAGCCACAACTCCGTTTGCTGCTCATCGTCTTGCCCGTCTCGTCTTTCTTAGACTCTTTCCCTACTCCAACCACTACCATAAATTACTGTCAAGTCTCAGAGTTCGACCTCCACCATAATCTCCTGCTTACTGGACTCAGTAGCTCCCTCCCTCCTACCATCTGATGGTCTTGACCACCATCACTAAGTAAGTATTCAATTTTAGGAATTTAGGATTTAGGGTTTTCTAGAATTAAGCATTTGCTTAATCTCTCTGTTTAATTGGTAATTACTTGCTACATTTCGTTAATTGTATCTCGGTCTACTCAATTTCTGTTGCACTGCTCTTTTCTTGTTTTAATTTCAAACTCACGTTATGGATCTTTGATGTGGGTGTTTATATTTATGTATTTTGTTAGTTGATTACTTCAATTTTTTCATGATATGGAATAGTTTGATTTATTTTTCTTTAATTTGGTTGAATTTTTAATTGTAATTTTTGGTTCCTGCTTGTTTTTTTTTTTTTTTTTTTTTTTTTTTGGAGAACAAGATAATATATTACCCGGGCTAAGAAGCCAAAAAGAACAGAACGCCTACACAACAAGCGAGCAAAGAACTAACAGAACCTAAACAATAGAATGAGGAGGAAAGAACGACACCGCACTACATGCAAAAGCGTCACTCCTCAAACTAGAATTACAAATCAATGTGGACACGGAAGACCATCATTACAGAGAACATGCACCAGGGAGGATGGGGGTCTGTTGACCCAAACAATATCGCATCCCTCCCTACACTGCCGCTTAGCCAAAAGGTCTGCAGCTGCATTGGCCAGTCTTGGGACCCAAGACCAGCGGCAATCCTGGAAAGACATTCCCAACCTACGGCATTTAGCTAAGATTGATAAAGCTTCCCATCTGCCACTTGAAACCCCATCACGAAGACATGAAACCGATTCCAAGGAGTCAGTTTCGATATCAATTTTAGTCCACTCCATAGATCTACCAAGCAAACAACCGTGGAGAAGCGCCAGAGCTTCCGCCATTGCCGCGGAGGAAGCACACACCTTGTATCTGGCAGCAGCTCTAAACCCACCAGCATCATCCCTCGCCACCACTCCCACAAAACCCGAGCCCCCAACACTCATCCAACTAGCGTCCACGTTAATTTTTATAACACCAAGACTAGGGGGAGACCAAAATGTAACTCTACCCGAGGCCGGAGCATGAACCTGAGCACCAAGTTGCCGTGTACTGCGCTGAGCAAGAGAAGCGGCTTTGAACACTTCCACCGAGCTCTTTATTTCAGCCGAGATCTTCCCAGGGATAATGGATTGCTGATTAAAAACAAAATTGCATCGTGCCTTCCAAATATGCCAGCAAGAGAAAGCAACCTGGGATAGCAAGCAATACCTATCACTCCCCAGCCCCACAGCCGCTCCCATCAGATCATTCAGCCAAATCGCCCAGGACCACGTACCAACTCTGTTTAAGTGCCTAGTCAAAAGCCCACCACGCCACACATCATTCACCCACGGATATTGGAGAAACAAATGTTCCAAAGACTCATCCTTCTCATTGCAAAGAGGGCAAATTGGAGAAGAAGAGCAGCGTCGCGAAAACAGCGAATCACTCGTAGCCACTGCCCCCTGCAGAGACTTCCACATGAAACACTTTATCTTATGGGGAACCTTAAGCTTCCACACACATTTCCATAACTGTTTTGAAATGGTAGCCGATCTATGGGGGGCACCATTCCTACGCAGCCTCGATCTTTTAAGAGCCCAATGGTAGCCCGATCTCACCGAATAACACCCATTCTTTTCAAAAGGCCACACAAGGATATCATTCAAACACAAATCACCCGAGTGAGACTGAAGAATTTCATTAAATTCATTCTCCGCCAAAAAAAGTTTCAAGAACTCGATATCCCATTCCCCATTCCCATCAATCAAAGCATTGACCCTTAGATTTTTAGACACCTGAGCCGTGCTCAAAGGAGATGGCCTGCCCGTGGGGATGTTAGGCAGCCATCTATCAACCCACACCCGGACATCCGTTCCACTCATTATCTGCCAATGAGCACCTTCACTAATAATTTCCCTTCCAACAAGAAGGCTAGCCCAAGCCCAAGAAGCCCTGCCCCCCCCGCTTCGCATCAAGAAATGAGCAGTTTGGGAAATAACGAGCTTTAAGAACTTTCGCCCATAAAGAACTAGGGTCATTCAACACCCTCCAACATTGTTTAGCCAATAGGGCATCGTTAAACTCCCCAAAGCATCTCAACCCGAACCCACCTTCCTCTTTAGATCGGCCCAATTGCTCCCTAGACACCCAATGAATACGGTTCTCACCATTCTTTTGTCCCCACCAAAAGTTTGAGATCAGAGTATCCAACTTATTACAAAAAGACTTTGGAAACTTGAAGAGATTCATGGGGTACGCCGGAATAGCTTGAGCCACCGCTTTGATTAACACTTCCTGCCCCGCTTGTGAAAGAGTAGAGCGTTTCCACCCTTGCAGTTTACCCATAAGTCTTCCTTTGATATACGCCAGCCCACATTTCTTTGACCTACCCCAGATAGCCGGGACACCCAAATAGACACCAGGCTCAACAACCCTCTCCATCCCAAGAATGGAAGCCAACTGAGAAGATAACGAATCAGGCACATTTTTGCCGAAGTAAACACTTGACTTGGACTTGTTTACCTGCTGACCCGAAGCTAAACAATATTTGTCAATGATCTGGGATAGATTTCTGCAGTTATTAGGATCGGCATTTAAGAAAATAAGAGTATCATCAGCGAAGAAAATATTGGAAATCGTTGGACCCCCACGATCCATACAAACACCTTTAATTCGGCCCTTCTCAGCTTCTTTATGAATAAGCCGAGAGAAGACTTCACTAACCAGCAGGAAAAGATAAGGGGAAAGAGGATCTCCTTGCCTTAGGCCTCTAGAGGGAGCAAATTTAGAACCCGGCTGACCGTTCAGAAGAATAGCAAAATTAACAGAGGAGATACAACCCAAGATCAGGTTCCTCCACCTGCAATCGAACCCCATCTTCTCCATCACTGCCATCAAGAAATCCCATTCCACCCTATCATACGCCTTGTGCATATCCAGCTTGATTCCCAACTCAAACCGGCTTCTCGACTTCCTATTTTTTAGAAAGTGAAAAAGCTCATGCGCGACCCCAATATTATCTTGTATTTGTCTACCCGCCACAAATGCATTTTGAGAATGAGAGATCAAATTCGGCAGAAGGACTTTTAATCGAGTGGCTAATATCTTTGAGAGGATCTTGTAAGAATAATTGCAAAGGCTTATTGGCCTAAATTGGGACACTGACTCAGGATTCTGAACCTTAGGAATTAAAGCCAAGTGAGTGGCATTTAACTGATCAGGCAGCAGAGACCCAATAATCAAATCTGCCATCATCCGATTAATATCACTTGCAATAATCTCCCAGTGGGATTGGTAAAAAACCCCCTGGAAACCATCCGGGCCCGGAGCTTTTAGATTACCCATATTCGCAGCAGCCTTTTTAATTTCATCCACTGTTGCCGGAGCAGATAAACCCAGATTCACCTCATCAGAGACCAAAGGAGTAACACAGTCAAGCACAGAACCCCAATCCCTAACTCCCGAAGTAGTAAATAGATCTACATAAAACTTATCAAAAGCCTGCCGAATTTGCCCAATGTTGTCCACCCATACCCCATTTTCGTTTTTGATAGAGGCTACTTGATTCCTCATTCTTCTGTGAAGAGTAGAATGATGGAAGAATTTAGTGTTTGCATCCCCTTCCAAAAGCCATTGCACCCTAGACCTTTGTTGCCATAAACTCTCCTCTTGACTCCTCAGGATATCAATCTTCTTAGAGATGTCCTCGATTGCACGGTAATTAGTCCTCCACTCATATTGAAGGCTGCCCAATTCCCCCAGCAACTCCTGAATTTGCCGAGGTCTCTGACCAAACTTGTTCCTGCTCCAAGAAGTTAATTTATACCGAACCTCCAACAACTTCCTTTTCCACATCTCCACCGAATTACCAATTTGGGGTTTATCCCACGTCTTTTGAACAATTTCTTTACACTCCAAGTCTTTAACCCAGTGCGCTTCAAATCTGAATAGCTTCTTCCTACTATCCTCACATGGCTCGCACTCTAAGATTACCGGACAATGGTCAGATCCCATCGTTATGCCATTAGTTGCCCTCGAGTTTGGCCATAGACCTTGCCAGCTCTCATTAACCAGACACCGATCCAATCTGGACTCCACTAGCTGTCCATTTCTCATTCCTCTTCAAGTAAACTTCGGACCTTTACAGCCCAAATCAGCCAGCTCCGCCTTTGACATGAAATCCTCCAAAAATCTGGTTCGATTAAAACTAACTTCAGCTCCCCCCGACTTCTCATGGTCCCACAAGAGTTCATTGAAGTCCCCACCACACGCCCAAGGACAATTAACCGACCCAAAAGTTTGAATCATTCCCCTCCAAAAGTCCGCCTTCTCCGCCCTGTAAGAAGTTCCATACACTCCGGTGAATCTGAAGACCGTCAAGGAATCCACAACTTCACACATTGCATCGATGAAGAATCTAGAAGAATCACTCACACTCACATTCACCGAATCGTCCCACCATAGACTAAGACCACCTGCCCTTCCAATGGGGGCAACATCAAATCCATTACCATACCCCATTCTCCGTCTTACACCTGAAATTCTATGATTTTTCATTTTTGTTTCCGAGAGAAAATCATAGAGGGTCTATATTTCCATTACCATACCCCAGACCACGGCAGTTCCAAAATAGATGAATCATGGTGCCCGTGCGGCTGTTACAGGCCAGCCGCCGCCACCACCTCGGGAAGGAGATCCCGTCCTCTTTGCAGTCAGTGTATTTGTATTCCCTCCAGACACCTCCAGTTGCACACCCTCCTCCTCTGTGTATTGACCTCTAGCCTTTTTCTGAGGTGTGATTCCCCCCTCATTCCCTTTCTCCTCCCACTCCCTCTTCTTAATGCTAGTTCTCCTTCTTGCAGTTAAGTTTTTATCCTCATTTTGACCCTCTTCAATCATAGGCTTCGATATACCCATTCCATCCCATGATAACGTGCCTGATTCAACACCCCCCGAGGAATGCTCCTGTTCCATAATCCCACCTCCTTCGCCTTCCTTCTGTAAATCTCCACCTATGGCATCGGCCTCTGCGTTACTCTCATTTCTCCCTTGATGACTGACCTGCCTCTGACTTATTCTAGAAGCCCCGACTTGCCTTCTTTCTCCCAGATTTATAGCTGGTTGTCTATCAATGAGAGGGACACTTCTCACCGGACCAACCTTTGTCCATTCACCATACCCCGCCATACCCCCATTTACTACCTCAAAAGAGCATTCCAGATTTGAGTGGCAGATTCTACCACATTTGTAACAGAAATCCTGCAGCCTCTCGAATCTGAATTCAACCCATGTCTCCTTGTCATTTGCTCTAGGGAGCCAACACCCAGTGGACAGAGGATTCAATATGTTGACAGCCACCTTGACTCTTAGGAATCCCCGAGCTTCACCAGGGTCCTCTAACTCCTCCACCTCTCCAATCTTCGAAGCCAGGCATCTCATATTATCCTCCGAGTGCATAAAGGGTGGAACACCTCTTATTTGAACCCAGAACGGAACAATGTTTAGTTTGACTTCCTCCAGGGCTAACTCCTTATCCCATCTTTTGACAACACAATTTTGTTTCATAACAGCCCACGGGACATTACTTAATATATGAGAAGCCGAGTTTTCGTCCTGAGCAATAATGATGAATGTGTTGTCTTTAACCCACTTTACATCAGTTTCCCCCCACTCCTTCCACGAAGATCTTAGAATATTTCGAATGCCCCACTTGTTTAAGGTTTTGTTAACCAGAACCTTGCCCACCAGTTTGACTCCTTGCTCCATTGTTGAAAGATCCATTTTCTGTTCCAGATGAACCACAAGATCATCCACATCCGTTGCTGCCATCTCCACAAAGAACTGCTGCACTTTCTGAATTGAATTCGTTTGAGCACACCAACTGGTAAGCAGTATGCCTCATGTTTTCTTCACACCCTGTGTTTTATCCCTTCTTTTCTTTCCTTTCCAGCAAACAAGCATAAATTGTAAACACGGAGAAACCACCCCCCAAAGCAATAAATGTTGTAACCTGTTAATAAGCCGTACACCATCTTTAAAGCCCCATCTTCTCTTAGGTGGGAATGTTGCCATCCGTGCTTTCCTCCTTAGAATACAAAAGGGTTTCTGTCTCTGGTTCCCTCTTTGTGCTTTTTTGGCTTTACTCTCATACCAACATCTTCGTACTTTGTATCTACCATCATCTTTAACTTTCCTTATTCCTTTCAGAGTAATGGTTGACATCCTTCTTACCACCTGCCCCACAATGGGAATTTGACAGCAAGCCATTAATGTCGATGGGTACTCGGATCTGTCCTAGGTCGAGGAGCAGGGTTAAGAGGAAGGTCTTTAAGAGGGGAGCAGTTGAAGACACAGAAAAGGGATGTAAAATTCGAAGCCGCAGTAAAGGGGATCTGGCAATGGTTACTGTAATAGAGAGATTTGGACTTGATGGGCAATAACTTGGCCTCAGCTACCACCGATCTGTGTGGATTAAATGGATGAAAAGGGGATCTGGTGGTCAATAAGGTTGAACGGAGCTTTAAAGAGGGTGGGTGAGCACTAAATAGTTTAGGAGAGAACAAAAACCGGACGAAGGGAAGGAATTTCAGGTTAGCCCACACAGAGGAGGGACTCTCACGGCGGAGAGAAAGGTTCTCACGGAGGAGAAAAAAAATTATATTTTTCACACGTTCATTTCCTGCTTGTTTGGTTGGCTGGAAAATGGTTAACTTCCTTAGGTTTCTGGGTTTTTAAGTTATTTTTTTTCTCGTGGGAGGTCCGCAAAGCAAAAAATGTTGTGGACCTTTGGGAACCGGCCTGTTTCAAACAGAACGGATGAGGTAAATGCCTGCATATCTCGTAGTATAGTAATTTACTCCGACAAAATCAAATGACCCATTTATCAACTTTGATTCTTCGTCTATGAATTTTGGTAATTGTTCTCTAACATGGCAGCGCATGCTGCATGAATAGTCGCCTTTCGTCAATGGATCCATAAACCTACAAAAGTATGGGTGTTCTAAGGATGAACTTATAGATAATTAAAAGAATAGGAATATAAACGAATTGATATATAAATTAACAAGGCACTTGCCATCCATATACAAAATCTAGAGCTCGAAATGCAGCATCTTTATCTTGCGATGCCTGCGACAGAAAATCAGGAATATTTGTTGATTGGGTAAATATGGAAAATCAAAGAATGAACTTATAGTATGACATAAAGTACAAAGAATTCAGTTAGTGCCCGAAAAAGTACAAATTTTGTTTATCTCAACCCCCTTAAGATTATTTTAGACATTTCAAGGTTATTTCGAACCTTTTAACTCTAATTTTCTTATAATGGATATAAATCACCACGTTAAATTTCAAAGCTTGTAATTAGTTAAATTACATGCGAGCCTAATGTACTTTTAGTAGTTCACCATATAAGTTTATGAAGAAATTTTTTCTCGTAACAAATTAAAGATAAGTAGAGAACTCGTAAAAGGGAAGTCAAATGTTGAAAATTAATTTATCACTGACTCCTAGTGTACATATATCTTTGTATGAAAATGATAGATAAAAAAAACTTGTTAGAAAAGAGGTTAAAAGTCCAAAATAACTAATTAAAAAAATATATAAATTAATATTACAATTCAAAAATTTTCCCTTTCCTAATCCATTCTAATTTAGTAATAGCTCGTAATGACTTCTATAGTAGTATTATCTATTAGGTAGGACAAACAAACTTCATATTTATCCTTGTACACTTTCACAGCGGCTGCATGAGCAAGAATTTGGTGGTGTGTCACAAACTATGGTTTGCGAGGTGACGAATTTCACGCCTCCTACATGTGACGAATTTCAAGCCAAACACATGGACAACACAAATTGTATGACATAGAGCACGTGTGGCTGTTGGAATTCACACGTGGGCCAACCTGCTTTGATACTAATTGGTTTTATGGTTTTATTGGTTCTCTTCCCATTAATATGGTATCCTCGAGCTTAAGTCTTACTTAAATTAGGGATAACTTAAGTAAGTTGAGCTACTCCTCATATTGCCAATTGGTTTTATGGAGGAACCTCAACTTCCTTCATGGTATCAAAGTAGGTTGTCCCACGTGTGAATCCAAACAGCCACCTGTGCTCCCTCACATCACTCTATTGTGTTGTCTACGTGTTAGACTTGAAAATTTATCACACGTGAAGTGGCGTGTTAATAATGAAGCCCACATTTATGATAGAAGAGATTTTGCATGAGTTTATAAGTAAGTTGGGCTACCTCTTATACTGACAATTGATTTTATAGTGGAACCTCAACTTATTTCAAGAAAAATATGTATGTGGCGTGTTGGTGGAGGTTTGGGAATTATACGAAGGAATGGAATTGTTCATAAATAAAAGTAAAATAAAAATCTCTAATTAAAATAAAAAACATTATCATAAAGAAAAAAGTATTTTGTAGAAGTTAACACATATTCAGAGATATTATTCGATATATGCAGACCTCTGCCATTTTATGGTGGGAGAAAAATCCAATTGGGACCACATTCCACCATACAGCATGCATACAGTGGCGGGACATAAAAGAACCAAAATGCTCGAGTATTTTCATGAGGTTCTCTTGTCATCAGATGAAGCTATTCAGTAACACTTCAAAAGTGAGCTTCCCTTGCCAAATTTTCGCAAGCATTCCACTATTTACCCTATCCAATTAATGAGTGTTTAGCAATGCTCTCTACATGTCTTTACACGGATGCTGTGATTTGCACATTATTTTTATAGAAGGCTCAACGTTTAGGGGAATTCTACCGTACATTTTGGTTTCATGAAATTATTACGTATTGGACGACATTATTCACCATCATTATTCACTGATTACATTTATTTATACTTGGACGACATTATTAACCATCGTTATTCACTCATTACATTTATGTTTAATGTTGTTAAATTGAAAGCATGAATTACAAAAAATGTAAAGTTAAAAGTATAATTGTAAAATTCACGGTCCAAAGTTACAGTTAATAACACAAAATGACACTGTTATTACGTAACATGGTTGGTATTTAAGTTGTAGGCGTTCTATTGCATTATGAAAAAGCTTATTATATATGCGTGGATTTGAATGCATAACACAGTTATCGTTCAAATTAAAGTGCACCGTAGACTAACCACAACTGTTTTTGATAAAAGACAATGTTAGTGTGTCAAATTATTACCGTTAAAGAGAAGAAAATGGATAAAAATTAAACCTACACCAAAATACATAAATATAATTACTTTTCATTACTACATTACTGCGCCATCTGCAACCAAAGCCACCATCAATGATGCGGGAGGGAGCATACACCTTAGAAATTGCTCACATGCATTGGAATTGGAATAATAATGACAGTGCACTTTTAATTACTCAGGAATTTGTTAAGTCCATATAGAATATGGCGAGAGTGAGGAATTGAGGAGACAATTGCATCAATTGACACAATGTTTGGAACGGCTTGAAACTCGGAACCATCGCGACGATGGCCAAACCTCTGATAAGATGACAATCCCTTTCACTTTCCGTTGCGTATGAAGATCATGGGTGAGATTTTCCATCAGTTTGAAAATCAATTGGATGAAGAGACTAGCTCGGTCGATTGGAATTCCCCGCCAATTTATGACAAGTATGTTAATGACGACGACATAGTCAATGAGAACTTTGTTGATTGGAGTTGTACACCAATCTTTGGCGAGAAAAATGATTATTACAAGTATGTGATTAAGGTGGCTAATCAAGAGTGCTGTAAGCAGCTTGAGAGCACTTGTTCTCCATATTAGGATTCTGCCCCAATTTTTGTTGACTGCCATGGAGACGCAGGTAAAAGTTCATGGGTTGAACAACGATGTGGACAACTTATAAAGAATGTGAAGTCTCTTGCATTCTGTTTTCATGATTATATTTGGGATGAATTCATTGATCTTGCTTTGGTTATGAGAAAATGCTTGGATAAGGAACTACCTTGTGCTCATTATTGGAGTTTTCTTTTCTTGTTCATGAGTATTTACGGTCTCCCAGAAACAATAAGTTTGGAAGCCTATATGCATCACAATTCTTTTGGAAGACAAAGGGGATCAGTCTATACACGATGGAAATAGAAAATATATTATGAATTTTGTGCTATTTGCAATGTTGTACGAATTGTGATTATCTTACTAAAATCTCTACTATGGGAAACATTGGTTGGGCATCTGAAAGATCGAGGAAGACCAAATGAAATTCGAGGACAAATTTTCTTCGAGATAGGGAGAATGATGCGGGAGCAAGCATACACCTTAGAAATTGCTCACATGTATTGGAATTGGAATAATAATGACTATACACTTTTAATTACTTAAGAATTTGTTAAGTCCATTTAGAATATGGTGAGAGTCTTTTAGGAAGTTGTAATTCATTTATGCCTCCTTTATCTTTACTTTAATTATGATGTAATACAACCATTTGGCGGACTGGAATGAATGAAAAATAGTTTACTTGCCTTGTGCATTTGAAGTGAGTGTTTCTCCTTCTAAAATCAAGCATTTGGCTTGGTCATGTGAGCGTATCCACAATTAGCAACACGAGCGAGCTCCGTTGCCCCTGGTTGAGTGATTCCCAGGTTCTATCCCTCGTTCTATTCATTACCCTTGGATTGTCCTGCATCAGTCAACCCAACCACTAGCCTTAGACACATGGACATACGCTTATAGAAAGAAAGAATGTGATTCCTTCTTTACAGATTTGATGAGCAAATTAGAAATATAAAAGAAAGAATGTGATTCCTTCTTTACAGATTTGATGAGCAAATTAGGAATATCACTTTCACTTTTTAAATGGAAAAGAGAGTTTTACCACACAGAACAAAGAAAGGGATTCTGATTCTTTCCATGCATTTCGACACGATGAGAATCATGCATTTCGACACGCGGAGAAATTTTCAAAACTTCATTTCTGTTCCGCGTCACCAGTTTTTATCTACCAGAAATTCTTTCAGAACCACGATTAGACAAAGTTAAAAAACTAGTAGGTTAAAGATAAGTTTAGGTCACAACGTTTAATAAGATTAGAAGTAGCCTTGGCCAGGCCTGCAGTTTTGAGAAAGTTTTGCATGCATATACATCGCATAAACTTTGTTGGTTCTTGCTATTAAAAACAATGGAGGTCTTAGTTCTACCATTAAAAAAAATGAGAATACAAATATGCAAATGTTAGGTGTCTAAATTGGTCGTGAGATTTTTGTAGGAAACTAAACCAAACTTATTGAAACGGGAAAAGATAGATTCCAATGCCAGTTTGTTTGGATCCGATTTTACATTCATCCTACATATTTTAAGTCTTTGTGGAAGGAGCCCAATTTATTAAGGGCAATAGTGTCAATTCGTGTTCTAGGGATAATACTTAGAGGCTAAGGAAAATAGTCAGTTTGTTATGATTTATTTTCTCTTAGTTAGAAAGTTGTTGTGTATTTTGTTAGTCTCACAACTTGTATATATACTCAAAGTGTAACATTATTCAATTGTGAAATGAAAATATTATTTTCTAATATGGTATCACCTGCCTAAGTCTCACGACCTTTTTCGATCCCCAAATTTTTCCCGTTCCTCTGCTTCTCTCCACATCTTTCTGCAGATCGACTCTCTTCGATCTTGATCGTCTCACCCTCTCCGCTCTCTGCTTCTTCTTGCAGATCGATCCTCTTCGATCTTGTTCGTCTCTGATCATGGCGACATCTCACTCCTCGGAATCGGCTTCTCAAACAGTTTCACCGACTGCATCTTCAAACCCTAATTCGTCCATTATGATCCAAAACATCGGATCTATGGTGCCGATCAAGCTCACCACTACAAATTACTTAACCTGAAGTGCTCTTTTCACTCTAATCTTCCGTCGATACAATCTCACAGGGCTGATTGATGGATCTATGGTGGCGCCGCCTCAATTTCTCACTGATTCCTCCGGTACTCGCAGCCTTAATCCGGCGTATGTTGCCTGGTTTGAGAACGATCAAAACATCCTCATCTGGATCAACTTTACTCTCTCCGAATCCCTAATTCCATACACTGTTGGAGTTTCCTCGGCTCGAGATCTATGGGCAAAATTGGAGTCTCGCCTTGCTGCTGCTTCTCATTCTCACATCCACGAACTCCGATCTCGCCTTCAGAGTCTTACCAAAGGTGATCTCACTGCTGCACTATATCTTCAATGCACTGAGGAAATTGCAGACACTCTTGCTAGCGCTGGTGCTCCAGTTGAAGATTCTGAATTAATCTCTATGATTCTTCATGGCTTACCAACCTGAATTCGACTCATTTGTGGATGCTATTCAGTTTCGTCTTGGTTCCACGACAATTGATGAACTTCATGGTTTGCTTCTTAGCAAAGAGATCCAATTGAACAATCTCAAGCAAAGTGCACCTGTCTCTTCCTTTCAGGCCTACAACACCTCCACTGGTCTTCTACCTTTGCCTACCAATTCCATTTCTCACAGCTATGTTGCGCAGTACTCATCGCCCTTCAATACTCAAGGCCGCGTAATGGATCGCAATTTCACTCGAAATAATCACAATAATGGTGGCAATTCAACAATCAGCGATTTTCTCATTATACTCGAGGGAACAATCAGCGGTCAAATCGTGGATCTCGACCTAATTTTCAATCCACCAGGAAACTATCTTGTCAAATATGCCGTCAATATGACCATGAAGCTTGCGACTGTCCTCATCGCATGGATCCTCACTATCATGGCAAGTCCACTCAATTTGCTTTGGCTGCCAGCACTTCCAATCCTTCTCCTACCTGGATTGTTGACTCAGGCGCCACCTCCCATATGACCAACAACTATGCCACACTCCAGAATCCTGAAACCTACACAGGCCCTGAACAAGTGTATATTGGTGATGGCAAAGGTTTGCCCATCACTCATTCTGGTTCTTCTATTCTTCATGCTTCACCTCGTAATTTTGCACTTAACAATGTGTTATATGTGCCTGATCTGAAACATAATCAGCTATCTGCAAATCAATTTTTAATTGATAATCACGTCTCTATGCATCTTTATCCCTCTTACTTCCTTGTGAAGGATCTTTCTTCGGGGAAGATGCTTTTTAAAGGTCCTGTCCAACATGGTTTCTATCTATTTTATCAACATTCTTCTACTTCTACCAAGCATTTAGCTCTCACTGCTGCTACCAAAGCTTCCAGGACTCTGTGGCATGCATGGTTGGGTCATCCTTCAACTAGAATTCTAAATAAACTAGCTTCAACATCCTGTATTTCTATGTTACAGAATAAGTCTTCATCCTTGTGCTCACCTTGTGCATTAGGAAAATGTTCTAGGTTGCCATTTGTATCCACTGCTAGTACCATAAAGAAACCACTAGAACTCATTCATACAGATGTTTGGGGACCCTCACCTGTAATTTCTAAGGATGGTTTCAAGTACTATATCATATTTGTGGATGATTTTACCAGATATTGTTGGTTCTATCCTTTGAGAAACAAATCTGATGTACTATCCTGTTTCATGCAATATAAGTCATTTGTTGAAAATGTTCTGTGCACCAAAATTATTGCCTTGAGATCTGATTCTGGTGGTGAGTTCATGAGCACTCTATTCTCTACATTCTTGGCAAAGCATGGTATCTATCATCAGTTATCTTGTCCACACACCCCAGAACAAAATGGGTGTGCAGAACGCAAACACAGACATCTTGTGGAAACTGCAAGGACATTTCTGGCAGCTTCTAAAGTTCCTTACTCATATTGGGTTGAAGCCTTTGCAACTGCAATTTATCTTATTAACAGGCTACCTACTGTATCTCGATCTTCACCCTGGGAGTCTCTATTTCACAAGGCACCTAGTTACAGCACATTGAAAGTCTTTGGTTGCCTATGCTTCCCATGGTTGAAGCCTTATACATCTTCGAAGTTGGAAGCTAAGAGCAAGCAATGTGCCTTTCTCGACTACAACCTCAACCATAAAGGGTACAAATGCCTTGATCCAGTCACAGGGAGGATCTATATCTCTCGGCATGTGTTGTTTGATGAGACAAATTTTCCTTTCTTCCTCATTCTTCACTCTCCTCCCCATCTCCTCCTACACTTTCATCTTCTCCCATACCATCATCCTTAACCTTTTCTCCTATTACTCCAATACCACCTCCACCTCTACTATCTACATCTGTCTCCTCCCCAGATTCACTACCTACTGTCTCTTCTCCATCACCAGTCAACACTCAACCTATATCCCAATCTGTCTCTTCTTCTTCCCTACCACTAAACAATCACCCTATGCAAACCCGCTCCAAATCTGGTATCTACAAGCCTCGAGCTCTCAATGCCACTAAACATCCTCTTCCTTCTCACTTGTTACCAGATTACATTCCCACAACCTATCTCCAAGCCTCCAAACATCAACACTGGCGCACTGCAATGCAGGAGGAATTCAATGCCTTATTAAACACCAACACCTGGTCTCTTGTTCCTCCACATCCATCTCAAAACATTGTAGGCTGCAAATGGGTTTTCCGGATCAAACGAAAACCTGATGGATCTATTGATAGATATAAGGCCCGGCTTGTTGCCAAGGGCTTTCACCAACATGAAGGTCTCGACTACACTGAGACGTTTAGTCCTGTGGCTAAACCTGTGACTATACGTCTTCTGCTCACTTTGGCTGCTCAGTTTAACTGGTTCTTGAATCAAATAGATGTCAGCAACGCCTTCTTGCACGACAACCTCTCTGAATCAGTTTTTATGCAGCAACCTCCTGGCTTTACAGATCTCACTCAACCACATCATGTCTGTCACCTTCACAAATCCTTGTATGGCCTGAAACAGGCTCCTCGAGCCTGGTATGATAAACTGCGTGCTTCTCTTTCTTCACTTGGATTTGTTGGATCTCATAGTGACCACTCTCTGTTTGTCAAAAAGGATCATTCCTTGGTCTTCATTATGGTCTATGTGGACGATATTCTAGTCACTGGTCCCTCATCTGCTGATTGTCAAACTGTGATTACCCAACTCAGCAATTTGTTCCCAATCAAAGATCTTGGAGCTTTACACTACTTTCTTGGTCTTGAGGTCAAGCGATCTTCTACTGGTATTTTTTTGTCTCAAACCAAATACATCCTAGATTTGTTGACTAAATAAAAAATGGATGGTGCCAAACCTTGCAGCACCCCCCTCAGTACCTCCAAACTTGATCATGCCTCTCCTCCTCTTGAGAATGTTACTGAATATCGATCTTTGGTTGGTGCTCTCTAGTATCTAACCTGGACACGGCCATATCTCAGTTTTGCTGTCAATTTCGTGTGTTAATTCATGCATACTCCAAGAGTGTCTCACTTACAAGCTGTCAAGCGCATACTAAGATATCTAAAAGGCACTATTGATCTTGGACTTTGGTTTCCTAAATCCTCTTCTCCTCCATCTCTCACAGCCTTCGCAGATGCTGACTGGGCTGGTTGTTCATTAGATAGGCGTTCTACTGGAGGTTATTGCATCTATCTAGGCAACTCCCTTATCAGTTGGAGCGCCAAAAAGCAACCCACTGTTGCTCGTTCTTCAACATAGGCAGAATATCGATCCCTTGCAAACACTGCTTCTGAACTCACTTGGATTTGTAAACTCCTTACTGATATTGGGTATTCTCTGCCTTGCTCTCCCCAACTCTGGTGTGACAATGTCTCTGCTATTTCCCTTGCTAAGAATCCTGTTTTTCATGCTCGGACCAAACATATAGAACTTGATTATCACTACATCCGAGAAAAGGTCTTGTCCAACCAGATCTCTCTTCACTTTGTCTGTACACAAGACCAAGTCGCTGACATCTGCACCAAATCTTTGTCCAAGACTCGATTTCTTTTCCTCAGAGACAAACTTCAACTTCGAGTTCTCCAGTTTCGTTTGAGGGGGGATATTAAGGGCAATAGTGTCAATTCATGTTCTAGAGATAATACTTAGAGGCTAAGGAAAATAGTCAGTTTGTTATGATTTATTTTCTCTTAGTTAGAAAGTTGTTGTGTGTTTTGTTAGTCTCACAACTTGTATATATACTCAAAGTGTAACATTATTCAATTGTGAAATGAAAATATTATTTTCTAATACAATTAATACAATTCTCATAGCATGAAGATTCAATTAAATTTCATGGAAAAAAATGGAAGACCAGAGGAACCCATGTTGATATGACCATGTTATTATTAACTAGCCTTCATGGACGAGCTCATAAGCGTGCAAAAGACATTTTTTGAACCACGGCTTGCTACGCTCAATTTATACGTTTTAAATGTATTTATACATGTGAACTGCTTCAATAAGTTTTTATTTTATTTATTTATTTTTATTTTATTTTTTTTATGACAAAAAGAAAGTCAAATATTTGAAGTAAATGAATAATATTCAATCATGCTAGAAGAAACCTCTCATAAACCATTCAAAGCAGCTGAATCCACATAATAAAATCGGTCCTTCAATTTCCATTTACATTCTATTGAATTTACATTAAGAATAGAGAAAATAATATTTAATAAACAACTGATTGAATTATATTATTGCTAGTTCATTGTGAGGCTAAGCCCACCCCTTCCCTCTTAGTGTAGAAAATATCGTTTGTTCAAAAAAAAAGAAAAAGAAACGATCATTTGATAACTAATTGAATCACATTATTATGCGGGTGCGAAAAACCTTTTTTTTTTTTATAATTGGCACTATGTGCTATCTTAAATGTTTGAAAATAGAGAAAATAATACAATTGATTGAATCACATTATTGTGCGTGTGTGGAAAAACCTTTTTTTATCACCGACGGTAGGTGGCTCTTAAGATGTTTTGAACATGTTTAAAAATAGAAAAAATAATATTGAATAAACAACTGATTAAATCACATTATTGCTAACCCAATGTGGGGTTTATAACCAGCACTACGCGTATCTTAAGATGTTTTGTGTCACATCCCGGCCCGGGCCCCCACCACATCCCGGGCTCGACTACACCGTAGCACGATATTGTCCTCTTTGGGCCACGCCCTCACGGTTTTGTTTCTGGGAACTCACGCGAGCAGAACTTCCCAGTGGGTCACCCATCATGGGAATGCTCTGGCCCATTCTCGCTTAACAATCCGAAGCCAGTAAGCTCCTAAAAGGCTTCATGCTAAATAGAGGTGGGCATGTACATATAAGGCATAGAGGATCCACTCCCCTGAACGATGTGGGATCTCACATCTAGGGGTGGGCACTTAAAACCGAAAACCAAAACCGAAACACGAACCAAATCGAACCGCACCGAACGGTTCGGTTTTGTGGTTTTGAAACGGTTGCGGTTTTGAAACCGAACCGCATTGTAGGAAACGGTTTGGTTTTGGTTTTGGCTTCTGAAAACCGCACCGAAACCGAAACCGCACCTCAAATTAGATGTCTTGTTTTAATTAGTTATTTGTTAGAGTCCATGCATTTAGTATGTACATGTCATAATAATGATTATTTTTTTCCAAGTTATATCCCTCATCAAGTTTAGCATCTCAATGTTTCTTTACAGGAAAAGATGAAAATTTTATTACCAGTAAAACCACCTCAGAACCCTAATTTTCAAGTTGAAAATGACAACCTATATAATAGACTAATTAGAGATGCAAATGAAAACTCAAAAAGAAACAATGAGCATCAAATATGAGTAGTCACAGAAGGAGAGATACAAAGACTGAATCTCTAATCAAGTACAAGCGCATCACTCCATTTGGGTGCTTTTTCCTGCTCATAGAGTTTATCATCTGTGCAAGTAGCTAGCTAAAGTAAAGAAAAGAATTCTCATGTGGGTTGGTTAATTAATGTATAGTGTGGAAAATGAGACCGTGTTATGTGTAAATAAGTATAAATTTTAAATTGTATATTTTTTCTCAAAAACCAAACTGAAACCGTTTGAAACTGCACCGAACCGAACCAAACAGTTTGGTTTTGGCTTCAAAACCGCACCGAACCGCACCGCAAAAAATTACGATTTCAGTTGTGGTTTCACTCAAAACCGCACCGAACCAAACTATGCCCACCTCTACTCACATCCCAGTCCGGCTCCGCCGTAGCACGATATTGTCCGCTTTGGGCCCCGACCACGCCCTCACGATTTTGTTTCTGGGAACTCACGCGAGCAAAACTTCCCAGTGGGTCACCCATCCTGGGAATGCTCTGGCCGCGTACTCGCTTAACTTCGGAGTTCCTACGGAACCCGAAGCCAGTGTGCTCCCCAAAGGTCTCGTACTCTGTAGAGATGAGAATATACCAAATTGTCACATTCTGGCCCGAGCCCCCACCGCATCCCGGGCTCGACTCCGCCGTCGCACGATATTGTCCGCTTTGGGCCACGCCTTCACGGTTTTGTTTCTGGGAACTCACGCGAGCAGAACTTTCAGTGGGTCACCCATCCTGTGAATGCTCTGGCACATTCTCGCTTAACTTCGGAGTTCCCACGGAATCCGAAGCCAGTGAGCTCCCAAAAGGCCTTGTGCTATATGGAGGTGGGCATGTACGTACAAGACATAGAGGATCCACTCCCCTGGACGATGTGGGATCTCACATTTTGAAAATGTTTAAAAATAGAGAAAATAATATTTATAAACAACTGATTGAATCATATTATTGCTAGCCTATTGTGAGGCTAAGCCCACCCCCTCCCCCTTAGTGTAGATAATATTGTTTGCTTAAAAAAAAATCATTTGACAACTAATTGAATCATATTATTATGTGCTTGTGAAAAACCTTTTTTATAACAGGCACTAAGCGCCTCTTAAAATGTTTTGAACATTTTTAAAAATAAAGAAAATAATATTTAATAAACAATTGATTAAATTACAATATTTCTAGCCTATTATGATGCTAAGCCCACCCCCACCCCCTTAGTGTAAATAATATCGTTTGTTCGAAAAAAAATTATATGCATGCGAAAGATATATATATATATATATATATATATATATATATATATATATATATATATATATATATTTTATAACCAGCACTATGCGTCGTTTGTTCGAAAAAAAATTATACGCGTGCGAAAGATATATATATATATATATATATATATATTTTTTTTTTTTTTTATAACCAGCACTATGCGCCTCTTAAGATGTTTTGAACGTGTTTAAAAATAGAGAAAATAATATATATAAACAACTAATTGAATCATATTATTGCTAGCCCATTGTGAAACTAAGCCCCCCTCATCCTTAGTGTAGATAATATCGTTTTGTTCGAAAAAAAAATCATTTGACAACTAATTGAATCACATTATTATGTGCTTGTGAAAAACCTTTTTTTATAACCGGCACTGCGCACCTCTTAAGATGTTTTAAACATGTTTAAAAATAAAGAAAATAATATTTAATAAACTGGTTGAATCACAATATTGCTAGCCCATTGTGAGGCTAAGCCCACCGTCCCCCCTTTAGTGTAGATAATATCGTTTGTTCGAAAAAAAAACAATCATTTGACAACTAATTAAATCACATTATTATGCGCGTGCGAAAGACTTTTTTTATAGCCGGCATTACGCGCCTCTTAAGATGTTTTGAATGTGTTTAAAAATAGAGAAAATAATATTTAATAAACAACTGATTGAATCACATTATTGTTATTATATATAAAAAAAATTGTACCAAAAAAAAACTTACAAAAAGAATTAATTATTAAAAAAAACATTGTTTATATAACCAAAAATACCTCTGCATCATTTGATGCATTATTTTGGATTGCTTTTGAACTTTTTTGTTTTGGGGGCATTTCTGTCTATTTTTTTTGTGAAGCATGTGAGCCCAAAAAACACTGTTGACAGTAGTCTTGGCTTTATATATAGAGATGATTATTTGTATGGTAACTATCTCGTGGTTGAGAGTTAAGATGATGGAGAGTCCATAGTTGGATAGAGGTGCAAAGTAGACCTGTAAACGGGTCGGGTTTATTGGGTTTGGGTTGGGTTCAATCCGACCCGTTAAGTTAACGGGTCACCCGAACCCGACCCGTTAAGCTAATGGGTTCACCCGAATCCGATCCGTTAAGCTAACGGGTCACCCGTTTCACCCATTAACACTCATTAAAAATTATTATTATTATTATTTTTTTGCATGGAGTTTATTTTTTGTTGTTAAGACTTTAATGAAATTACTAAAATATCCTCAACTAACGGGTGCTAACGGGTTGACCCAAAGTGACCCGTTATTTAACGGGTTGTTAACGGGTTCACCCGTTAGCGACCCGACCCGTTAAGCATCCATCCAAATACTAATATTAACGGGTTGGGTCGGGTCGGTTAACGGGTCGGGTCCAAAATGCCAGGTCTAGTGCAAAGGGCATTGGCCTAATCAATACTAGCATATGCCCCATACTTTGTGTGTGAAAATAATTTTTATTTTTATCATTAAGTGGGAAGGAGAAAGGGAGAAAAAAAGAATGTGGACTAGAGAGAGTTTTCTTTTTTATATTTTATTTTTCAAAATTAGAGGATGTTAGGATCACCTTTGATGAGACTTTGAAAAAAAAATTGTAAAATTTAGTTTGTGTGAATTTACTTTACTGCCCATGATTTTGTTTTGTGGTAGAAGATAAAATTGTCTTTTTACCCTCTTTTGGTTGACAAAGAGGTTTTTATTTTAATTTTTTTTAAATTTTAAATTTTTTATAATGTAGATTATTAAGTTTTGAAATGAGTATTATGCCTTATGCTATGGTTTTGTTTTGTTTTTTTTTTTTGTTTTTTGTTCTTGTTTTTGTTTTTGTTTTTGTAACTTCATTCCCAAAAGTAGGTATCGTTTTCATATCTTGCAGTCCGGGCGACTTCCACAAAAATAACGTTCCATCACCCATCAGCATAACAGGCCTTGGTGGCATCGCTGGTCCATTTGAGCAATTCAATCTGATCAAAATTGTTGAGTCTATGATCGAACTTCTAAGGTACGAAATTAAAATATTAGGTATATGAGTGCAAGCTTACAGAAACTTTGTTTTTGTACACTTTCTTCTCCCTTCAATGACAGTTTGTTTCTTATTCAGAAAAATAAAATGAGCAAGTCAATGATACTCACATGTACAAAATGCTAATCCTATGGTCTAAAGCAGAGTTTTTTAAGTGTAAAATCCTAAATTTCACTGCATTTGGATTGATCACAGTTTGTGACTTGCTAAACTTGATATCTCCTTGTACATTTTGGGAACTTGACAACGTAAATAAGTGCTCATAAAAGTAAATTACACTATCTACTAAAAACTTAGAGAAGGGACTTAATTAGTCAACAAACAGGTACCTCACTCTTAAATATTAAAGACCAAAGAGAGAAAACCAAGCCGAACTCTTCAAAATTCGTTGGCACACATGCTTCATTGGCTCAATTGAATAATACGTACTTAGATAATCAAACAATTGTTAGAGACTCACATAAGCCTCCAAACTTGAAAAAATTTGAAACCTTAAGAAAGCAGAACCTGTTTTCCTTCATATTTGTGCTGTTTCGATTAGCTTATCTCGCTATCACTTGATTCATTAGTTCTAAAGGAAGTTCTAATCACTACGAAAACAGCTTAGTAATTGTTGATTATCTCTAAAACAAAGAGGGAAAACTTTGAAATACTATCTGTACTCAAAATCCCAAATGTGTAACACATGGTTGTAATCTACCCCAATTTCAAAATTTAAAATTCGACACAAAAATGAAATTTGGAATGATTAGCAGGGAAATAAGAGAGAGAAACGTGAGCGAATATACCCATGAGGCCTTCGCATCCGAGTTCGGAGCTGGAAGCGGCAGGGGTTGCAAACCCAGAGCATGGAAGAAGCGGGAAGGATTTTCCTCTGCTGCCTCCTGCACATGTCTTCTACTATTTATCCAAGCATTGACTGTTCAAATATTAGGTAGTGGGTAATCTTAAAACTGATATAATCATATAGAAATAACTTTGTTCAATCTTTCAGGATCTTAGCAACATATCTTTTGTTTCATGACTTCTCAACAAAAGATGTGGCATCAATATTTCTGATGTTAATTCTGAATCATGTCTCTATTTTAGATTGAGAGAGAGAGAGAGAGCATGATCTAAGCGGGAACCATCTCAGGCAATTTTCCTATCTAGCAAATGGTTAAGACAGAAAAATCAATCTTCAAAATAGAAAACATCCTGAGATTATAAAAACCACCAAATCAAAGTTATGCTTTTTTATGTGCTTGTTTGCAACACGGCATATTTATTGCTTTCCAGGTTATAAATGGCTATCAAGCAAAATGAAAAACAAGTTAAAGACTTCCAACAATGGAGAGCATGCCACCGTCATATGTGATCAAGGGCAACACTATAAAAGCATGCTGGAATTAGAGAGACGAGACTAGTGGTTAGTGGCATATTTTGATTAGCATTTCCTCTAAGTAGACCGGTAAACCGGTCGGGTTTACTGGGACCCGACCTGTTAATTTAACGGATCATCCGAACCCAACCCATTAAACTAACGGATCATCCGAATCCAACCCGTTAAGCTATCGGGTCACCCGTTTCAACCGTTAACCTTTTTTTTTTTTCAGAAAGCAAAGGATTCCCAATAATTCTCAATAATTCTCCTCCTCCTGCTTCTGATTCTTTAGAAAGAAAATCCACAGCTCGTTCTCGGAGACGACGCACCGCCACGCTCTGCACACACGACACTCAATTTCACGGCTTCCTTGGGCCATACCAGTCTGGCGATTTGCATCAGTAGGTCTGTCGGCACTCGATCGAACGGCCCGAAACCCGCCGTTTCCGACGGAGAGCTCGAAGAAGAAGACGACGACGTTGACTCTGAACTCGAAACCGTGCGGCTTGACACCAACTCCTACACTTTTCTGATCAACGTCGTCATGGTTTTCTTCGGCCCACGATGATTAGCTTCTTTCTTCTCAATTTTTGCTGTGAAGATTTTTCTCGGGAAAATTGGCCGAGAAAATTTTAGTTTCCATGGGAACAAATGGAAGCTGGGAGTTGTCTGGATTGGTTGGTACGTGCCTGGTAAATTCTGAGGAAGAAGATGGGGGAGAGAATGGGAGCCAAAACTAGAAGCAAAAGAACTCCTCAGAAACGGCGTGCACAAAACTTCTCAGAACGGGAGCAGTGAGGATTTCATATTGACGGCTGAAATTACACAAAAATTCTCACTAACGGGTGTAACAGGTGGTTAAAGGGTTTCACGGGTTCATCCAAAATGACCCGTTATGTAACGGATGCTTAACGGGTTAACCCGTTAACAACCCGATCCCTTAAATACTCATCCGAATACTCATTTTAACGGATCGGATTAACGAGTCGGGTTTGAAATGTCAGGTCTACCTCTAAGATAAGTCGACCTCTCTGATCATATGGGAATCTGCAAAGCATGGATTTCCCGTAGATATCTTTTGCATCATCATAGTCATTATCAAAAAGGTAAAATTGATCACATGTTTCAGGATAGCATACAGAACAAGCGTATACACACCCCAATTGCAAGCTCCGCAATGAAAATGACCAAGATAAAATAAAAACTTTAGTTAAACTAAAACAATTACAAAATCCAAATTTTTTTTTGCAAACTCTGCAATGAAAAGGACCAAAATAAAATAAAAACTTCAGTTAAACTAAAACAATTACAAAATGCAAAATTCAATTCTTTCTTTTTTCTTGTGTCAAAATTAAATTATAATAACAAACCTTCATAAATGCATCAATTTCTGGATCCGGCCTTATGTTCCTTTCCTTCTCTAACCGTACCATATCATTCATGTATGCTACAGCATAAAACAATTGACAAAAAAAGGGAAAGGATATCAGCAGTGCTCGATTGAGTACATGAAATCAATTGCTGGAATTAAATATATCTATGCACTGAAAGTAACGAAATTGCAATTAACAAGAACACACCTACATAGGCTTCGCTTGCATCTTGACATCTAGCTGTAAAATCCAATGTTTCTCTGATGGTCAGCTCTGGAATATGATTATTTGTTTGGTGGATTATGCCCCACAATTTGAACACCAGAGTTTTTTGAAAGCAAAAAAGACCGAAATTAGACAGTCACACGCAACATCCAAGCACACATACAAAACCCCCAAAAATTACAAAATAAAAGCAATTGTAGGCTCAAAGAAGGTGAGGGCAAGAGAGCAAGATGAGCCACAACCACCATCAACCTCAAATTGCCTAAATGCTTCAGCAACGTCACTTGTGGAATGTGTGGCAAGAAAGGTCATAATAGTACAACATGCGGGAAGAGGCAACGATAAGCTTCACAGGTAAAAGTAGCTTAATGGTTTCACTTATCTGCTTAAAGTGGGCAAACACAAGCAATGGTCTGCTCATTGGAAACTTTGGCATTTTAAAATTTAATCTTGTATTTATAGACGGATGTATGTGTAGCTCTTTTATTGATCATTTTGTAGCATGCCACTGGAGGAAATATGGGAAGTGAAACTCCCACCAAATCAGGGACAAGAACAATCTGCACCTAATGCAAGTTCTTTTGACCTATATCTTTGTCCCTTTCTCGTGTGTGCTTTTATAACCCAATGCCATCTGCTAATTTTTCAGGTTTTTTATTTTTTATTTTTATTGTTTGTAGGTTTCTAAAAGGGCTAGAGTGAAACAAAATGCAAGGGGTAAGTTAGCGCACAATTCAAGAAAGCCACCTGAAAACCGAGAATCTGAAGAAATCTTTTGGAAATTTAAACTTTTTGTTAATGTCAATTTTTATTTGGATGAAGACAATGTTGTGAACTTTAAGCCGAGGTATTTGCTGTTTTTGATTTTGAACATAACCAAGCAATGAAATAATATTTTTGATATGGTAGCAATGAAATGATCAGGCATTGCATTCTCTTATGGTTGGTCAAAATATGTTTAGATACAAATGTGGGTGCATTTAGTTTAGCATGTCACGAAATCAAATTTTATATAGACTCAGTAATGTGAGAAACTGGTTGAGGTTTGGTGCCATAAATGGAGTTGTAGATGTATATGTGTTACTCGAACACAACTGTCCACATGAATACTCTCAAACACAAAATTTAAGGGGTTTACTAAAGAAGAGTAAAAACTTGATAAAAGATCTTAAAATGACATAAATAACCCTAGACACAAGTCATGTGCGAGGCGCATGAATTATTTTGGATAGAAACCTTAACAGAGTTAAGGTGAGATGACAAATTGCTTAAAATTTTAGTTTATATAACAAATTGAAAAAAGGTGTACAAGTTCATATGACATTTTAAAAAATTTTCCTTGGGAAAATTATGGTCCCTACGTCCAACCAAATAATAAGGCTTTTGATGAGATAATGCATGCCAACTTGACCATTATAATGTTCATGATTTTGTTTGCGTCTATACATATATTTACTTCGTAAATGTAGATTAAGTTGGTTGGTGATACATTGTATCTGTCGCGTTCTTATATGCAAATTTAAATACTTCTCTCGTAAGTTATAGCTTATAATATCGTCTTACCAAAACTGAAGATACTTATTTTTAGTGGGATATATTTTGCTTGAGTATGTATGTTTGCAAGATTAAATGAAAACTTCCAAAACGTATGAGGTTTAATTGAATTCCAACCACCACCACCAACCCTCATATAATTAGGGCAAAAGGCGAGTTTAGGAGGGCTCCTTTCAATCATTTTGTAGCTCTGCATATTATTGTGATTCAATGAAGCTCTCCGTTAAATGAACTGCACCAAATAAGGGAGACCTTCTATGGATCTCTATGTCTGAAGCCAACAAACACAGAGATCGTTGAAGTTTGCTTCTTCTCCAGAGTGTTCTTGGTCATCAATACGACCTGCCGTTAATAAAACCGATCTGATTTTCCGAACACTTAAAATTTCATACTTGTATCTCCAGAACACTCATTTTAAATCATGCGGTTCTCATTAGCTCATTCTACTGGCCTTCCTCACACAAACCACGAGTTCAGATCTCCCTCTCTTTAACTACCTGGATATTCGAGTTCTTGAACTTCAAAAACAAAAATCCAGAGAGGATCTCGACTCCAATAGGGTAGCTTTTTTACTGTGCATGTAGCTAGCCTAAAAAAAAAAAGGGAAACCCCACCCCACGCCCAAAAAAAAAAAACCCACCCGCAACAAAAGTACAACTATAAGTAAAGCTTTATGAGGGGTCGCTCTAAAATTGATCTTAAAATTAACTAGTCCATCATTCCAAAAATTGTTTTGACAATGTTGCATTTAAAATTGTCGGACAATATAACATTATTCCGGACAAAACTTTTGTATAAATTATAAGTTCAAACAAAAGACTATATAGCTTCTTCTTGACTATTTAAGGTGTATACTCCATTACTGAAAATTCTACTATGCCCATCATAATTCTTACCAATCCACCAGGCAGTTGGGTTAAATTGCCCTTGACCAAAAAAATGATGATACATCGGTGCCAAATTGGCCAGGCAATTGGTGGTCTGCAAGAAGCTCGTTGAACTACTCTTGCAGCTTGTTGGCAATAAGTAACGACGGACCTGACATCAAGTAGCAGAAGGCTGGCCCCAACCCCAAAGTGAACCAAACAACTCCAATTTTGGCGCCCCATAGCTGTTGGATTTTCAACAGTTTGTTGATCCAACCATTAAATTTCAAACGATAAAAGAAATTAAAAAAGATGATGTTGTGCCACGTGACACTTTATGGTGCATTTGATATTAAAAATTTGAAAAATTCAACGGTCATGATTAATTCTAGGTTAAAAAAATCCAAAAAATAGAAAAAACTTACAACAAAAAAATCTAAAAAACTTACAAAGTTCACACTTAAACAAAAATCTAAGCGATATTACTAATATATAAAGAGATGTGGTGCAATGAAAGTGGTTGAAAATCACAACGTATCTCCTTTCAGGCCTTCAAGGAAAACCCACTTCTTGGGCCGTCTTCAACCATGTAAAGCTTCACTCGTTTATTAGTTTCTGTGTTTAAATTTGTTGGGGTTAGCAGTTTTGGATTGAAATTTGTGTTTTGGGATTTGTTGGGTGCTCGCATGTGGAAATTTGGAAAATTTTAGTTGTGGATTGTGGGGAACTGACGCAGTAGCGGTCCAATTTCATGTAACTTGCTTTCGTTTGTGTGGCTTGTGATTTAATCTCAGCCACAAAATTTCATTAAAGTCAAATCTAATGGTTAAGAGGGTATCCCATTTTTTTTGAAAAATAGGATCCCTTCCCTTAAAGGCCTGTTTGGTTATATTAGATATATGTGTAAAGAAAATAGTTGAACTGCATGAAGCTTGATGTAATTCTGCTTTTAATCAATGTTGGACTTGAGAAACCTAGTGAATACATAAGCGAATCTACGATTAGTTGAGAAACTTAAGGAGCTTGAGGGGTAATGAGGGTTTTAGGTATTTAGTGACATTCAGGCAATGCTTGATGTCTATTTGATGTCGGCGTATCGGAAATGCTTGAACAAAGAAGAAAGGTGCTCGAAAAGCTGCAGTAGTTACTACTTGGTTTGATTAGATTGCTATGTTAATCAAAATGTCCCCTGTAGTATGCTATAGGGTTAAAGTTCTACATTAGTGTTCTTTAGCGACTTGGTTTCAAAATTTTCGTTTGATTTTCCTTGCTCTGTGAGGCCAATGGTAGAATGATTAAGGAAAAATGAAATTATTCTGTCTTAATATCTCTGGTAAGAGCGGGTATGCATTCTTCAAGGACTTGTTTGTCATTCTTTTACGCTGTTTAATAAGCTCATTTCAGTATGCATCATCCAAAGTCTATAACTGCTAAAAGTAGCACTACAAGGGCGAGGGAGCTGTCATGTGTTTGGAAATAAAAGCTATAGACATGCTCCATAAGGGTCAATAGGTCTTATTTGCATATCTAACTTGTTTTTCATGTGTTTTCATCCTGAAGGTTAGAAAAGATGGGTGCTCTAGACGCGCAGAGAGTGGTTCATCAACACCAGGGATGGTGGCTGATCTCATGTATGTGGTTACATGCTGGAGTTTTCCATGTGCTTGCCAGTATGTTGAGTCTTGTGTTCATTGGAATTCGGCTTGAGCAAGAATTTGGATTTGGTGTGCTTCTGGATTTTTAGCTTTATGTATGTTATCATGCATGTATGGCCACATCCATAAGTGTCTGTAGTAAAAGATAAAGCACACGACATAAGTTGTAGAATAATAAATTAGTTACCAAGTGCAAAACTTCTTTCATAAATCTAGCAGAGAAACACTTTCCGGATGGCTTTAGCTACTTGAGATTAATCTACAGAGGATTTCTATGCATTTGCTTATTGAATTGTAATCCTGGAGTAGTGGTCATGTAGTGCTGGTTGCATTATAACTTACACCAGTGTGTTGCTAGATTTGATGGAAACAAGAGGATGTTTTATTCAGCGGTGAGCGAAGAAAAGAGTTTATACACGGAAGATGGGGTTCAAACTTTAGTTTTAGACATAGTATTCCATTTTACAGAATAAAATTGCTTGAAACAGAAGCTGAGAGATTATTTCAGTTTTCCATCACATCTGTGGGAAAAAGGATTGTTTTGGACATGGCGCTTCATTTTGAAATGTTTTCAGATGCCGTCTATTTGAAAAGATTGAAAAAATAATAGTTTTGATGAACTGTTTTAACTAATTGGTTTGAAATTCTAATGTTTTTCTGATTTGTTCTTCTGCAGTTCGAATTGGTTTTCTATATCTCATGTCTGGTTTTGGTGGGAGTTTGCTTTCAGCTCTTTTTATTCAATATTGTATTTCTGTTGGTGCTTCTGGTGCACTTTTTGGTTTACTAGGAAGCATGCTTTCAGAGCTCATATCAAATTGGACAATGCATGTAAATAAGGTAAATAAAGTTTCTGTATACTCAATAGTATGTGCACGACCCTTTGATCTTACGGTTTCAGTTTTCGATCCGCAGTTAGCAGCATTGCTTACTCTCATTTTCATCATCATAATAAACTTAGCAGTGGGAATTCTACCACACGTGGACAACTTTGCTCATATTGGAGGATTTGTCTCCGGATTTCTTCTTGGATTTTTGATTTTGATCCGCCCCCAGTTTAAATGGCTTACTTTACGGAATGCTCCCCCTGGACGTGTTACTACTCCAGTTAAATCTAAACACAAGACATATCAATATGTATTATGGGTCCTCTCTTTGATACTATTGATTGTTGGGTAAGCTCCTCCTCAATCTCTGATTTAATTGTTTGACTTCATGAACCTAATCGATTCCCTGCATGAGAATCTGGTAGCCATAGTTGACGTGTGCAAATTTTTTATTTTAATTTTTATTTATTTTTTATTTTATCAAATCAGAGAACTAGATTTTGTGTAGATATGTAGATATCATGAGTCCTGTAATATTTTCATTGCGAATAGGCTCTGTATCTGCTTGTTTCTCATCAGAATGGTTTGGAGAAGGCATTGTGTTATCATCACTATTCTCTGTCTAATACTAATTGATCACTTTGTGGATAGTGACTTCTACTTTGCTGTTTTGGATTGCATGTGTTGGCAATACTTTGTTGTTTTGTTATTGGAAATAAAGGTTCATTTTCCTCGTGTTTGCGTAGTATCAGTATACGCAGGCATTTCCTGACAGAAGTCATGTTTTTGACAGGTATACTCTTGGCTTGGTTACTCTTTTTCGAGGGGTCAATCTAAACAACCACTATTCCTGGTGTCATTATTTGAGCTGTGTCCCTGCATCAAAATGGAATTGCAAGTCACAAAAGATCTATTGTCTGATAATATGCTGTACTTTTCTGCGCATATTAACTTCCGCCTTAATATTTGATGGACATAAGTGCTTGCTTATTAATATTATCATGGTTGCATTTAGTCGTTCTAGTTTGGCATGCCGTTTAGTCTAATGCCTTCAAGAAACGTAATTTAAGAAATGACTCGCGAAATTCTGTGTCAGGAAATTGCTTCTGCAACGTACTTTGTTCGTACTATAAATTGGTTTTGTACTGACATATTGTTCTTTATATGCATATATGCACCAATCTTGCAGTCGAGCCAGATAGGGAATCAGCTGAACTCAGCTGAACTTAAGTGCGTAAGCAATGGTAGAAATGGAACATATTCATTGTTGGATCCCAGCCCCTCCCGGACTCAGCAGCTATATGCTGAGCTTTGCAGTTGACCATACATGTACAGATTTCAGAGTTGATAGAATGTTGATTGATATGCTTCATTCTTGTTGTAAGTATTCTTTCTCTTTTGTTTTTTGTTGGTAAAATAGTCATGTGTATTCACCAAGCAATGGTTCTCATTGTCATTATTCTTTTCATTCTTTTACTGCCTTTGTACCTCTTTTCTACTATTCATAACAGTTGAAACCCATACCGATAACTATGAAATTTACTCGTCATATAGAACTACTCAAATACGCAATTTACTCATCATACCTAAGTTTGTTGAATGTGGGATGTTACGGATCCTCTCAATCAGACCTTTGCGCTCTCTCTCTCTCATTCTGCAATGTTGCAAGATGATCGGACATATGTATACTTTCTAGTTCATCCTCTAGAGACCAACTTTGATAAAAAAAATCAACTAAATAAAAAATCTTTTAACCATTTAATTAACATTGTCAAAATTTCAGTGTTTAACTAAAAAATATAGTTCATTTATTTATTGGATAACAATTAGATGACAAAACAAGTATGAATTACTTTGGTTTTTTGAGATGTTGGACTTTAAAGGGTGACACAGAAATAGACCATTTTACGGAGTTAGTGCCAATCTCCAAATGCAAAGTGCAAGTCCAACAAGGGAGGATCATTTCGAAACTTGACATTAAATAATCCCCTTTAGTTGTAACGCCATGGAGCAGCAAAGTGTTTTATATCTGGATGTGAGGCTTTGAGAAATATCAAGCATCGAAATCTCGTCAAGATTATAACATGATGTTCAAGTGTTGATTCTCTTGGTAATGATTTCAAGGCGTTGGTTTATGAGTACATGGAAAAAGGATGCTTAGAGAAGTGGCTGCATCCACCGACTGATATTGAAGAAGCAACAAAGGCACCCAAGAGTTTAAATCTTTTGCAAAGGCTCAGCATTGCCATTGATGTTGGTTGTGCTCTTGATTAGTAGATTATCTTCATAATCACTGTAAAACACCAATAGTTTATTGTGATCTGAAGCCAAGTACTATTCTTTTGTACAACAAGTCGAGTACTGGACATGTTTCTGACTGATTAGCAAGGTTTCTCTCACAACTGAACAATATAAAAGCTTCAACAAATCAGACAAGTTCCGCCGGAATAACAAGAATGATTGGTTACGTGGTTTTAGGTAAATATTCACATCCTCTCCACAATCTCCTTTTTTTTTTGATTTGGTCTTTTAAACTTTTGCATAATTCAACTATTTTTGTTCTCAATTTGCTAACAATATTTGGGAAGTGAGGCTTTAATAACTTGATATGTCTACAGTGGTGGAATTCTCTTGCTAGAGACGAGCCCCCATGAACTTTAAAAATTAAGAAAACTTGTTCTCACTAGTAATTGTTAACATTTTTAAAAAGGTTGCATCCACAACAAGCTTTCTTGCAATGATACTTTAGGGGAACTATGAGAAAATCAACAATCTCACAGTCCGGCCCCTCAGAAAACGTACAGACTTCAAAATTTCCATTCATAGCTAGGGTGCCCTGCTAGGGTAACTTTCATATTAGGTGACACCAACGTGACGTGTGAAAAAATATTGGGTTCCATGTATTTGTTTTTCCATTTTGGATGATTGCCAAAATGAATTATGGATGATAATGCTATTATGTATGGTTGCCAAATGTTTCCAGTCAGCTTCTGAAGTCAAGGTGCTTTAATGGTCTTGGTCCTTGGAGTGCTGAAAGTGCCAAACAATAGGTCCCAGTAGTGGAAGTAAGTCAAAGTTGTTACTTATTATCATTTACTTGGATTTATTCCTTCTCATATTTGAATTTTCAAGAAAAAGAAATTGTGGTGTAGGTTCCTCCTATGATCCTCTCCTCCTATAAATTTCCTTGTCATGCAACAAATGGAACTCACCAAATTCGCTACTCAACACCCATCTCTCTGTTTCATTATGCTTCTCTCTCTAGTTATATAGTTAACCAGATCAGAAATGGGGGTTTTGGTTGTGAAATTTGTTGATGCACAAAACCGGGTCGGCTTTGGACCAACGTAAATCCGACCGTGGATCGTACAAACGCACAAGAACACAAAGATGTATCGTGGTTCATCTCAAGTTGGGCTACGTCCACACTGATGTTGATATTGTGTTGATAAAGGTTATAGTATGCCCGGAGGCTATAGAGGCTATAGTGTTTGCCCTCTGTATGTTTTCTCCTCTAAGTGAGGGAGAGGCTTGTTGCCTAAGTGAGGGAGAGATGAGTTGTGTCGGAAGGCTCCTGAGGGAAAAGAGCATGTCCTCCTAAGTGAGGGAGAAAAGGCCCTTTTATAGAATAAGGGTTTCCTCCCCTCTTACATAAATCATGGGCTTAGTCCCGAGGCCCAAATACTGAGGCCCAATATATGGTACAAATAGTAGTCCCCCAAGTTTTCAGTCAAGAGAGTCTTTTGGCTGGAGACTTCAAATCCAATCCATGTGCGAGCCGAAGTGGCTAGATGGAGCTTTCTAGGTGAAGCTTTGATGGTGATGCTTTTTACGAGTTGTAATGTTTGCATTGTTACAGAGGGGAAGTGTCTGGAGCAGATGCAAGAAGACTGAAGAGCTTGTTCTCTGTGTACCATGCATTGAAGTCGTTGTTAGCTTGCAATAAAGACTTTGTTGGTGAATATAACCCTTGTTGCGCATAAGTGCTCCCCTGATTGAGTTGTAAGACTTGAGGGTTTTTGATTATTTGTGAATGCTAAGAGTTCACATGTACCAGTTGTACCACTCGTCACCTAGTTGGTGGAAAGAATGATGAGTTGTTGAGGCAAAAATGTTTAGTAATAGTACCAGTTGTACCTTTCACCTCCCGGTTGGTGGCACGAAGGTTAGTTCCTTCATCACCTAGTTGGTGATAAGAGTGGCAAGTTGCTTGATAATATTAGGGTACGGGTTGTACCTTTCATCACCTGGTTGGTGGCACGAAGGTGAGTTCCTTCATCACCTAGTTGGTGATAAGAGTGGCGAGTTGCCTAATGATATTAGGTATGGGTTGTACCTTTCCGAAGCTCGATTGGCTTATGTATGAATGTGTTAAAATGTATGATGTTTATGTTGATTGACATGAGTGATGCTTATGAATGTTTTGCTATGCATGAAGGAATCCAAGCTTTTGATATGTGAATCATGTTGGTTGTAACACTTAGTATCACTTACTTGTGTCAAAGTACGCATGTTGAAGCTCTGAGTTACACTTAGTATCACTTACTCTGTGCCTTTCTTTTGACTGAGTGGAAGGTCCCATCATTTGTTTCTTTTGCTTTCGGTGATGGTGGCACCATTTCTTTTTTCTTTTGCTTGGCACCATCATTTCTTTTTTCTTTTGCTTTCGGTGCACTTGGCACCATCATTTCTTTTTTCTGCTTTTGGTGCCAAGCACCTGTCATTTTCTTTTTTTCTGCTTTAGGTGCCAAGCACCTGGCACCATTTTTTTCTTTTCCTAGTGCACATCCCCCTTTCTTTTTTCTTTTTTTTTTGCTTTCGGTGCTGGTGGTTCAGCTACTCTCCACTTCCAGCAACAAAGAGGAAAACAGAAAGGCTTTAGGGTGCGTTTGGTACGTGGGACGGGACGGGACGGAATGGGACGAGGCGTTCCGTCCTGCGTTTGGTATGCCAAAAAACCGTGGAACGGGTTGTCCCATGGGACGAAATTTGGCTGATTTTTCGTTCCACCTCTCCCCCCTGGAACGACCCGTTCCACATCCGTGGAACACAAATATATAACATTTTAAGACAAAATTTTTTCCTTATTTTTTTCAATATTTACATCATCCGTTCTGTCCTGTCCCCTCCCGTTCCGTCCCGTCTGCGTACCAAACGGTACCTTAGTGGTGGAGGGCCACATGAGGTTGGTGAAGGCCTGAGCTGCGTCGATCTTGTGGAGCTATTTGCTTGGAGGGGCGGGGTCTCTGAAACGGCACCGTCGTCGTCTGTGGAGCACACATCATAAGCGTGTAAGCGATTCCCTGATCGATCGCCATGCCGTCGCTGGTGGGAGCAGGAGCTGGCGTCTGCTGGCCGTAGCCGAGGCTGGGG
The DNA here is from genome assembly GCA_036320875.1 of Cotoneaster glaucophyllus. Classification (NCBI taxonomy): domain Eukaryota; kingdom Viridiplantae; phylum Streptophyta; class Magnoliopsida; order Rosales; family Rosaceae; genus Cotoneaster; species Cotoneaster glaucophyllus. Next base: position 9,448,671 of record CM070058.1, on the reverse strand, counting down.
AGCGCCATGAACATGAACCCGATGATTGGGAGGGCGCAGGGTCTGATTGAGTTCATTTTTCGACCGCAAAGAGAGTAGGGGCACTTGAACCACCCTGGGCCTGACGGCCCTGACCAACGTGTCGATTCTCCACACCATTTTTATTAGACATCTTTCTCACGGACACTTCAGTTTCATCTATCTTGCTAGATTGACCAAGGACCTCCACTTGTTCAAGCAACTTCTTTAACTTTTCTTCCAGAACAAACAAATGTTCAGACTTTTCACTTGACAATGGATGTGGTAGAGCAGGTTCCACCTCCTGATGACGGCGTTCTCGCTCACGCCTTACTCTTCTATCCAAATCCATAACCTGTAATGCAAGTAGATATGACAAAAAATGGCGGAGAGTGAAAATGAGAGAGAGGAGGATCGTCGGTTGGTTTTTTTTTGCTGTGGAGGGTTTGGGTATGTTTGATTTTGTGCAGATCCACGGTGGAGCTTGTGAGAGTTTCACGGTGGTGTGATGAAAAATTGAGAGGGAACCGACGTAGCTTTTCGTGTCGATTCCCACATACGGCGCCAAATGTTGATGCACAAAATCGGGTCGGTTTTGGACCAACGTAAATCCGACCGTGGATCGCACAAACGCACAAGAACACAAAGATGTATCGTGGTTCATCTCAAGTTAGGCTACGTCCACACTGATGTTGATATTGTGTTGATGAAGGTTATAGTATGCCCGGAGGCTATAGAGGCTATAGTGTTTGCCCTCTGTATGTTTTCTCCTCTAAGTGAGGGAGAGGCTTGTTGCCTAAGTGAGGGAGAGAATGTGTTTGAGGGTGCGAGGGAAAGATGAGTTGTGTCGGAAGGCTCCTGAGGGAAGAGAGCCTGTCCTCCTAAGTGAGGGAGAAGATGCCCTTTTATAGAATAAGGGTTTCCTTCCCTCTTATATAAATCATGGGCTTAGTCCCGAGGCCCAAATACTGAGGCCCAATATATGGTACAAATAAAATTGATCTTAATATACTTGCTTTTCAGTGCAGTGTTCGTTTGCTGTTGGAGCTCCCAGCAATCAGGACTTGGAGGGAATGCGACGGATAGGTTGGCGCTGCTTGCCATCAAAGCTCAAATACAGCAAGATCTCCATAATTACAACGTGATGAGCTCATGGAACGAATCCATGCACTTTTGCATGTGGCATGGTGTGACTTGCAGTCGACGACATCGCCAAAGGGTCACTAAACTGAACCTGCAATCTCAAAATCTGGTAGGGAAACTATCCCCAAACATAGGAAATCTAAGTTTTCTAAGGGAGCTGTGGCTGCAAAACAACAACTTTAGTCATTAAATTCCTCCACAAATTGGGAATTTGCGTAGATTGCAAGTATTGCGATTAGATGTGAAATCGTTTAGTGGCAGTATTCCACACAATATATCATATTGCTTCAACCTTATCCTTGTGAATTTCAGTCGCAACAAGTTGGTGGGTAAAATTTCTTCAGAAATTGGATTGCTATTGAAACTGCAAAAATTTACATTACAATATAATAATGTAACGGGACAGATCCCTCCTTCGTTGGGGAACCTGTCGTCTCTCCAGGTACTAAGTCTTGATAGTCATAACTTGATGGGAAACATCCCCAGTTCTCTTGGCCAATTGAAAAAATTAACCTTCTTCGGATTGGGGTTAAATCAGTTGTCTGGTAGCATCCCTTCCTCCATTTATAACCTCTCTTCTCTTGTTAAATTTTACGTGGCATTTAACCAAATTCAAGGGAGTATTCCATCAGATATTGGCAAAAGTCTTCCTAATCTCGGAGCCTTCATCGTCTTCTCAAACCAACTTACTGGGTCCATACCTCCCTCAATATCCAATATCACAAGTGTTTCGTTATTTGCAGTTGGGAAAAACAACCTAATCGGACAGGTACCGAATCTCCAAAAGCTTCACAACCTCAAGGATTTCAACATTCAATATAATAATATTGGAAGCGGTAAAGATGGTGACTTAAGTTTTCTCTCGGACTTGACCAATGCCACCCAGTTACAATGGTTGATTATTAGCAACAACAATTTTGGAGGGACATTGCCCATGTCAATATCCAATCTCTCAACTAAACTTGAAAGGTTTTGGGTTCAACATAACCAAATATATGGAAGCATCCCATCTAGGATAGGGAATCTGGTGAGCTTGGGAATGTTGCTTTTGGGGAATAATAGCTTCACAGGTAACATCCCCTCTGACATGGGTAAGCTTTCAAACCTTGGAGCATTAGAAATTTTCATGAACAAATTATCAGGAAATATTCCGTCTTCCTTAAGAAATTTAACCAAGTTATACCATCTTGCGTTGGATGGAAATTATCTTGAGGGCAGCATTCCTTCAGGTCTGGGGGAATGCCATGGGTTGCAGTTGTTGTCTCTTTCTTATAATCTCCTAAATGGTGCAATACCCAAACAAGTTTTTAGACTCTCCTCCTTATCGATTTATTTGGACTTGTCTAATAACCTCTTCACAGGTTCCCTTCCCCCGGAGGTTGGGAATTTCCATAGTCTAAGTGAACTGTATCTTTCTGATAACATGTTATCTGGAGAACTCCCCAGTAGCCTTGGTGGTTGTGAGAGTTTAGAAGTCCTGCATTTGCAAGGAAACTTCTTCAACGGTTCCATTCCTTTGTCTATGAGTTCAGTGAGTGGGATTCAAGATCTAGACCTTTCTCGCAATAATTTTTCAGGTGAAATTCCACATTTTTTAGAAGGCTTTAGAATCCTGAATAATCTGAACTTATCATTCAATCAATTTTGGGGAGTGGTACCAACTGGAGGTGTTTTCAAAAATGCGAGTGCTATTTCAGTTGTTGGCAACACTAATCTGTGTAGCACTGTTGCTAATTTAAAGCTTCCCAAGTGCAAGTCTAAAGAGACCAAGAAACAAAGATTGAAACAAAGATTGTCTCGTAGCTTGAAACTAATACTCCCTTTAGTATTTAGACTTGCTCTTCTAGGAATAGCCATGGTGTTCTCCTATTTCTTTCTTTGTTCGTCAAGGAAGAAAAGGAAAGAAATTTCATTGAGCACTTTGGGGAACACCATTTTGCAAGTGTCATATGCTACTCTACTCAAAGCTACTGACGGGTTCTTAGAGGCTAATTTAATTGGTGCTGGTAGTTTTGGGTCTGTGTACAAAGGAGTTCTTGATGATGATGATAAAGCTCAACTTGTTGCCGTGAAGGTGTTTAACTTGTTAAGCCTTGGAGCTTCGAAGAGTTTCATAGCCGAATGTGAAGCTTTGAAAAATATTAGGCATCGAAATCTCGTCAAGATTATAATTGTGTGTTCAAGTGTTGATTTTCATGGTAATGATTTCAAGGCTCTAGTTTATGAGTTCATGGACAACGGGAGCTTAGAGGAGTGGCTGCATCCACCTACTGGAACTGAAGAGTTAAGAGATCATGTACCCAAGAATTTAAGTCTTCTTCATAGGCTAGAAATTGCCATTGGTGTTGCTTGTGCACTGGTTTATCTTCACAATCATTGTGAAACGCCAATAGTTCATTGTGATCTCAAGCCAAGCAACGTTCTCTTGGACAACGAATTGTCTGACCATGTTTCTGACTTTGGATTAGCAAGGTTTCTCTCACAAGTAACAGGTAATGTTTTAGCAATCCAGAGTTTGACAAGTTCTGTTAAAATAAAAGGAACGGTTGGTTATGAATATCCAGGTATATATATGTTAGATATATACTTCATTATATTTCATTTCTTATTTTGGAGTATTGAATTTACAAAATTCAAACTGAATTATTTATACACATATGTGATGTTTGAATTGTAGAGTATGGCATGGGGAGTGAGGTGTCAACGAATGGTGATGTCTATAGCTTTGGCATTCTCTTGTTGGAGATGTTTACAGGAAAGAGACCCACTGACAACATGTTTGGTGATAGCTTGAACCTTCATAATTTTGTCAAGATGGCTCTACCCGGGCGAGTTACTGAGATTGCAGATGCACCACTTCTTCAAGGAGGCACGAACAAGCATCCCAATCAATGCAGTGCGAGAATTGAGGTGTGTTTGAGTTCAATATTTAGAATTGGAATTGCTTGTTCTGCTGAATCCACAATAGATCGACTAAAGAATATCAATGATGCTGCATCTGAACTTCATTCCATTAGGAATACTTTTCTTGGATAGAAACTCTTTTTCATGTGCTTTTGTGATGGAGAAAATTCGTGTACTGCCTATGAAGTCTAGCTTTTATGATACCATAGTAGATGTGGAAGTTTGCAATGTAAATAATCACCAACGAGGTTCATTGTGTGAAGAGTGTATTACTACTTCTTGTACTTGGTTTTTTTGTGTAATATTCACATCGATTAAAGTCTAGTTTGTGCCACTAAATTGTTGAATATTCACATTGACATATTGCAAAATTTTGAAAGATTCATAACCTCAAAACCCTCAACATTCAATAAAATCATCTTGGAAGCTGTAAATATGGTGATTTGAGTTTCCTATCAGACCACTATCAGTGTAAGGTGTTTTCGAAAATCCAAGTGCAATTTCTATTGTTGACAATTACACTAGTACAAAAATGCTTATCTATCACGGTCAATGCCCGTGATAGATTGCAATCCACCATGGGCACTATACCTGTTAATAATCTGGATGTGATAAAAAGTCTTAGTTTCTATCATGAGTTGTGCATGTTGTCAAATGTAATATAAACACGGATTGTGCCCGTAGTAGATTGAGATCTAGCACCACATTCATTATGGCCATTGTGGATTATAAATTGAGCCACGACTAATGCTGGTCATAAAAAAATTTCCAAAAATAAATAAATAAACAAATCATTTAATATGTATACAAATTTATTACAATATGATAATTACATAAAAAATCGCATATTCAAATATTACAAACTGCACACTAAAGCTGATAATGAGTTATACTAGAAACAAGGCTGGTCCTGAGATTTTCGAGGCCCTGTGCGAAACTCAAACGGAGGCCCTTACATAGTCTAAATTTTGGTTGCTATATTTTCGTTTATATTTTATATTTTTTTTCTTGTGTTAAATTGATATAAACGCAAAAGAAAATAAATAAAAAAGAAGCATGGTTTGGTGGCTATGTACTTATCTGCATTCTCTATGTTTTTGAGTTCGAAACTCCTTACTTTTTAATACAAAAAGCATGATGTGTGGCTATGTACCTATAGTATCACGGTAAATATATCATAATCAGACTAGTTAAACAAATCACTGGTTATAATATATTTCTAGCATCTTTTAACGAACTGTTAGTTTTTTATTGCATTTTTTCTCACGCCCTAAAGTGAGGATGATTCTACCCCTCGCTCGGTTGATTGTCGTTAGATTAGTTAAAATTTGAGATTAATGTTTAAATCAATTAAACCAAATTAATCTAACGGTAATCAATAAGGTGCGAGCATCACCTGCTCATCTTCACTTTAGTTTTGTGAGCAAAGTTGTACTATAATTTTTTTATTTTTTGTGAATGACTAAATTACTTCAAATGGAATGAAAATAGATGATCCTTAAATGGTGACCAAAAGTAAACGAATTAAGTAAGATGTCGTATATGGATATGGGGGCTTTTAAATATTATATCTTCACTCTTTTTAGGATTTTAATTAATTATGATATTCCTAATTATAGATTTATGTCAAAAGTTATCTTTTATAATGATAGAAATTAAACTACAAATATTAAAAATAAAATTAAAAATTATTGTAGCTCAAAAAAGCCCAAAATTATTTCACCTGTAGTCGAACCCGTCCACAATTGAACGTAAGAATCAGTGCTTGACAACTCCCCTAAAGCAACATAGTGAAATTTGTTCTCACTCTATCTATATGTATACATTATAAAGGTTATTAAAATTCAGGGGCCTTCTGCGGTTGCACCTCTGGCACCCCCTTAGGGCCGGCCCTGACTAGAAATACCAAACTATCCACAAAGTATCAAATAGGCCTCCAATAACAAGGACACATGAAGACTTCAGATTTCTTTGAACACCTCCAAATGACCTTGAGAGTGAACTACTGGCCCTAATAGTTGAGCCTCATCAATTGCTGCCACTCTCTATTTGCATGGACATAAGCATATGGATCACAAGAAAAAAAAAAAAATCTTGTACTAATATAGGTGGAAATATACATTTGATCTCAATCAAGAAAAGTTAATAGATGTACAAAACCTGAAGAAAAATTTAACCCATGTTAGTCTATTCCACCCCTTAGAAAGAAAACAACTTAAATCAAAATACTTAACAGCATGGCGATACAGTTATACAAAACTTATACATTGATACATTTATATCAAAAAACTTGAATAGATAAAAATGTCTCCAACAATCCACACAAGAAACCAAAAATTAACTAGTAAACACTCGAACAGATATACAGAACTAACAGAGCATGTAGTGCAAAATTAGCAATGCAAGAATGAAATAAATAAAAAACTAAACTTACAACCATCAAGTTTCTAGATGTTCCTCTCAACCGTTATACCTCTAAAACTAGCATTTCATGCACAGTTTATGCCTCTAAACCTTTCTACTCATGCATTCCTTTGCAATTGAACTCTTGACAAAATTATGATAAGAGAAGTCCTTTGAGAAAAGATAAACACATGATTAGATTATGAACCTACTATAAAGCCACTACATATAATTCTGCAAATATATACCATACAAGATTAACCAAACCAATACTATAGACAAAGATTTTTTTTTTTATAAACCATAAACAATGGTAATCAAATCGAAAGTAAAATCTAATAAACAATAGCAATTTGAGAAATTGAAATTATAGAAATATACAGAAAACACACCTAAAGAAGTTAAACATAGAACCACAATTTCATCAATGGTGGAGATTCGACGCCCATAATTTAATTGGTCTGTACGATTCACTATAGTGCAAAATAGCATACATATCAAATATACCTCAATTCATTGTTTTTTAAATGAAAGCTTAATAATTCAAGAGTAACTTGCAAATTGTAATAACCCTGAATTAACAAAAACAACAGACTAGTAAAAGAAAAAGAAGCATTAATACCTTCAAACTAAGCAAAACCCAGCCACTTGCAAAACATCTATATTGGCAACATTAGCCAAATTTCAACCCGTTTTATCTTCTTTTCTACTTCTATTAGCCACTATATAGCAGTTCACCTACAAAATGGCCAAAAAAAAAAAGAAAAGGAAAACAAACAAAAATGGGTTCGAAGATAGCATCGTTGAGTCTTCAAGGATATCAAAAATTGAAAATGAGAGCGGGACTACCTGAGAGAGATCTTTCACATATAAATTTGTCAGAAACCAAAACTATAAGCACCAAGGACAAACAATTCACTTATCAAAGAAAAACAATGTCTCACATCATTAATTCAAAGCTATAATCCCATTATCGTACCTCGGTTAGCACCATTTTCATCCTAATCAGAATCCTCAAAGAAAATTCTATACCAAGCAGTGCATACCGACGTCAACTTAAGTTCACAATTCATCAAGAACGCCGCTTTTAATAACTACAGGTACAAATGTAAAGCAACCAGTTATGAAAACAAAAGAAAGTGTGAATATAAATGCACCTCGGCCAGGTCGAGATGCAAAAATCGTCTTTTAAATAAAAAGTTAAAAACTGACAGCAAGCCTTGCAAGGCCTTGGACACCATGAACAAAATACACCATGGCAACAGCCACATTGGCAGGGCACAATTCGAGCTCGAAAATTTTCACACTGCTCGTTCTATGCTTGGTCATGCTTGGAGAAGGCATGCTTGCCTCCTTTACCTTATCAGTTATCAACATATGCCTTTATCTGCACCTTATCGTATTGAACCAAAACTAAGTAAAGCTTTAATCTTTACCACATTTAGCCAAAACCCAATTGTAAAAAACATGCTTAGATATTCTTAATTACACTTTAATTGCAGAATAATCACGGTACCGTTTCAATAAACAGAATAAAATTTTAATATATTTACAAAGAAATTAAGCGACATACTAATCCTGGAATTAAGGAACGGCTCGCCATTCAAGTCGAGCCGGCGAGTGGGCGAGGCCATGGGGACGGCGACCGACATGTCGTTCTCCGGAGGAAGCTTTCCGGCGGGCTCTGCGTCAGTGACGAGTTCTTATGTGGGCGCCGGACAGAAGACGGTGCGATTTCGAAGAAGAAGGGGGTGGGGCTTTATAGAGAGAAATAAGTAGTTTGGAGATTTCAGAGAACCGCCGAAGGAAGCGAATGGGTGAGACTGGGTGGTTGGTTGTATCAGATCTGGAATTGGGTACATAGATTGGGGATTTTTATCCAAATTCTTTTAAGATAGAGTTGGGTTCTGATAAAATTTGAGAGTATAACATGGTTATATTGGTTGATTAAATAAATAAATTAATCTATAACATTCACCATGACTGATTTCAAAAAGACGCTATGATTAAATTTCTTTTCACAACGGGCTACCCTCGTGGTCATTTCAAATAACTGCAATGGGCTTTACTCGCCTACAAATTCACTGGATAGTGAGATTACTAGCATCCACACATTGAACACCATAAGAGCTAGCCGCAACATGCAGTGGAGCTGCTAGGTCCGACACGCACACGTACAAGTTGAGCCGTCAGATCTGAGTGCACAAATCAGTGTATCCACAAAAACCAGGCGAGGTCCACCATGGAAACGAGCTGAAGACGGTGGATCCAACCCACATGCAGCCACGAATCCAACCCTATACCAAGAAAACGAGCGCCAGATCAAAGAAGAAATCTTGAAAGGGCATGGCCCGGACCAGGGTGTAAAACTTAAATCCATGGAAAGTAGCTCACAAAATGGTGGGAGAGAAGCACGAGAGGGGAGATGAGGTAAGTAAAGGGAGGAAAGGAGTGGTCGGCATGAAGTCAGGGTGAGAGAAGGTGTGGATAGCCAGGAGAGACGGCTGGGATGGGGGTGAGGGTAAAAAAGGAAGGAAGGAAGGGCTAGGAGGAGAAAGGGATAAGCTGCCACTGGCCCTCAACCATAGCTAGAGGCCGGCGCGATGGAGGTAGCTGGCTAAAGGTTTTGTTGAAAGAGATAGAGCTTTTATAGAGAGGAAGGAGTTCGAGAATATCTAAAACTTGTAAAATATATAAATTTAGAAATTTTGAGGATACTCCAATTGTTTAAAAAATTACCCCTTTCTAGAATAATATTTGTACCTCAAAGGGTGGATCGACATATTTACCCATTCCAAATAATGTATTATTACCATACATGTTTTATAAGTAATATCGTTCAATTCTTAATCATCACTTAATGATTCTTACAAAAAGTTATTCGAATCGGAGGTAAATTATTCATCCATGTATCAAGTAAATGGAAGATTCATCATAAACAATAGTAGGAAAAACAGCTTGCACGACGAAAAAACACTATCGTCGAGCAAAAAAGGCAGGAAAGAAAGACTTTTTTTTTTTTTTTGCGCGACGAAGAAATTACTCGCACATGAATACTTCGCGCAACGAAAAACTATTGTCGTCACGCAAAGTCAGTAAGAAAAACACAGGATAATTTTTTTAGCGTAAAAAACATAAGCGACGAAGCAGGGGACCTTTGCGCGACAAAGAATTCGTCGCGCAAGTTACTGTCAAACTATTCAGTGCATGTGAATATTAAGGAATCAATATTGTATTTATTGCAGATGTTTGTGCGACAAAGACCTTCGTCGCACAAGGTTTACGCGACAAAGCATTCGTTGCGCAAATGCCCTAACCTTCCAATAAATATGCGCTTCTGCTCTCCTTATTCTTCACAATTCTTCTGCTTGTGTTGGGATGGATGATAAAAATCGAGATCAGAGCGTGCTCGCCAACCCGTATGATCTGAGGCAACATGTGGAGTTCGCGTATGCAATAGGTGTAGCCATGCGGAACAATTGTCCTATTGCGAAGACGTTCTTGGAAATATGTGCCCGAGAATGTGAAGAAGGCGGTGATGGATGAATTATTAGTAAGTATACTATTGATGGATGCACAATTAATTTTGTGATATTTTTTTTGTTATATGTTGGAATTAATTATTTGCATATATGTGTAACAGTGTAACTATAATCTTGATGATGATACGAACGAAGAGTTGATGTTACAAGCGATGGCGTGAGGACGTGGAGCAAAATGGAGGACCATCGAAACAGTAGCTTTAAATTTATGTTTTTGAGGACAATATTTAAATTTATGGTTTTGTAGAAGTTATGTATTTGGACTTAATTAGGCTTTAATTCCTGTTTGGTTTTTTAAATAATTGAATGGATTAAGGGATTAATTATTTTTAGAATAAATATTTTATTGAATATTTGTTTGTAATTATAAATTTTACGTAAACATAGATATCCATGTTTACGTAAACTTTATAATTACAAACCCTCTAATTACAATCAATCACGTTCATCGCTAAAGAGATTGCGCGACGAAAGTTTCAGCATATTCGTCGCACAAAGTTTCACTGAAACAGTCAGATTGCATTCAAACGCTCATATTTATTGCGCAGTTATGACACGTTTTGCGCGATGAACAGAGGCCTTTGCGCGACGAATGGTTTCGTTGCATAGTGCTATATAAACACAATTTCAGAACCCTAATTTTCAAAAAAAAATTGTTTCAAAAGCAATGGTTGATTCTGGAGAAGGTTCTGGCAAAAAGAAAGTTGTAATGCGATCAGAGAGATATCGACGGAAACAAGTGCCGAAGACAAAAGTATGGTTGATGCGTACGCTTAATTTAGGTATGACATTGGGAGTTTGGTGCGGAGGGAATGTTCTACCGAGTTTGAGTCTTGGAAAAAGGTTCCTGAATATTTGAAGAAGTTCATCATAGGGGAGTTATCGGTAAGTTTGTAGTAAATAATGAATAATTATTTTTGTTAAAACGTAGTATTTTTTAAATTACTAATTTATTATTATTGGCATTAATGTAGGTTCAGAAGTATGTGGATGAACTTTTCAAGAAGCATTTTCAGCAGTGGAAGTTTGATGTGATGCGGGATGCGGAGCGAGGTGTTACTGCCCCGGCGGAGGAGGATTGAAGTTGAATTGTAATTTTTTTTTTGAAATAAGATTTTGTGGACTTTATATTTATTTTAATTAATAAATTTATGTTATGTGGATGAGTATTAATATTTACATTAATTATAATTTGTATTTGGGATAATAAATTAGTTTTGTTAATTAATTTAACGTTTAATTAGGTTTGAGTTTTTTATTTAGATTAAAATAAAAATTTCCATTACATTAAAAGAAAACGGAAAAACATAAAAAATAATTAAAAAATATGTATTTTGCACGACGAAACATGTTTTCGTCGCGCAATTTGTTTAAAATAATAAATTATAAAATAAAGGAAAAAAAATTGTAAACTTGCATGACGAATACTGTCACATCCTCGCCCGGGCCCCCACCACATCTCAGGCTCGACTTCACCGTAGCACGTTGTCCGCTTTGGGCCCCGGCCACTCCCTCACGGTTTTGTTTTTGGAAACTCACGCGAGCAGAACTTCCCAGTAGGTCACCCATCATGGGAATGCTTTGGCCCCATACTCGTTTAACTTCGAAGTTCCTAAGGAACTCGAAGCCAGTGAGCTCTCAAAAGGCCTCGTGCTAGGTAGAGATGAGAATATACATAAAAGGCTTATAGGATTCATACCCCTAAGCGATGTGGGATCTTACAAATACATTGTTTGTCACTCAAAGGGTATTTGTGTGACGAATACATTGTTAGTCGCGCAAAGGGCATTTACGCGATGAAGACGGTGTTCGTCGCGCAAAATCAGTCGTCCAAAAGTCAACTTTATAATATGGATTTAGCTATGCAGAGGCAAACTGCAGAATTAGCATTTGCATTCCTCCCCTTCATTTTTCTTCAATCCGGCATCCGTCATTTCCATTTTCTCTTAATTTCATCATCTAATACTCCCTCCATCTTCTTCTCTGGTAAGCATTTTTTTTGTTTGGGTAAAAGTATTAATGTAAATTCATACTAACGCCATGAATTTCGTTGTCTATAGGGATATTGTGTGTGATTAGCGATTGGTGGAGAACGATTGAGAATGTATTTTCTTATTTTTATGTTTAAAAAAATATTAAACTAATTAAATTATGTTGTTATTGTGAGATCCCACATCGCCCAGGGGAGTGATCCTTATATGTATATTCCCATCCCTACCTAGCACGAGGCCTTTTGGGAGCTCACTGGCTTCGGGTTCCGTAGGAACTCTGAAGTTAAGCGAGTAGCGCTCGAGAGCAATCCCATGATGGGTGACCCACTGGGAAGTTCTCGTGTGAGTTCCCAGAAACAAAATCGTGAGGGCGTAGTTGGGGCCCAAAGCGGACAGTATCGTGCTACGGTGGTGGAGCGGGCCCGGGATGTGGTGGACCCCGGGTCGGGATGTGACAGTTATGTTTATATTGTGTTGTGAAATTATATTTATATTATGTTGTTAAATTTGTACATGACGTACAAATATTGTTGTGATGAACGAAGTTAATTGTAATTAACTTCGTACTTGTTTTTTTTTTTTAAATAGTAAAACTTCGTTTCCCGTTCGAGGATTAGTTGAATTTCGCACATGGATGCGAAAGCATGACTGCGGTTCAATTAATTCTTGAATTGTCTCATTATTTCGATAGTTTAGGAATGCACAGTTATGGCACGTAGTTTATGGTTGAAGAATTAAGTTTCTGTTGTGGAGATTTCGATGTCATCTCTGTACGTTCTTTGGGTGTCACATCCCCGCCCGGGTCCCCACCACATCCCGGGCTCGACTCCACCATAACATGATATTGTCCGCTTTGGGCCCTAACCACGCCCTCACAGTTTTGTTTCTGGGAACTCACACGAGAACTTCCCAGTGGCTCACCCATCATGGGATTGCTCTCGCGCCAACTCGCTTAACTTCGGAGTTCCTACGAAACCCCAAGCCAGTGAGCTCCCAAAAGGCCTCGTGCTAGGTAGAGATGGGAATATACATATAAGGCTTACAGGATCCACACCCCTGGGCGATGTGGGATTTTACAATCCACCCCCCTTAAGGGCACGACGTCCTCGTTGGCACACTTTCGGTCAGGGATTGGCTCTGATACCAAATTGTCACATCCCAGCTCGGGCCCCTACCACATCCCAGGCTCGACTCCACCGTAGCACGATATTGTCCGCTTTGAGCCCCAACCACGCCCTCACGGTTTTGTTTCTGGGAACTCACACAAGAACTTCCCAGTGGGTCACCCATCCTGGGATTGCTCTCGCGCCAACTCGCTTAACTTCAGAGTTCCTACGAAACCTGAAGCCAGTGAACTCCCAAAAGGTCTCGTGCTAGGTAGAGGTGGGAATATACAAATAAGGCTTACATGATCCACACCCCTGGGCGATGTGGGATCTTACATTGGGTGGCATATAGGTATTTCATATCTACGTCGTCCATCTGAAGAATTGTATCGAGATGTTGCCGAAATTCATCCACGTCGAAATCTAATATGATGTAGCCGTAAATTACGTGACATAACTATGCATTCCGGAATGGAATAGGGCCCTTATCAGATACATAAGGTGACACTATCATTTGTATGAAGTTGTTGTGATTGTTGTACTGTTATTGTGGTTGCATGAATTTTGAACAGGACGTGGATACAGAACCCGAATAGATGTGTAGACGAATACTTGGATGGAATCGAGGATTTTATTGACTTTGCATGTACACACAACCTGGTGCAACTAGAATTCGGTGTCCTTATAGGAGGTGTAGCAACACGTTAAGGGAGACAATTGAAAATGTTTGATTTCATTTAGTAAGGAATGGAATGGTTGAGACCTATAATACTTGGAACCATCATGGGGAACAATTAGAAAATGCTTTGTCTTCAAACGCCACAAGAGTGGACAATGTTGAACATATTGTGGATTCTAATAAACAAGTCATGGATATTATAAATGATGCTTTTCCATTTGCATCGACAAACATCAATCAGGAAGGGGAAGATGACGTGCCTACACCAATGGATAGTGAAAAGTTCAAACAATATGAAAAACTGTTAAAAAATGTCAACCAAGAGTTATACCCGGGGTGTGAGAGTTTTTCGGTTCTCATGGCCATTGTGGAACTAATGCACGGAAAAATAAAGTATCGTATGTCAAACCATTGTTTTGATTACTTTTTGGGGGTTTTCAACAGAATGCTTCCAAAGGATAATTGTTTGCCGAAAGACCATAGACATTCGCAAAAGGTGTTGAATGGTTTTGGATTGGGTTATGAAAACATTCATACTTGCAAAAATAATTGTATTTTATTCTACAAAGAGAATAAAGCAATGAATAAATGCCCTGTATGCAATGAGTCAAGGTTCAAAATGACATCTCAGAATAGAACGACTAAGATCCCACAAAAAGTCATGCGTTATCTGCCTTTGAAACCTAGGTTGCAACGATTGTATATATCGACGCATACTGCCACTGACATGAGATGACATAAGGAAAAACGGGAGATGACGATGTGATGAGGCATCCTGCATATGGGGAGGCATGGAAAGAGTTTGATCAAACGTTCCCTGAGTTTGCTGCTAATCCCCGGAATGTTAGATTGGGACTTGCCACTCACGAATTCAAACTGTTCGGGGTTTTAAACCAACACCACAACACTTGGCTGATTTTCATATTCCCATACAATTTGCCCCCTTAGAAATGCATGAAAAAAGAATACATGATGACGACTCTTTTGATAACCGAGTTTTTTTTTTTGTCAATGTGGTGCAAATGTGTCTTAGAGTATTGATCTCCAATGGAGATGTCAAAAGAAAATTGTCAAATGTAAATTTGAAGGCCTATGTGCCAATGTCAAATTTCATTTTGCTCCAACCCATATCTTTTATCTTATTCAATAAACCACTCTTCAAAACAAATCAATCAAAACTAATTTTCATGATTTATGATTGATGCATTACTAGGACTCAACCAGAAAAGACATTAAATTTTTTCATATGTCAAAATTTACAGCACACAATCTCTATGCTAATCCATGTAAGATTGACAAATCGGTTGAAATTTCTTCTACCTTCAAATTTTATTACATAACATTCCACTTTAAATAGACATCACCTATGAAAATGGTCAAATTTAATGAATTATCATACAATTATTTTGACCAAATACAAAAATTAATACAATTTCAATATCTTATAGTGTTGTAGCCTTGTAGGTGAGAATTGAAATTCTTGATTTATTTTCAAAAATCAGCCCATACATGAAGGTGTGAAAATGTAGTGATCTCTTAATATTAAAGTTATGTACAAGAACGAGAAATTTATGTACCAGACAGAAAGACCAATTTCTCTCTTTTTCCTTTCTGTAAGCATCCAAACCACACGGCAAGTGACACCCATCCGAAGCCTCTCACAAGTCACAATCCTAACCTATCAGGGACAATGACAGCTTTGATGTGATTCCATTTTCATGTCAGTACCTCATCAACTTTACTGAAAAAAAAAAAAAAGAAGAAAATTATTGAAATAAGTTTGAAAACTTTGAGTTTTAATTATAAAAATAAAATAAATAGTAAAAATATGATTTTTTAGTGTAAAAATATGATTTTTAGTTAAAATAAACAGTACCACATGTTTTTCATTAAAATTTAAAAAAAAAAAAAAGGGGAAAGAGAGGGAATCAGATTCTTTGCATGCACTTCACACATGGAGTAATGGAACTGACGTCCACGTTGAAGAAAAAACTGTGGTGGCTAGTGATTTAGGGGTTGTATTTGTATTTACGTGGTGATCCGTATGGGTGGTGCGAGTTTTAAAGTTTGCTGGAAGAGGGAAGACTTTGGTTGGGAACGGATTTTTCAATCTAAGGGCATCTAGTCATTGTGCACACTAGACTTGGCTAGATTTATAATTATGTGAAAATGCTAGGAAAAATGTCAATATAGATGGGTTCAAAGGGTTAGTTTTTAAAACTAATAAAGGTATTGGAGTGTATGAGAAATAACACAACATGAGGAGGAGATCGAAGTTCCTTCCCCAAAAAGAAGGCTAGATAGAAGTTCCAACCGATGACTGGTCAGATGATTCGTTTTAGCCTTTTGGCCCTCCAAGATACTTCAAGATGTTAATATTTTAATGAACAGTACAGTGCCATATTTGTCTCCGTCTCCAATTGAGGGTCAAAGGACTATAAGGCCAAACATAATTTATTATTTAAAAACTACAACTTAAATGTTGTTTAAGTTTCATGTTGTTAAATGTTTTTTTTTTTTTATGTTGTATAATTTTTATGTTGGTTAATGTTATTAATATTGTTTCATATTGTTTAATGTTGTTTCATGTTACTTAATTTAATGTTGTATAATGACTTTGGAAGTTATAGGAAAAAAATAGAATTAAAAAAAAATATGAAACAAATTTTGTGAAATAGAAGTTATAGGAAAAAAATAGAATTTTAAATAAAATGAAACAAATTTTGTGAAATAAAAGTTATAGGAAAAAATGGAATTAAAAAAAATATATGAAACAAATTTTGTAAAATAAAAGTTATAGAAAAAAAATAGAATTTTAAAAAATATATGAAAAATAGAAGTTATAGGAAAAATTTTGTAAATAAAAAATAATAATAAAACTGTAAAAAGCATTCTTGTCGGTTATAACCGACAGGAAATCCAACAAAAAAAATTCCGGCCAGCCCGAGGCTGGCTAGTTGGCCGGAAGTGGCCAGCCCTCTAGCCCTTTGGCCCTTTGGGATTCCATGGGGCCTCCTCAGATTCCAGAGTCCTCTGGCCAAGCCCTCGGTTGGAAACGATTTTCGGGCTATTTTCGGCCCTCTGGACCATTCGGTTGGAAATGGCCTTAGCACTCTTTCTAGTATTATTACTAGACAATACTTGGCTACTGACTGGTCAGTACCCAGTTTAACCGACCATTTAGGCCATCTCCAACCTCTGGCCCCTCCAAGATTCTCCAAGATATTAATACTTTAATGAACTATACAAGGCCATATTTGCCTCCGTCTCCAACCGAGGGCCAGAGGGCCAGAAGGCTCGTTTTAGCCTTGTCACAAAAAACCGTCTCCAACCGAGGGTCAAATGGCCATAGGGCCAAACACAATTTATTATTTTAAAACTACAACTTAAATTCAAATCCAACGGCCAAAAGAAGCCTCGAGTAGGCGTTTACGTTTTATGATTTTAAATGTTTTTAAAAATGTTGTTTAAGTTTCATGTTGTTAAATATTTTTTTTATGTTGTATAATTTTTATGTTGGTTAATGTTATTTAATGTTGTTTCATATTGTTTAATGTTGTTTAAGTTTCATGTTGTTAAATATTTTTTTTATGTTGTATAATTTTTATGTTGGTTAATGTTATTTAATGTTGTTTCATATTGTTTAATGTTGTTTCATGTTACTTAATTTAATTTAATGTTGTATAATGGCCTAGGAAGTTATATGAAAAAAAATAGAATTGAAAAAAAAATATGAAACAAATTTTGTGAAATAGAAGTTATAGGAAAAAAATGGAATTAAAAAAAAATATGAAACAAATTTTGTAAAATAGAAGTTATATGAAAAAAAATATGAATCAAATTTTGTAAAATAGAAGTTATAGGAAAAAAATAGAATTTAAAAAAAAAATTGAAACAAATTTTGTGAAATAGAAGTTAGAGGAAAAAAAATGGAAGTTAAAAAAAATATGAAACAAATTTTGTAAAATAGAAGTTATAGGAAAAAAAATAGAATTTTAAAAAAATTGAAACAAATTTTGTAAAATAGAATTGAAAAAAAATTTGAAACAAAATTTGATTCATATGAAAAGGAAAAAAAAGGGAAAAAAAAAGTTTAAATTCATATAAAAAAAAAATAATACAACGGCTACTAGCCGTTATATTCAAAATATTTCAAACTATTAGTGTCGGTTATAACTGACACTAATAGTAATTAAAAAAAAATTTACCTTTGAATAACTATTACTGTCGGTTATAACCGACATCAATAGTAACAATACAAAAAAAAAAAAGGCCAGCCAGCCAGCCCTTCGTCCCTTTGAAATTCCTTGGGGCCCTTCCAGATTTCCGAGCCCTCTGGCCTAACCATCAGTTGGAGACGATTTTATGGCTATTTTCGACCTTCTGGCCTCTAGATCCTTCGGTTGGAGATGGCCTTATATGGCCTATTTTAAGACATCTGTCACCTTCACCACTTTTGCTCTCTTTGCTCTTCTTCTTCGATATCTGCAAATCTTATATGTCATGGCTATGGTTTCTTCTCTCCTCCATCTTCCCTCCTCCACTTACACCATCCCAGCCCAGTCCCTCTTCCAACCGTAGATTCCACCGTTGCAGTGAGATTGACGGCGACGAGATCTGTAGCTATGTGGGTTTGACGTAGATGCCGCCGACTTGCAGCGGCAAGGATTACGAATCGTCGATGGTGAAGGACTCGACGTCATCTTGGCGAGTGAGATCGAGCTTGGCATGGCTGTCGAGGACAAGATTGGTGAAGTGAAGTCTATGACTTGTATCTTGAAGATGATGGCGGCGCCAACTAGGTCATGGTGGCTGGTTATGAGGATCTTCGCAGACTTGTTGGAAATGAAGAAGACTAGTGTTTTTTTTTTTTTTTGGGTAAACTGAAGAAGACTAGTGTTTGGTCACGGGTTTAAAGCATGGATATGTGTTTGGTTACAGAATTGACAAAAGCACTCGGATTGACAGAAGTTTTAAAAATTTTAGGCAACATGAATGGTCAGTGGAATTGGGTCTGGTATTTAACTTATTCACTTGCCAAAAGGGGAACTCTAAATGTTATTAATAAGGCACACCAACTGACCATACATTTTGCAACTGTTAGACCTACATGTATTAAAAAATGTATATATCTTTTTTTAACAAAATATATTATTGACACTAAGAAAGAGGGGATGAATTTGGTCCCACTGCATCCATTTTCTGTCGGATTTTAGTATTAAAAAATGTATATATCTTTTTTTAACAAAATATATTATTGACACTAAGAAAGAGGGGATGAATTTGGTCCCACTGCATCCATTTTCTGTCGGATTTTGCTTAAAATCCGACAGTAATATACTTTTTTTGGCGGTTTTCATAGCGACACTAATATATGGTTTTGTAGTAGTGTTAGCAATAATGTTTTTTCAAATTTGTCTTTGACGAGAATCAAACCTAAGACCTCTTATTTACAAATTAAGATAAATATAACTAGACCGTAATATTAAGTAATTGTATTAAAAAGTGTATTAGCAATGAAGTTAATTTTGTACGTCTAATTAATGTCTTAATTACTAAAAAAGAAAATGGTTTATTTCTCAATTATTTAAAAAGTTTATTAAAATTCTAGTCAATTGGGTATATTATAGAACTATGAACTTTAACATAAAAAAATAAAATATATATAATTTTCTCTTCCCCCGTAATTGCCACTGAAATTACTCAAGCCGAAAACTTTTCTCTCTTTCCTCTTTCGAACTCTTCCGACTTCATCTTCCACAAGCCACCTGGATGAAGAAAAACCCAACAAAACTCTCCTCCCTCACTTTCAAATTGCTACTGATATCACTATCCCTTCGTAAACTTGGGTTTGTTAATTAATTGGTAAATATTGTATATGAGGTAGATGAGAAACAAAAAAACTTGAATCTCTTCATTGCGAGGCTATATTAATTTATTCTCAGATGGCCGTTGTATATATATAAACTATAAAATGGCCTGAATGCATTATATGTACTTTCCAATAATAAGATCATTGTCTTTGAACAAGGGAAACAGGATTGAAGTTTTGACAATTTATTAAGAAAAAAAATTAATTATTGATGCAAAAGCCTTCATCTCAAATCTTTTAGGTCAGTTTTCCATGAAAAAAATTCTTCTAGATCAGTGCGAAAGTTCATCATTTCTTTCTACAATTTCGGGTGAGTTGGGGTTGGGGAAGATGGGAGGGATTAAAATAAAATATGCTTCTTTCATTCAGTGTGAGAAATTAAAAATGAAAAACTGCATTGGTGAATGGAGAAAACTGAAGAAAGACAACGATGGAGAGTTTTTGTATCGATATAACTTAAACTCACACCTTCATGGGTGTGGTCAAACTAAGATTTGAGGAGATTTTAAAAGATTTTAAAATTCTTATGTATTCAATTGAAGGATTTTAAAGGATTTTTAGAATCCATGCAAATCTAGATGTAGTCAATAAATATTTTAATAAATCTAGATGTAGTCAATGAATATTTTTAGAATCCATCCAAATCTAAGTGTATTAAAAAATTAAAATTTTTGTTAGGATTTTATTAAGTTATGTATTTTGTGGAACTTCAGAGAAAAATATATATATAACCAAGATAAAAAAAATCCTGCCTCAACTCATAGGATTTCAAATCCAGCTATTGCTTTCAGATTTTATGGCTGCACGTTTCACTTGTGAAGGCTTTGTCCATTGCTGTATTTGAGCCTCATGCTCTTTTCTATCTTTGAATGTGCTCTTTGATCACAAAAAAACTCTACTGCATTATTTTCTTTCTTCGCGCTATCACATCTGGAATCCAATTCTGTTAATATCTTTATAATGTAGACATCGCTTACTTCCTTCCAAGTTTGATAGGCCTGGAATCACAAGATGGTCCTTCAAGGCTCAAGCTCTTTTTTCATGGGAAGTCGCTCACCCCTGAATAAATGATGTAGGTAAACTTCCTGGGATGACAATTCTAACCGTTAAAACCGATAACCGTGGATAACCGTCCGAATGGATTGGATTTGGGTATGAAAATTCGGGTATAATTTGGATATGGGGAAAAACCGTTAATAATATTCGGTTATGGTTTTGGATATGGTTATAGGGGTCCCCAATCCATATCCGTAACCGAATCCGAACCGAATTATATATAATATAATAGTATGTATTTATAATCATATATAATATAATTGTATTATAATATATATATATATATATATATATATATATATTATTCATTGAATCCATTATCTTGAGAATACAAAAGTTGTAATGTGTGAGTTATATTTTGTGGGCAAGTTAAAAAGTTTTGATATGAATGAAAATCTATGAGAATCTAGACTAATGGTACTTATGAGAGATATTAAAGATAAACCAACATTATCAATATTTAGCTTTAATTTTTATGCTATCCATTCATTAAATCATTTTATACATCAAATATTTAGTGACGAAATTAATATTTACTAAATTATATCATGCGTTAATTGAACAAATATATTTTTTGTATTGACGAAGATGGGTATAACCGTTAACCGATGGAGAATCCGTTATCCAGTGGGTATGGTTATGGATAATACCCGATGGTTAATTTGCGGTTATGGATATGGTTAATTTTCGTGGTTATGAGGATGGATATAACATTTCCGTCCCCAAACCGAACCGTTGCCATCCCTAACTTCCTTACTTCTCGTTTGACTTCAACTCTCTCTTGTCCGCGGTGCTACAGTCTTATTTTTCGAGTTAAAGAATGACTAAATTAAAGCATGATTAAATTGATAGAATCTCACTTAGTACTACGGTTTAACAATATTCTTCTTCACTTGTAAGTGAGAGGTCTTAGATTCGTTTCTCGTCAAAGGCGAATTTGAACCACATTATTGTTAGTCTATTATGAGACTAAGCCCACCTCTTATCCCTTAGGTTAATGATATCGTTTGTTAAAAAAAAATAAATAAATAATGGAATCCGGTTTCGTTCAGCTGACACCGCACTCTTCTTTCTTTTTCTTTTTGGCCAACAAACTCCATAGCACAACGAACAAGAGATACAAATACACTAAAATCCTACCCCGAGGCAAGCAAACAAGGCAGACAAGCCAATGAAAAAACCAGTGCAAGGGGATACTAGAAGCAGACACTTTTACTAAGTAAAAGAGTCACCCCAAACACCAACACACAACCTAATGAGGGCATGGAAGGCCATCATTCCTCAGAACACGAACTAACGAAGATGGGGGATTTATCTCCCACACAGCATCGCACATCTCCGTAAAGTCAGCAGATGCAAGAGCATCGGCGGTCAAGTTAGCTGATCTTGGAACCCAAGACCAGCGACAGTCCTGGAAAGTCCTGCTCAGCCGGCTAACCATAGCCAAAACAAGAAAAGCATCCCAGCTGCCATTTTCCAGAGAGCTCCTAAGAGCAGAGATAGAAGAAAGAGAGTCCGACTCCAAAATTATAGAGTTTAAGCCCAAAGAAATACCCAGTTCACAACCCTTGAGAATTGCCATTGCCTCCGCGACCGCAACACTCGGAGCCTGAATGGGATGTCTCGCACCAGCTACAAACCGGCCCAAATCATCCCTTATGACAATTCCCACAAACCCCTTCTGCGACCCCATTGCCCAGCTAGCATCAACGTTTACCTTAGAGAACGGAGGAGAAGGAGGGCACCAATTAGTGGACCGAACACCGGCCACCCCATCCCGTAAGGTAGTAGGAATCGAGACATTAGTAGCACATAAGGATGACTCCATCGCCGAGGAAATGGCAAAGAGAACCTGTGATGGATTGATAGGGGTCAGATTGAACACAAAGTCACTTCTTGCCTTCCAGATATACCAACAAGTGAAGGCAATATAAGTTTGGACCCACTGGCGATTAGATGGGGGACCCTGAAATGACAATAGAACAGCTTGAAACCAATTAACCCAAGAAGAGATAGAAGCAGCATTAACTTTATAAGAGAGCGATCCTCCAAACCATACAGCACACACCCATGGACATTGGAGAAGCATATGTTCAATCGATTCGTCATGACTAAGGCAAATAGGACATATTGAGGAAGGGGAGGACCTTCGTCTATTGAGAATGGCTCGGGTAGGAACACAGTTGTGCATCGTGAGCCAAAGGAAATGTCGAATCTTTGGAGGCACTTTAATCTGCCAAATGCACTTCCACACCTCCATCGGGACCGCACGGGCACGAGGTAGACGGGGGTCCATATCACCGATAGAATTAATTTGGCGCGACTTGTACCCAGACTTGACCGAATATATCCCATTCCTGTTCTTAGCCCAAACCAAACGATCCTTTCGGCTAGGATCACCAATAGGCAAGCAATGGATAGCCTCTAGAACCTCCGAAGAAAGAAAAGGACGAAGAAACTCCGTATCCCACTGCCGAGTAGAAAAATCAATTAAAGAGCACACTCTAAGGTTGGGTGTGACTCTCACATCCCCCATCGGAATAGGGTGACCCGAAGGCAAAGTAGGCATCCACTTATCAACCCACACCCTCACTTCCTCCCCCGACATAATTTGCCAATGAGTCCCGCTAACCAGTAAATCCCTTCCGGAGAGAAGGCTACTCCACGCCCACGAGGCCCTCGCTCCTTTCTTAGCATGCCAGAAAGAGCAATGGGGAAAGTAGCGAGCCTTAATAACGCGAGCCCATAAAGAGTCCGGCTCCGTCACAAGGCGCCAACACTGTTTAGCTAATAGTGCATCATTAAAGTCTTGGAAGTTCTGGAACCCCAGGCCCCCCAAATCTTTAGGGAGACCCAAAACCTCTTTAGCCACCCAATGGGTTTTGTTCACCTCCCCCTTGCAACCCCACCAAAACTTGGCAACTAGGGCATCCAATTCTTGACAAACAGTAGTGGGGAATTTAAAAATGCTCATTGGATACGCGGGAATAGCCTGGATCACGGCCTTAATAAGAACTTCCTTGCCCGTCCTAGACAAAGAACTCTGCATCCATCCATGAAGCTTTCCCATAATCTTCCCTTTTACATAGGCCAAACCACGCCTCTTGGACCGACCCCATATAGCCGGCACCCCCAAATAGGTTCCCGGATTATCCACCACTGTCATACCAAGCAGGCTGCCCAACGCACTCGCCCTTTCCTTAGGAACATTTCCCCCAAAGAAGACACTAGATTTCTGGACATTAACTTTTTGGCCTAAAGCATCGCAATACCTATTAATTAAGGAAATTAGATTCCTGCAATTTTCCTCATCTGCCTTCAAAAAAAGAAGAGTATCATCGGCAAAAAACAGGTGCGAAATTAAGGGCCCAGAACGGTCAACCCGAATCCCTTTCAAATTCTCCGTGTCCACCGCCTCCTGGATTAATCGAGAAAAAACCTCCCCAACCAAAATAAAAAGGTACGGGGATATGGGATCTCCCTGCCTCAATCCTCTCGTAGGATTAAACTTGGTTCCGGGTTGTCTATTGAGTAACACAGAGAATCGAACAGAAGAGACACAGCCCAAGATAATTTTCCTCCACAAGCTACAAAAGCCCAATCGCTCCATAACTGCATCGAGGAAATCCCATTCCACCCTATCATACGCTTTCTGCATATCAAGTTTTATTCCCATTTCAAAATTCCTTTTCGCAGTCCTTCTTTTCAGAAAGTGGAGTAATTCATGGGCAATCCCAATATTATCTTGAATGTTTCTACCCGCCACAAAGGCGTTCTGAGAAGGTGATATAATCATCGGGAGGAGAACCTTTAATCTATTAGCCAAGACCTTCGACAAAATCTTGTAAGCAAAATTGCAAAGACTAATAGGCCTAAACTGCGAAACCATCTCCGGGTGAGGGACTTTTAGGATTAAGACAAGATGGGTATCATTAATAAGTTTGGGATTGTTGTTGCCCTGCATTAGATCATTCATCAAATCAGTCACATCATCCTTAACACACTCCCAAAAAGATTGGTAGAACAATCCGGGAAAGCCATATGGCCCCGGGGCCTTTAAACCCCCCATATTAGTTGCCGCATCCTTTATCTCCTCCATCGAAACCTGTTGCAGGAGAGACTCATTCATCAGGTCTGAGACACAAGGGTTAAGGCAGTCTAAGAGATTCCCCCACTCGCGCGCGCCATCCGAATTGAACGTGAGAATAAAATGGTCTTCCATCATTTTCCTCACCTGACTAGGATTCTCAACCCATTCATCATTTTCATTTTTAAGTTTTACAATTTTGTTCCTCCTACGGCGCTTTAAAGTAGCTTGATGAAAGAATTTTGTATTAGCATCCCCATCACTGAGCCACTTGATACGAGAGCGTTGCAGCCAAAAGCTTTCATCCTGGGCCCAAAGCTCGTCCACTTCTTTCGATTTCAACTTTATAGCCTCCATATTCTGACCCCAACTCTTCTGCAAAGTCCCCAATTCATCCAGGAGGTGCTTGATCTGATGCCGTCTGTTATGATATTTATTTCTGCTCCATCTCAAGAGATTAGCACGGCAATCCTTGATTTTAGAGTTCCACCGATTGTAGGTGTCCCCATCAGCAAGCCGAGCCCAGCAGTTTTGAATTACACTTTGACAGTCCTCTTCCTTCGCCCAAAACGCTTCAAACTTGAACATTTTCTTTCCTTTGACTTCATTATGCTGTGCTTGAAAGATCAGAGGGTTGTGGTCAGAGCCCAACACCATCTCATGAGTAACAGTGGAAGCGGGCTAACAGTCCTGCCAAAAATTATTAATTAAAACCCGATCAAGTCTTTCTTCGACTAACTCCCCTCCCCGCATGCCTCTCCAGGTGAACTTAAGCCCATGGAACTCCAAGTCCATTAGCTGAGCATTATTCATGAAATCCTCCAAGTATCTAGCCCGGTTATACAACACCTCCGCTCCTCCAGCCTTCTCGAAGTCCCATAAGAATTCGTTAAAATCCCCACCACAAATCCAAGGAGTGTCCACCGGTGTAAATTTATTCTACATCTAATTCCAAAAAGCCACATTTTCACCCCTGTGGGGGGTTCCATAAACACCTGAAAATCTACACCACTGCTGACTCCCCACCTCATGAAAAATAGCATCGATTATATTTTTAGAAGAGTACATAATACGAACTACAATAGAGTTATCCCACCATAAACTAAGCCCCCCTGCCTTGCCAATAGGAGCAACATTGAAGCCGTTCCCAAACCCCATCCGCCGTCTAACACCATCGATTCTATGATCACGCATTTTGGATTCCGCTAAGAAGATCATAGAGGGTCTTTTATTGCGAATAAGTCCATTAAGGACTCGAACTGTTGTGTCCGACCCAAGCCCATAACAGTTCTAGAGTAAAACAATCATGGTTCCCGTGCGGCTGTAGAGGGCCAGCCGCCACCACCCATAATAACATACCCGCTGAACTCAGCCAACTCCTCACCCCCGCTCACCTCCGACGCCCCCCCTGGATTGCTGATCATCAAAGCCTTGTGCATTTGATCCTCGGTCACCACTTCCTCACCGTTGCCGTCCACTAGACTCTTCCATTGATTCCCACTTCCCATGAAACCATCTCTCAGGTCCCGGCTGCTGGTCCCCTCATCACCCCCTCTACCCTTCTTGGTTGGGGATTGGATCAGCTCCAGCCTCAGAGGTTCCACACTCCTCTTTAGGTGTCCTCCTGCTCTTGCTGACCAACTATTCTGTGTCCACAGAACACCACCCGCAGCCCCCGGACCTCCCCCCATACCAGCCACACCAAACATTGATGGTGGTCTGATACCAAACCCATTGAAGGACATCACAGCTCTGCTTTCATCAAGTTGTTGCACCACCGTTGCTGGTAAAGGTGGGAACTCTCCGACTCCCAATAACCCAGGTACGGCGCCGCAAACATTTGATGCCTTATCATTGAGCTTTCTATTCATCCTCCTCCATTTTTTCTTCTCTCGGTCGAGACCACCTTCCCGTGCATCCCGCATCTGCATTCTTTTGGCAGCTCCACCCTGCTGACTCAAGACGTCACTCCCTCCTAACTGGCCCATCGTGTCACTCCTATCTGGTAAGGGAGTCATCATCTGGGCTTTTCGTCTAGCTGCCCCAGCTGTCCGTCGAACCCCAGAACCACCCTCCATGTTGCACACGGGCCTGACCAAGTCCCTGACTGGGGGAGCCCTCATCCACTCACCAAAGCCAGCATTGTTCTCCCCCCTCCCCTCATCTGTACATTCATTGTTCTCGTGCCCAATGCGCCCACAGCGATAACAAAAGTCTTGAAGCCTTTCATAACGAAATTCGATCCACGTCTCCTGATCATCGTCCATCTTTAGCCAGCATCCCGTAGTTAGAGGGCATGATGTGTCAAATATCACACAAGCTCTCACAAAACCCCTGTCTTTTGCAGGGTCCTCCAGTTCCACGAACCTGCCAGTTCCCTGAAGGACACGCTGCACATTTTCTTCTGTGACACTACACAGTGGCATTCCCCTAATTTGCATCCAAAGAGGAAGAGTCTCTAGGTCCACCTCCTCCAATGCCAGGTGCGAGGGCCATCTCTTGACATTGAAGTGCTTTTTCATCACAGCCCACGGCACCTGCTCCATGATCTTCGCAGCCACACTTTCGTCCCTGGCAGAGATTATAAATAGGTTCTCCTTCACCCATTTAATATCAACTTCTCCCAGGTCCTTCCAAGCCAAGCGTAGAATGTTCCGCATACCCCACTTATTTAGAGTCTTGTTAGTCAAAGCCTTACCAACTAGCTTGACCCCATGCTCCATGGCTGTCAGGTCCATGGCATTTTCCAGCTGCACAACTAACTCCTCCACCCCACTTGTCGCCATTCTCTGGTTGTAACTCACAGTATTGAATATGTTTAGAAAGGCTGGTTTACAAAGAGTATCATCTACCCACTCACAATTAACTTCAGGAATTATGCGATGAGTGCTCCTACCCTTCTCGGTACTTATAGACCGCATAACCACCATTAAGCGAGCAATTACTACCCCTACCTGCCAGTATTGAAAGATGAGATCCACTCTGTCCTGCCCATCTTTAAGGCCAACTACCCATATCGCCCACACCCAAAAAATGCCCAGGTGCATAATTACGTCCACAGCCGAAGACCACCCAGAAACGAAGTGACAACCAGAGCAGGGGAGTAATAAATCAGAGTCGGCAAAGACGTCTTCAGAACCAGTGGTACAGGCGCGCGGGGGGGGGGGGGGGGGGGAACCCCTAATCAATTCAGGAAAAGACCACACATACACCACAATCTGACCCACAGACCAAAATCCCCACCCTGATAAAATCCAGACCCAAATCTAAATCAATACGAACTGCCGAGAATCTAGAAATCAACCACCCAATCTCACAATAAAGATCCTTCAACGCTTGCCCATAGACCACACCTCAACAACCAGCCCTCAGATGATTCATAAATGGAGAAGACAGGAGACAGAAAGCAATCCACAGAAGAAGCCGCAAAATCCAGACAGAACTGACCCACTGCCTAAAGAACCAGATCAAACCATGCCGCGACACAGTACTCCAACCACCAGCCCAAACTGCGCCTTAATTCGAGAAGACGGGGGGCAGAGAGCAACCCAGAGAAAGATCTGCAAAAACCAACAGAGCACAGACCCAAGACTAGAAGGGGGAAAGGGGAGAGAGCTAACCTGCGAAGACAACAGACACGCACATCGGCGAGATCTCACATCGAAGAAACAGGCTCCCATGGCGGAGAGAACATTACTTTTTAGAAAGAGTAGAGTTTTTCTTCTTTCTTTTTCTCGCTGGTCTAACCAATGTCACCCAAAGAATTATATCTTCTGATGCAAAATCTCACATGGGTTTCGATAGTAACCCCATTTTCTTATCTGCACAGTCCTCCAAGTTCACCACAACCAATAAAAACATAGACCAATTAGATCAATTTCACATATCTCTACCAATCACAGCCACACACGCAGGGATGCAGACAAAACGATGAACACAATTCTACATCCATTTCAATCCCATCCAGGGACAGAGCTAGAATTTTTTTCTAGTGGGGGCAACCAGAAAAACACTAAGAAGACCTTATTACAGTATGGTTTATAACCAAATGATAATGGGAATGATTTCAAATGACGATGTTCACAATTGCAATGTTACAAAAAATTCAGTACTAGCGTAAAGTGGCAAATTAATGAGAAAAATATTAACACATGAGAGGCGGAGGAGGGGTTTTTCAGTTTGAATGACATAACAAGACCACTTTTGCTCATATTATATTTAATATAGAGTAGAAGTAGTATGAAAGTATGCTTGATATTAGACACATATTTTCTTCAAGAATAACACGTGCATATCTATAATTGCATTATGCAGCTTAAACAACAAATTACTTGAGTGGGGGCAGATGCCCCCACTGTGCCTTCATTGGCTCGGTCCCTGATCCCACCTATGTTCGTGCGAGACTGCGAGTCTCATTACCAAGAGAGTCCCCATAGTTTTCTCTTTTCTTTTCATTCAAATATAAATTTGTAATCAAAGAAATGTCCTTAAAAAAATCCATCAAAATCATAAACCAAGTTCACAGAAATCCTTAAAAATTCATATATAGAAATCCCTAAAACTCCGTATGGAATTTGTAGGAGTTCTCAAATCCTATCATTTTTTTAAGCAAACGATACTATTTATACAGGGGAGGGGAGCTAAGTCTCATAATGAGCTAACCGCAATGTGATTCAAATTCATATTTAAAAAGAAACGAACCTACGAACTTTCATATATAAGTGAAGAGAATACCACTATATCATAGTATTAAGAAATAAATCTATTACTTTTAAAGGTTTTTTGTTTTTTTTTTTTGTTTTTTTTTTTTTTTTTTTAAATCTTCCTAAATCTTATATTGACTACACCCCCAAAATTGGTTAAGGTGAATTTAATTACTATTTTTATGTAACAATAGTTTTCGGATAAAAGTAATGGGGCGTTTTGATATAGGCGCCTCGTTTTTTAATTTTTTATACTAAACATACATTTCTTTTGAAAATTTGATCAAACATTTTCCTAAAATTTTGGTTATTAATTTCAGTTTTTCACATAAGTTCTTGGGCATTTTGTTTTGTTTTGTTTGTTTTTTTCCTATTATCTTTATGCAATTTTTTATTGTTTGTTATAATTTATATTTTTTTTTTTGTGAATATAGTAGAATATTTGTAAAAAAAAAGTCAGATTTTATTATTTAGAAGACCAACACATAATAAAGATTTGTTTGATTATATAGCTAGGTCTAGTTACCTATAATATGGACACATTTAGTTTTATAGTAGATTTGATTTTTTGTATTTCTCAGTACATTTGGAATGTAAATGTACCCAAAAAGTTATCTGATAGAGACGTTTGGTTTTGTGGCACATTTGAGATTTTTTGTTCATTTGGTCTTTTGGTACATTTGGAATCTAAACGTACCAAAAAGGTTACCTGAAAATGGGCACATTTGGTTTTATGGTACATTTGAAATTTTTATACATTTGGTCTGTACATTTAAAATCTAAACGTACCAAAATGGTTACATAACAATGGGTACATTTAGTTTTATGGTACATTTGAATTTTTGGTACATTTGGTTTTTCGGTACATTTGAAATCTAAACATACCAAAAGTCGAAACTTTTGTTCTCAAATGTACCATAAGTTTTAAGTATATTTTTTATATATCTATACGTGAAAAAAAATATGTATTGAAGACATTTTATTGAGACATTTGTAATAGAAAGATAATTTTTTTTAAATACTGATAATAAGGAAATGAGGAATTAGTTAATTAATTATTTTATTTTATTTTATTAGCAAAATGTCATTTAATACGTAGAAGGGGATTGACGAAATTAAATTCCTATATTATAGGCAATCAGTTGCTAAGCTACCTTATGCCTCTATATAAATGCATTTAAATTAATGACATGGAAATTAAATAAATAGAAAATTACTGAGATGACAATTGATCAAAGCACCTTAATCAAATCTTTAAAATGAGAATGTTTAATCTAACAATTATAGAAAAGATGTAGGGCATTCTAATTTTCCCAAAAATAAATTAACGAATTAGTAATAATTAATTATCTTTAAGACTAAACCTTGACTGTCACACCCCGACCGAGATCGAGGCATGCTGGCCATCACGTGAAGGTGACATAGCTATGTGCACAGTGCGAAAGCATTAGAATAAGAAGAAATACGAATAATTAAAAACCGAATTCAAGAAGTGTTAATACACAATCAGAGCATAATTGTCTAGGTGCAGTCGAACATAAGGAGTACTTAAATAAAAACATCCCAAGGGTCCTACATGGGTGAATTTCTGTCAGAATAGCTGCTGTTGCCTCGGATACCACCAACAACGCTACCTAGAACCTGGAGGGGCGCAAAACAAAAGCGTGAGTGGGCAAAAACAAAGTCTTTTCAAAAATCATTTAAAAACAACATTTATAACCGCTCACCGTAAAACCTATATACTTTCCCATAAAATAGTATATACATATACTATATCACAACTGAAATCATCAACGTCATATATATGCCAATAAATCAAGAATATGCCATGTCATGCCACTAAATTATCAGGTAAGTAATGCATATGCAATAACAACTGTAACAGCTCGTCAGCTGATCTCTAGCTCATAAATCATGCCTGCACACGAGTCGAACCCACTTATAGTGGTCTATACGACAGGACTGGGTGTAAAACAATACACTCTAGTGCTACAGTCACGTGAAGACTGTGCGAATGATCGCGGGTCACCTACGAGTCGAACCCACTGAAAGTGGTCTATACGACAGGACTGTGCACCTAACTTGGATCCAAGATGAGCGTATGGTGCTGGAGGTGAACATCATGTGAAAGACTAGCCCTTAACTCTGGGCGGGAGCACTAACACCGGGGTGCAGGTTAATGAGCTCTCAATGTATCTCATCATACTCTTCATAACTCAAGTCTTATTTAAACACACATAATCTCACCTGATACTGACCTGAGCGTCCACGACACCAACAATCATGCCCATACAAATTCATGATGCACAACTATTTCATGATACATAACCATTTCATGATGCATACTCCGATGTATATAGGTATTGGCATGGCATTTCATTTATAAAAGCATTTAACATGCACTTTCTGGGAAAAACACATAGTATATAGGTATATACGGAAAACAAAAGCCCACTCACTAGTAAGTAAATGGATCGTAGCCCCCGTGCCTGGCCTGGCTACGCTCGTCCTCCAGGTAGGTCTCGCCTATGTGAGAAACAACTAAAAATATGTTATTTTTAAAGCACATAAACGAAACTAGGTAATAACTTCTCATACATTGCTCAATTGAGGTGTGTGAATATACCAAAATGATCTACACAACCTCAGGAACCTCCCCATATTTTTAGAATAATTTTCCGACCACCCACGCGCCCTCACGCCCAGCCAAGGCACGGCCAGACGCGCCTCCCACGCGCAGGCACGTGCCTGGCACATAGAACGGCACAGTGATGCCTTTAGGAATATTTCGCCTAATCCTAACAGAAAACGTCAACTTTTACTAACGGCGTGAGAATATTCTGTCAAAGCTGACGGAATATTCCTCGTCTTCAACCTCCAGCTCCGACGACCGTCGTCTGCGCCAGAAACTGGGAAAATTTTCTAAGTTCTTATTCTCGCTCGTTTCTTCACCATTTCTTATGCAATTTTCACCAAAATGAATCTTAGGAGGTAAAGAATCACGTTATACCTCTTTTAGACTTTGAATCACGTGAAATCACGTCGGAGAAGTCCTTGAACTCCGGCTACCTCTGCAAAACTTCGTATTTGAGCTTCATGTGGACCAAATCTTACCAACGATGCACCCCGAGCATCGTGAGGACCTCCTTAAGCTCGCTATAGTCCTAGAATTCACAAAAACTCACGGGTTTAAAAGTTTGTGAATAGTGATCAATTCGGGGATTAGAAAAACTAGGGTTCCTTACGTTCAAAACCTTCGATTCTTCTTCTTCGAGCTTCGTAAGGGTGCCCCAAAGCTTCCTACAAGCTTGTAGTTCCCTGAAACGTCCATAATCACGACCACATAAATAGTGACACAAATCGGAGGTATTGGTTTCTCGGAAAAACGAGGGTTCCATAACCTAAAACTAGTATCTATGAACTCAGAAGCTTACAAGGAGTGTGAATCTTACCTTCTTAACGTCGATCCGTGCCTGAATGAGAGGATTTGAAGTTCGTCCTTAGGTTTTCAAAAGAGAGAGAGAGTCCGAGAGAGTCAACGGGAGAATGAGAGAGAAGTGAGGGTTTGTGTGTGTCCAAAAGCATGGGTAACCAATAACAATTAACTTACCAATATTTAGTTCCCATTGGTCTCAAAAACTTAGGAAAACAAAGAATAAGTCCCCTAAGTATAATTCACACACAACACCACTCTTCGTCCAAGGGTAAACTCGTAAATCCACAAGCTCGAGGATAAAAATTATGTATGAATTCGTGACGGGCTGTCACAATCTACCCCCTCATAGAATTTCGTCCTCGAAATTTCAAAAACAACAAAACAAGTACTAATAACTA
Organism: Cotoneaster glaucophyllus; assembly: GCA_036320875.1. Classification (NCBI taxonomy): domain Eukaryota; kingdom Viridiplantae; phylum Streptophyta; class Magnoliopsida; order Rosales; family Rosaceae; genus Cotoneaster; species Cotoneaster glaucophyllus. The sequence goes on along the minus strand of CM070058.1, from coordinate 9,415,354 downwards.
TAAAACAAACGTGAGTACAAATCTCTCATCCGATCCTCAGTCTCCCACGTTGCTTCTTCCACTGTATGGTTTTTCCACAATACCTTTACCATCCGAATTGTCTTGTTTCTCAACTCTTTATCCTTCCAATCTAGGATTGTCACTGGTCCTTCCTCGTAAGACAAATCCGGACTAATCTCAAGCTGCTGAGGAGGTATCACGTGTGAAGGATCCGAAACATAATGTTGAAGCATAGAGACATGAAACACATTATGCACTCTAGCCAACTCTGAAGGCAACTCAAGCCTATAAGCAACCTCGCTAACTCGCTCGATGACCTGGTTAGGTCCGATGTACCTAGGGCTTAACTTACCCTTCTTTCCGAACCTTACAACTCATTTCCAAGGAGATAACTTCAAGAATACCCAATCACCAACGTCATACACCCTGTCAGTGGCATGTCTATCCGCAAGGCTCTTCTATCGATCCTGGGCCGCTTTCATATTAGCCTTAATCACTTGAACATTCTGAGTAGTCTCTTCTACTATCTCAGGGCCCACTAATGGTCTTTCACCAACTTCCGACCAACACAAGGGTGTACGGCAAGCTTTACCATAAAGTGCCTCAAATTGTGCCATTCCGATGCTAGAATGGTAGCTGTTATTATAGGCAAACTCCATCAAATCCAACTTAGCATGCCAATCATCACCAAACTGAAGTACCAAAGCTCTCAGCATATCCTCTAAAGTCTGAATGGTTCTCTCTGACTGACCATCTGTCTGAGGATGATAAGCTGTGCTGTAACGTAGTTCTGTACCAAGAGCTTCCTGGAATGCTTTCCAAAATTTAGAAGTAAATCTAGGATCCCTATCCGAGATAATACTCACCGGTGTGCCGTGGTACTTCACAATCTTCAATAAGAACAATTCAGCTAACTTATTCAGAGAATACTTTTCCCTCACTGGAATAAAATGTGCTGATTTAGTAAGCCGATCAACAATCACCCAATTACCATCATACCCGTTCCGTGTACGAGGAAGCTTGTACACAAAATCCATAGTGATATTTCCCCATTTTCACTGTGGAACGGGAAGTGGTTGCATCAACCCAAACGGCTTCTTCCTTTTGGCTTTTACCTACTAACAAATGGCACACCTACTAACGTACTCTGCAGTTTCTCTTTTCATGCCTTGCCAATAGTAGAACGGTCTGATGGTATGATACATCTTCGTACTTCCTGGATGCATAGCATATGCCGAAATGTGTGCCTCATCAAGAATCTCCTTCTTTAGCTCTGCGTTATTTGGCACATACATTCTATTTCCTTGCATCAATATACCATCACTCTCCCGTATCTTAAGATCTTTCTTTTTCCCTTCGCCTCTGGCCCGGATTAGTTCTTGAACTTCCTCGTTTCCCAACTGAGCAACTAAGATACGATCAATTAGAATAGGTCTAACCTGGAAATTTGCAAGTATGGCTTCCTTTCTATCTTCCATTTGCAATTTCACTCCGGTAGCCCTTAAGTCACCAAGAAGAGGAACTCTACTAGCGTACAAGGCATTAACTCGGCCTCGAGATTTTCTGCTGAGTGCATCTACAACAACATTTGCATGACCTGGATGATAATCAATCGTGCAGTCATAGTCACTCAACAGTTCCACCCACCTACGCTGACGAAGATTAAGGTATTTCTGGGTGAAAAATATACTGAAGGCTCTTATGGTCCGTAAAGATCTTACACTTCTCTCCATAAAGATAATGCCTCCAAATCTTCAAAGCGAAGATGATAGCAGCTAATTCCAAATCATGTGTGGGATAGTTCATCTCATGCGGTTTCAACTGCCTCGACGCATAAGCAATTACCCTACCATGTTGCATCAAAACGCAACCTAAACCATTCAGGGAAGCATCACTGTAGATCTCGAAATTACCACTGTCATCGGGAAGTGTCAAAACTGGAGCATGAGTGAGACAATACTTCAACTGCTGGAAACTTTGCTCACAATTTTCGTCCCACTTAAACTTAACATTCTTCCTTGTTAGCCTTGTCAGTGGCAACGCTAAGATCGAGAAATCCTGAACAAATCGTCTGTAGTAACCTGCTAAGCCAAGAAAACTCTGTACCTCTGTGATGGTTCTTGGTTGCTCCCAATTTTCCACAGCTGCTATCTTTTGAGAATCTACCTGAATACCCTGAGCTGAAATAACATGACCCAAGAATACCACTTCTTTTAGCCAAAATTGACATTTACTGAACTTAGCATAGAGGCGATGCTCCCTCAACTTCCTTAACACTAGAGTGAGATGTCTTCCATGCTCTTCTTTCGACTTAGAATACACCAAAATGTTATCAGTAAAAACAATGACAAATCTATCCAAGTATTGCTGAAATACCTTATTCATCAAACCCATGAAAGCTGTTGGTGCATTCGTTAATCCGAACGGCATCACAAGGAACTCATAATGTCCATAACGAGTCCTAAAAGCCGTTTTAGAGACATCATCACTCCTGATCTTTAGCTAATAGTACAGAGACCTCAAATCAATCTTCGAGAACACACAAGCATCTCGAAGTTGGTCAAAAAGATCATCTATGCGCGGTAATGGATAACGGTTTTTAATCGTTACCCGATTCAATTACCTATAATCAATGCATAGTCTCAAAGTCCCATCTTTCTTCTGAACAAACAGAACTGGGGCTCCCCAAGGCGAAACACTAGGTTGAATGAAACCTTTGTCAACCAACTTTTGAAGTTGAATCTTTAACTCTCTCAATTTAGCAGGTGCCATTCTATATGGAGTTAAGGAAATAGGGTCCGTACCTGGCAACAAATCGATAGTGAACTCCATATCTCTATCAAGCGGTAACCTAGGCAAATCATCAGGAAAAACGTCTGGAAAATGCCTAACCACTCGTACTTCCTCCACGCTACTGGGAGTGGTATCGTTCAGCACAACGTGAGCTAAATACCCCTGGCAACCTTTATTCAACAGCTTCTTCACCCTTATGGCAGAAATGACACCATGCCTTACTCCACTACGTTCACCTACGAACATAACTCCAGATAAACCTGGGCGACGAAAAGTCACTGTCTTCTCACGACAGTGAATGTCAGCAGAGTTATAATGTAACCAATCTGCTCCCAAAATCACATCAAAGTCCGCAAGATCCAATGGGAGAAGATTAGCTGGCATTACTACTTCCTCGATCAACACAGGAGAACCTGGGTAAATGTAGTTAACAGTACACCTTTCCCCTCTAAGCATAGAAAATTCTAACTCGTAACCCAGAGGTGTAGATTGAGGTTGAGTCAACTGAGCAAATGTATGAGAGATAACAGAATGGGTAGCTCCACAGTCAATCAAGACTCTAGCAAAATGACCAAGGATATTTAACGTACCCATTATTAAGTCCGGATGGTTCTGGGCATCATGCAAAGTGATATTATTAACACGTCCCTGGGCCTGCTGACATTCTCCTCGACCTCGACTGGCATGAACACCTCGGCTCTGTGTACTACGCCCTTGACCTGTCTGGCTGCGCTGCCGTGACGATCCAGCACTACTAGCAGCAATATCAACCTGCTGAGGCTGTCCTCCCGACTGCCACTGAGAACCACTAGCTGAAAACTGACCCAAACCACTCGGCTGATATGGCATGTAACCTCCTGAATACTGCCCATAACCTCCCTGCTGGTAGGGATCCTGGGGATACTGGTACTGTCCAAAAAGACAAGAAACGGGATCCCCCTGATAGTGGTATGCACCTCCGCGACCTGCTGGAACATAACCACTAGGTCCTGAATACTGCTGGGTCGGAACTGGTGGCGGCAAAGAAAACTGCTGTAGCGGCTGTGGCTGCTGGGGTGGCTGAAGTCTCTGTGGATTCTGTGGGTAATACTTACATAGATGCCCTGTCTATCCGCACGTATAGCATCCGTTACTGCCTCTGCGACACTCTCCAAAATGTCTGTTATTGCATCTACGGCACAATGATGCACCTGTACCAACTAGCTTTCTAGGCCTCTGAAAGCGGGGTCCTCCAGTGGGTCTACCTCCTCTCCTCTGTCATGTGGCACTGAAGCCTCCACTGGAAGAGCTAGAACTGTTCCCACTCTTCTTGAAACTCTGGGTCTGTCGAGGCCTCTGAGACAACAGGCCCTTGCCCTTATCATGCCTCATCTGATTACTGCCTCTTGCTTCCTCCTCGTCGCTCCCACTAGGCATATTTTCAGAATCTTCTATCCTCAACATAATCTCATAGAACTCTTGATAGGTCTCATAGGGTAAAATAGTCGCCATCGAACGCCACTTCTTCTTAGCACCCAACTTGAAGCGGCGAAGCATCTCAGCTAGATTAGCAGCAGTCTCTGCATCATATCGGGACAAATATGTGAACCTCCTATAATACTCAATAACAGACAGCTTCTTCTGTTTAAGGTTGGTAAACTCCTGCTTCTTCTGATCTAGATATGACGGAGGAATGAATCTCTTGTAAAACGATCGCTTGAAATTCCCCCAGTCTGCTTTCTCTTCGGGAGTCCACCCGTAAGTCTCTTGACCCCACTAGGATGCAGGCTCCCTATCCAAGAACCAAGAAACTGTCTCAACCCACCTATCAGCAGCAAGACTGCCCTGACTCTGCATAACCTGAAAGGTTTTCTCCACTATAAACTGTCTCTAACGGAGTCCTCTGAGGAGGGCGAATTACAGACTGAATAGCACTAGCTATAGCCTTCCCTAACTGAGAAATATCAGGGAAACTAGGTTCAGTAGAAGGACGTGGATCCATGTGAGGCAGCATAATTCTGACAGAAGACATCACAATGATTAGATTACTCACAAAATATGTAAGACCGCGAAACCTAGGCTCTGATACCAAACTGTCACACCCCGACCAAGATCGAGGCATGCTGGCCGTCATGTGAAGGTGACGTAGCCATGTGCACAGTGCGGAAACATTAGAATAAGAAATACGAATAATTAAAAACCAAATTCAAGAAGTGTTAATACACAATCAGAGCATAATTGTCTAGGTGTAGTCGAACATAAGGAGTACTTAAATAAAAACATCCCAAGGGTCCTACATGGGTGAATTTCTGTCAGAATAGCTGCTGTTGCCTCGGATACCACCAACAACACTACCTAGAACCTGGAGGGGCGCAAAACAAAAGCGTGAGTGGGTAAAAACAAAGTCTTTTCAAAAATCATTTAAAAACAACATTTATAACCGCTCACCGTAAAACCTATATACTTTCCCAGAAAATAGTATATACATATACTATATCACAACTGAAATCATCAACGTCATATATATGCCAATAAATCAAGAATATGCCATGTCATGCCACTAAATCATCAGGTAAGTAATGCATATGCAATAACAACTGTAACAGCTCGTCAGCTGATCTCTAGCTCATAAATCATGCCTGCACACGAGTCGAACCCACTTATAGTGGTCTATACGACAGGACTGGGTGTAAAACAATACACTCTAGTGCTACAATCACGTGAAGACTGTGCGAATGATCGCGGGTCACCTACGAGTCGAACCCACTGAAAGTGGTCTATACGACAGGACTGTGCACCTAACTTGGATCCAAGATGAGCGTATGGTGCGGGAGATGAACATCACGTGAAAGACTAGCCCCTAACTCTGGACGGGAGCACTAACACCGGGGTGCAGGTTAATGAGCTCTCAATGTATCTCATCATACTCTTCATAACTCAACTCTTATTTAAACACACATAATCTCACCTGATACTTACCTGAGCGTCCACGACACCAACAATCATGCCCATACAAATTCATGATGCATAACTATTTCATGATGCATAACCATTTCATGATGCATAATCCGATGTATATAGGTATTGGCATGGCATTTCATTTATAAAAGCATTTAACATGCACTTTCTGGGAAAAACACATAGTATATAGGTATATACGGAAAACAAAAGCCCACTCACTGGTAAGTAGATGGGTCGTAGCCCCCGTGCCTAGCATGGCTATGCTCGTCCTCCGGATCGGTCTCGCCTATATGAGAAACAACTAAAAGTACGTTATTTTTAAAGCACATAAACGAAACTAGGTAATAACTTCTCATACATTGCTCAATTGAGGTGTGTGAATATACCAAAATGATCTACACAACCTCCCCATATTTTTAGAATAATTTTCCGACCACCCACGCGCCTTCACGCGTCTGCCAAGCCACGGCCAGACGCGCCTCCCACGCGCAGGCACGTGCCTGGCACACGGAACGACACAGTGACGCCGTTAGGAATATTCCGTCGAATCCTAACAGAAATCGTCAACTTTAACTAACGGTGTGAGAATATTCCGTCAAAATTGACGGAATATTCCTCGTCTTCAACCTCCAGCTCCGGCGACCGTCGCCGGCATCGGAAATTGGTGGAAAAAAATTCTAAGTTCTTATTCTCGCTCGTTTCTTCACCATTTCTTATGCATTTTTCACCAAAATGAAGCTTAGGAGGTAAAGAATCACGTTATACCTCTTTTAGACTTTGAATCACGTGAAATCACATCGGAGAAGTCCTCGAACTCTGGCGACCTCTGCAAAACTTCGTATTTGAGCTTCCCGTGGACCAAATCTTACCAACGATGCACCCCGAGCATCGTGAGGACCTCCTTAAGCTCGCTATGGTCCTAGAATTCACAAAAACTCACGGGTTTAAAAGTTTGTGAATAGTGATCAATTCGGGGATTAGATAAACTAGGGTTCCTTACGTTCAAAACATTCGATTCTTCTTCTTCGAGCTTAGTAAGGGTGCCCCAAAGCTTCCTACAAGCTTGTAGTTCCCTGAAACGTCCATAATCACGACCACATAAACAGTGACACAAATCGGATGTCTTGGTTTCTCAAAAAAAACGAGGGTTCCAGAACCTAAAACTAGTATCTATGAACTCAGAAGCTTACAATGAGTGTGAATCTTACCTTCTTAACGTCGATCCGTGCCTGAATGAGAGGATTTGAAGTTCGTCCGTACGTTTTCAAGAGAGAGAGAGTCCGAGAGAGAGTCAACGGGAGAAGGAGAGAGAAGTGAGGGTTTGTGTGTGTCCAAAAGCATGGGTAACCAATAACAATTAACTTACCAATTTTTAGTTCCTATTGGTCCCAAAAACTTAGGAAAACAAAGAATAAGTCCCCTAAGTACAATTCACACACAACACCAGTCTTCGTCCAAGGGTAAACTCGTAAATCCACAAGCTCGAGGATAAAAAAATTATGTATGAATTCGGGACGGGCTGTCACATTGACCATTGATAAGGGCGAATTTCATGGTAAAAAATTTGTGTCTAAATTCTGAGAATTGTACAATTCAGATTTCCATTGTATGCTAAAAGTTTTATAGAATCAGAGTAAGAATGGTAATGATTTCAAATAAGTTTTCTACCATGTGCCTTGTGATTAGCATTTCTGCTAATTAATAAGCGCTTAATTGTTCAAACCACCGTTTTGCATTTTCATCTTTGATATCGTATCTATCGAGATCAAATCATCTGCACCCAAAATGGGTGTGGCCTCCTTGTGGCCTCAATAAGTGTTCGACACATATTAAATTTATGACAACAAAATTATGAAAAGTTAAGATAATGAATACGTGTCAAACACTTATTGGGACTACAGAGAGGCCACACCTATTTTGGGTGTAGAAGATTTGATCTCGTATCTAAACCAAAGATAACTTTGAAAGTTAATACGTGTTAAAGAATTGGAAAGTTAATAAATGTTAAAGAATTGGACCGTCTTAATTAAATTCCATCGAACTAAATAAAATTTAATACGAAAATATTAACAATCACCTGCATGAATGAAGTTTTGCTCTCAACATTATGCAAATGAAACTACACACTAAGAGAGAGATTTAGTAGAAAAAGTACCGCATCGAGATATGTAGCTTTTGGTTTTGAATATTTCGTAGTGCATCACTATTAGTCTATTAGATGTACTTGATTAATCAGCGAGAGCGATGTCTTGAACTACTTGGTCGTTTGTGTAAACCAAGACTATAGTAATCACACTACACATTCCAGACCCTCGTAGTTATTCCGTTGTTTTCATTTCGTTGTTGAAAAATTTCTGATTTCTCTTGAGTGCTCTAAAGAATTAAGTCATTCAAAAATTTCTCATTGGAACTGCCCCATTCCACACTAAAGTAGATGATTTCACATTAAGAGTATCCTACAATATCCCACTTGGATTTTAAGAATTCTAAGCTGTTTGAATTATTAAAAACAAAGCTTAACATAATCTTACAAGTAAGCAGTACTATTATTATCAAGACATTGGTGAGAGAGTATATCTCTGTGGTGCTACTCCAAGTTATCATAATTTAGTTGTCCCATTTAAACATAGATCTTTGAATCTCCAGACAAATGGTTTTCCATTATGACAACTCTTAATTATGGGCCTTTAACACATTCTTTAACCCATTCTTCTTAATAACCAACTTACTCTCTAGTACCACTCAGTTGACTATCTTTTATGGTGTGTGTTCTCCTTTTAAGTTCTTCAAAATAGTTGTAATTTGCTAATACTCGAGTACATTCCCTCACATTTAAAGTGCTTGCCAAAAAAGTCTCAAAGTCAAAGATGTTTTTTTTATCATTATTAGTATGTTTTTTTTTTTTTGGGAAATATCATTAGTATGTTTATTATCTCTTTCTATGTGCAAATTACTTCTCCATTCTTCTCAAGTTGATATAAAATCTCTAAGATAACTTTCTCAATTGTGGTTGCTTTAAATGCTACCATTAATTCATTCTTTTACTTAAGAAGTAAAAAAATTATAAAGACAGACCTCTATTTTGGAAGCATCACTAAGCCTCCACAATCCAGTCAACATCCTTACATGGATTCCAAAACTCACTAGTGGTCCCATTACATTACTTATCTTTCTAGAAAGTGCTCATCATTCTGTGTACTAGAAAAAAAAGTACTAATGATTCTCCTTCGACAATATTTGCAAAAAAAATTCCAACACACTAATTGTGAAAGCCATTTAAAAAAAAACAAAAATTTAATATGAAAATATTAAATAATTCTTACACTTGCAACCAAAATTGTAAAACTTTATTTTTTGTTGAAAATGCTTGTTTTTATTTCCGAGAACTCTGTAAGCTTATTAGTTATGTAGTTTGCTACTGGCGTTTGAAGGATATAGGCTTACGATTTTAAAGCCCAAAAATATCAACTAGCGAAGTCCAAACAGAACCGACTATATTGGATACGAATTTGTTTGGTTTCTAGGGGGACTTCATTTGACTTTATTATTTTTGAGTGAACTAGGTCAAACCGTAGCATACCCACCCATAAGTATAGTTAGCAAGTAAGCAACAAACATCCACTTAATTTGAAACAAAATATTCCATTTTTTACTGGTAAAATAAATAATCCTAAGCCAAATTCATTAGGATAAATCATTCAACATTGACCTAACATTATTCGTTCAGGAAAAATAGTTCAAATGAAGTTCAAAATTCAAAGCAATTGAAGAGCAAGACAGAGAGATGAAATGGTGTTCACGCTCATAGAGATGCGGTTTTGACAAAATCCCAACAAGTATAGAATCATACTCGTGAAGTCTGATGATATTCGATAACAAAAAACTCTCAATCCGAAAGTTGACTGCTTCTTTGAAGGAATGAGTTCTGAATCTCTGATAGACATGTATCCCCAAGAAAATGTTGCAACAACGAACAAAGAATTCAACTTAAATGTGAGAACCAAAACCTCATAGAAAACCAAGTACAAAAATTTCAAAAAAATAAAAAATGAAGCAATAGAGGCAATGAGTTGAATCACCATTCAAATGTGATTTCAGTTGGGCATTTAATCGAACATCTTATAGACGAATACAAGCTTCGTAATCGAAAACCCACAAAATAAAAATTATGTAAGCACCAAGGATTATATGTACTATCGTATTTCATTTCTTACGAAGGCTCACTTATTTCGGTCTACCTTACGTTGGATAGTTTTAGAGTAAGCTAGAGGAATATGCAATTCAAACTTCTTTACGTGTGAAAATCCAGATCCATAACGACCATGTGGTGTAGGATTCGTTCGGATTCATGAATTTTTTTCTTCTTACTCAAAGTGTTTTTCAATGATTCACTTGCATTTTTTCTAAAGATTGATTTCAAAAACATTTTCACTAAAAACGTTTTCAGCCATTTTATAAAGTTCCAAATGAACCCTTAGTATATTTTGGTTAAGGAATCACTAGCTTGTATAATGTGGCCTAAGGCCATTGGTTATACGTGGCAACTTTTTGGTCAAAGGCCATTGAGGGTAAGTGTACAGTTTAATTGAATACTCAACATTCAAAAACATTTATTTTCATAAATAGTACATTACATTCATATGGAATTCAACTGCGGAAGCGGCACTAGCCATAATGGCAATACAGACATAGAGAGACACACTATAATAACATATACAACAAACTCAAAATGAGTTGTTGCCGCTTATTCCAAATCAGAAAGAGTTAAGTTGAAAAAACTAAAAACAAGCCCCACAACATTCATCATTTGAAGTTACACTTGATAGAGAAAATCAGTGTCTCCAACATTATTGGCTAAAATATTTGAACTTCCTTTGCGCTTCTTCAGGAAATTTTTGAACCAATAGGTTGAAAGTTTTGGGTGCCTTTGGAGTTCATTGTCATAATCCACATAGTTAATACTGAATCGAACTGTGTAACCTTCACTCCATTCAAAGTTGTCTAAAATTGACCATGCAAAGTATCCTTTCACATTACTACCCTTCCTGCACCACAAAATAAATAAATAATTGATATCACTGTAGTTGTTAAATAACTAAAATGCAATATAGTCCTAATTAGTATTTCAACAAGCACTTACTTGATTGCTTCTTGAAGGTAATAGAGGTGGCGATTGTAGTAGTCAGTCCTATTGTTATCATAGAGGGCATCATCGAGTGATAAGGTGGAATTATTGACCTCATCAATGCCTGCAATATAATTCATTACTTATGTATTTAGTACTTTCTCTCAAAAAGAGAGATGTAGTTGGTTTTAAATTTAGATTTGGGATCACTCAACTGTATTTTACATCAATATATACATATATATGTCAGAAATAAAAAAGTGAAATTCAGTGAGGGTTAAAAGTGTCAGTTACCATTCTCAGTAATGTAAATGATTGGATCACCATACTTATTCTTCGTGTAGAGTACAAAATCGTGAAGTCCTTTTGGATAAACATATAACCAGTTTGAAGCAGCCTGTAATACCATTTGAAGATATTTGAGACTGTTATAAATTGTACAAAATTAATCCTCCAAATACAAATAACTTAACACTAAAATTTGATGTGTACCTGAGGACCAATAGGAATGCCATCAAGTTCAACTGCCATAACATATATGAATGCGATCAATATTAGAATGTAATAATTCTAAGATATTAAATAATTAGTCGATAAAAGGTTTCAATTTGTACTCACTCAGTGTAGTAACATGCTGATCGTATAAGTAACATGCAGGCTCAGAATAATTCTTAGGAACATTAGTTGCATATCTAGCAGAATAATAGTTCAATCCAATAAAATCAAAAGACCCAATTAACATCTTGGATTCTTCTTCAGTGAATTTTGGCAATCGTTCTCTAACAAGGTATCGCATGTTGTATGGGTAGTCACCTCTTGTAATTGGATCCATAAACCTACAATGATGTGAAAATTCCAATAATCAACTTTATAAGTCATGAAAAGGAAATATAACCCAATTGATTTATAAATTAATAATACACTTGCCATCCAAACATAAAATCCAAAGCTCGATTTGCAGCATCTATATCTTCCTTTGCATCTGAAGCAGGCTCATACCAATGCGTCACTAGTGTTATTCCTATCACCCCATTTTGATATGCCTATAAAGAAAATCCAGAAAATGATTTGATTTAGTGCCATACAAACTCCAAATTGTTTACCTTGCTATACAAAAGGTTTCTTCTTGTGGTGGAACCTAATACTAGTGACTCGTAGAGATTTCAGACAACAAAAAAAAAAACGAAACTAATTAGTTAATTCATTATACCTGAAATTTATCTTTGTACACTTTTACAGCAGCTGCATGAGCAAGGAGTTGGTGGTGTGATACCAAATAGGGTTCAGTAGCCGAATCTCCACCGAGGCAGGTTGAGTCATACCAAGCAGAGCATCGTCCCGGTGCGTGAATTGTTGCAAAATTTAAACTAACCGAAATTAGTCCAACTTAGTTCCAAATTTTATGCTCGCAAGCGTACGAATCGTTCGATAGTATAGAAAGCAAGCACTTAATTTCGTCCCTTAGAAAATGACTTAATTCATATCAACTAACTTTAATTCAATTGCAACGAAGTAAAATTAGCCAAGACTGATGAAGAATGGATTTGAGAATTGAAACTAAAAATTAAAACAAATGAGATCAAGACAGCTTGATCACAATGCAAAAAGAAAGCGGCAGCCAAGAACACAAATTGTAATTCAGTCAAGTAAAACGCTAGAGCATCCGACTCACCATAACTAATCCAACTTATTTTCTGCAGTGAATTATTAACAGGTATCCAATCTCATTGATAGTCAAATCTCCCTAACACATGTAATATCTATGGCATCTAGACTATTACGTATATCCCAATATGCAACCATCCATGGCATCTGGAGTAGTTTAACATATTGAAACTCATTACGATCAGCGGAAATTTATATAAAGACTACACAAATCATAGAGTATGGCATCTACTACTAGGTAATTCATGGTATCTATTTGCAAGAAGCTATCATTCAAGTTGAAAACATGGCATCTGCACAACTTGCATCAAATTTACCAAGTAAAAGTCAAGATGGTAGCTAATCACCAAGACTAAAACCAAGCATATAAGCACAGCAAACGATACTCAATGAAAATTGAAAACTTGAAAGTAATTCAATTCAGAATTTAAGCATTCATAGTCATGGCTACATCGTAGCCCTAGCTAAGAAAAATTAGTTCCGAAACATAACTGGAAATATGATTGAATTCATAAGAAAATTAAACGAAAAATAAGTAAGTGCAGATAGATAGCCTGAAATCCCCGTGCTCTGCTGCTGCTTTTTTCCCGTATGTCCCTTTTTCTGCTTTTTGGTAGAATAATTGATCCCCCCCCTTTCTTTTTTTCCTCTTCTGTTTTAATCTTCTTCTCCGTAATCGACAATGAGTTAAAACCCATTTATTGACATCATTAGAAGAAAAGAAAACCGAAGAACTCTTCAATTATCTACTAGCCACTTTGTACAATAAACACACCTTGATTACTTTCTCCATTTGCCAACGTTTTCCCTTGTGCCTTTGGTCTACTTGCTGCTGCAAACCCCCTTATATGCCTTCATTAATTATCCGCTCAATTTCAATCGAAATTTCATCTCCAAATAGATACCCACCAGGGCTGAAAGTGATCAGACTTCCTCTGCAATTGAAAAGATTGTGCAGCCAAATATCCTGAATTTATACTTTTGGCAAAGACCCATGAATTTGAAACTTCTTTGTGTAGGTGATTCACCATATTTCTCTCCAATTTAACTTCACTAAGATCTCTCTTTATTCTGGTTTCGTATGGAGGCTAACCCTGGAAAATGAGAGATGAAATATGCAGCTTCCTTTTTTTTTTTTTTTTTTTTCTTCTTTTCCTTGTCGGTTCAGTTTTTGCATAGACTTGTGATCTATGAAATAAACACGTGCCGAAGGCTTCTGAATTCCAATAAGTGACATGCTCTGCACATAAAACAAAAGAAAATGAATGTAGACCACAAATATATTATAAAGCCAAATAGGTAGACACTTAAATCATAACAAACCACTTGGTCTAAAAAAATAAGGAATTATAACATGATATTTTCTTCCACCTCATTAATATAACTATAAAAGCACAACACTATGTAATTCCTTTCATCTAAGTCCAAAATATCACAAGAAAATGTAGCTTAGAGGAGAAAATAAATAGTAAAATATGCGCTCATCAAATACCCCCAAACTTACATTTTGCTAGTCCTCGAGCAAACAAAAGAAATTCATGAAAAAAAAAAAGAAGTAATAGCATGGAAAACGTTAGCCTCCCCCTATGACCCTCAAAGAATCTTTTTGCAAGATGCATCATAATCAAGTCCGTAATAAGCACAAAGCAAGTGAATCAACTACATTCCAATTCTTAGCAAAAACCTTTCAATCATCCTTGAGGTGTAGTGTGTGTAATAGCCATGCCAATGCAATTCCAAGCTTTTTAAAATCATCATATGCAAACTCGTGACCTTCTCACAGGGCATATACTTATTCACACATATTTCTGGGTTATGTATGTCACTCTAATGATCTCATTAAACATGCCGCCATATGCTTGCTTATCAACCTAACTCGGTATCAATTTCAAGTAATTCCTTGGATCAAAAAGGTCTTTTGTCAGGTTGTAATTGGGCTAAGGGTTATTGGCTCTTAGAAGAATGGATATGGAATTCAAAATTTTTGAGAAAGTATACATTAGAGCAAGCCAAAAACTGTAGCACCCCATCTCAATTTCGACTGGAAATATGAACTTTACATCACAAGCTATCCCTCCAACTTATGCAATCGCATACTCAAGCTTTCTACATATGATAACAATGAACATTAAGAATACAAGTATGCTTCTACATAACACATTGCAACACCATAGCACTCCAAATTTTTTTCTTTACATGAATGAATGAAACCCATACTACCCACACAAAAATAACGAGCTTCTTGTAGACTTTTAATCTTCTCTCTCATTTCTTTATCATGCTCAAATCTACAAAGCTACAATGCCCCTCATTTTCACATTTCACATTTCAATGTAACACACTCTCCATCCATTTTTCTATACAAACAAACCCCCAATAGCTAGCTCAACCTCGATAATACTTTCTCAAAATTATAAAGGATAGGTATATGCATAAGGGCTCAACTCCAATATCGGAGCATGGTAGGGAGATGTGGCTAACAAAGAAAAGGCTTATTTTAAGGCTCAAAGGGCTACTAGCGATAAAATTAGCATACAAGGTAGGCATGAAAGGCTCAAACGATCCAAAAATGGCCTATATCCTTTCCAAGTTATTACATGATTTGATGAATAAGTCGAGAGGTATAAAGCAAGTTCTAGAGATACATGTAAGAATGAGATCAAACGCACAAGAATAAATGTGATTGATGCATGGTAGTTCAATCATATTAGGCTCAAAAACTCACAAGGTTCACATTAGATCACTAAATTCACATATGAAGCGTTAAATCATGCTAGTGTCACATCAACAAGGCAACATGCATTCAGTTTTCCAAGGATGATCGAACGTGTATAAAGCTAACAAAATGAATAAAGAGATTCACCTAAAACATTCTTACGACTTTCTCAATAACCATAGTGCGAATTCAATTCAATTTCATCATTGGGTCGGGAAACTAACAAAAATCTAAATGAAAACAAGAAATAAAAACAAAAATCGTTTTTTTTTTTTGAATTTTCAAAGTTTCCGATGTTTATAGATTTTTTTAACCAAAAGACAAAGAAACGATGCAAATTAAAAACCAAGACAACTATCTATGTAATTAACTAAGTGAGGACCTAGCAACATGAAATCAGCTCATGCATTTAAAATGACTAATTCAAAAATCAGGGCTCAAAAATCTCATTCCTACCCCCAAACTTAGATGAGACATTGTCCTCAATGTCTGGAAATAAGGCACTTAAACAGAAGAAAGGGAAGATGAATGAGTAATAGCACTTGGACAGAGACATTCTCCTGGTTTATGCTTCACATGGCAGCCATGATGCTCAATCATTGTTATGTGGCAGCTAGTCGTCCCTACACCAACAGAAATCTGTCAGCATGTAGCAAAACAGAGAAGGCAGAAAACAAACATCAAAACTGAAATAAATAAAAGAAATAAAAAGGATAATAAAAGCATGGGTTGCCTCCCATGTAGCGCTAAATTTATAGTCTTCAGCCGGACTATATGATGTTTATGCTGGGTCTCGAAGCGACGTCACCGTCTTCATGGTATCAAAAGGTGTGTCCACATACGGCTTCAATCTTTGACCATTAACCTTGAATATGCTTCCCGACTCCAAATTCTGAATTTCCATAGTGCCATAGGGATAAACTTGCACCACCATGAAAGGACCATACCACCGAGAACGAAGCTTTCCGGGAAACAACTTTAATCTGGAATTGTACAGCAACACCTTCTGCCCTACATGAAATTCTTTCCGCAGAATGTTCTGGTCATGCCACTTCTTAGTTCTTTCTTTATAGATCTTTGCATTTTCATATGCATCGTTCCGGAATTCCTCCATCTCATTAAGTTGTAACAATCTTTTCTCTCCAGCCGCTTCCATGTCAAAATTCAATGTCTTGATGGCCCAGAAAGCCTTGTGTTCCAGCTCAACCGGCAAGTGACATGCTTTACCAAAAACAAGCCGATATGGAGACATGCCAATTTGAGTTTTGAAAGCAGTGCGATATGCCCATAAAGCATCGTCTAACTTCTTCGACCAATCTTTTCTTGAAGCACTCACAGTCTTCTCCAGAATCTTCTTGATTTCCCGATTTGAAATTTCCACTTGTCCGCTTGTCTGAGGGTGATAAGGTGTAGCAACCTTATGTGTAATTCCATACTTTGCCAAGAGAGCTTCAAATTGCTTGTTACAAAAGTGAGTTCCTCCGTCACTAATAATTGCACGAGGGGTCCCAAATCGTGTGAATATATTAGACTTCAAAAATCGGAGAACAACTCGGGCATCATTAGTAGGAGCAGCTATAGCTTCCACCCATTTTGACACATAATCAACGGCTACCAATATATACTTGTTCAAGAAAGAAGAAGGAAATGGCCCCATAAAATCAATTCCCCACACATCGAAAAGTTCAACTTCCAGAATATTATTAAGAGGCATCTGATTTCTACGAGAAATATTTCCGGTCCTGTGACAGCGATCACAAGAGGCAACAAAAACATGTGAATCCTTGAATAAAGAAGGCCAAAAAAACCCTGATTGGAGAACCTTTGCTGTTGTCTTTGAGGCACCGAAATGTCCCCCACACGCAAGAGAATGGCAATGATTGAGAATGCTGATTTGTTCATCTTCAGGTACACATCGGCGAATCACTTGATCTGGACAATGTTTATACAAATACGGATCATCCCAGAAATAGTGCTTGACTATGGAGAGAAATTTCTTCTTTTGTTGAAAACTCATATATTTCGGAATCACACCACTAGCCAAGTAATTTACAAAATCAGCAAACCATGGGACTTCTCCATGTTGGGCAGCAAACAAGTGTTCATCTGGAAAAACTTCATTGAGCAGTACAGTTGATTTTGCCTCACCATCTTGAATAAGCCTTGACAAGTGGCTGCCACCACATTTTCAGACCCCTTTTTGTCTTTAATCTCGAGATCAAACTCTTGAAGAAGAAGAACCCATCTGATCAGCCTCGGTTTTGCATCTTTTTTAGACATCAAGTATCTCAAAGCTGCATGATCTGTGTATACAATAACCTTCGAACAAATAAGATAGGATCAGAATTTATCAAGTGCAAATACTACAGCAAGCATCTCCTTATCTGTGGTGGAATAATTGAGCTGTGCATCGTTTAAGGTACGGCTTGCATAGTAAATAACATGCGGAAGTTTGTCCTTTCGCTGCCCCAAAACAGCTCCTATGGCATAATCGCTCGCATCACACATTAATTCAAATGGAAGGCTCCAATCGGGTGCTGTCATAATAGGGGCTGAAGTGAGCAAAGTCTTCAAGGTGTTAAAAACAGACAAGCATTTAGAATCGAACTCAAACACAACATCTTTCTGAAGAAGATCAATAAGAGGCTTGGCTATTGTCGAGAAATCCTTGATAAATCTTCGATAGAACCTCGCATGACCAAGGAAACTTCGAACTCCTTTCACTGAAGTTGGTGGTAGAAGCTTTACTATCAACTCAACCTTCGCTCTATCAACCTCAATACCCTTTGCTGAAATTTTATGCCCCAAGACTATGCCTTCTTGCACCATGAAGTGGCATTTTTCCCAATTTAGCACCAAATTAGTCTCTTGGCATCTTTTCAGTACTAGTGCCAAGTTGTGAAGACAATTATCAAACGAAGACCCAAGAACAGAGAAGTCATCCATGAATACTTCTATAAAACGCTCCACCATATCAGAAAATATACTCATCATACACCTTTGAAAAGTAGCCGGTGCATTACATAATCCGAACGGCATCTTTCTATACGCAAAAGTACCAAATGGGCAGGTAAAGGTGGTATTTTCTTGGTCTTCGGGAGCAATAGCAATCTGATTATATCCCGAGTATCCATCAAGAAAACAATAATATGCATGGCCAGCAAGTCGTTCCAGCATCTGATCAATGAACGGAAGTGGAAAATGATCTTTCCGTGTGGAATCATTTATCTTCCGGTAATCTGTGTAGACTCTCCACTTCGTTTTCAGCCTTGTGGGCAGCAGCTCGTTAGTAACACTTTTGACCACAGTTGTGCCTTCTTTCTTCGGAACAACGTGAAGTGGACTTACCCATCTGCTATCAGATATTGGGTAGATGACCCCAACGTCTAAAAGCTTGAGAACTTCTTCACGAACAACTTCCTTCATAAGCGGGTTAAGTCTCCTTTGAGCCTCAATGGTAGGCTTGCTATTTTCTTCAAGCAAAATTCTATGCATGCATACTGTTGGGCTGATTCCTTTTATATCAGCTATAGTCCATCCCAACGCCATTTTATACTCTCTCAGTACCCGAAGTAATTTTTCCTCTTCAAGTGGACTTAAACTTGCAGCAATTATGACGGGTAAGGTCTTGGCAGCCCCTAAATAAGCATACTTCAGATTTTCCGGCAATTTTCTTCGGAGCTGGTCCCAAAGCCTCAAAATAATGTCTCCAATGCTGATTGTGTACAGGGGCAGAATCTAACATCGCTGAAATAGCAACTATATCTTCATTCGTTCCACCACTCAATTCAGAATGCACCAAACATGCCTCCAAAGGATCATCTGGATGTTGCTCTATATATTTCAGATTCACTAGTTCTTCCAATGCTTCAACTCGAAAGCATCTTTCAGAATCACTTGGATATTTCATAGCCTCAAATACCTTAAACACCACTTCCTTGCCTTGAACTCTCAAAGTGAGGATACCTTTTTGGACGTCGATAAGAGTTCCAGCAGTAGCCATAAATGGACGGCCCAAAATGATTGGAATTTCTCGATCCTCCTCCATGTCAAGTACCAAGAAATCAGCCGGTAGAATGAATTGATCAACTCGAACTAGAACATCTTCAATGATTCCTTTTGGATATGTAACCGAATGATCAGCGAGTTGTAAAGATACCGAAGTTGACTTCATTTCTCCAAGACCAAGCTGTTTAAAAATAGAAAATGGCATCAAATTAACACTGGCTCCTAAATCAAACAAAGCTTTTTCAAAGGAAAATTTTCCAATTGTACAAGGAATAGTAAAACTCCCTGGATCTTTTAACTTCGGGGGCAACTTTTGCTGCAAAACAGCACTGCACTCTTCTGATAGCATCACTTTTTCGTGTTCCACAAACCTCTTCTTGTTGGTGCATATCTCCTTCAAGAATTTTGCATAACTCGGAATTTGCTTCACTGCATCAAGCAAAGGAATGTTAATATGTACTTTTTTAAATAAATCTAAAATTTCAGAAAAGTTCTTGTCTTTCTTAGCCCTTTGCAAACGTTGAGGAAATGGAACGGGTGGTGAATAAATCTTTTCTTTTGCTAACTCCGCATTTGGCAATGTAAATGAATCATTCTCAGGTTCTTCGGGCTTTTTTCTTCCTTTGCACCCTCGGTTTCTATGATCTTGCCACTCCTTAATGTGATAGCCTTAATGTGTTCTTGGTTCTTCGGATTCACTTCCGGCTGACTTGGAAATTTCCCGATCTCTCTTTCATTCAAAGCACTAGCAATCTGACCAACTTGAACTTCCAGCTTGCCAATTGAAGCTTGCTGATTTTGGAGTGTTGTCTGAGTTGCTTGAATGAAGTTATTTGTGTTTGTAGCAAGTTGAGCTATCAAGTCTTCCACTGGTGTCTTCTTTTCTTGTGGTTGGAAATCATAGGAGGCGGCTTAGCTGGAGGATTCATAACATTCGGATTGTTATTCCATTGAAGATTTGGATGAAAACGCCATCCTGGATTATACGTGTTCGAATATGGGTTATTCCGCTGACGAGAAAAATCGTTCACTTGATTTGCTTGCTCTTGCATATATTCCGGAAATGAACCAATGTTCGGGCACTCGGTACTTGCATGTATACCTGCACATATTTCACAAACCACATCAAAAGACTTCACAGATTTAACATTCATCAAATTATCAAACTTTTTATTTAAGTTAGAAATCTATGCAGCCATGGTAGTCATGGCATCAATCTCGTGCACTCCAGCACGTTTGGATGGTCCTCTTTCCACTCCCCATTGTTGAGAATGAGTAGCTAAAGTCTTGAAAAGTGCAGATGCCTCGACAACTGTCTTTGTCATTAAAGCTCCTCCACTAGCGGCATCAATCATTTTCTTGTTTTCGGGAGTCAATCCTTGATAAAATGATTGCAGCTGCAACCATTCCGGTAAGCCATGATGAGGACACTTCATCAATAAGTCTCGGAACCTCTCCCAACTATCATAAAAAGCTTCGGAATCAAATTGGGCAAAAGTCATGATTTCATTCCGCAACTTAGAAGTCTTCGAAGGAGGAAAGAATCTTTGAAGGAATTGATTTGCCAACTCATCCCAAGTAGTTATAGAATTAGCCGGTAGAGAGTTAAACCAAGACTTTCCCTTGTCCTTGAGTGAAAACACAAACAACCGCAATCTGATAGCATCGTTAGTTGCCCCCTGGATCTTCAAAGTTTCACATATCTCGACAAAGTCGCTGATATGTAAATTGGGATCTTCAGTAGTAAGACCATAAAATGATGGCAACATCTGGATGAAAGACGGCTTCAACTCAATCTGATTAGCCGTAATTTCTGGACGCACAATACAAGACGATGTGGCTCCAACAGTAGGAGCCGAATAATCCATAAGAGCATGATTTTCATTTGGGTCTTGAAGGGCCATCCTTTCAGTTGGTTCTTGCTTATTTTGCTTCCTTAGTAGGTGTCGAAATGTCCTGTCAATTTCGGGATTATATGGCACAAGCTCAAGACTTCGAGAACGACGACCATGCATGAACTTCACAAGAACATCTGAAAAAGAAAGAAAACAAAAATTAAAATAAAACAAAAACACGTAGCAATTGAAATAAGAAAGAGATAAAATTAAATTTCACTCCCCGGCAGCGGCGCCAAAAACTTGTTGCAAAATTTAAACTAACCGAAATTAGTCCAACTTAGTTCCAAATTTTATGCTCTCAAGCGTACGAATCGTTCGATAGTATAGAAAGCAAGCACTTAATTTCGTCCCTTAGAAAATGACTTAATTCATATCAACTAACTTTAATTCAATTGCAACGAAGTAAAATTAGCCAAGACTGATGAAGAATGGATTTGAGAATTGAAACTAAAAATTAAAACAAATGAGATCAAGACAGCTTGATCACAATGCAAAAAGAAAGCGGCAGCCAAGAACACAAATTGTAATTCAGTCAAGTAAAACGCTAGAGCATCCGACTCACCATAACTAATCCAACTTATTTTCTGCAGTGAATTATTAACAGGTATCCAATCTCATTGATAGTCAAATCTCCCTAACACATGTAATATCTATGGCATCTAGACTATTACGTATATCCCAATATGCAACCATCCATGGCATCTGGAGTAGTTTAACATATTGAAACTCATTACGATCAGCGGAAATTTATATAAAGACTACACAAATCCTAGAGTATGGCATCTACTACTAGGTAATTCATGGTATCTATTTGCAAGAAGCTATCATTCACGTTGAAAACATGGCATCTGCAGAATTTGCATCAAATTTACCAAGTAAAAGTCAAGATGGTAGCTAATCACCAAGACTAAAACCAAGCATATAAGCACAGCAAACGATACTCAATGAAAATTGAAAACTTGAAAGTAATTCAATTCAGAATTTAAGCATTCATAGTCATGGCTACATCGTAGCCCTAGCTAAGAAAAATTAGTTCCGAAACATAACTGGAAATATGATTGAATTCATAAGAAAATTAAACGAAAAATAAGTAAGTGCAGATAGATAGCCTGAAATCCCCGTGCTCTGCCGCTGCTTTTTTCCCGTATGTCCCTTTTTCTGCTTTTTGGTAGAATAATTGATCCCCCCCTTTCTTTTTTCCTCTTCTGTTTTAATCTTCTTCTCCCTAACCGACAATGAGTTAAAACCCATTTATTGACATCATTAGAAGAAAAGAAAACCGAAGAACTCTTCAATTATCTACTAGCCACTTTGTACAATAAACACACCTTGATTACTTTCTCCATTTGCCAACGTTTTCCCTTGTGCCTTTGGTCTACTTGCTGCTGCAAACCCCCTTATATGCCTTCTTTAATTATCCGCTCAATTTCAATCGAAATTTCATCTCCAAATAGATACCCACCACGGCCGAAAGTGATCAGACTTCCTCTGCAATTGAACAGATTGTGCAGCCAAATGTCCTGAATTTATGCTTTTGGCAAAGACCCATGAATTTGAAACTTCTTTGTGTAGGTGATTCACCATATTTCTCTCCAATTTAACTTCACTAAGATCTCTCTTTATTCTGGTTTCGTATAGAGGCTAACCCTGGAAAATGAGAGATGAAATATGCAGCTTCCTTTTTTTTTTTTTTTTTTCTTTTCTTCTTTTCCTTGTCTGTTCAGTTTTTGCATAGACTTGTGATCTATGAAATAAACACGTGCCGAAGGCTTCTGAATTCCAATAAGTGACATGCTCTACACATAAAACAAAAGAAAATGAATGTAGACCACAAATATATTATAAAGCCAAATAGGTAGACACTTAAATCATAACAAACCACTTGGTCTAAAAAAATAAGGAATTATAACATGATATTTTCTTCCACCTCATTAATATAACTATAAAAGCACAACACTATGTAATTCCTTTCATCTAAGTCCAAAATATCACAAGAAAATGTAGCTTTGAGGAGAAAATAAATAGTAAAATATGCGCTCATCATGAATCCCGATTGTATATGCATGGTTACTGAAGGTATATGGCTCATTCAACGTGATCCAGTGCTTCACCCGGTCACCAAAAAGTGAAAAACAAAGTTCTGCGTAGTCTTTAAAGTCATCACTGTTTGTACAAATTTCAAAACACTTTTGTTAGATGTAGTACGCTTTATTTAATTAAGCAAATGACCAATATTATACTTAAGATAGAATTTGTTTACTTACGCAATACGAGCGCTTAAGAAACCACCATATGCATCTTCTAATGCTTGGGGAACATCCCAGTGGAAGATTGTCACATATGGTTGGATGCCTATATATAACATTATCGGAATGAAAAAAAATATAATAGTGTGATTCAATATTGGTTTATGAGTGCACGTTATTAAACTCTAATTATATATTAATGGATGGGATGATATATGAGATTAGATGGGATGGATGATATATGAGATTAGGCAGCCTTATCACCATTGCAAAGGAGTTCATTGATGAGATTGTCGTAATATTCAATTCCTTTCCGGTTGACACCCCCACTTAGGATGCCATCTAATAATTAGAACAAAATAATCAAGTGAGTTAATACCTATATATATATCGAAATCGAATTAAGTAAAACAGGTTAATCGATGAAGTAATTGGTCCCAAATCAATTATATGGACACGGATGTCAACATTACTTGGTAACAATCTGGGCCATGAGATAGAGAACCTATAAGCATCCAACTTCATATCCTTCATAATTGCTACATCTTTCTGTAATGACAAGAAAGACATACATAATTATAAGAAAGAAGCTAAAAATTAATTAAGGATCTCATGTTCAATGTGCTCTTCAACTTCATAGTGGGAATTTAGGGTTTGGAGAATAATATTATTCCCTTATTGACAACCTTATAGAGGTGGTATTGATCAATGGCGACATCTCCATTGCTGCGATCATCGATTTTTTCTGTCATTAACCATATAAGTTTTTATTGTTTAGAGCATAAAGATGGTAGGAATCATAGAATGAGAACTATTATACATGTCCATGTAGTGCATGTATAGTCCATATGTATCGAAAATATATGCAGACATATACTACATGCCCAAGGGTATTTGATGATAATATGTTGAAGACTATAACCTGGATGGTTGTGGGTGAAGGTGTCCCATATGCTTGGTCCTCTACCATCTTCGTTCCATGCACCTTCTACCTGAAATATGCATATGCACATTCAAATTGAAGATGTCAATATTCATGCTTGGAATCAAACTGAAATGTGCATGTTCATATATATATATATATATGCTATAGTTTTCTGAAATTGAAATCAAATTAGACCTACGTGATTATATGAAACTCAAATTAATTAAAGGTTAATTAAATAGCTAAGCCCTAGCAGGGACTGGCCTGGTAAGCTGCTGAAGCTGCACCAAAGACGAACCCTGGTTTTAGAGCATCAAACTTGGTCCTGTCAAGTGAGTTACAAACAATGGGTCGATCTGGCTTAGCAGCTTTGGTGTTTGTCAATGCAAAGCCATTGAGTAGCAAGACACACAAGAGCAAAGAGCCTAACTCATGCATTGCCATAGTTAACTGGAGGGTGGTCGAGATAGCTAGGTTGGTTCTACCCTGCATATTGCATGGGGTTTATATAGAGGGCTACGTACCACGTCTAAACGTGAGAATAATTGATAAGCATTTATTTACTAAAATTTGATAAACTCGGGCAGGCTTTAGAAAAGTGAAGACCACTTAAAAGTCCAAAGCAATAATAATTTAATATGAATACAGTTGGGATAATGCATATTTATATAAAAAATTAATATACTTTTGTAACAATAATAATTAAATATGAATTTGCAATATTATATTTTTTTTTATAAGTAAATAATTTCTCAAGCATGTATATAACGTAAAACTTTGGTGGATTAGTTTTGGGAAATATATCAAGGAATGGAATTAAGTAAAGAGAAATATTAAAAAAAAATAAAAAATTGAAAAGTGGAGAAACGCATTAAAAAAAGTGTAGGATATGATACTTTTTCTCATCTTTAGATTTTTTATCCAGTTGGGACCTCCACTAGCAAGCAGTGGCGGTACGTGCATGCATGGAATGGACCAGAAAAGTTAGAATCCAACCTCGTCAGATTTTTGTTGTTGTGATGGTTTCGAGAATTGGTAGATTGTGTTCGTTTATCGTATATGGTATCTTCAAAAATCATATTAAATATTTTTATTTAAAATTAAATATAAATAGTATTTGACAAAAACTGATCTCATGATATACAATGAACGGACACGACATGAATCTTCGGGATTCTCACCAAAAGAATCCGAAAAGATGGGAAAAGTAAGTCCTAGTGCGTAGTGAATCCCCTCGCTCCCTATATTAGTGGATATTGCAGCATCTGCCTACTGATAACCGACAAAACACTCATGCTTTTGTCCACCATGCAGAAATTAATAAGGACAATACATAAATTTTATGAGGATGCACATATCTCATTGTTTGTGACTAGCGTATATTAATCGCACTGTTCTAAAAATCCCCGCCTAGCACCGCCTAGGCCCCGCCTAGGCGTTAGGCGGCTGGTCACCGCCCCTATTAATGCCTAGACCGCCTAGCCCACCCAGACCTGCTAAGGCACTCGTCTAGACCGCCTAGGCGCCCGCCTAGCCCGCCCAGACCCGCCTAGACACCTGTCTAGGTTGCAACTCACTTAGATAAAAAATAGATAACTTTCCTTTTGCATTTTATTATTTCCAATAAATTGTAAGAGACTTATTGAATACTTAAATAAACACACATTATATGTTTGCTCCCTATGTTTTCATTATGTTCTAATACTTCATAATATAGATGTCATTCTATTTTCTAGTTTATGACGAAATTATGTATATTTTAAGTATAGACAGACACTTATTTACACAAAATAGAATAGATTTACTTAAATCCGCCTAGTCCGCCTAGTCGCCCGCCTAGACTCCTCCTAGCCGCCTAGGCGCTAGGCCCTATCCCGCCGCCCGACTAGCGCCTAGCGCCTTTTAGAACCTTGATTAATCGTATTAACTTTATAAACAACATCGTTTAGTTTCTTAATATTCGATCGGTTGAAGATCATCTCTATAAAAAATCATTCGAATCGGAAATCGTTTATGGATCCAACTACATAAAACAAGTCGGCATTAAGAACAAAATTATTGTTATGGAACGATATTTACACAATGTCCCCACCAAGGTCTGTAAAATCGATATTATCAGCGATATTTCGCCGATAATATCGTTTTTTTCAGGGGTCGATATTTTTTTAACTTAAATTATTATATCTTGATAATATCGCTAATATCGATAATATCGCGAAATCGCCGGGAAGAGGTGGTGATGGTGCTCAGCGGATCTACCGACGACGGAAAACAGTACTTAACTGCATATAACATTACCAGCAAGAACCCTAGAAAGCAAATCGATTGGGGAAGAAACCGCGATTGGGATGAAAGATCGGACCTTTAACTTGTGGAATTGGGGCTGGAGACGAACGGATCTAGGACTTGGAGAGAGTGATTTGGTGTTCTCCGGGAGGATGTTCTAGGTCAACGGAGCGGGAGATGAGAGAGAGAGAGAAGGGGGTGGGGGGCGGAAGAACGGAGAGACTGAGGGAGAGGAGACTGAGGGAGAGATTGAGGGAGAAGGATGGATGGACGACGGAGAGACTGAGGGAGAGGAGATTGAGGGAAAGAAGGATGGACGGACGGACGACGACGGAGAAGGATGGACGGAAGGACGACGACGGAGAAAGATGGACGGACGGACGGACGGACGGACGACGGAGAGACTGAGGGAGAGGAGACTGAGGGAGAGAACGATCCAGAACGAGAGAAAAAAAATGACTGTCTTCGTCGGAAGGATCCAGAATAATGGACACGGAGAGACCGAGGGAGAGAGAATGAGACTCTGGGTGTGCTTGCTGCGTGTGTGCGTGTGCTTGCTGCGTGTGTGCGTGTGCATGCTGCGTGTGTGCGTGTTGCATGGTGTGCCACCAAGACAGGTGGTGCTTTGTCATCCAGCCACGAAGACAGATGATGCTTTGTCATCCAGCCACGTAGACAGGTGGTGCTTTGTCAATTCAGCAAACCACGTTGGTTTGTGTGTGTGTGTGTGTGTGTTGCAGAGTGTTGCATGTGTGTTGCAGAGGTGAAAAGAGGTGAAAATGTCCTTGCACCCAGAGGTGAAAAGATGTGAAAATAATGTATCTGTGCCTGTGTGCTAATAATTTTGCAAATAAATCCAAAAGAGGTGAAAATAATTTTGCACCCAGAGGTGAAAAGATGTGAAAATAATGTGCCTGTGCCTGTGATGTGCCAATAATTTTGCAAATAAATCCAAAGAAAACCCACTGAAACTGAACCAAACCGTCATATGCCTATACTACCATACAGGCATGTAGCCTTACACCTTCAAATCACATGTGAAATATGAATAAATATACATGCATGATTCTCACTGTCAAACCCATGTGTGTGTGTAAAAAAAACACTGCCAAAAGTTCAAAACCGTGTGCGTCCCAGAGGTGGAGTATCAAATCATCACACATTTTAAACCCTTTGAAAATTGAAAAACCTCTATTACACATTTCCGTTTCTTCTTCTTCCCTTAGCCCTTTCAGAGCCTTTCCATAACCCTTTCTCTCTCATTTATTCACAGAAGGCAAGCTGCAGAGGATCGTCGAGGTTTTGCTGCTGCTACGTACGACATCGAAAGTTCCAGATTTGTTACATTTAAGGTAAGTTTACAAACACTAGTTAATTCTTAAAACACTAAAAAAGAAAGAAGTTTGTCTAGGACACTTTATTAATTCTTAACAATTTGTAATAATATATAATACAAACACTAGTTAAGTTGGATATATAGATAATGTACATATATAAGGAGGTTAATTATACAAAAAAAATTGTGTGGACCAGTGCATGTGATCTAAGAACCAAATAATATGTTAATTTTTTGAAGTAATTAAGTAATATATAATTTTAATATGTTTAATGTTATTTATTATTATTATCAAATTGGATTATTATTAACAAAAAAATTTGTGTGGGCCCGTGCATGTGATCTAAGAACCAAATAATATGTTAATTTTTTGAAGTAATTAAGTAATGTTGTATAATTATTCCCTAGGATAATTTTAATATGTTTAATGTTATTTATTATTTTATTATCAAATTGGATTATTATTAACAAAAAAATTTGTGTGGACCCGTGCATGTGATCTAAGAACCAAATAATATGTTAATTTTTTGAAGTAATTAAGTAATGTTGTATAATTATTCCCTAGGATAATTTTAATATGTTTAATGTTATTTATTATTTTATTATCAAATTGGATTATTATTAACAAAAAAATTTGTGTGGACCCGTGCATGTGATCTAAGAACCAAATAATATTTTAATTTTTTGAAGTAATTAAGTAATGTTGTATAATTATTCCCTAGGATAATTTTAATATGTTTAATGTTATTTATTATTTTATTATCAAATTGGATTATTATTAACAAAAAAATTTGTGTGGACCCGGGCATGTGATTTAAGAACCAAATAATATGTTAATTTTTTGAAGTAATTAAGTAATGTTGTATAATTATTCCCTAGGATAATTTTAATATGTTTAATGTTATTTATTATTTTATTATCAAACTGGTTATTATTCATTAATATTAGGTTTTATTATTCCATATTATTTTTATAACTACTTAAATTCTTACAATCATTTTCTTTACTTCCTATTTAATTCTTTTGTAGAATAACTTTATTATTTAGGTTCTCTTATATAACCGTCACTACTATATTTTTTGGCCAAAAAATAATTGCCTAATTTCCATGCAAAATAAATACATGTACGTTTAAGATGTCTAAACGTGATCCAGCTTGGGAACATGGAGACCCAATAGACGGAAACAAACATGGCACAATTTGCAAATATTGTGGTCATGTAATGAAGAGTGGCGGAGTGACACGACTTAAGCACCTTCTTAGTGGATTAGATCCAGGACATAATGTCCAACGATGCGATAGTGTCCCCCCAGAAGTGAAGGCATTCATCACCACATTATTAAAAAATAAAAAACACCAGAAGGAAAAGAAAGTATATGGAATGGAAAATATTCGAGCTGGGCTACGAGGAGAAGGCATTGGCCAAGCGGTTGACAGTGATGATGATGACGATGAGGACAAATGTGATGATGACATGGGACCTGAAGAACGGCGCAGTTTCAAACAAGCATTACGTGCCTCCAAACAGTCAGCATGGGAAAGAGAACGCCTACATAAAATTCCTAGTAGAGGACAAGGTTCCGGTACAAGTGGTGGTGCACAAATGAGACGGGGATCAAGTCTTAGAGAATCACAACCAACACCACCAATAGCCCCAAGTTTATATAACTCATCCAAAGCACGTCAAAAGAGTGTTTGGAGTTATTTCAAGGGAGGTAATGTGAAGGAGGGAATGGGGCGGCTAATTAGCAAGTTCTTTATCTACGAAAATGTCCCTGCTGAGAAGGCATCATCACATCATTTCAAAAATATGGTATTGGGATGTCAACAGGCCGGTGTTGGAGTACAACCTCCCACTCCCTATGAGGTAAGAAACAAATATTTGGAAATGGAGCATAAAGACATTGGCGAGTATGTTAACAAGTTGAGGTCAAAGTGGGAAACTAATGGTTGCACAATCATGTGTGACGGATGGACTGGCCCAACCAGATTGTCTATCATAAACTTCATGGTGTACTCCAAGGGAAAGACAATTTTTTTGAAGTCTGTTGATGCTTCAGACCATATAAAGAACTACAAGTATATTTACAAGTTATTGAGGGATGTAATCATGGAGGTGGGAGAGCATAATGTTGTCCAAGTCGTGACCGACAACGGTTCTGCATTTGTCAAAGCTGGAAAAAAGTTAATGAAGCATCATAATGTGTTTTGGACATCATGTGCAGCACATTGTATTGATCTCATGTTTGAGGCAATGGGGAATAGAGAGAATATTGCTAATGTTGTCAAAAGAGCTAGAACGATCACAAATTATATTTACAATCACGGTTGGTTGTTGGCAAAGATGCGTGAATTTTGTAAAGGAGAAATTATCCGTCCAGCTACCACTCGATTCGCCACCAACTATATTGCATTAGACAGCCTACTTAAGAAGAAAGCAGGGTTGAAGCAATTATTCACTAGTGAAGATTGGGCCAACCATAATTTGAGCCGCTTAAATGCAGATTGTATGGTGGAAAGTATAGTGCTTGATCATGCTTTTTGGACTCAATCAGAATATGTGTGCCAAGTGTTTGAACCTCTTTACAAAGTTTTACGGATTGTTGACACAGAAGTGTATCCTACTATGGGGGCAATATATAAGTTGATGCGTGTAGTGAAGGAGGAATTGGAAAGAAAACCTGGTGCAAGGTGGGTCATAAAGATAATTGATGACCGATGGTATAAAACATTATACCACGATTTGCATGCAGCAGGTATAAATTATGTCATAATTTGCAATTCATTTCTTTAGTTGCATAAGTATTATTTCTCTTATTAGCGTATGTGTTTCTTTGAACAACATATTATTTGAATCCTCGATACCAATACAGACCCGGTGTTGGAGATGATGGTGCCCTTATACATGTTGTACATAATGTATACTCTAAATTGGACCCTGCATCACCAGAAGTTGGCCAATTTGGAAATGAGGTACACAATTACTTAAATTATAATAATTACATTGTTGGATTAAACTAACACGATTTATTGAATTCAGCTAACATGGTTTAAAGATGCAAGAAGAACATTTGGAGAACCAACATCAGTTGCTGCTCGAACAAACATGTCTCCTAGTGAGTGTAAACATATTTCACTATTAGTTTATAATATAATTTGTTGGAGTTATTAGGCTTATCAACATTGTTTTTCATTATAGCTGAATGGTGGATCATGTATGGGACTGATGCGCCAACTGTGAGAAAGTTAGCAATCAAAGTATTATCACAAACAGCTTCCTCATCTGCCTGTGAAAGAAATTGGAGTACATTTGCACTCATACACACAAAGCAAAGAAATAGGTTGGCTCATAGTAGGCTGGAAAAATTAGTTTATTGCTACTTCAACATGAAGCTTCAAATTCGAGATAAGGAAGCAGAAATAGATCATGTCGACCGTGGTGACCCACTAGATGTGTTTGATATTGTTGCTGAAGATGATGATACAGAGGGTAACCAACTTTATCAATGGATTAGACCTCTTCATTTAGATGATGATGAAGGCAACCCAGCTGTAAGAGTTGCTGAAGAAGCACGTAATGAAGGGATAAATGTAGAAAGAGTATTAGCGGAGGAGGTGGGATCTGGCAGCGCTGACTCTTTCGATGAACTTTTGCGCCCAAGACCAAGAAACACTGGAATTCCACCTTCTTCCAATCCTACACAACCACAACATCCTGCTGATACTAATGATAGCTCTAGTACAAGATCAGGAGACTCACCTACCACCAGAGGTGGGAATGATGAAGGAGGTAGTGGAGCTGGAGGTAGTGGTGGATATGGAAACTATTATGGACCACCTCCCGGATTTATGAGCCCCTTCACTGGTGAGGCAAACTTCACGCATGCAACACAGGATGAGGACCATGGCAGTAGGCGGGCAGGACCAGGAATTGGTGCCATAGGGAAGGACTATACTCGTACAGAAAGAGGCAAAGGGACTTTGTCAAGTGAAGAAGGAAGTAGTAACTATGGTTATACTCCTAACCAACCATTTCCCTACCCTTCATATCCCATTCATGTTGGGATGGAATCGAGCGACTCATGGAAAGAATCCGACACTCAATCTTCAAATGATTTTGGTTATGGACAACGTCAACCAATCTCGGATCCATATGGGTGGCATGTTAACAATTAAATGCAAAACTGTTTTGGGGATTTATCATTTGATAACTACTCTTCACAATACACTCACTCTACACATAGAGATGATGAAGATAGTGAAAATTTTGAACCTCATAGGAACTCTATGTGGTACTAAGTCACTCATGTATCTTACCATGTAATGTATAAAGTGTAAAATATTGCACTAATTCATTATATATAAATGATTTTGGTGTGTTTAAACTTCTTTCATTAATTACTATATATTTTCTACACTCACAATGTTTGCCAGCTCGCTATATAATCAACTTGATAATGTTAAATCCATCATGCAATGCATTTCCTTCCAATTTTTTGTGATAAACTAATAGATAATTGACTAAATAAACATCCTGCAAAGTTTCAATAAAAATTTCCAAGTTTTTCTTACAATTTCCGTGGTTTCCATGGAAATTTTATCGATATCGATATTATCCCGATATTTCCATCGATATTTCCGTGTTTTCGGACTACCGATATTTCCGATATTACCGATATTTAATACCTTGGTCCCCACCTACATTAGCAACAAAATGATTCAAAATTAAAATACAATTAAAGAAAGATCCACCCACCATCTATCCCATTATTGGTGATCACATAGAAGGGCCCTTATTTTTTTCTATTTTTGGAAGAAGAAGGGGCCCTTATTGTGGTATGGACTTGCATGCAAATCGGATTATGTGGTCAGAAGGTTACATACAATTGCCATATATGCAATGGCACGTGTACATAGTTGTTGTAGCCAACTTGTATTAATATAATATATTTAGCCACAAATCGCGATTTTAATTGATTAACAAATAAAGAATCGAAGATATTTTTAAGAAGACATTTTCTTTGCTTAGTGGGTGTAGGGGAGTATTTCATATATTCACGTCATGTACCAATCAAACATAAAGCCTTTCTTGTTTCGTCCTCTTTACTTTTCTCACCAGGCAATCCAATCCCAAGCCCCCCATTTGATCAGCAGACGTTAAAAATGTACGGGAGTGCACCCAAATTTAGCAAAGCTTTTTGCATGGCCAGCCTTAAGTTTTTAGATCAAATTTGTAAATTTTGTGATGTATCACCAATATAAAATAAGTACGTTAATCAATACTTACGTAATAATCTAATTATCAACAAACATGTTAATGACTTACAAAATTTGATCTAAATGGATGGTCTGTCTAGAATTACCCATTTATTTTTGCTTTTTAAATTTTATTTTAGGGTAGTGCGATTCACACACTCATTTTTACCTCCCGAAAACCCTTATTAATTTTTTTATATTTTTCTTTTCTACCCTTTTTTTCTTTTTTGTTTTGTTTTGATCTTTTTCTTGAAACCAAAAAGCAACACTATTTACAATTGAGGATAAAATTGAAGAACAAAGAAGAAGAGGAAAGGAAAGAGAATCTGTTTCTATTGATTGAGTGTATTACAA
The DNA here is from genome assembly GCA_036320875.1 of Cotoneaster glaucophyllus. NCBI lineage: Eukaryota > Viridiplantae > Streptophyta > Magnoliopsida > Rosales > Rosaceae > Cotoneaster > Cotoneaster glaucophyllus. Next base: position 9,381,806 of record CM070058.1, on the reverse strand, counting down.
GCTTGTCCTTGCAGTAAAGGCAACAATTCTTTATATAGCCAAACCATTACATGTCACAATTACTACAATGCCCTCCTAATAGCCACAGCTAACCACAACTGTTTTAACAAACTATTCCACTAAAACAATGCCAAGTGTCATTACATTTATATCGGTTATTACTCCCCCCTCAAACTGAGCTTGGAGCAACCAAGTGAAGTTTGAATCAACCATGATCCTGAAGCTGTTCTGAAATCTCAAGGCCAAGTGTTCTGCAATGTCTCAAGAAAATAGGAGTATGAAGTCCTTTTGTAAACACATCTGCCACTTGATCATCAGTAGGTATATATTGAACAACAAGATCTCCACGTTGCACTTTCTCTCGGACAAAATAGAAGTCAGTGTGAAGATGTTTGATCTTAGAGTGGAAAACTGGATTGAAGCTTAATGCTAATGCACTCAAATTGTCACAGTGTAATACTGGTGAAGTTGGAAGTACCTGATCCATGTCTTTAAACAGAGATCGAATCCAAAACAAATATGCAGCAGAGTGTGCTAAGGCTTTATACTCAGCCTCTGTGGAACTACGTGAAATTGTAGACTGTTTTTTAGATTGCCATGATATAGGATTACATCTTAAGTAGATCACAAATCCAGTAATCGACCTTCGAGTATTAACATCTATTGCCCAATCCGAATCAGAATAGGTTGTAAGATTGAACTCTGAACTCTTTCTATAATGTAGTCCACAATCAAGTGTGCCTTTCAGGTATCTTAAGATGCGTTTGACAAGATGCATATGAAGATCAGTTGGAAACGTCATGAATTGGCATACCATGTTAACAGCATGTGCAATATCAGGCCTGGTGAAGGTCAGATATTGAAGAGCCCTCACCAAGCTTCTGTAGTGGCTAGGATCCGAGAGTGGAGTGCCCTCTTTCTCAAACAATTGTGTATGAGGTTTAGATGGTGTAGATGTGGGCTTACAAGTCTCCATTCCTGCTTTCTTCAATAACTCTTTGGCATATTTAGATTGGTTGATAAGCAGGGAGCCATCCTCTTTGTATTGAATGTGTAGGCCAAGAAAGAAAGTCAATCTGCCCATATCTTTGAGATTAAACACTACTGCAAGATCTTGTATAACTTCTTGAATTTTTGCAGAACTAGACCCTGTGAGTATTATATCATCAACATACAGTAAAAGAAGAATAATATCACCTTCATCAACTTTCACAAACATGCTAGTATTAGACATTCATGTTTTGAACCCCAGAGATGGAAGATAACTAGTGAATTTCGAATTCCATGCCCTCGAAGCTTGTTTTAGTCCATAGAGACTCTTGACAAGCTTACCTACATAATCTGGGCAGGAAGATTTCACAAATCCTTGAGGTTGCATCATATAAATTTCTTCCTCAAGATCGCCATGTAGAAATGCGTTTTTAACATCCAACTGTCGCAGATTCCACCCATATTGAACATCAAGAGTTAGAATAATTCTTACTGAAGTGTGTCTTACAACCGGACTGAACGTTTCAGAATAATCCAGTCCTTGTTCTTGTGTATATCCTTGTGCAACCAACCTCGCTTTATATCTTGAAATTCAGCCATCATGGTTCTTCTTCACCTTGTATACCCATTTTCTTCCAATTATAGTTCTATGAGACGAATGTGGAACCAAAACCCATGTCCCCTGAGTTTGTAATGAATCATATTCATTTTGCATAGCTAGCTGCCACTTAGGTTTGGTTGATGCAGCTCGAAATGTTTTGGGTTCTTCAACTTCTTGTATATTAGCTATAAATGAGAATCCACCAGAAAGTGTTTCACAGCTAGCCTCACTAGAAAAATGGCTCATAAGTTGTAATGAACTCAACTCAGGTAATGTAGTAAGATAAGCTGCATAATTTTATTGAAATTGCTCATGTTTGTAATCTAGTTTGAATACCCTGTGGTCTATTATGTTGCACTGGAATAACAGGAGAATCAGATCCATAAGATGACTCGGAGAATGGAAGAATTACCTGGAGTTGTGCTGGATTGAGGACAGAAAGCAAATGAGGTGTATCACTAGAAGGGGAAAGAGTAAGATCAGTTGCTGAAGTTGATGAAGAATTAAAACTTTGAAACTCTGGTCTATGCTGATCTGCAGAATGAATAAATGAAGTATCATTCAGTGATACACTACCTCCCTTGTCTTCTTGTCTTGCACAAAAAAGTTAGATTCATCACATATAAACCAACTGTGATTATCAGCACACAGTTGTTTAACTGAAAGAAGACTTCTCGCAATATGTGGAACATGAAGAACTTTGTTAAGACTAAGAGTATGATGATCAGTTTGAATTATAGTTGAACCAGTATGTTGAATTGGTAGACTGGAACCATTACCAATGATTATTTTCTCAGACCCTTGGAAAGAAGCAACTTGTGTCAAAGCAGATATATCAGCAGTCATATGATGAGAGGCACCAGAATCCACAATCCATGAGTCTTAAGGAACAAACTGAGATGCATGTGCTTGCAGTGTATTCATAGCTGATAAGGTTGGTGAAGGCGGATGTCCTTGAAAAGAATAATTCCCCCTATGAAAACAATCAAGTGCAGAGTGTCCCCTTTTGCCACAAATCTGGCATTCAACTACAAAGCCAGTATTAGAAGTATTTGTATTCCCGTGGAAGCAGTTAGCAGCTGTGTGACCCTTTTTATTGCAGATTTGGCATTCAATTATAACAGATGTTCTTGTTTCAGTATTGCCTGTCCAATAACCATTTCCATTACTAGCTTGTCTTGAACCACCTGAATAGTAAGAATTGCCATTATTGGATCCCCTTCCTCTAAAGCTATTATTGTTTCTAAATGTGCTTCCATGACCTCTGTATTGACCCCCATTATAAGATCTATATCCATTAGCAGAAGATTGAGATCTAAACCCTTGCTGATTTCCAAAACTTAAATGACCTACAAGAACATAGCCAAAAGATTGAGTATTTTGACCTGGAACATGAGGTAACAGTGGATCCGAATGGAATGCCTGAGAATTATAAGGGCCAATATATGGATGAGGAGATGAACCATATGGTTGTTTTACAAGAATTCCCCCTGTGGTAGCAGGAATATGGTTATGTCCTTGAGGATTAGAAGAAGATGCACCAGATGATGACCCTTGACTGTACATAATAGAACCAGAACTCATACCAGTAGTAGTACTAGAACCAACACCTTGAACATAAAGAGTAGACAAGCTTTGAGACAACAAATTCATTTCTCCTTCAATTTCTCTTTCAGCACCCAGTAATTGAGCACAAAATTCTCGTAGAGTAATAGATGATTCTCTTGCCAAAATTACAGTTCTAATGACAGCATACTCCTTTGGTAAACCAGCCAAACCAGCAATCATGATATTATTCTCAGAAATTACTTCCCCTGCATCATTTAATTGATCTCTGATATTTTTCAATCGCAGCAAATACTTATCAATACTATCTGTACCCTTCTGAACGGTATGCAACTCAATCTTTAAGTGATTCACTCGAGACTTAGAGACAGAGGCATATCTTTCAATGAGATTGGTCCAAGGCTCAAGAGCTGTTCTACACCCTACAACATACTTCATTGCTTCATTTGTTAGGGTAGCTAACAACAAACTAATGAGAGCCATATCAGTAGATTCCCATTCAAGATGCTCTGAAGTTATTTCCTTTGTAATACCAGATTCAGTAGTAACAACAAATTTAGGTGGACAAATAGTTGAACCATCAAAATGACCAAATAGTTTGTATCCCTTAAGGACAGATTGAAACTGAAACGCCCACTTAGCAAAATTATCATCTCGTAGCTTAATAGTAAGCATACCCAACAAGTTCTCGATTCTGAATGATGAAGACGTCATCCAAGAAACAACTAAAACACCAAATCTTGAATTCACACAGACAATCTTGAGAGAATAATAGTCCAAGATTCAACAAAAACAACTAGAAATATCACTACGACTACCTGAAAGAATGACACTTTCTATACCAATCAACAATCTTTAATCTTCAACAGAAACTCCCAGAAAGAATGACAGTTTTTGTACAAATCAACATAATGTAATTACCAACAAATTCACTAATCCTTAGAGAATGATACTCCAAGACAACAGAAAACCCAGAAAGAATAACACTTTCTTGAACTCAGTTTCTAAGAAAAAATTCCCAAATCTTCAACTCATACGAACCATCTTCAACATATCAAATCAACACCAACAATCACAGCTTCAAAATTGCAGAAAAACATATAGAAACACCTAGTCACAGATTCGAAGTCACCTGATTGGCCAGACCCATCAATCGCAATTCAAGATTCTCAGAACTTTCAACTCTCCCGATCAGTAATTGAAGAAAAGAAACACCGTCGAAGTCAGAGGCAAGACAGCGGAAAACGTCCGTTCAGCTACCACAAGCCCATTCAGGATCGGAGTCGGCGACAAGCCAGCACCGGCGATGATACCATATTAACAGTTGAGGATAAGATTGAAGAACAAAAAAGAAGAGGAAAGGAAAGAGAATCTGTTTCTATTGATTGAGTGTATTACAAGCTTGTCCTTACAGTAAAGGCAACAATTCTTTATATAGCCAAACCATTACATGTCACAATTACTACAATGCCCTCCTAATAGCCACAGCTAACCACAACTGTTTTAACAAACTATTCCACTAAAACAATGCCAAGTGTCATTACATTTATATCGGTTATTAAACACTAGTAGAAAAAAGCCCATCTACCACGGTTGATGCCCGTGGTAAATTGCAATCCACCACGGACACTGTGCCCGTTAATATTCTGGATGTGATAAAAAGTCTCAGTTTCTACCATGGACTATACCCGTTGTCAAATGCAATATAACCACAGATTATACCCGTGGTAAATTGGAATCTAACACCACGTGCTATGACCGTTGTTGATTACTAATTGACCACAGCTAATGCCCGTTATAAATTATTTTCCAAAATTAAAAAAAAAACTATTTAACAAATATATATATATATATATATATATATCTGTATTTATATATTTTAGTACAAAATAACCAACAAAATTCCATATTTACTACAATATAATAACTACATAAAAAATTGAATAACATTTAGGGTTTATATCACAAATGGTCCCTGAAATTGACCCCATCAATCATGATGGTCCCTGAAATTGAAAATCGATCAATGTAGTCCCTGAATTTTAACTTGCGAATCAATGTGGTCCTTCTGTTAGTGTTCCGTCCAAATTAACACTAAAAAAAGGTTAGAGAACCAATTTTTCATGGTAAAATGGCAAGGTTGCTGGAAATGTAAATGACAGAGGAAAGTGAATGACTAATATTGTAGATTGCTTGTAAATTGAATGACTGGAAATGAGTTACACATAAAAACTACAAATGATATCGATACTACCAGTGAGCAGTAGAGCTAATAAACAAGGAAAGCAAAAGATGTTTGGCTAAAGCTAAATGTCTACAAAGAAGCTGATGAGCTGATTTGAGTAGAGTTTGATTTAATTGGTTGTTTGAGTGTCCATAATCCTTGTGCTTTTGCTTCTTTATATAAAGATCTGAAAGTGCCCTTGCTGAGAACCTTAAATCTGTCTGAATGCACTCCCCTGCCAGCTTGCATTGTGAAATAATATTAAAATAGGCAAGTTGCATCTCCACCACATACTTCCATCACATGTCTATTTCCCACTTGCAATAAAATAATTAAAAGAAGCAAGCTAGCTTCTTTCACCACATATTCTTGCCTGAAAGCCTACATGATGTCTTTCCATCCTCTTCAAAGCTTATATTCTTTTGATTAAATAAATCCCTTGGCACACCTCCACCATCCAAACCAAAAGGAAAAACATTATTTTAACACCAAACTATCCCACTTAACAGACAAATATTTTCCCAAGCTAGCCTTCTTGCACATTAATCCTCCAAATGCCATATTTTCCCCAAATTGCCCAAATAAGTAAAATGGGTATATTTTAGGTGCAAACAGAAGCCCCCCAAGTTTTACAAATTTGAGCAAAGTTTGTGAAACTTACAACTCTCATAGGCTCTCCCAAAAGATTGAGCATATAACAGTCATAAGAGACATTGAGCATGAAGATCACCTAGAAAAAGCCCTGCCACCAAGTCACGTTTCCCCTTGACAAATGGGAATATTTGAAAGTCTGCCATGACAATAAAGGCACAATGAGTGGAATCCCTTCCACATTTCAATCATAAAGGGCAACTCCTGTTCTCTATGACTTTCCAAAAGCCTTGGTGGCTTCACTGCCGCTAGAAATGATGTTGAAGGAAGAGGCACGTCTACCTCTTCTGTTCTTCCATCGTTGATACACTTGGCAAAATGAGCAAGGCAATTGGTAGTGCAACCAGCATTGGAAAGAATGTTATTTGACTTGTGTTCCTTCTCGTTGATACCAAAAAACATGGAAGCATCCTCATTGGTTACAGAGATAATAAACTGGAAAAATGCCCGAAGTCAGGCAAATTGGAAAAGAAGGTTAAGAGATAAACAAACTTGGACATCTATTCTTTTTTTGACGTTTTCTTTTTTGCCTCTTCTCATATATTATATAATATAATACAATATATATATATATATATATATATATATATATATGTATATAAACCCCTTTGGGCAAAGTGAAGGAAAGACAAAGGAAGAAAAAGGATTTGGATCCTTGCCGGATCCCCTCCATGGGGATCCTAGGGATCAATACATGTGAACCGTTGATCAAAAATCGTGCGGTCCAAATTAAATGCTTTTTATATTTTTAAAAGTAAAGTAACCTCATTTTGCATAAAAAATATAAAAAAAAAAAAAGAAAAAACTGTGGCCGCACGATTTTTTATCAATGGTCCAGATGCGTTGATCCCTATGATCCTCATGGAGGGGATCCGGCGAGGATCCAAATCCGACGAAAAAAAGGAAAAGAAAGGGAAATGAGAGAAAGAAAAAGAAATACAGTTACAGCCATTTCGGGCTACATGGAAGAAAAGGAGTAGGCATAGATTTTCTTTGTTTTCTCTTTTTATATAATATAATATAAGAATATAATATATATATATATGTATGTATGTATATAATATACATACATAAAGCCCTTCCGGGCAGAACATAAAGCCCTAGGAGCATAATGTGCATCTTGGGAAGTTACGGATCGGAGATTTGAGTTACAGATCTTCCGGATCAAGTATGTGGGGTTGTGGACCCTACCGTCGATCGTTGATTGATGGTTGACTTTTGATTAAGGGTCTTAAATGATTCTAGAATATCCTTGAGGATATGTTTTACGTGAATTACGAATTCTATGGTTAAGAGTTCTAAGTTGTAGTTTGATATTTGTTTTAGGCGCCGAACATTTTGGAACGCCTCGATGTTTACGTTAAGGAGCCGTAGCGCGGACTCTAGGTGAGTGGGCTTTTGCTTTCCGTATATACCTATATACTATGTGTTTTTTCCCAGAAAGTGCATTTTAAATGCTTTGTAAATGAAATGCCATGCCAATACCTACATACATCAGATTATGCATCATGAAATGGTTATGCATCATGAATTGTATGCGCATGATTGTTGGTGCTGTGGACGCTCAGGTAAGATTCTGTGTGGTTAAATAAGAGTTGAGTTATGAAGAGTATGATGAGATGCATCGAAAGCTCATAAACCTGCACCCCAGTGTTAGTGCTCCCGCCCAGAGTTAGGGGTCAGTCTTTCACGTGATGTTCACCTCCCGCACCACACGCTCATCTTGGATCCAAGTTAGGTGCACAGTCCTGTCGTATAAACCACTTTCAGTGGGTTTGACTCGTAGGTGACCCGCGATTCATTCGCACAGTCTTCACGTGAATGTAGCACTAGAGCGTATTATATTACACCCAACTTGTCGTATAGACCACCTTGAGTGGGTTCGACTTGTGTGTAGGATATACATTATGATGAGATATGTTGAGATTGATTATGAGCTATAGTTCCAGCCATGCTGATCACACGGTGGACATGTTATTACCTATGATGAGTTTATTTCACCTGATTTACTTACCTGATGAATTAGTGGCATGGCATGGCATACTCTTGATTTGTTGGCATATTCATGTTTCGATTCATATTATGAGAATGATGAAGATTTTCATATGAGATAAGTATATGTTTATACTATTTTATGGAAAAGTATACAGGTTTTACGGCGAGGGGTTCTAAATGTGATTTTTGAAATGATTTTCGAAAAGATTTTGTTTTTGCCCACTCACGCTTTTGTTTTGCGCCCCTCCAGGTTCTAGGTAGCGTTGTTGGTGGTATCCGAGGCAGCAACAACTATTCTGACAGAAATTCACCCATGTAGGACCCTTGGGATGTTTTTATTTTAAGTACTCCGACTGCACCTAGACAATTATGCTCTGATTGTGTTTTAACACTTCTTGATTTCGGTTTTTATTTATTCGTATTTCTTATTATATTATTGCTTCCGCACTGTGCACATGGCTACATCACCCTCACGTGACGGCCAGCATGCCTCGATCTCGGTCGGGGTATGTCAAATAACATCATTAATTATTTGAATAATAAAATATTTTGAATTTTAAATATATTCTTTTAGTGTTAAAAATGTTACAATTAGTATATTTATATTTATGGCTAAATTTTTTATCATATATTTTTATTTTTAGTTTGTACCGATTTTTAATTTGCAAATATTTTTTAATTTGTACCTGTGGAGCCAAAAATAATCACAAGGCGACACGTGGACTTTCGGATTAAGAAGACAAGAATGCCCTTGAGGGGTATCAGAAATCCTATGCGCGAGCAGCCGGTAATTATCGTCGGTCAAGTCAAAAGCGCCCATAAGAGGTAAACAAATCCGAATTATTTCATCCATCCACATTTAAGGCAATTATCTCATAAATCCACCAATTATCCCACATAAATAGAGATAATTGGCAAATTAATGGGATTATTCCTCATTAATTGGCCAATTAACTTAGCCTTTAAATCCGAAATTCACCCTAAATGGTCGGTCCTCCCTTCTCCAAAGGGGGCCGGCCACTTCACCCTTTTTTTCCCATATTTCCTTCCTCTTTTCTCCTTTTTAAGCCTATTATTCAATTACTCCTTATGACCTTTTTTCATAAATACAAATCCATTCCCAATTTGGTTTAATGAGCCAATAAATAGGCTAATTAAACCTAGATCTCCCACAAAAACCCTAGATAGGCCGGCCACCCCTCCTCTCCTATAAATACTACCCCATTTTCTCACAAAACCTAATTCCAATCCTTTGACAAAAACACTCTAAACACTTTTTCTCTCTAATTTTAACTTTGGCATCGGAGGTTCTTCGGCCAAAGCCCCCCCCCCATTCACCGTGGGCGCGTGAGGCTTTTGGCCTTAACCTAAGGTGTTGATTGTTTTGTAGGTGCAAAATCGTCCAAGACCGTAGAGGAGAAAATTTGCATCCACAAATTGGTGCTTTCATTGAGAGGAGAAGTTTACGCTCATAAAAGACTCTCGCACACAAAGGAAATTCGATGAGCAACAATTCAAACATTCAAGGCGTGGGACCGCGGCGATCTACGAGATTGAATATGGCTTTAGGGGAGATGGCGCCACTACCACGAGGCTCCACCATAGGAACCACCGCGGTGACCACCCGCGGCGAGGTCCATGGTACCACTGCCACAATCCGAGCCTCGCGCTCGCGCACACCTCTTGTTAAGCAGCCTGCTCCTGCCCATGCAGCCCAGCCTGCCCATACAGCCCAGCCTGCTCCTGTAGCTCAGCCTGCCCCTGCAGCCCGGCCTACCCAGTGGTGTCCCAAGCAGCCCGAGTCGTGCCCGAAACCAACCACCCATCCACCGCTCGAGAAGGAGTTTTCCTATCTAGTTCATCCAATCTGAGTGGCCAGCAATACTTGTCCCGACAAGTCATGGAGTTGACGAGCGCCCTAGCACAACAGACAACCTTGGTGAATAGACTCTTGCAGCGCACCGAGATCTAACGCGCCCCGGACGAGGCATCCCGAAGTAAGACGAGGGCAGACGAGGAACCTTTCCGTCGACGTCCTGGCAAACAGCCGATTAATCAAACTGAGCAGTCGGACGGTGTGCAGTCTCGACTGGGCCCCCGAGATGACGTGGACTCCCGTCTTAGAGCGAGGAGGAGCGTGCACTCTCGGTTAGGCCCGCGAGCAAGTATACAATCGAGGTTAAGGCCACATGTCGAAGAACCGCGTGAGCAGCCTTCCAGGCAGAGCGTTTATTCACGCCTAGGCCCGCAAGGAGCATATTCCACATCACCTCGGAGGATGCTGCACGACGCACGAAGGCGAGCAGCCACTCGATCTGCTTCAAGTTCCACAGGCAGCCCACGGAGAGATCCCTCACCAGCTAGGAAACCGAGGCAGCGACAAGTGGAGCGCCCGGTGGAGCAGCCCAGGCCGATGGGCCAAGACTTGGGACAGCTCAGGACTCCGCTGCCCCACCGGAGACAAATCCAAGAAGAAGTGGAGAAGCTTTTTAACGAACGGCTGCGCGAGTTCCGATGTGGCGACACGGCCGATGAAGCATTGCGGCGGGAGATGACCAAGATAAGCTGAACCCCCTTCACGGATGAGATCGAGCAGACGGAACCCCCGTGCAAGTTTAGCATGCCGCACTTTACCTCATTCAAAGGAGATGGAGATCCAGAAAGGCCCTTGAAGCATTACCGAAGTGCAATGGTCCTCCACCGGAGTAATGACGCCTTTATGTGCAAAATATTCGCCACCACCTTGCAAGGCGAAGCGCAAGATTGGTTCCACACCCTGCCGCCACGATCCGTCTCAAGCTTTGACGATCTTTCCTTGGTCTTCACCAAAGAATACTCGTTTTACCGCTCGATCAAGAAAAAATCTGATCACCTATTCAACGTAAAGAAGAACCCGAGGGAATCACTTCGCGACTACGTGAAGAGGTTTAAGGCGGAGAAGGCAAAGATCTTGGGGTGTGACGACTCGATAGCCAGTGCAGCCTTTCAGAAATGCCTCCCTGCAGATCACCCCCTATTTGGAGAGATGATCATGAAAGAAGACTTGACTCTAACAGACTCCTTCGCCCTAGCAGAGAAGCATGCACTCTGGGACGAGGCCCGACGAACGGAAAAGGCGCCCGGGCAGCCGCAAAAGGAATTGGTGATAGCTCAAAGAAAAGAAGATGGAAAGCAGCCCAGCAAGAGCGGGCAGGAGGCCAAGTGGAGGGACAGACCCATAACCAGAGACGGCTCGAATACCAGGAATTACTCGAATTTTTCAATTCCGATCTATCAAATCCTCCGCGATGTAAAAGATGAGTCGTGGTTCAAGCCGCCGAAGCAGCCAAGAGGAGATACTTCCAATCTGGACCACACCAAATATTGCGCGTTCCATCGAGGGCCAGGTCACACAACAGAAAACTGCTACACCTGAAAGAATTATCTAGAGAAGCTTGTGAAGGAAGGCAAAGTCGACAGGTATTTGGACAAGCCAGCAGCGCAGCCCAGACGGAATGCTGAGAGGGAGCAGGAGCCACCTGCCAAGATAATTCGGATTAATGGTATCTTTGCCGAATCCGAACACCTGGGGGCCACCAACAACTCGAAAAGGAGGAAGATCCAGCAGGCCTTATTGATCTCACAAGTCCAGACGGCCGGCGCATCACCAGGGCCCATCATCGGCTTCACTGAGCAGGACGCAGAAGGCGTTAACTTACCGCATGACGACGCGCTAGTGGTATCAGTCCAAATAGCCCATGCCATAATCGACCGAATGATGGTGGACAACGGAAGTGCGGTCAATCTACTTCAATTCTCGGTCATCCAGAAGATGGGCCTAGAGAGCACGATAACACGGCGAGCAGAGGTACTCACTGGATTCAATGGGCACACCTCAACAGCAATCGGCCAAATCACACTTGACGTGAAGACATCGCCGGTGGTCTCGAAGCAAACATTCACGACGTGAGCTACCCGTCTCCTTACAACGGAATCCTTGGGAGGCCTTGGTTGGTCAAGCTAGATGCTGTCACTTCAGTCAAGTACCAAAAAATCCGCTTCCGCATCCCGGGTGGAGGAGTTGGAGAAATTAAGTCCGACCAGGCCGCATCCCGGCAATGCACTGTGCAAATGCTGAAAGAATCAAGGAGGAAGACCTTCACTCCCATGGAGGTCACCGAGGTCCAAAAAGATGACGAAGCTGCCAAATAGCAATTACAGCAGGAGGATCGAGAAGACGGTGCTCAAGCAGACGGGATAGGCTGGAAACCCGAAGAAGACGCTGAAGAAATCATTCTCGATCCGCAGCAGCCGGAAAAGACCGCTAGGATTGGCTCACGCCTAAGCCCAACCGAGAAAGAAGAACTCACTGCCTTTCTCAGGAAGAACCGAGACATCTTTGCATGGTCGCCCTTAGACATGCCCGGCATTGACCCAAATGTGGCTTGCCACAAGTTACATGTTGACCCCGCTGCTAAACCAGTGATCCAGAAGAGAAGGCACTTTGCGCCCGAGCGAGTAGCAATCATCGAGGCCGAGATAGACAAGCTGCTGGAGGCCGGATTCATAGAAGAGGTGGCACACTCCTCATGGCTCGCCAACGTCGTGCTAGTCATGAAGAAGGAGAAAGGCAAATGGAGGGTTTGCATAGATTACATCGACCTCAACAAAGCATGCCCGAAGGATCCTTACCCGGTCCCCCGAATCGACCTGTTGGTGGACTCGACTTCTGGAAACCAGCTGCTCAGCTTCCTGGACGCATACTCTGGCTACAACCAAATAGCCATGCACGAACCTGACAAGGAGAAAACCGCATTTGTAATCGAGCGAGGTACATACTGCTACAAAGTCATGCCTTTCGGCCTCAAAAACGCAGGAGCAACCTACCAAAGGTTAGTGAATATGATGTTCAAAAAGCAGATCGGGATTACCATGGAAGTCTATGTCGACGACATCATGGTGAAAGGCAAGCAGCGGTCAGACCACATCCGCAACTTGGCGGAAACATTTGACATCCTTAGGGCATACAAGATGAAGCTCAATCCTGCCAAATGTACATTTGGAGTATCTTCAGGCCGATTCCTAGGGTACTTGGTCACCCAACGAGGGATCGAGACGCATCCCAAGCAAATCCGAGCAATTCTGGAAATGAAGTCTCCCGCAACCTTGAAGGAGATCCAAAGCTTAACCGAACGAGCAGCCGCTCTCAACCGTTTCCTATCGCGATCCACCGATAGATGCAAGCCTTTCTTCAAAGCCATCAAAAGGGCGCAGCGTGACAAATGGGATGAAGAATGCAAAAAAGCCTTCCAAGACCTAAAGAAGTATCTCACATTGCCTCCATTACTGTCCAAGCCGGAAGCTGCGGAGGACTTGTACATCTACTTGGCAGTCTCCGAAGTAGCGGTGAGCTCTGCCCTCATACGAGAAGAGCTGAAGGCCCAACTACCGGTGTTCTACACTTCAAAAGCTCTCCTCGATGCGAAAACAAGATATCCGAAGATCGAAAAATTAATTTTGGCTCTAGTTGTGGCAGCTCGGAAACTCAGACCGTACTTTCAAGCTCATACAGTCATCGTCATGACTCAGTACCCCCTACGATCCATCCTGCATGGTTTGGATGCTTCTCAACGAGTGATGAAGTGGGCACTCGAACTAGGCCAATATGGTTTAGTCTTCCGACCCCATACGGCGATAAAGGCCCAAGCCTTGGCAGATTTCATAGCAGAGTTCGCGCCTGGCCCAAGCAACGCAGCAGACGAGCCCGACGATGTCCCAAAAGCAGCCGAGACCCTAGCTCCGCCCGCTTCCCTCAGTGGCGACATATGGCATCTGCACGTCGATGGCGCATCCAATCATAAAGGCTCTGGAGCAGGTGTGGTCCTCGTTACCCCAGATGGCTCATTGCTCGAGCAGGCGATCACTTTAGGCTTCAAAGCATCCAACAACGAAGCAGAGTACGAGGCCCTACTGGCAGGCCTTCGAATGGCGAAAGACTTGGCAGTGAAGAAGTTGGCGATCTATTCCGATTCTCAGCTAATTACTAGCCAAACCACGGGGGAATATATGGCAAAGCACCCAAGGATGGCGCAATACCTGGAGAAGGTACGCGAGCAGTTGGGGGCATTTCAGACCTACACGCTCACTCAGGTTCCGCGGACAGAAAATGCTCATGCAGACGCACTAGCCGGCCTGGGCTCTGCCCTCGATCACCAGCTCAAGCGTTCAATTCCGGTGGAGTACCTAGATAAGCCGAGCATAGAGCCCGAGCCAGTAGCCGAGGTGACGCAGGTTAGTGCAACTCCATATTGGCAAAGTCCTATCATAGATTACCTGGTCAACGGCACGCTCCCTACGAAAAGATTGGAGTCAAGGAAACTTCAAACCCGAGCAGCGCGCTATTACATGTGGAAGGACATTGTAGTTCGAAGATCCTACACCGGACCGCACCTCCGATGTTTGGCGCCTCCCGATGATTTGAAGGTCCTAAGTTCAATCCATGAAGGCGTTTGTGGGAACCATTCTGGAGGACGATCTTTGGCGCAAAAAGCTCTCAACGCAGGCTACTACTGGCCCACCATGCATCAGGATGCCAGGAGTTAGTGCAAAAGTGCGACCGCTGCCAGCGTTACAAGCCTGTACCGGCCCTGCCTGCCAGCGAGCTACATTCACAAGCAAGTCCCTGGCCGTTCATGCAATGGACGATCGACCTGGTTGGGCCCATGCTGCCCGCTGCCGGGGGCCGAGGAATGATGATCGTGGCGATCGATTATTTCACCAAGTGGATAGAAGCGGAGCCCATGACGACAACAACTCAGACGGACATAGAACGCTTCATTTGGAGGAACATCATTTGCCGCTTTGGTATCCCTCAGTCCATCGTCACCAAAAACGGCCCACAGTTTGTAGGCAAAGACTTGGCGGGATTCTTCCAAAAGTACGGTATAAAGCAACATATGTCTACACCAAGGTATCCGCAAGGCAATGGGCAGGCCGAAGCTTCCAACAAGACGATCCTCAACTGCCTCAAAAAATCCCTTGCCGAGAAGAAAGGAAAGTGGCCAGACGCGCTCCCCGGATGTCTGTAGGCGTACCGTACCACCAAAAGGCGGGCAACCGGAGAAACCCCTTTCTCCTTGGCGTTCGGTTCGGAAGCAATCATTCATCCCAACATCATCATGCCAAGCATCACCACCCTACTGCCAGACGTCGAGCAGAACGGCAAAGAGATGGCCACGAACCTAGACCTGGCGGAGGAGAGGCGCGAGCAGACCATAGCTCGCATCGCGTCTTACCAACAGCAGCTCCTCTCGAGTTACAACAAAAGGTCCAAAATACGACAATTCCAACCCGGAGACCTAGTTTTGAGGAAGGCCTTCATCACTGCTCGAAGGGAGGGATCGAAGAAGATGAACCCCATTTGGGAAGGACCTTACAAGATCAGCAGAGTAGGCGGCAATGGAAGCTACACCCTCGCCACCATGAATGACAAGGAGATCAAAAAGCAGTGGAACGCCTACAACTTGAGGAAGTACCACGTGTGATCTCCACCAACGCCCAAAAGCTCAAACAGCTCAGATGGGCACAACCCTCGCAAGCCGAGGACTACCAGTTGTTCCGCAATCTTTACAATTAAGTTATTTGTTCACTTGTTTTTCAATAAGGAACGCTTTTACAACTCGATTACATTGCGGCAACTGACAACTCCTGCGCTTCAAAAGAAGCTTGCGCCCTTTTTAGGGACTCACTGCAGGAATAGCGCCCCCCGAGGGACCAATCTGCTCTCCAACGCGGGAGGATAAACTCTTCACTCCGAACATCCAGACGTGGATGAGCCTGGTTGCCCTAGTGTAACTAGCTGCACGATGGCTTGCACCGGAATTCCTAGAAGTAGCCACAATGGTCTTTTTCAAGGCTTAGCTAATTGAAGGATTTTGGGTCTCTTGGCCTAATCCGCGGGAAACCGGGCCCTAGAGACGGAGGGGGCACATTATCCCTGGAAACCCTAAAGCTGCTACCGAGCATACTAAGGTAGCCTACGGATCCCGGAAGACTGCCTACGGCTTGCCCTTCAAGCAGTGAAGCCATACTAGACTTATACAACCGCACATTCTTGTGAAAGGTTAAACAAGCTAGCAGGCATATGTGAAGTTTTATCCACTACCGACATGCTACGTAGTCGATAAGCTTCACCTGTACCAAATCCTAAAGTGTTGTGACACTAGCTGCGCAACCTACGGAGTTGGGGAAAACCAAGGTTAACAACCTAGTGATCACGCGGATGTGGCTGCTACAGTGAGCAAGGCATCCGGCTGCCGATCCTACGGTTAACAACTTTGCGACGACTTGTACCAAGTCCTAAAGTGTTGTGACACTTGCTGCGCAACCTACGGAAATGGGGAAATACCAAGGTCAACGGCCTAGGGATCGCACGGATGTGGCTGCTACAGTGAGTAAGGCATCCGGCTGCCGATCCTGCGGCTAACGACTTTGCAGCAACTTGCGCCAAGTCCTAAAGTGTTGTGGCACTTGCTGTGCAACCCATAGAATTGGAGAAAAACAAAGGTTAATAGCTTAGTGGTTACGCGGATTTGTCTGCTTCTGTAAGTAAGGCGTCCGGCTGCCAACCCTACGGCTAATAACTTTGCAAGGAAAAGTTCTACACCAACACCTACGACCATGTAGGCTACGCGGCCTGTCTGCTTATAAAAAAAGTGGCGCGCCCGCTACCAGCCTATAAGGTCCAAAGGTTAAGGGATGAACAAAAGAAGCAAAGATGGAGAAAAACGAAGGAGACAAGTTTATTAAATTTTCTAGCAAAATTGATAAACAACTGACAAAGGTTGGAGGAGTTCAAGCAAAGCAAAAGCGACAAGGAAAAATAAATCCTAAAGGCTACCTAGAAGACTACTCTTCAGCAGCTTGGCCATCTGACGACTGCTCCATTGTCACACCTTCGGCAGCCACGGCAGCTCCAGCCGTGGTACCATCCGGCGCTTCACTCCCGACTGCCCCGTCGGGGATACTTCCATCTCCAACTATTTCACCAATGGAGGACTCGAAAGTAAAGGCGAGCAGGTCTTCTGGAGAAATGGAGAAAGTCTCAAAGTCTTTTTTAGAAAACTCAAAATCAGACGGCCGCCCAAAGAGATGATCAACATAACCAAGTTTGTAGAAGTCGGATTGATTCTGAGTCAGGGAAGCCTCAAACCCGGCCTTCTCGTTCTTCAGCTGCCCCATCTCCTCAAGCAGACAAGCACGGACCCACTGCATTTCCTCCACCTCTTTTTTCAGACTTTCGTTGATCTTCAAGGCACCTTGAAGCTCCAGCACTTGAGGCTCAAGCCGGTCAACAATCTTCTTGAGGTGTATCACCTGGTTGTAAGCAGCGATCAGTTCTTCATCTTTGGCATAAACAGCGGAGCCGGATTCAGAGATGGAGCGTTCGAGATCCTGAATCTGAGGTATGTAACGTTCAATCTCCTTCTCTGCACTTTCATATTTTACTTGAGTCGCATCAAGCCTAGCCTTCAAGTTCGCGATCTTGTGGCGAGCGGTCTCAAGTTGCAGAGAAGTGGGGGCAGAGACGTTAGACCCTCTCAAAGCAGCAAGCTCAGACTCCAAATTTTTAACTTTCTCGGTCGAGGAATAAGCTTCAGCAGCCATAGACTTCACCACCTCCTGGGCAGCCTTGATATCCTATTGATCAAGAACCATGGACTCGGCCGCCAAGATTGCCGTCTTTTGCATCATGGTCAACAAAGCAACCCTCCGGTACTCAGGCGTATGCTTCACGAAGGAGCCTGGACCAATAATCCTTTTGACGCCGTCAACAAATTTAGCACACGTATCCATATCCTCAAGAAGGTCTGGCCTCAAAAGCGCACAAATCTCAGCAGCTTCCTTGGAATTGGACTTGGCGGACTTACCAAGACCGTTGGCACAAGCAGTCTCACCCCTTTCCGAAGGCAGCTTGGTCTCAGCAGCGGGAAAAGCTGGATTTGGCGTCACCTTAGCAGACGAGGAGGTCGTGCCACTCTTTCCGGACGCAAACTTTTCTGAAGGAAAATCAGACTTAACCCCAGGCGGACGTTTCAGCACAAACTTCGGCACTGACGAACCCTGACGTTGAGCAATCTTATCGACAATCGAGCTAGCAGCCTTCAGAACGGCAGGTGTCACTGGCACAGGTCCGGCAGTCTCTTTTGAAGTCAAGTCGATCACAAGCTTGGGAGCAGCTGGTGGACCCCCGGGAGCAGCGGAGGAAGTCTTTAGCCTCTTCACATCAAACCCCTCTTGAGCAGCGGATGAACCCTCGCGAGCGACCCGTGGCTTCTTTTGAGCAGGCGGTGAATGCCTCTTTCTTCCACTATCATTGGCAGCAGGCTCCATTCACGGTACTCGGAATGAATGCCCAAAGCGACATGCACTTTCTTCATGTCCGGAGAAACCTTAGGAGTTGAGCCAAACTCTGAATCTACAAGGATGGTAGAAAGCAGTCAGAAAATTGAAGACCAGTTTAACGCCAAAATCAAGCAGCCGATAAGGAAGTCAAAGCAGCCTGCTTACCAGATATAAAGATTGTTGACACCCGCAGCTCGGGGGAGTGATCGGACTCCCACTCGCCGCTTATCTCCAAGGTCTCTTTGGCCCAGTCATGGTCACCCTTGCTTGAATTATCAAAGAGCCTATGACGAGTCCGCAGCTGCCTAACTCCATCAACACGACCTATGTCGAAGAAATGCCAGAACTCGTTGGTGGTTAGTCCCAGATCAAAGAATTGGCTCAAGTTGTGGAACCCCACCATCACTCGAACCGCATTCGGAGAGCATTGAGCAGGCGCACATCTCATGGAGCAGAGCACTTCTTGAAAAAAACGCGGCATGGGAAAGGTGAACCCCAACACGAAGTAGTAAGGATGGAATTTGATGGCCCTCCGAACTTCATCACATGGCTCATGACTGCTACCATCCTTGACTCGCCTCACACGTACTCCAGATGGAATGGCATGCCAGTAGGTCTCAAGGAAGTCTCTAAAGGAGTCATCAGAATTAATCTTGAAGTGAGCAGCCTTGAAGTAACCAACCTTGCTCAAAGACCCGCCTTGATGATACAACGGCGGCACACTGTCATCATTCTTGGGGCCCGAAGAAGACATGATGGAGAAGACTCTACGAAGAAAGGTACAAGAAAGATTCGTCGTTAGAAGGTTGCAAAAAAAAAAAAAAAAAAAAAAAAAAAAAAAAATTAGGCCTCTGCCACAGGACCCAACAACCAGCCAGGCCCCACAGCCTGGTCCTTTTTCTCACTACACCAGCACCCCGCGCCCAAGCCAAGGAAGAAGCAAGGGGAAAATATATATATATATATATATATATATATATATATATATATATTTCCATGATTTCATGGATCACCGGTCACAAGTCCCGGGTCCTCACCCACAAAGATTTCAAGGAAGACAAGAAAATTAATTTTTTCTTACCTAGAAGCAGCGAGGAGCGATCCTTTACACGGGCAAGATGTGGAAGATTGCTAGAAGAGGGGGAACAAATATCCTCTAAGCTCTCTTTCTCTCTTGTAAGGTGTAGTAAATTCTTCTCTGAAGGTTGATTTAATAATCCACTTAAGGTGGACTTAAATAAGCTTTAGGGGAAATTTACTTCCCTTTTCTTGAAGGGATTTATCTTCCTATTACAAGAGGAAAATCAACAAAATAGGAAGCAGCTTGAAGTTTCCTAAAGTGGGAAAGTCTCTACACCCGTTGCCCTTTTCTGCGAGCAGCCCAACAGGTGTGGGGGCATTTGTGGAGCCAAAAATAATCACAAGGCGACACGTGGACTTTCGGATTAAGAAGACAAGAATGCCCTTGAGGGGTATCAGAAATCCTACGCGCGAGCAGTCGGTAATTATCGTCGGTCAAGTCAAAAGCGCCCATAAGAGGTAAACAAATCCGAATTATTTCATCCATCCACATTTAAGGCAATTATCTCATAAATCCACCAATTATCCCACATAAATAGAGATAATTGGCAAATTAATGGGATTATTCCTCATTAATTGGCCAATTAACTTAGCCTTTAAATCCGAAATTCACCCTAAATGGCCGATCCTCCCTTCTCCAAAGGGGGCCGGCCACTTCACCCTTTTTTTCCCATATTTCCTTCCTCTTTTCTCCTTTTTAAGCCTATTATTCAATTACTCCTTATGACATTTTTTCATAAATACAAATCCATTCCCTATTTGGTTTAATGAGCCAATAAATAGGCTAATTAACCTAGATCTCCCACAAAAACCCTAGATAGGCCGGCCACCCCTCCTCTCCTATAAATACTACCCCATTTTCTCACAAAACCTAATTCCAATCTTTTGGCAAAAACACTCTAAACACTTTTTCTCTCTAATTCTAACTTTGGCATCGGAGGTTCTTCAGCCAAAGCCCATTTGCATCCACAGTACCAATTTTCTTTTCATTTTTAATTTGTATCCATATATTAGTTTCTTTTTGTGCCCATATTTTTTTAAAGTTTTATTTGTGTTTGCACCCATGTGTATACCGTCACGTGACATTGTATATTTAATCAATGATAGAAAAATTACATATGGTATATTTATGTTTTATGCCTAAACTTTGTATCATATATTTATATTTTTAGTTTGTACCCAATTTTAATTTGCAACATTTTTTTTTTAATTTGTAGTATTTTCTTTTTTGTTTTATTTTGTACCCATGTATTAATTTCTTTTAGCGCCTATATTTTTAAAAATTCATTTGTACTCATAATTTTTAATCTTTTATCTGTACCCTAATTTATTTATAATGTACCTATTATTCTTTATTAATGTATCACTTTGTTATATGTGAAATGTACCAATTTTTTTAACACTATGGATACATTCTTTTACCATTTATTATTTCTTATTTTTACATAGTTTTTATCCAATTATTCAATCAAAATGTTTGAATTTTTTTATTGTTACCGTTTCAAATAATATTATAATGATGAATTTTAAATTTATAGGATTATAAATCTCATAAAATATCAAACAATTAATGTCGAAACTATAAAAATATAAATATTAATAGCAATATAGTGAGGTGTACAAAGTCAATGGATCTTGATCAAATTTTGAATACTATTAAGATTTTAATTAAAGAATGCTAAGAATTAGAGACCACATCAAAAGTATAATATATACGTAGCCCTTTCGGGCAACTCAAAACAGGAAGAGACAGGAAGAAGGAGAAAGAAAGGAAAAGAACGGAAAAGAAAAGAGGGAGAGGCCTACTTTCGGACAAAAGTGATCAGAAGAGATAAGAGAGAAAGAAAAGGGGAAGAAAGAAAGAGAGAGACTGAAAACTGGCAAATTAGTCATATATATTTTTTTATTTATCACTATTTTTTCAAATACTATAATATTATTTACACTATATTATAATATATAAATAGCCCATACGGGCCAACTGTTTTTCTTTATCTCTTTTTAATATAATATAATATATATTAGGTATAGCTATATATAGATAGCCCCTTCGGGCAATGTGAAAGACAAACACTGACAGGAGAAAGAGAAAGAGAAGAAAGAGAAAGAAAATGAAAACAAAAAGAGATACCTTTGTCGAGCTAGAAGGGTACAAAAGAGAGAAAATAAAGGTGAATGACAAGAGAGAGAGATAACAAAAAACGAAAATGGAGAGAGAGAGATAAAGAGTCCTTTCGGGCAGACTGAAACAACCAAAACGTCCATTCGGGCAAATTGAAAAAAAACAAACCAGATTTTTTTATATTTTTCTTTGTGGTTTCTTTTTATATACTATAATATAATATAAAAATATAATATATAATAATAATAAAGGCCACAATCGGGCAATGCAGAAAGTTATAATTATTATTATTTTTTTCTTTTCTACCCTTTTTTGTTTTTTGTTTTGTTTTGATCTTTTTTTTTTAAACCAAAAAGCAAGTAAACAAAAGAAAAGTCTTTTTTTAGATAAGAAGACAAAAAGAGAGAAAAGGAAAGAAGAAAGAAAGGATAAAGAAGAAAAAGCAAGCAGTAATGGTAATTAGGTTCGTTAGGAACAGAAGATGAATTTGCATCAGCAGTATCTAGGCAGTGTGACATGGACAATTAAGTTCAAGTAAGATTCTGTGTGGTTAAATAAGAGTTGAGTTATGAAGAGTATGATGAGATACATCGAAAGCTCATAAACCTGCACCCCGGTGTTAGTGCTCCCGCCCAGAGTTAGGGGCCAGTCTTTCACGTGATGTTCACCTCCCGCACCACACGCTCATCTTGGATCCAAGTTAGGTGCACAGTCCTGTCGTATAGACCACTTTCAGTGGGTTCGACTCGTAGGTGACCCGCGATTCATTCGCACAGTCTTCACGTGATTGTAGCACTAGAGCGTATTATATTACACCCAGTCTTGTCGTATAGACCACCTTGAGTGGGTTTGACTTGTGTGCAGGATATACATTATGATGAGATATGTTGAGATTGATTATGAGCTATAGTTACAGCCGTGCTGATCACACGGTGGACATGTTATTACCTATGATGAGTTTATTTCACCTGATTTACTTACCTGATGAATTAGTGGCATGGCATGGCATACTCTTGATTTGTTGGCATATTCATGTTTCGATTCGTATTATGAGAATGATGATGATTTTCAGATGAGATAAGTATATGTTTATACTATTTTCTGGGAAAGTATACAGGTTTTACGGCGAGGGGTTATAAATGTGTTTTTTGAAATGATTTTCGAAAAGACTTTGTTTTTGCCCACTCACGATTTTGTTTTGCGCCCCATTCAGGTTCTAGGTAGCGTTGTTGGTGGTATCCGAGGCAGCAGCAGCTATTCTGACAGAAATTCACCCGTGTAGGACCATTGGGATGTTTTTATTTTAAGTACTCCTTATGTTCGACTGCACCTAGACAATTATGCTCTGATTGTGTTTTAACACTTCTTGATTTCGGTTTTTATTTATTCGTATTTCTTATTATATTATTGCTTCCACATTGTGCACATGGCTACGTCACCCTCACGTGATGGCCAGCATGCCTCGATCTTGGTCGGGGTGTGTCAGTTTGGTATCAGAGCCTAGGTTTGCAGTCCTGCATATCTTGTGAATTTCCTAGTGTCTTCTGTCAGAATTACGCCGCCTCGTAGAGAGCCACGTCGTTCAGATGAGCCTAGTTTCCCTGATATAGCTCAGTTAGGGGAAGCTATTGCTAAGATGATTCAGTTGGTTATCCGTTCTCCCTAAAGGACTTCTCTTGAAACTGTTTATAAGTTGAAGCTGAATCATTCTATGGGAAATGATGGACCTAAGGGAGCACAGCGACGACTTAATCATGTTGAAAAGTCCTTTTGTGTGAGGCGAAGTCAAGGGAATCTTCTTCTGGAAAGGTGGGTCGAGACGACTACCTGGTTTCTGGGTACTGAATGTATATCCTGGTAGAGACAGGAGTCTTATACGATGACATCAGAGAAAACAGCTGATTGGGAGTTGTTTAAGAAAAGGTTTATCCCTCCGGCATATATTGATGGTAATAAGCAAGAGTTTACAAAATTGAGACAAGGAAAGATGACGGCAATTTAGTACTACAGAAAGTTTACGGACTTGTCTCATTACCATACGAATGTTGCTGCTAATCCGGTGGTGCTGTTACGTCGTTTTAAGCTGGGTACTAAGAAGAAGTGACGTTTTATGGTGACCACTACCCATTGTGCTTCTTACCAGGAGTTTTACGAGATTTTGTTGAGGATTAAGGACTCTAAGAATATGTCCAGCAAAAGTGATGAAGAAGGGGAAAAGAATGTGAATCAGAGGAAATATGACAAAGGTAAAGGTCAGTCATCTCAAGGATCTCACAAGACTCAGAGCTTCAAAAGAAGCGAAGCTAGTTCCAGTTCTTCTAGTGGAGGCTTTAGTGTCACTGGCCAGAGGCGAGGTGGTAGATTTACTAGTGGTCCCAGATTCCAGTGACAGGGAGATGCTGGTAGAGGAAATGTACCTATGTGCCGTAGGTGCAATAAAAGACACTTTGGAGAGTGTAGGCGAGGAAGCAGTGGATGCTTTACATGTGGTTAGATGGGCCGTGGTGTGCAGGGGCGAGGTAATCAAGTTAATGGAGGTCGTGGGGGACGACAACAAGCCCAAGGACGTGTTAACAATATCACACTACAGGATGCTCAGAGCAATCCAGATTTGATCATGAGTACATTAAACATTCTTGATCACTTTGCTAGAGTTTTAATTGGTTGTGGTGCTACTAATTCTGTAAGTTCTCATACATTTGCTCAAGTGACGCAACCTCATCCTACGCCTCTAGGGTTTGAGTTAGAGTTTGCTATGCCTAGAGAAGATAAGTGTTATGTGGATTATGTTTATCCAGGGTGTCCAATGATGGTGGAAGATGTAGTTATGCCAGCTAATCTTATCCTGTTAGATATTGTGGATTTTGAGGTGATTTTGGGAACAGATTAGTTGCATTATAATCGTGCCAAGATAGATTGCTACGGGAAATCAGTTACTTCCATCGTCCTGGATTACCAGAAGTTACTTTAGTGGAGTAAGGCATGCCGTTATTTCTGTTGTGAGAGCAAAGAGGTTGTTATCAAAAGGCTGCCAAGAATACTTAGCTCATGTGATGCTAAATGATATTGCTCCGAGTAGTGTGGAAGATGTAAAGGTGGTTAGACATCTTCCTGACGTTTCCCTGGGGATTTACTTGGATTGCCGCCAGACAGAAATGTGGAGTTCACCATTGATTTGCTTCCAGGTACGGATCTTATATCTTTGACTTCTTGTAGAATGACTCTTGCTGAGTTGAGGGAATTGAAAATTCAGTTGCAAGAATTGGTTGATAAGGGTTTCATTCAACCTAGTACGTCGCCTTGGGGAAGCTCCAGTGCTGATTGTGAGTTAGAAAGACGGGACTTTAAAGTTATGCATTGGTTATAGGCAACTGAATCGGGTAATGATTAAAAACTGTTATCCATTGCCGCGTATCGATTATTTGTTGAATCAGCTTAGAGGTACCTGTGTGTTTTTCTAAGATTGGCTTGAGGTTGGGTTATTATCAATTGAAGATTTGAAGTGAGGATGTCCCTAAGATTGTTTTCAGGACTTGTTATGGTCATTATGAGTTCTTGGTGATGTCATTCGGGTTAACGAATGCGCCTGCTGCTTTATGGATTTGATGAATCAAGTATTCCAGCAATATCTAAACAAGTTTGTTATTGTTTCATTGATGATATTCTGGTATACTCTAAGACTAGAGCAGAGCATGCTAGACATCTTAAATTGGTGTTACGAAGTTTGAGGGAGCATCGGTTATATGCTACGTTTAGCAAATGCCAATTTTGGTTGAGTCAAATAGCATTTCTGGGACATGGTATATTTGCACAAGGTATTCAAGTGGATCCTCAAAAAGTTGCAGTTGTGGAGAATTGGGAACGACCGCGAACCGTCACTGAAGCATCAGAGTTTTCTTGGTCTAGCAGGCTACTATAGACGGTTTGTAAAGGATTTTTTTTTCAATCATCGCTTTGCCATTGACGGGATTGACTAGAAAAGAGATTAGGTTTGAATGGGATAAAAATTGTGAGCAAAGTTTTCAGTAACTGAAGTATTATCTCACTCATACACTTGTTTTAGCACTCACAGATGATAGCGGTAATTATGAGGTCTATAGGATGCTTCTTTGAATGGTCTTGGATGCGTACTGATGCAACATGGTAGGGTGATTGCTTACGCTTCACGGCAATTGAAACCTCATGAGATGAATTACCCTACTCATGAATTGGAATTAGTGGCTATCATCTTTACTTTGAAGATTTGGAGACATTACCTTTATGGAGAAAAGTATAAGATTTTTACGGATCATAAGAGTCTCTAGTATCTGTTTACTCAGAGGGATCTTAATCTTTGTCAACGAAGGTGGATTGAGTTGCTAAAAGATTAGGATCGCATGATTGAGTATCATCCTGATCGTGCAAATGTGGTAGCTGATACACTTAGTAGGAAGACTTCAACTAGACTTCATGCCAGTTACGATTGTCATGGTCTTCTTCTGGATGATTTACGGTTCACTAGAGTGAAGCTAGGAGTGGAAGATAAAGAAGAAGCCTTACTTGTTAATTTTCAAGTTAGGCTAAATTTTAGTGGATCGTGTGCTTGAAACTCAGATGGACGATGAAGAGACCCAAGAATTAATTGAGGCAAGCAACGACAGGAAAAAGAAAGGCCTCAGGGTTAGAGAATCAGATGGCATGCTTATGCTAGATAAAAGGAGGTATTTGCCAAATATTGTGGAATTAAAGAAAGTAATTTTGGACGAAACACACTGTTCAGCTTATGCAATGCATCCTGGAGGTACTAAAATGTATCATACCATTCGACCATTTTATTATTGGCCAGGTATGAAAAGGGAAATTGCTGAATATGTGAGTAAGTGTATCAGTTGTCAGCAAGTCAAAGCAGAAAGAAAGAAGCCTTTTGGATTGATACAGCCACTTTCCGTTCCACAGTGGAAATGGGAAAATATCACTATGAATTTTGTGTACAAGCTTCCTCGTACACGGAACGGGTATGATGGCGTTTGGGTAATTGTTGATCGGCTTACTAAGTCAGCACACTTCATTCCAGTAAGGGAAAAGTATTCTCTGCATAAGCTAGCTGAGTTGTTTTTACTCAAGATTGTGAAATATCACGGCACGCCGGTGAGTATTATCTCGGATCGGGATGGCACCATTTGAGGCACTTTATGGGAAAGCTTGTCGTACACCTTTGTGTTGGTCTGAAGTTGGTGAAAGGCCATTAGTGGGCCCTGAGATAGTAGAGGAGACTACTCAGAATGTTCAGGTGATTAAAGCAAATATGAAAGTGGCCCAGGATTGACAGAAGAGCTTGGCGGTTAGGATTGCCACTGACAGAGTGTATGACGTTGGTAATTGGGTATTCTTAAAGTTATCGCATTGGAAAGGTGTTGTAAGATTCGGGAAGAAGGGTAAGTTAAGCTCTAGGTACATCAGACCGTACCAGGTTGTCGAACGAGTTGGTGACGTTGCTTATAGGCTTGAGTTGCCTTTAGAGTTGGCTAGAGTGCATAATGTGTTTCATGTCTCTATGTTTCGTCATTATGTTTTGGATCCTTCACACGTGTTACTTCCTCAATAGCTTGAGATTAGTCCGGATTTGACATACGAGGAAGAACCAGTAACGATTTTGGATTGGAAGGACAAAGTGTTGAGGAACAAGACAATTCGGATGGTAAAGGTCTTGTGGAGAAACCATGCAATGGAAGAAGCAACGTGGGAGACTGAGGATCGGATGAGAGAATTGTACCCAAACTTGTTTTATGGTATTTAGTACTTGTTTGGTTATTGTATTTGAAAATTCGAGGACGAAATCCTATAAGGGGGGTAGATTGTGACAGCCCGTCCCTGATTTTAAGAGTTTTTAAATTTTTAATAAAGGATTTTACAAAAAATGCCCTTTTAGGCACGTGCGTTGTTCGAGGTTAATTGTTGTGTCGTGCCACATAAGATTTGTTTTCTTGGCATATCCTCGTAGTATTAGTCGCTACGGACGCGTGGGCACAAGCGGTTCGTGATTTGGAGCTATAACGAAAAAGATATTAAAGTTTGAAATTTGGGCATTTTATGAATTTTATTATAAAATCTTGTGTGCCATTTGGATGGCCCAGATTAAAGGAAATTCAAATGGATGGCTCGGATGGGAAAGGAAATGAAGTTACATGGGTGTGTGCGTGTGTGAACAGAAAAGAAGAAGAAGAGGAATCGGATTGGGCAAGGCTGCCCAACCAGAGAGAGAAGACAGAAGCTTCGGGAGAGAAAGGAGAGAGAGTTGGGCGAATGGGGAGAGGAAAGAGAGGTGACTGACCAATCGAAACAGGGAAAGGAGGAAAGGAGAGAGGCCGAGAAGCGGAGGAAAAGAAGAGAAATGGGTTGTTAGGACTCGTGACCCGCGCGACCAGTCGGATGTTCCACACATTCCCGGCCAATTTCCGCCCCTTTTTCTGGTGAGTTACTTCAAACCATCACTTGGAAAACGCTATATGATCTTCCCTCTTCCTATTACACCCCAAGAATCACGGATTTTGGCTTTAAAATTGGATGAACCCGTGCGGTGTGTGCGGTGGGTTAGTGTACAAATTCTTCAAATCTTGAAACGTTTTCTTTCAATTACTAACACCATTAGCATTCCCTTAGGACCTGGAACAAAGCCCAAGAAGTGGTAGAGGCGTTGGAACAAGTTTGGAGGTCGAATTGAAGCTCACCCATTTCTAGGGTTCTTACATATCTTGGTGAAATTGAAGTGTTTCCAAGCCAAATTGCCCTTGGCCAAAGGTATGAAAGTTGTTCCTCTCCTTGAGATCTTCAATTTTGCAATTTTTGAGAATTTTTAAAAATAGTTGAATTTTTTGGCGAGTCGGGGCGACCGACCGTTACCCGCGGCGACCCGTGCGGCGGCGCGTGGCCTGTGGACCGCCAATGTCATTCTTAGGCTGTGTTTAACGTTCTAGATTCAGTTTTGATATTTGATTGACGTAGATTGAGTAATTGAACCTAAGTTCATTACGATATGTGAATAGATGGAAGTATGAATCGACGATCCAACCGTTGGATCGTTACCAAACTTTGGTAAGTGGTAGTACGTAATATTTGAAGAAGGTAGGAACTTACGGATTGGAAATCTGATATACAGATCTTCCCGAATTGAGGTTGTAAGTTCATAAAATAAAATGTGAACTGCCACTTGGTTTTGGCAATTGGCGGAGATCCGACCGTTGGATCGTAACGAAATTTTAGTATGTTGCTCTAGGAGCATAATGTGTATCTTGGGAAGTTACGGATCGGAGATTTGAGTTATGGATCTTCCGGATCAAGTATGTGGGGTTGTGGACCCTACCGTCGATCGTTGATTGACGGTTGACTTTTGATTAAGGGTCTTAAATGATTCTATAATATCCTTGAGGATATGTTTTATGTGAATTACGAATTCTATGGTTAAGAGTTCTAAGTTGTAGTTTGATATTTGTTTTAGGCTCCGAACGTTTTGGAACGCCTCGATGTTTACGTTAGGGAGCCGTAGCGCGGACTCCAGGTGAGTGGGCTTTTGTTTTCCACATATACCTATATACTATGTGTTTTTTCTCAGAAAGTGCATTTTAAATGCTTTGTAAATGAAATGCCATGCCAATACCTACATACATCAGATTATGCATCATGAAATGGTTATGCATCATGAATTGTATGCGCATGATTGTTGGTGCTGTGGACGCTCAGGTAAGTTCAGGTAAGATTCTATGTGGTTAAATAAGAGTTGAGTTATGAAGAGTATGATGAGATGCATCGAAAGCTCATAAACCTGCACCCCGGTGTTAGTGCTCCCGCCTAGAGTTAGGGGTCAGTCTTTCACGTGATGTTCACCTCCCGCACCACACGCTCATCTTGGATCCAAGTTAGGTGCACAGTCCTGTCGTATAGACCACTTTCAGTGGGTTCTACTCGTAGGTGACCCGCGATTCATCATTAAGTATTTGAATAATAAAATATTTTGAATTTTAAATATATTCTTTAGTGTTAAAAATGTTACAATTAGTATATTTATATTTATGGCTAAATTTTTTATCATATATTTTTATTTTTAGTTTGTACCTATTTTTAATTTGCAAATATTTTTTAATTTGTACCAATTTTCTTTTCATTTTTAATTTGTATCCATATATTAGTTTCTTTTTGTGCCCATATTTTTTTAAAGTTTTATTTGTGTTTGCACCCATGTGTATATCGTCACGTGACATTGTATATTTAATCAATGATAGAAAAATTACATATGGTATATTTATGTTTTATGCCTAAACTTTGTATCATATATTTATATTTTTAGTTTGTACCCAATTTTAATTTGCAACATTTTTTTTTAATTTGTAGTATTTTCTTTTTAGTTTTATTTTGTACTCATGTATTAATTTCTTTTAGCGCCTATATTTTTAAAAATTCATTTGTACTCATAATTTTTAATCTTTTATCTGTACCCTAATTTATTTATAATGTACCTATTATTCTTTATTAAACTTTGTTATATGTGAAATGTACCAATTTTTTTAACACTATGGATACATTCTTTTACCATTTATTATTTCTTATTTTTACATAGTTTTTATCCAATTATTCAATCAAAATGTTTGAATTTTTTTATTGTTACCGTTTCAAATAATATTATAATGAGGAATTTTAAATTTATAGGATTATAAATCTCATAAAATATCAAACAATTAATGTCGAAACTATAAAAATATAAATATTAATAGCAATATAGTGAGGTGTACAAAGTCAATGGATCTTGATCAAATTTTGAATACTATTAGGGCGTGTTTGTTTGACCTTCTTAGGGGGGACTGGACTGGACTACACTAAGTGGGATTATAGTCTGATGTTTGGTAGGGGCAATGATTAGGTTTAATGGGACTAGCCCTCACTCGCACGGATTAAACGGCTCGCTAGGAGTTCTTAGCGAACCACCCCAAAAACGTCCGGATTCGTAAGACCTCCTCCCTCACGTCGTCCTCCTCCTCTTGCGAGAAAGAACCTGGGTCATCGTCCTCCTCCCTCACGTCGTCCTCCTCATCCTCATCTCTGCGTCCTGCTCGCAGTCAGCTGCATCCTGGTCGCCCTCATCTGGATCCTGCTCCTCATCTGCTCCTCTCGTCGTCCGCTCCCTCGTCTTCGCGTAAAAGATCTGCTCGCGATTTGGGTGGTAAGCTTCGATTGTCCCATTTTTTAAGTCGATTTGGGTGGATTTTTTTCGTCGATTTTGGGTTTGATTTTGTTGTTTTGGGTTTGAGCATTTTTTTATTCTGCAGTGTGTGTGTGTGTCTGTTTGTGGATTTTTTTCGTCGATTTTGGGTTTGATTTTGTTGTTTTGGAATTTGGGGTTTGAAATTTCGAATTTGGGGTTTGAAATTTCGAATTTGGGGTTTTCATAAAGCTGTGTGTGTGTGTGTGTGTGTGTGTGTGTGTGTGTGTGTGTGTGTGTGTGTGTATGTATGCAGTAGAAATTTGGAATCTGGGGTTTGGAATTTGGGGTTTTCATAAAGCTTGGAATTAGGGGTTTGAAATTGAGATTAGAAATTTGGAATTTGGGGTTTGAAATTTGGAATTTGGGGCTTCAAATTTGGAATTTGGGGTTCGGAATTTGGGGTTTGAAATTTGGAATTTGGGGTTTTCATAAAGCAGTGTGTGTGTGTGTGTGTATGCAGTGTGTGTGTGTGTGTGTATGTGTGTGTGTATGCAGTGTGTGTGTGTGTATGCAGGGTGTGTGTATGCAGTGTGTGTATGTATGCAGGGTGTGTGTGTGTGTGTATGCAGGGTGTGTGTGTATGTATGCAGTGTGTGTGTGTATGCAGGGTGTGTGTGTGTGTATGCAGGGTGTGTGTGTGTGTGTGTGTATGTATGTATGCAGTGTGTGTGTGTGTGTATGTATGTATACAGGGTGTGTGTGTATGTATGCAGTGTGTGTGTGTGTGTATGTATGTATGCAGTGTGTGTGTGTGTGTGTGTGTGTGTGTATGCAGTGTGTGTGTGTGTGTGTGTATGCAGTGTGTGTGTGTGTGTGTGTATGTATGCAGTGTGTGTGTGTGTGCTAAGTGTGTGTGAGTGTGCTCAGTGTGTATGTGAGACTGTGTGTGAGTGTGTATGTCCGTGTGTGTGAGTGTGTTGCTGTGAGTGATGAGTGTGTGTGTGTGTGAATGTATGTGTGTGTGAGAGTGTGTATGTCTGTGTGTGTATGTCCGTGTGTGTGTGAGTGTGTTGCTGTGAGTGATGAGTGTGTGTGTGAGTGTGTATGTCTCTGTGTGTATGTCCGTGTGTGTGTGAGTGTGTTGCTGTGAGTGATGAGTGTGTGTGTTTATGTATGCAGTGTGTGTGTGAGTGCTCAGTGTGTGTGTGTGCTCAGTGTGTATGTGAGACTGTGTGTGAGTGTGTATGTCCGTGTGTGTGAGTGTGTTGCTGTGAGTGATGAGTGTGTGTGTGAATGTGTATGTCTGTGTGTGTATGTCCGTGTGTGTGTGAGTGTGTTGCTGTGAGTGATGAGTGTGTGTGTGAGTGTGTATGTCTGTGTGTGTGTGGGTGTGTTGCTGTGAGTGAGGAGTGTGTGTGTGAGTGTGTATGTCTGTGTGTGTATGTCCGTGTGTGTGTGAGTGTGTTGATGTGAGTGATGAGTGTATGTGTGAATGTATGTGCTCAGTGTGTATGTGTGTGTGTGTTAGTGTGCTCAGTTTGTGTGTGTGAGTGTGTGTGTGTGTGACTGTGTGTGTGTGTGTGAGTGTGTGTGTGTGTGTGTGTGTGTGTGTGTGACTGTGTGAGTGTATGTGCTTAGTGTGTGTGAATGTATGTTCTCAGTGTGTGTGTGTGTGCGTTAGTGTGCTGAGTGTGTGTGCTCAGTGTGTGTGTGTGAGTGCTCAGTGTGTGTGAGTGCTCAGTGTGTGTGTGTGTGCTAAGTGTGTGTGTGTGTACTCAGTGTGTATGTGAGACTGTGTGTGAGTGTGTATGTCCGTGTGTGTGAGTGTGTTGCTGTGAGTGATGAGTGTGTGTGTGAATGTGTATGTCTGTGTGTGTGTGTGCTAAGTGTGTGTGTGTGTGCTAAGTGTGTGTGTGTGTGTGTGTGTGTGTGTGACTGTGTGAGTGTATGTGCTTAGTGTGTGTGAATGTATGTTCTCAGTGTGTGTGTGTGTGCGTTAGTGTGCTGAGTGTGTGTGCTCAGTGTGTGTGTGTGAGTGCTCAGTGTGTGTGAGTGCTCAGTGTGTGTGTGTGTGCTAAGTGTGTGTGTGTGTACTCAGTGTGTATGTGAGACTGTGTGTGAGTGTGTATGTCCGTGTGTGTGAGTGTGTTGCTGTGAGTGATGAGTGTGTGTGTGAATGTGTATGTCTGTGTGTGTGTGTGCTAAGTGTGTGTGTGTGTGCTCAGTGTGTATGTGAGACTGTGTGTGAGTGTGTATGTCCGTGTGTGTGAGTGTGTTGCTGTGAGTGATGACTGTGTGTGTGAATGTGTATGTCTGTGTGTGTGTGTGAATGTGTATGTCTGTGTGTGTGTGTGTGTGAGTGCTCAGTGTGTGTGTGTGCTAAGTGTGTGTGTGTGTGTGCTCAGTGTGTATGTGAGACTGTGTGTGAGTGTGTATGTCCGTGTGTGTGAGTGTGTTGCTGTGAGTGATGAGTGTGTGTGTGAATGTGTATGTCTGTGTGTGTATGTCCGTGTGTGTGTGAGTGTGTTGCTGTGAGTGATGAGTGTGTGTGTGTGAGTGTGTATGTCTGTGTGTGTGTGGGTGTGTTGCTGTGAGTGAGGAGTGTGTGTGTGAGTGTGTATGTTTGTGTGTGTATGTCCGTGTGTGTGTGAGTGTGTTGCTGTGAGTGATGAGTGTGTGTGTGAATGTATGTGCTCAGTGTGTGTGTGTGTGTTAGTGTGCTCAGTTTGTGTGTGTGAGTGTGTGTGTGTGTGACTGTGTGTGTGTGTGTGTGAGTGTGTGTGTGTGTGTGTGTGTGTGACTGTGTGAGTGTATGTGCTTAGTGTGTGTGCTCAGTGTGTGTGAATGTATGTTCTCAGTGTGTGTGTGTGTGTGTGTGTTAGTGTGCTGAGTGTGTGTGCTCAGTGTGTGTGTGTGTTTGTGTGACTGTGTGAGTGTATGTGCTCAGTGTGTGTGCTCAGTGTGTGTGAATGTATGTGCTCAGTGTGTGTGTGTGTGAGTGTGTGTGTTTGTGTGACTGTGTGAGTGTATGTGCTCAGTGTGTTAGTATGTGTGTGTGAGTATGTGTGAATGTATGTCCGTGTGTTAGTATGTGTGTGTGAGTGTGAATGTGAGTGTGAGTTAGTGTGACTGTGAGTTTGTGTGAATGTATGTCCGTGTGTTAGTATGTGTGTGTGAGTGTGAATGTGAGTGTGAGTTAGTGTGATAGCAATGCTCATAAACGGAAGGCTAAGGCTAATGTATGTCCGGTTGTTGGTTGCAGAGAAGAGGAGCATAAATGGAAGGCTAAGGCTAAGGCTACTGCATTACAGGTGTCCTTTAATTTCCGTCTTCACATGCAATGCCTAGCAATGATAGCAATGCTCATACTAGTGTTCTTAGACACATGTTTATAGATGTATAAGAGTAGAACATTTTGAATATGATGCCTCGGGTTAATGATAACTTTTTTTTTTTTTCAACACCACTTGTATATTTGTTGTCTAAGGTTAATGATAACTTTTTTTTTTAACACCACCTGTATATTTGTTGCCTCGGGTTAATGATAACTTTTTTTTTTTGAACACCACCTGTATATTTGTTGCCTCGGGTTAATGATAAATTTTTTTTTTCCAACACCACCCGTATATTTGATGCCTCGAATTGTGACTTCGCTAGTTACTTTGATCTAGTTCATTTCGTATAATGTCCTTAATTTTATTTTCGTTTTTTTTTTGTTTGGATAGATATGGATCGAAGGAAGCTTTTATTGATCTTATTGTTAGAGATGTCTTATTTAGAGACAATTTGCATTTGCACGATTCTTGTGTTGATGATGCTACATGGCAAACAGAGACATGTTGAACGACCCACATTGACTAACCGTTCACTTATTAGACGAGAGATTAGTTTGTGTTATCTGAATGGTATAATAGGGAATACTGATACTGAATGTGTCAACGAATTGAGAATGGATAGAAGGACTTTTGGCATATTATGTGACTTACTTCGTCAAGATGGGAGGGTAAAAACGGATGGTTTGGTGTCTGTGTGTATGACTTTACAAATACTAGCACATCATACTAAGAATCGTAGTGTTGGCGGTAGATTTTATAGGTCGGGAGAGACTATAGGTAGGTATTTCAATAGCGTATTGCAAGGAATTTTGCGATTACAAGGTATCCTACTAAAAGTCCCTCAGCCTGTGCCTATTGATTCTACAGATCCTAGGTGGCGATGTTTTAAGGTACGATGATAATTTTTTTTCATTTTCCCTAAGCTTTAACTCTTCATTCCCTTTCTATAAATTAACAAAAACTTTTTTTTTTTTTTTTTTTAAAGAATTGCTTGAGAGCATTAGATGGAACACACATTGATGTGCATGTACCTGAAATTGACAAACCAAGATACCGAACAAGAAAGGGTCGAGTCGCAACTAATGTGTTAGGTGTGTGTTCAGGAGATATGCAGTTCATATATGTGTTTCCGGGGTGGGAGGGTTCCGCATCAGACTCTAGAGTCCTACATGATGCAATTGCTAGGCCTAATGGTTTTAAGGTACCAGCGGGTAAGACTATTACTTAGTCTCAACTTTGTAAGTTAGATCTAGTTCTGTTTGTCAACTACAAAACACTAATAAGGTCTGTTTTTTTTTTTTATTAGGTTATTATTACCTTGTAGATGGTGGTTATACAAATGGTGAAGGATTCCTTGCACCCTATAGAGGAATACCTTATCATTTATCTGAATGGGAGGGACGGACACCTTCTAATAAGGAAGAATATTTTAACATGAAGCATTCTAAGGCAAGGAATGTAATTGAACGCTGTTTTGGCTTGCTAAAAGGAAGGTGGTCGATACTAAGGAGTCCATCTTTCTATCCGATAAGGACACAAGGTCGAATAATTACCGCTTGTTGCCTACTACACAATCTTATTAGGCAAGAGATGTCTGTAGATCCAATGGAAAATTTGCCAATAATAGAAGATGGACAAAATACAGAAGAAGGTGAATATGTTGGTAGTGTTCAAACATCTGACCAGTGGACTGCAAAGAGGAATGACATGGCTCAGAAAATGTATAATGAGTGGAGAGCAATTAGGAACCAGCAACCAAACTAGCTATATGTGTTAATGATAACATTTTATTTTAGTATTCCTTTTTATCATGCATTTGTTACATATTTGCACAATGATTGGATGATATGCAAATTAATTGGATATTATGCAAGTTGATTGGATATTATGCAAGTTGATTGGATATTATGCAAATTGATTATTTGTATGGTATTTTCCTTCATTAAAATTTTTTTTGTTTAGGTATGGATAACGAAAATATTTTGAATGCTACTCAAGAGTCAAAAGGAAGAAGGCGTAAATGGGAAGCATTTGAGGAGGAAGTATTACTAGGAGTTCTCGAGGATTTTGTTGCTCGGAAGCAACGGTGTGACACCGGTGCTTTCAAACAAGGTACTTTGGTTGAAATAGCAAAAGCTGTCAATGTTTTATGTCCTCATTCAAATATAAAGGCAAATCCACATATTGAGTCCAAGTTGAAGAAATGGAAAAAAAACATATAGTATGGTCGTTGACATGATAAACACAAGTGGATTTGCATGGAATGATGTCAAAAAGTGCGTTGAAGTTGACAGTGATGACTCATGGCAAAATTATGTGCAGGTTCATATCCTATTTCATTTATACATTAGTTATATTCTTGCTCCTATATTTGTTACGCATGCTAAATTTTAGTTTTGCTATGTTGATATAATCTTAGAGAAATAAAGAAGCCGATGGATGGAGAAGCAAACCTTTTCCACTGTTTGATAGATTTGCATATATATTTGGAAAAGATCGGGCTACGGGTAATGTAGCCGAAACCCCTGCTCAAATGGTGGAGGAACAAAGTCATGATCATGTTGGTGAAAGTGATATTGGAGGTGAAAATTTTGTTTCTTCAATGAACCAACAAAGCCAACAAAGCACCCCATCTGAAAATAGCCAAAGAAAGAGGAAAAGAGCTGTGGGAAGTTCAAGTGATGGAACCGAGGCAATTATTAGTGGACTGAAAGATTTTTATGTTGAAAGTGGGAAGAGGATGCAAATGGTAACTGAAGCTTTAGTTCAAGGTACTGGAGATCATACTGACATAGCTAATGAACTTGAAGCAATGGGTCTCTCTCCTATGGATCAAATTGATGCATTGTCTCTTATTTTGGATAAACCAAAAAATGTGGGAGTGTTCAGGGCAATCAAACCGGAACTCAAGAAAGCGTTCGTCGAAAGGCTTTTAAGAGACAACGCAAGCGGATGAGGATTTTGGCTAATGTTAACATGGATGTATTTTATTAATGTTAACATGGCTAATGTTAACATGGATGTATTTTATTAATTATACAATCTTATGCTATGACTTATAACTTAGCTTTGCACTAGTATTTTGGCTTATGTTAACTAGTCATTTTGTAAATTATGGAGATCTATTTTGGCTAATGTTAACTAATGTTAACTAGGATTTTCTAAATTATGGAGATCTTCTTATGTACTTGTATTTGTTGAAGTTGCATGTATTGGGCACTATTATTTTTCTTCTGTTGGGTGATAGAGTTTAAACCAAGCTACATTTGCAAATTAAACCCAATTCTATTAGCAGGTAATAGAAACAAAACAATTGTCAATTTTTTTTAAGATTCATAATATACATGGCAAAAATATGCTCCAATTAACCCATATCATGAGATTTGTAACATTACTCTATTACACAATGGCAAAAATTTGTAGTCCTAGTCTAAGCAAACACAAATCTGGTGAACAGTACTGTTTTTCTTATCCTGCTTCTTAGTCCGAGACTGCACCAAACGCTTCACTAAGTTAGTCCAGCTTAGTCCAGTCTAAGCCAGTCCAGCTTAGTCCCGGCAGCTAGTCTAGTTCAAGACAGTCCTGCGCAACAAACGCACCCTTAAGGTTTTAATCAAAGAAAGTTAAGGATTAGAGACTACATCAAAAGTATAATATATACATAGCCCTTTCGGGCAACTCAAAACAGGAAGAGACAGGAAGAAAGAGAAAGAAAGGAAAAGAACGGAAAAGAAAAGAGGGAGAGGCCTACTTTCGGACAAAAGTGATCAGAAGAGATAAGAGAGAAAGAAAAGGGAAAGAAAGAAAGAAAGAGAGAGACTGAAAACTGGCAAATTAATCGTATATATTTTTTTTATTTATCACTATTTTTTCAAATACTATAATATTATTTACACTATATTATAATATATAAATAGCCCATACGGGCCAACTGTTTTTCTTTATCTCTTTTTAATATAATATAATATAATATATATTAGGTATAGCTATATATAGATAGCCCCTTCGGGCAATGTGAAAGACAAACACTGACAGGAGAAAGAGAAAGAGAAGAAAGAGAAAGAGAAGAAAGAGAAGAAAGAGAAAGAAAATGAAAACAAAGAAAGAGATATCTTTGTCGAGCTAGAAGAGAGAAAATAAAGAAGAATGACAAGAGAGAGAGAGAAATAATAAAAAACGAAAGTGGAGAGAGAGAGAGAGAGAGAGAGAGAGAGAGTCCTTTCAGGCAGACTGAAACAACCAAAACGTCCATTCGGGCAAATTGAAAAAAAACAAACCAGATTTTTTTTATATTTTTCTTTGTGGTTTCTTTTTATATACTATAATATAATATAAAAATATAATAAAGGCCACAATCGGGCAAAGCAGAAAGTTATAATTATTATTATTTTTTCTTTTCTGCCTTTTTTTGTTTTTTGTTTTGTTTTGATCTTTTTTCTTGAAACCAAAAAGCAAGTAAACAAAAGAAAAGTCTTTTTCAGATAAGAAGACAAAAAGAGAGAAAAGGAAAGAAGAAAGAAAGGATAAAAAAGAAAAAGCAAGCATTAATGGTAATTAGGTTCGTTGGGAACAGAAGATGAATTTGTATCAGCAGTATCTAGGCAGTGTGACATGGACAATGACGAATATTGTGAGGGTCGATACGAATGCAGCAGTGCAACCCAAAGTTAGTGGGAATGGTGGGTGCAAGATTGCATACCACCATATCAAAGCACATTAGCAACTATGACTTGGTTGATCAGCGACGACAAAGAGTTGGTCGATTAGCGGATTGCGACAGCAAATGAATTTGCATCAACAGTATCTAAGCAGTGTGACATGGACAACGATGAATATTGTGTGGGTCGATACGAATGCAGCAGTGCAACCCAAAGTTAGTGGGAACGGTGGGTGCAAGATTGCGATACCACCATATCAAAGCACAGTAGCGACTATGACTTGGTCGATCAACGGCGACAAAGAGTTGGTCGATCAGCGGATTGCGATAGCAAATGAATTTGCATCAGCAGTATCTAGGCAGTGTGACATGGACAACGACGAATATTGTGCGGTCGATACGAATGGAGCAGTGCAACCCAAAGCTAGTGGGAACAGTGGGTGCAAGATTGCGATACCACTATATCAAAGCACAATAGTGACTATGACTTGGTCGATCAACGGCGACAAAGAGTTGGTCAATCAGCGTATTGTGACAATGACTAGATTCTCTCCCCTCCTCTTTTCATCCCCTTCCATCCACTCCTTTCACATTCTCTTATTTTGTCTTTCTCTTGCTTTAAAAAATTAATATAAATGTTAACGTGGCTTAACCGTGACCGTTCAAATAGAAGGGGAGGGAATGAGAGGGAAAAAAAGAAGGGAGGGAATCCTACTCCTTGGGACAAATGCAGTAGTAACAGTACTCAAGAAAACCTAATACTTAAAATATCTCAAGGAAAAATTAGTAATAGTCCATAGTTACTAATGTTCATTGGCTGAAACCTTATTAGTTTTCAAATTTGGATCGAAGTTCCTAACATTAATGTATTAATGAATTTACAAGTAAGTTACATAGTTTTTTAAAATAAAAATTAGTAATTGATTTAGGGTTTTAATACTCACACCCTTATTAACTGCTAATTAATTTTAAATTCAAAACATTTATATGTAAAATGTATTATTTTCTAATATTGTACCTATTTTTTAATGTAAAATCCATTCAATTTTTTCCTAATCCATTTTCTAAACTTATATGGGTACATTCTATTTCATTGATTTGAGAATGTATCCATGTCAAGTTTAATTGAAGAAATTTAATAATGTTATTAAGCCTAAAATCATTTTTTTTTTGTTTTGTTTTTTTTTTTTTGTTGCAGTTTTGAAAAAATGTACCTCCTGTTTTGGTACAACTATTTTTGGTTAATTTTGATGAATGTACCCTTGTTTATATGTACATACAATGTAGTGGAGAGTATAATTTATCCTTTAATATTTCTAATCCACAAATTATGGGTTTTATTTAAAATCTCATTAATATAAACAACTACAACTACAAATTTCAATTTTTAATTTAAAAATATAATAACCTACATAGAAATACATTATTACATCGATGTCAATGACTTCAAACAAAAACTGAAAACCAACGGGGTTTTAGTCAATAAACATTAATAGTTATGGACCGCATTCAAAGTATCTCTTAGCTAAAATACTCAAGCAATAAAATAAACCTAAAATGCTAATATTTTCCAACACTGTTTTCTCTAAACGCCATCAAGACTTGAAGAACTTTAATATTATGTCACATCCCAGTCCGGCTCCGCCGTAGCACGATATTGTCCGCTTTGGGCTTACCATTCCCTCACGGTTTTGTTTCTGGGAACTCACGCGAAAACTTTCCAATGGTTCACCCATCCTAGGAATGCTCTCACCTGAACTCGCTTAAATTCGGAGTTCCGATGGAATGCGAAGCCAGTGAGTTCCCAAAAGGCCTTATGTTATAGGGAGGGGATAATGTACATATAAGGCACATAAGGCACATCACCCCCTCTCCGTTGTTCGGTGTAGGATCTAACAATCCACCCCTTAGGGGCTCGACGTCCTTGTCGGCACATCCGCACCGAACGACAGAGTGACTCTGATACCATTCTAAATTGTCATATCCCAGCTTGACTCCGTCGTAGCATGATATTGTCCGCTTTGGGCTTACCATTCCCTCACGGTTTTGTTTCTGGGAACTCTCGCGAGAACTTCCCAGTGGATCACCCATCTTAGGAATGTTCTCACCCAAACTCGCTTAACTTCAGAGTTCTGATGGAATCTGAAGCCAGTGAGTTCCCAAAAGGCCTCGTGCTATATGGAGGGGAGCATGTACATATAAGGCACATGACCCCCTCTCCGTTGGTCAGTGTGGGATCTAAAATTTCACCCCCCTTAAGGGCCCGACTTCCTCATCGACACATCCGCACCGAATGGTAGAGTGGCTCCGATACCAAATTGTCACATCCCAGCTTGACTCTGCCGTGGCACTATATTGTCAGCTTTGGGCTTACCATTCTCTCGCGGTTTTGTTTCTAGGAACTCACCCAAGAACTTCATAGTGGGTCACCCGAAGTAGCAAAACCTTGAGTAAAAATAGCATTTGGCGCGATTATTACGCTTAAATGGTTTTTATATATTTTAAGATACATGAATCACTTTAAATACAAGAAGCCAAGTAGGCGAATTGGTTCGAATGGAGAGAAAAAAAAAGATTGAACTAAAAATATTTTCTGGAGATATCCATTTTCCTGGAGGGATGGATGAGATATTCCGACATAGCGGCATTTCACTCGCCGCTACTACGGGAATCGCTTTTGCTTTCTTTTCCTTTGGCTACTAAGATGTTTCAATTCGCCAGGTTGTCTCTTGCCTGCCCATGGATTAAGCAGCAGTTCGAAAGGTTAACCTATTCGGATGGATTATTTTGTGAAAGAATTTTGGGGCCTATAAAAAGTGGGATTTGTGCTTGTGGAAATTATCAAGTAATCAGAGATGAAAAAAAAGACCCACGATTTTGTGAACAGTTTGGAGTCGAATTTGTTGATCCTCGTAAGCCACCAACAAGCACGCTTACCTAGAACCTGAAGGGGCGCAAAACCGAAAGTGTGAGTGGGCAAAAACAAAGCTTTTGAAAACTATTTCATTTATTAAAAGTAGTAACCCCTCACTGTAAAACCTGTATAATTTCCCATAAAATAGAATAGATATCTATATCAAAAACCATGCTCGAGATAGCAAAATCCACATGTATACCATGCCAAATATCCGATTATAATGAAATAAGTAAATCGGACGAAGTAATTCAATGGAAAGTAACATATCAGCTGGATCCACCTAATGTGGCTTGTACGGCTAAACTATAGCTCATCAAATATGCCTGCACACGAGTCGGAACCACCTAGAGTGGTCTATACGACAAGACTAGGTGTAAATAAATACGCTCAAGTGCTACGATCACGTGAAGACTGTGCGAATGATCGCGGGTCACCTACGAGTCGGAACCCTCTATAGTGGTCTGTACGACAAGATTGTGCACTTACTTGGATCCAAGGTGAGCGTATGGTGCGGGAGGTGAACATCACGTGAAGGACTGTACCCTGGCCATGGGCGGGAACACTAACACCGGGGTGCAGGTTAATGAGCTTTAAATGCATTCAAGTATCATCATAATCACACAACTCACAATTCACAACATATAAACGCACCTGGTACTTACCTGAGCGTCCGTAGCGTCAACCATAACATATACAGCTACTAAATGCATATTCTAAGATATAAAACATTTGGCATGGCATTTCCAAAGTATAAAACCATTTAAATGAGTTTTATGGGCAAAATGAAATGCATATATATAGAAAACCAAAATGCCCACTCACTGATATGTGGAAGGATTGTAGTCCCCGAGTCTCGCTTGACTGCACTAGTCCTCTGGAAACGTCTATGCGAAACAACTATTTTAACGTTATTTTTAAGTACATGGCCAAAACTATGTAATAACTTCTCATTCGTTGCTCAATTGGGGTATTTGAATATACCATCGTGGCCTACTCAACCCCACGAACATCTCCATATTTTTAGAAAAATTTTCCAATGTCCATACCATCGTGGCCTACTCAACCCCATGAACATCTCCATATTTTTAGAAAAATTTTCCAATGTCCCGCACGCCGTCACGCGACGGCCAAGGCACGACCACATGCGCTGGCCACGCGCAGGCACGTGCCTGGCACACGGACGGAACAGTTAACGCCTTTAGAGAATATTCCATTAAATATACCTGACGCCGTTAGTCGCCGTTAGGTATATTCCGTCAAAGTTGATAGAATATTCTTCTTATTCTCGGGCGAGTAGCCGGATTCCATCGCCGGTCGACGTTTGTATCGGTGGTTTCTGGAAAAATTTCCAAACTTGATATCTCACTCATTTTTCAAACAAAATTCACAAAATTTGTACCAAAATGAAGCTCTAAAAGAGTAGAACACATTTATACTTGGTTGGAGCCCTAAAGTCGACGGAAACTGCCCAGAAAATTCTTCGGTATTCCGGCTAGTTCTGTAACTCCCCAAACCCGGGCATTCTGACGTCCAAAACTTTCCAAAAATGCTCCAACAACTTCGTAAGGTAGTTTTAGGACCTTCTCTAACCTCAAAACACCTTGAAAGATGCACGATCACTACGGAGCAATAGTGCACCTCGTCGGAGCTTACGGGTTCTCGGGTTTTTGAATGCCTCACGTCTAAACAATGGTACGATGGTGATCCGAAGTTTACAAGGGACTTGAATTTGGTCTCTAAGGGTTCGATCTGTGGGTGGAAGTAAGGTTTTGGAAGTTGTCCATACAGGTTGTACGGAAAGAGAGAGTTCGAGAAAGAGAGGGTGAAAATGATGATGTCTGCATGTGTGTGTGTGCGCACGTGTGGGTGTATGCAGGAGGTGATCCGGATTGGGCACTCCCTAAAAGCTAAGTCCCAATTGGGCCACTACATAACTCAAAACTAAAAAAATTCAACCAAGATAACTTCTAAAATTCCATTGGGTCCAAAAATATAGGAAATGAGATGATTGGCCCATTTTTCTTAGCCCAATTATACATTACAACCCAACGCTCAAAGGCAAATACGTCATTTCCACGCCATCGGAAGTAAGATATAATTAATTTCGGGATGGGCTGTCACAACCTACCCCCTTAAGAAAATTTCGTCCCCGAAATTTCATACAACAATATAGCAACTGCTAATATCCATAAAATAAGCGTGGATACATATCTCTCATACAATCCTCCATCTCCTAGGTAGCTTCCTCCACTGAGTGATTCCTCCACAAAACT
Organism: Cotoneaster glaucophyllus; assembly: GCA_036320875.1. NCBI lineage: Eukaryota > Viridiplantae > Streptophyta > Magnoliopsida > Rosales > Rosaceae > Cotoneaster > Cotoneaster glaucophyllus. The sequence continues at coordinate 9,337,840 of CM070058.1, read as the reverse complement.
TTCACTAAGAGCACCATTTTTTTCCTTAGAACTTTATATTTCCAATCCAAAATCGTCACTGGCTCCTCGTCATAAGTCAAATCCGGATTAATTTCTAACGGTTGAGGAGGTATCACGTGTGATAGATCTGAGACATAATGGCGAAGCATAGAAACATGAAAAACATCGTACACTTTAGATAATTCTGGAGGCAACTCTAGCCCGTAAGCAACTTCACCGACTCGTTTAGTGATCTGGTACGGTCCGATATATCTATGGCTCAACTTACCCTTCTTCTTGAACCTTACTACACCTTTCCACGGTTATAGCTTCAAAAATACCCAATTACCAACTTTATACACTCGATCAATGGCATGTTTGTCTGCTAGACTCTTTTGTCGATCCTGAGCCGCTTTCAGGTTAGATTTAATTACCTTAATATTATGTGTAGTCTCGTCTACAATCTCAGGGCCCATAAATACTCTTTCACCAACCTCTGACCAGCATAAAGGAGTACAACAAGATTTACCATAGAATGCTTCAAAAGGTGACATACCAATACTCGAATGGTAGCTGTTATTGTAGGCAAGCTCCATCAAATCCAAACGCCTATGCCAAGCATCACCAAACTGTAATACAAAGCTCTTAGCATATCCTCCAACGTCTGAATAGTTCTTTCAGATTGACCATCTGTCTGAGGATGATATGCTGTACTATAAAGTAATCTCGAACCAAGAGCCTCCTGAAATGCCACCCAGAACTTAGAAGTAAACCTAGGATCCTGATAAAAAATAATACTAACTGGAACCCCATGATATTTAATAATCTTTGATATAAATAACTCAGCTAATCGACTTAAAGAATATTTCTCTCGTACTGGAATAAAGTGTGCTGATTTAGTAAGCCGATCCGCTATCACCCAAATGCCATCATAACCATTCTGCGTACGAGGAAGCTTGTATACAAAATCCATGGTGATATCTTCCCATTTCCACTGTGGAACGGGAAGTGGCTGCATTAACCCAAATGGCTTTTTCCTTTCTGCTTTGACTTGCTGGCAAATGGCACATCTACTTACATATTCTGCAATTTCTCTTTTCATACCAGGCCAATAATAATACGGTCGAATGGTATGATACATTTTAGTACTCTCGGGATGCATCGCATAAGCCGATACGTGTGCCTCATCAAGAATTTCTTTCTTTAATTCTGCATTATTCAGAACATACATTCTTTTCTCCTGCATAAACATACAGAAGCTCTTAGCATCACCAAAATGTACTAATGATTCTCCTTTGAAAATATTTTCATAAAAAATTCAACACACTAATTGTGAAAGCCATTTAAAAAAAAAAAAATTAATATGAAAATATTAAATAGTTCTTACACTTGCAACCAAAATTGTAAAACTTTATTTTTTGTTGAAAATGCTTGTTTTTATTTCCGAGAACTCTATTAGTTATGTAGTTTGCTACTGGCTTTTGAAGGATATAGGCTTATGATTTTAAAGCCCAAAAATATCAACTAGCGAAGTCCAAACAGAACCGACTATATTGGACATTAATTTGTTTGGTTTCTAGAGGGACTTCATTTCACTTTATTATTTTTGAGTGAACTAGGTCAAACCGTAGGATACCCACCCATAAGTATAGTTAGCAAGTAAGCAACAAACATCCACTTAATTTGAAACAAAATATTCCATTTTTTACTGATAAAATAAATAATCCTAAGCCAAATTCATTCGGATAAATCATTCAACATTGACCTAACATTATTCGTTCAGGTAAAATAGATTGATACATCTTATAAACTGCCGTCTAACTTTGAAATGTAACATGAACAATGGATATTTTCGTGTGAAGCAACGCTTCAGTCACGATGTTGAAACTGCATTTTGAACGTGCACCAAAACAGATCCAACAAAAGTTCTAGGATACTCCATCTGTTCTAATCGTTAATCTTTAATTACAATGATAGAAAAATTAAAGGGCATGAGAAACCAATGCATGAGTTGGGATTTCTTTGTATAATCCCCTCCAAAAGATATCCTAACAATAGTTCAAATGAAGTTCAAAATTCAAAGCAATTGAAGAGCAAGACAGAGAGATGAAATGGTGTTCACGCTCATAGTGATGCGGTTTTGACAAAATCCGAACAAGTATAGAATCATACTCGTGAAGTCTGATGATATTCGATAACAAAAAACTCTCAATCCGAAAGTTGACTGCTTCTTTGAAGGAATGAGTTTTGAATCTCTGATAGACATGTATCCCCAAGAAAATGTTGCAACTACGAACAAAGAATTCAACTTAAATGTGAGAACCAAAACCTCATAGAAAACCAAGTACAAAAATGTCAAAAAATAAAAAATGAAGCAATAGAGGCAATGAGTTGAATCACCATTCAAATGTGATTTCAGTTGGGCATTTAATCAAACATCTTATAGACGAATACAAGCTTCGTAATCGAAAACACACAAAATAAAAATTATGTAAGCACCAAGGATTATATGTACTATCGTATTTCATTTCTTATGGAGGCTCACTTATTTCGGTCTACCTTACGCTGGATAGTTTTAGAGTAAGCTAGAAGAATATGCAATTCAAACTTCTTTATGTGTGCAAATCCAGATCCATAACGACCATAACGACCATGTGGTGTAGGATTCGTTCGGATTCATGAATTTTTTCCTTACGCTGGATAGTTTTAGAGTAAGCTAGAAGAATATGCAATTCAAACTTCTTTATGTGTGAAAATCCAGATCCATAACGACCATGTGGTGTAGGATTCGTTCGGATTCATGAATTTTTTTCTTCTTACTCCATATAGTATGCTAACATCCACATATTCGCGATGGTGTATAAAAAGAAACTTAGTTTGCTTCGAGAAGGTACAATTTAATATGTCAAGTTGTCAGTGCTGCTCCAATGTGCTGCTTGGGCTGGCTTGCCGCCCAGCTGATTAGCATGCCAGTTTTGGGATTGTTAAAATTTCTGAAAAATTGGTAAAATAAGAATATTGAAGCTCTGCATCGTATCTTTCCAAATGTATATGGCATGTCACTTAGAAGCCTTTGAAATTTTCGTTTTTCCCTAGATGTGCAGTTCTAACAAAAATGCAGTTTTGGCAGTTTTTATTTGAAAAACTGGAAGGATTGATCATGTAGAAAATTATGAAAGTTTGACATTATAATTTTCAGTGTCTTAGCTTTCGTGTCCAACTAGACTTGTGTCGAAATTCATATGCAAAGTCGATTTTCCGTTAAAAATCATCCAAGAAAGAATGGTGTGATGTGTGTTATATCGTGAACCATTCTTGACGAATAGGCTATGGTGGGGCATTAAGGAGATAAGTTCTCCATGGACATGTCTATGCGTAAACCGCAACAAATATGACATAATATGCATGTAGCAGAGCATTATCTTTAGTTGTCATTGGTTAGAATATTTATAGAAGTCTTGAGAGTTCTTGTAGGGAAAGTAATCCTGATTAAATTGGGAGACTATCTATGAGGAAATCTACGATAAGATATCCAATCTTCGTAGGATTACGTTGCCTATTTTCAAATATATCCTAATTTGACTTGAATTAAGGTTTTCAAACTCGGTTGGCAAGTAATATCTTCAGTGGGCTTAAGCCTAGTATGTCGGACTAAGAATGTAGGACTATGCTTCATGGGCTACGAGCATTTTGATCATTCTTGCTACCCAGGTGCCATGTGTCATGGTTCCAGAAAATCATGGTCCCCCACATTTCAAGTACTTTTCAATGACTCACTTGCATTTTTTCTAAAGATTGATTGCAAAAACGTTTTAAACCATTTTAAAAAGTTCCAAATGAACCCTTAGTATATTTTGGTTAAGGAACCATTAGCTTGTATAATGTGGCCTAAGGCCATTGATTATATGTGGCAACTTAAGGCCATTGAGGGTATGTGTACAGTTTAATTGAATACTCAACCTTCAAAAACATTTATTTTCATAAATAGTACATTACATTCATATGGAATTCAACTGCCGAAGCGGCACTAGCCTTAATGGCAATACAGATATAGAGAGACACACTATAATAACATATACAACAAACTCATAATGAGTTGTTGCAACTTATTCCAAATCAGAAAGAGTTAAGTTGAAAAAACAAAATACAAGCCCCACAACATTCATCATTTGAAGTTACACTTGATAGAGAAAATCAGTTTCTCCAACATTATTGGCTAAAATATTTGAATTCAGGAAATTTTTGAACCAATAGGTTGAAAGTTTTGGGTGCCTTTGGAGTCCATTGTCATAATCCACATAGTTAATACCGAATCGAACTGTGTAGCCTGAACTCCATTCAAAGCTGTCTAAAATTGACCATGCAAAGTATCCTTTCACATTACTACCCTTCCTGCACCACAAAATAAATAAACAATGACTTGATATCACTGTAGTTGTTAAATAACTAAAATGCAATATAGTCCTTATTAGTATTTCAACAAGCACTTACTTGATTGCTTCTTGAAGGTAACAGAGGTGGCGATTGTAGTAGTCAATCCTATTGGTATCATAGAGGGCATCATCGAGTGATAAGGTGGAATTATTGACCTCACTAACGCCTGCAATATAATTCATTACATATGTATTTAGTACTTTCTCTCAAAACGGGAGATGTAGTTGGTTTTAAATTTAGATTTGGGATCACTCAACTGTATTTTACATCAATATATACATATATATGTCAGAAATTAAAAAGTGAAATTCAGTGAGGTTTAAAAGTGTCAATTACCATTCTCAGTAATGTAAATGATTGGATCACCATACTTATTCTTTGTGTAGAGTAATAAATCGTGAATTCCTTTTGGATAAACATATATCCAGCTTGAAGCAGCCTGTAATACCATTTGAAGATGTTTGAGACTGTTAGAAATTGTACAAAATTAATCCTCCAAATACACATAACTTAACCTATAATTTGATGTGTACCTGAGGACCAATAGGAATGCCATCAAGTTCAGCTGCCATAACATATATGAATGCAATCAATATTAGAATGTAATAATTCTAAGATATTAAATAATTAGTCTATAAAAGGTTTCAATTTGTACTCACTCAGTGGTATATATTGTGGATCGTATAAGTAACTTGCAGGCTTAGAATAATTCTTAGGTACATCAGTTGCATATCTAGCAGTATAATAGTTCAATCCAACAAAATCAAAAGACCCAATTAACATCTTGGATTCTTCTTCAGTGAATTTTGGCAATCGTTCTCTAACAAGGCATCGCATACTGTACGGGTAGTCACCTCTTGTAATTGGATCCATAAACCTACAAAGATGTGAAAATTCCAATAATCAACTTTATAAGTCATAAAAAAGAAATATAACCCAATTGATTTATAAATTAATAATACACTTGCCATCCAAACATAAAATCCAAAGCTCGATTTGCAGCATCTATATCTTCCTTTGCATCTGAAGCAGGCTCATACCAATTCGCCACTAGTGTTATTCCTATCACCCCATTTTGATATGCCTACAAATAAAATCCAGAAAATGATTTGATTTAGTGCCATACAAACTCCAAATTGTTTACCTTGCTATACAAAAGGTTTCTTCTTGTGGTGGAACCTAATACTAGTGACTCGTAGAGATTTCAGACAAAAAAAAAAAAAAAAAAAAGCAGAACTAACTAGTTAATTCATTATACCTGAAATTTATCTTTGTACACTTTTACAGCTGCTGCATGAGCAAGGAGTTGGTGGTGTGATACCAAATAGGGTTCAGTAGCCGAATCTCCACCGAGGCAGGTTGAGTCTTGCCAAGCAGAGCATCGTCCCGGTGCATGGGTCCCGATTGTATATCCATGGTTACTTAAGGTATATGGCTCATTCAACGTGATCCAATGCTTCACCCGATCACCAAAAAGCGAAAAACAAAGTTCTGCGTAGTCTTTAAAGTCATCACTGTGTGTACAAATTTTAAAACATTTTTGTTAGATGTAGTACGCTTTATTTAATTAAGCAAATGACCAATATTATACTTAAGACAGAATTTGTTTACTTACGCAATACGAGCGCTTAAGAAACCACCATATGCATCTACTAACGCTTGGGGAACATCCCAGTGGAAGATTGTCACAAATGGTTGCATGCCTATATATAACATTATCGGAATGAAAAAAATATAATAGTTTGATTCAATATTGTTTTATGAGTGCACGTTATTAAACTCTAATTATATATTAATGGATGGGATGATATGTGAGATTAGATGGGATGGATGATATATGAGATTAGGCAGCCTTATCACCATTGCGAAGGAGTTCATTGATGAGATTGTCGTAATATTCAATTCCTTTCCGGTTGACACCCCCACTTAGCGTGCCATCTAATAATTAGAACAAAATAATCAAGTGAGTTAATACCTATCTATATATCGAAATCGAATTAAGTAAAACAGGTTAATCGATGAAGTAATTGGTCCCAAATCAATTATATGGACGTGGATGTCAATATTACTTGGTAACAATCTGGGCCATGAGATAGAGAACCTATAACCATCCAACTTCATATCCTTCATAATTGCTACATCTTTCTGTAATGACAAGAAAGGCATACATAATTATAAGAAAGAAGCTAAAAATTAATTGAGGATCTCATGTTCAATGTGCTCTTTGATGAAATTGGGGTTCCACCATAAAATCAATTGGCAATATGGGGAGTAGCCCAAGATCATATAAGCACATAGTAAACCTTGTCCCTCACCAATGTGGGACAACTCTCAACACGCCCCCGCACGTGTGGCGGATTTTCAAGCCTACATGTGGACAACAACTGGGTGACGTGGAGCGCGTGTGGCCGTTAGGCTTCACACGTGGACAACCTTGCTCTGATACCATGATGAAATTGGGGTTCCACCATAAAACCAATTGGCAATATGGGGAGTAGCCCAAGATCATATAAGTACATAGCAAACCTTGTCCCTCACCAATGTGGGACAACTCTCAACACTCTTCAACTTCATAGTGGGAATTTAGGGTATGGAGAATGATATTATTCCCTTATTGACAACCTTATAGAGGTGGTATTGATCAATGGCGACATCTCCATTGCTGCGATCACCGATTTTTTCTGTCATTAACCATATAAGTTTTTATTGTTTAGAGCATAAAGATGGTAGGAATCGTAGAATGAGAACTATTATACATGTCCATGTAGTGCATGTATAGTCCATATGTATCGAAAATATATGCAGACATATACTACATGCCCAAGGGTATTTGATGATAATATGTTGAAGACTATAACCTGGATGGTTGTGGGTGAAGGTGTCCCATATGCTTGGTCCTCTACCATCTTCGTTCCATGCACCTTCTACCTGAAATATGCATATGCACGCACATTCAAACTGAAGATGTCAATATTCATGCTTGGAGTCAAACTGAAATGTGCATGTTCATATATATATATATATATGCTATAGTTTTCTGACATTGAAATCAAATTAGACCTACGTGATTATATGAAACTCAAATTAAATTAAAGGTTAATTAAATAGCTAAGCCTTAGCAGGGACTGGCCTGGTAAGCTGCTGAAGCTGCACCAAAGACGAACCCTGGTTTTAGGGCATCAAACTTGGTCCTGTTAAGTGAGTTACAAATAATGGGTCGATCTGGCTTATCAGCTTTGGTGTTTGTCAATGCAAAGCCATTGAGTAGCAAGACACACAAGAGCAAAGAGCCTAACTCATGCGTTGCCATAGTTAACTGGAGGGGTTTTGGTGGTCGAGATAGCTAGGTTGGTTCTTCCCTGCATATTGCATGGGGTTTATATAGAGGGCTACGTACGACGTCTAAACGTGAGAATAATTGATAAGCATTTATTTACTAAAAATTGATAAACTAGGGCAGGCTTTAAAAAAGTGAAGACCACTTTAAAGTCCAAAGCAATAATAATTAAATATGAATACTGTTGGGATAATACATATTTATACAAAAAAATTAATATACTTTTGTAACAATAATAATTAAATATGAATTTGCAATATTATATAATTTTTTATAAGTAAATAATTTCTCAAGCATGTATATAGCGTAAAACTTTGGTGGATAGTTTTGGGAAATATATCAAGGAATGGAATTAAGTAAAGAGAAATATTTAAAAAAAAAAAATTAAAAATTGAAAAGTGGAGAAACGCAGTTCAAGATACTGTAGGAGGTGATACTTTTTCATCTTTAGATTTTTTATCCAGTTGGGACCTCCACTAGCAAGCAGTGGCGGTACATGCATGCATGGAATGGACCAGAAAAGTTAGAATCCGATGTCGCCGGAATTTTTTTTTTTTGTGATGATTTCGACAATTCGTAGATCGTGTTCGTTCATCGTATATCGTGCTTTTAGAACTCATATTAAATATTTTTATTTCAAAATTAAATACAAACAGTACTTGATAAAAATTGACCTCAATATACGATAAACGGACACAACATGGATCTCCAGGATTCTTACCAAAAAAATCCGGAGATGATCTTGTTGGGAAAAGTTAATGTATTTCAATGAATTTATAATTTGATAAAACCCTTCAACAATATTTTTGAAACGTGGCCATTGATTGTCTTCTTGCCAAATGTTTTCTACAATATGTTAACACCTATCAACACCCAGTTATCCAACTCGCAATGAACTATATGTATGCGCATGAATGCTTTCTTTAATCAAATCACCTTCGAATAACTAATAGTTTTAACTTTTCAAATTCAGTTTAGAAGTTTTAGAATTGAATTACCAATAAGGTTTTCCAAATTTTAAACTGCAGACTGAATATTAAATTATTTTTCTATTTCAATTGATTGCTTCAATCCGTCAACGGGCATAATTCGTGGTTACATTACATTTGACAACGGACAGCCCGTAATAGAATCTGAGACTTTTTGTCACATCTAGATTATTAACAGACATAGTGCCCATGATTGATTGCAATTTATCACAGACATCGACTGGTAGATGAGCTTTTTTCTTCTAGTGTTCTAAGCTTAGATCTGTGTATGTTTTGATATACTTAATGTGTAACTTGTGTGTTGTAATTGGAATGATCTTCTCTTGATTGTTTTAGTATTTTATTCATAACGCTTATTTAGGAGAAGGATTTGCATAGAAACGGAGATGTCTCAAAGCAATCATGCAATTGCATGTATAAAAGTTACAATGCATGATGGCCTGTTGGGTTTAGAAAACGGCAATCACATTGGGGCCTTCGTTTCATATAAGTTCCTCTTCTTATTTTTGGCGGGGCTATGCCATATATAGATTATTTCTGATTATGGTGCTGGTAGTATGTAAGTTGAGAATCACAGTAGCATAACAGAGTATGAAGCTGCGGGTATTGTTTAATTAACCGAAATTCAGAAGAAGAAAAAAAGATTGTTGAGATGACCACATGCTACGGAATGCATCTTCATTGACTCGGTTCTGGTATATATTGAGTTACAAGTTGTGTTTATAATAAGTGACTCTATAAGATCTAATATGCAAAAATATAAAACACCCAAATAATAAAATAAATCTAAAATACTAATATTTTTCAACAATCTCATCAAACTCATGTCGACATGAGTTTGACAACAAACAAATGCGCATACTTCCTTAGGTGGATATTTAAGCAGGCATATTCTATTTGGCGCGTTCTCCAACATATAGATTTTGTAGGGCGAACATACTTTGCAGCATATTCAGGTAGGCATATTAGATGTCGGGAGTATAGAAATGAAACATATGAATGCGCCCACCCCACCCCCCCAAACACACATGAACATAAAAATCAAATTTATCACCACGTATACAACATTAGAAACTCTAACAACAACATCAACATTTCTCACGCCGCCCTTTTTTTTCCCTTGTCTCTTTTTTTCTTTTGTGGGAACAAGTGGAATGGACTCGATGCGGGTACAAATGAGGTGTGCCAGCATGGCTGGTGCTATGCTAATGCAAAATCGAATTCATGGGTTCATCAGATCACGAACAAGTGGTCAGATCGCGACACATGTGCGAGTTTAGTAAGGCAAAAATGACTGAAGTGGTTCGATGTGATCCCGTTTTGTGGTCTAGCAACAAGCAGTAATGGTAATTAGGTTCGTCTGGAACAGAAGATGAATTTGCATCAGCAGTATCTAGGCAGTGTGACATGGACAACAACAAATATTGTGCGGGTCGATACGAATGCAGCAGTGCAACCTAAAGTTAGTGGGAACGGTGGGTGCAAGATTGCGATACCACCATATCAAAGCACAGTAGTGACTATGACTTGGTCGATCAGCGGCGACAAAGAGTTGGTCGATCAGCGGATTACGACAATGACTAAATTCTCTCCCCTCCTCTTTTCATCCTCTTCCATCCCTTCATCTCACATTCTCTTATTTTGTTTTTCTCTTGCTATAAAAAATTAATATAAATGTTGATGTGGCTTAACCGTGACCGTTCAAATAAGAGGGGAGGGAATGAGAGGGAATAAAAGAAGGGAGGGAATCCTACTCATTGGGACAAATGCAGTAGCAACAGTACTCAAGAAAACCTAATACTTAAAATATCTAAAGGAAAAATTAGTAATAGTCTCTAGTTACTAATGTTCATTGGCTGAAACCTTATTAGTTTTCAGATTTTGATCAAAGTTCTTAACATTAATGTATTAATGAATTTACAGGTAAGTTACATAGTTTTTTAAAATAAAAATTAGTAATTGATTTAGGGTTTTAATACTCTACGGTAGCACGATATTGTCCGCTTTGAGCCCCGATCACGCCCTCACGGTTTTGTTTCTGAGAACTCACGCGAGCAGAACTTCCCAATGGGTCACCCATCCTGAGAATGCTCTGGCCATTCTCGCTTAACTTTGGAGTTCCAACGGAACCCGAAGCCAATGAGCTTCCAAAATGTCTCGTGCTAGGTAGAGATGAGAATATACATATAAGGCTTACAGGATTCACACCCTTGGACGATGTGGGATCTTACAATCCACCCCCTCTTAGGGGCCCGACATCCTCGTCTGCACACTTTCAGCCAGGGATTAGCTCTGATACCAAATTGTCACATCCCGGCCCAGGCCCCACCACATCCCAGGCTCGACTCCACCGTAGCACGATATTGTCCGCTTTGGGCCACGACCACGCCCTCACGGTTTTGTTTATGGGAACTCACGCGAGCAGAACTTCCCAGTTGGTCACCCATCCTATAAATGCTCTGGCCCATTCTCGCTTAACTTCGGAGTTCCTACGGAACCCGAAGCCAGTGAGCTCCCAAAAGGCCTCTTGCTAGGTAGAGATGAGAATATACATATAAGGCTAATAGGATCCACACCCGTGGGCAATGTGGGATCTTACAAGTATAATTTATCCTTTAATATTTCTAATCCCACAAATTATGGGTTTTATTAAAAATCTCATTAATATAAACAACTACAAATTTCAATTTTTAATTTAAAAATATAATAACCTACATAGAAATACATTATTACATTGATGTCAATGACTTCAAACAAAAACTGAAAACCAACGGGGTTCTAGTCAATAAACATTAATAGTTAGGGACCGCATTCAAAGTATCCCTTAGCTAAAATACTCAAACAATAAAATAAACCTAAAATGCTAATATTTTCCAACACTGTTTTCTCTAAACGCCATCGAGACTTGAAGAACTTTAATATTATGTCATATCCCAGTCTGGCTCCGCCGTAGCACGATATTGTTCACTTTGGGCCACGCCCTCACGGTTTTGTTTGTAGGAACTCACACGAGAACTTTCCAGTGGGTCACCCATCCTAGGAATGCTCTCACTCGAACTTGCTTAACTTTGAAGTTTCGATGGAATCCGAAGCCGGTGAGTTCCTAAAAGGCCTTATGCTATAGGGAGGGGAGAATGTACATATAAGGCACATCACCCCCTCTCCATTGGTCGATGTAGGATCTAACAATCTACCCCCTTAGGGGCTCGACATCCTCGTCGGCACATCCGCATCGAACGACAGAGTGGCTCTGATACCATTCTAAATTGTCATATCCCAGCTCGACTCCGTCGTAGTACGATATTGTCCGCTTTGGGCTTACCATTCCCTCACGGTTTTGTTTCTGGGAACTCATGCAAGAACTTCCCAGTGGGTCACCCATCCTAGGAATGCTCGCGCCTGAACTCGCTTAACTTCAAAGTTCTGATGGAATGCCTCGTGCTATATGGAAATGAGCATGTACATATAAGGCACATCACCCCTTCTCCGTTGGTCGGTGTGGGATCTAACAATCCACCCCCCTTAGGGGCCCTACTTCCTCATCGGTACATCCGCACCGAACGGCAGAGTGGCTCTGATACCAAATTGTCACATCCCAGCTCGACTCTGCTGTAGCACTATATTGTCTGCTTTGGGTTTACCATTCCCTCATAGTTTTGTTTCTAGGAACTCACGCAAGAACTTCACAGTGGGTCACCCATCCTATGAATGTTCTCGCCTGAACTCGCTTAACTTCGGAGTTCCGATGGAATCCGAAGCCAGTGAGTTCCCAAAAGGCCTCGTGCTATATGGAAGGGAGCATGTACATATAAGGCACATCACCCCCTCTCCATTGGTCAGTGTGGGATCTAACATATTATGCCTAAACCCTACAGGTTTTAGGTATTTTCAAAATTGACAATAAGATTTCAATTTTCGCATATTGCATCATGATGTGTTTAATTGTATTAAATTTACACCTTTTCTCTTTTTGAACATCTGATCCTTCATTAAATTGATGAGCTTTTTGGGAAAATTTGTCTTAAAGCATCTCCATTAAAATGTCAGAAGAAAATGATCAACTGTAAATTTGAAGGTCTATGTGTGCCAATGTCAAATTTCTTCCAATATCCATATCTTTTTCTTATTCAATTAATATTTATAAGACCCATTCTTCAAAACAAATCAATCTAAACTAATTTTCATGATTTATGATTGATGCATTACTAGGTAGACCTATAAACAGGTCGGGTTTATTGAGTTTGGGTCGGTTTCAATTCGAACCGTTAATTTAATGGGTCACCCAAACTCAACCCTTTTAGCTAACGGGTCACTCAAACTCAATCCATTAATCTAATAAGTCACTCGTTTAACCCATTGACACCCACTAACAATTTCTTTTTATTTTGCATTCCAATACAAATTACACATATTTTAATCGAAATCACGCATATTAATGAACAGTCTAACATTATATATATATATATATATATACATGGATGTATATGTATATGTGTGTGTATATATGTATATGTGTGTATATATATATGTATGTGTATATATATATGTATATGTGTATATATATATATATGTATATGTGTATATATATATATATATGTATATATCAAACTTAAAAATTCTACAAAAAAAAGAAACAAAGAAAAGGATGGAATGTATCATCATCATCATCGCCATCATCAACTTCAGAAAAGGATCCGGATCCTTTTCTTGAGGATCCGAGAGATTTCGTAATAGTGTCCGTTCATCGTAAATCGTATGGTCAAAAATCATTTGAAATTTAAAATTTAAAATTAAATATAAATGGTACCTAACGAAAACTGACCGCACGATGTACGATGAACGGACACGATTACGGAATCCCCAATGATCCCCATCCTTTTCCATCAACTTCAATCATCTATCCAGCAATAGTAATGGCGACCTGGTCAGAAAAATACCAAACCCAATTCCCATTTTTCTATTATTTTCATCTTATCCAGCACTAGTTTCTGGCAATTGGGTTTCCTTCATTTCGTCTCCAAGCTCTGTTGTATGAATTTTCCCTTTAGATTCTTATATGTTTTGTTTTGAAGTGGTTGGAGCTTATTGCTTATAGTGTTAAATTGCTTGAGGACTTCAGAATATTAGACAGCTTTCATCGAAAGAGTAGAGAACGAGAAGGCGTCAGAAGAAGGGGGCGAACCAGAGCGCGAGGTTGCGAGTGCGAGTCGGCCAGAATTCTATCGGGTGCTAACGGGTCTCGTGGGTTGATCCAAACCAACCTGTTATTTAATGGATAATTAACGGGTTCACCCGTTAACAACCCAACCCGTTAAGCATCAATTCAAATACTAATTTAAACGGGTGGGACGGGTCGGTTGTAAAATATCAGGTCTATTACTAGGACTCAACAACAAAAACTTTTAAAAAATAAAAGAGATTATATATTTTTTTTTATATGTCAAAATTCACAGCACACAATCTTTATGTTAATTCATGTAGAATTGACAAATCATTAAAACCTATATGTACTTTCAAATTTTATTATATAACATTCTATTTAGAATAGGCGTCACTTTTGAAAATGCTCAAATTTAATAAATTATCATACAATTTATTTGACCAATACACAAATTAATACAATTTCACTATCTCAACGTGGTGTATGTAAGAATTGAAATTTCTTGATCTATTTTGAAAAATCAGCCCATATATGAGGTGTGAAAATGTAGTTTACTCAACATGATTAAAGATATGGAAAGAGGATCCTCTCTAGATTCTCTTTGGGAGGATTCCGGAGGTCCTTACATCGTATCCGTTTATTATATATCGTGCGATGAGAAATTATTTTAAATATTTTTATTTAAAATTAAATAAAAACAGTACCTGACGAAAATTGAGCGCACGATGTACGATAAACGAACACGATGTGAAGATCTCCAAGATCCTTACAAAGAGGATCCGGAGAGGATCCTCATTCAAAGATATGTACAAGCTGAAGAGCCTTTTCTCTCCTTTTCCTTTGTTAAAGCATCCAAACCTCACTCCAAGTGACACCCATCCGGGATTCCATCTGGATTCAAATTGTGGAGATCATAAGGATTAGGGATGGAATCCCTTCACAAGACATAACCTTAACCCCTTAGCGACAATGACAGCTTTGATGTGACTCCATTTTTCATGACAGCAACTCATCAACTTTACCAAAAGAAAAAGAAGGGAAAGAGTGGGAATCTGATTCTTCATTCCACACATGGAGTAATAGAACTGACATGCACGTTGAAGAAAAAAATGTCGTTGCTAGTGATTTAGTGGCGGGGTTTTGTATACCCGGTGATTCGAATGGGTAGTGCGAGGTTCAGAGTTTGCTGGAAGAGGAAAGACTTTGCCTGGGAACGGATTTTTCAATCTAAGGGCATCTTGTCTTTGTCCACACTATTTGGCCAAATTTTTACCATAGAGGCCAACGATAGCTCCCAACCCCCCCCCCCCCCCCCCCCCCCCAACTTACAACTTTCATCGTACTCTGCTCTTCAAAAGAGCAACTCTTCTCAAAATATCAAAAGGAAAGCTGCTGAGTTGGAATCACATCGTACTGTGCTCTTCAAAGAGCATCTCTTCTCAAAATATCAAAAGGAAAGGTGCTGAGTTGGAATCACATTCTAAGAATTCTTGTGGTTCCAAAGGATCTAGCTATAGGAGAACCAGAACGGAGAGCTTTCCCCCTTTTTCCACCCGACTCTTTGGTCTTAAGAATGCTGGTTTTAAGAATATCCAAATCTATTCCTTCCTGATTGAAGAAAGGAATTCCTATGACTCCAACGAACAACGTAAATAAAACTAATACAAGCACCGGAAATAACATAGTATCGTCTGACTCATGGGGATATGAGAAAGTGCTTTTAATGCCAAAACGAGTAATACTAATAAAAGGTTGCATCGTGCTTCTTACATTTTCATTACTATTAATTCGATATGTGTTTAAAAATAAGGTTTTTTATTTTTTTTTTTTTTGTCGTTAATAAATATAGTAACCGCAATTTTTTTTAACAATTTCGGGTTCTTCTATTACCGGTTTTTTTTCTAAACAGAGCCTGGATACTTCATTTTATTGGCCTAACCAAGATAACATAAATTATTCTAATTGATAATATTAATCTGTATACCCTCCCGAAAAAATGGATCTAATTGAACTTCACACTCCAAATTTTTGATAATTCAATCAATCTTTCTTGGGAATCATTCTCAACGAGTCCATAAGAAGTGATCCCATTTTTTTCATCGGGTCCTAATTGACATCACAACTAAATTCATTTGAGTGATACATGTATCCACTAATTTAACATAGATCCAAGATATTTCATTGAATCATTGATAGAGAGATTAAGATAAAGAGATTCGGCGTCGCCTTTGAACCAAACTTTTATCGAAAAAAATTGTATAGAAAGAATCGTGAAAGACAGAAAGATCCTTCGTATCGAGTTGTCTCTTCATCTGCAAAGAATTCTCGATGTGAAAACACGGGCTGATATTTGAATAGGAAAAAGAGTGGATTTGTTCTTTGGAAGATCTATCTTGTGTTTGGTACTGCATGGCTCCACTCTACAAGAACTCCGAATCATTCTCTTGAAGCCAATACGATTACCTCGATAAGATATTCCTTTAATTATTCCTCTATTCAAATGGTGAAATGAGTCGAGGCCTTAGCTGGTGATTCGGGCTGTTTCCCTCTCGACAATGGAGCGTATCCCTCATCGTCTCATTGGCTGACCTTGACCCCTGTTAATTTGAGGTCATATCTAGTATTCAGAGTTTGCCTCGATTTGGTACCGCTCTCGCGGAGAGTAGGTATTAATACCATGGATTGATGCATTTCAATTAAATGACCCGAAGTAGCAAAACCTTGAGTAAAAATAGCACTTGGCGCGGTTATTGTGCTTGAATGGTTTTTATATTTTTTAAGATACATGAATCACTTTAAATACAAAAAGTAGAGTAGGCGGATTGGTTCGAATGGAGAGAAAAAAAAAGATTGAACTAAAAATATTTTCTGGAGAGCTTGATAAGATATTCCGACACAACGGCATTTTGCTCACCGCTACTACGGGAATCGCTTTTCCTTTCTTTTCCTCTGGCTACTAAGATGTTTCAGTTCACCAGGTTCTCTCTTGCCTGCCCATGGATTAAGCAGTAGGTCGAAAGGTCAACCTATTCAGATGGATTATTTTGGGAAAAAAGTGGATCTAATTGAACTTCACGCTCCAAATTTTGATAATTCAATCAATCTTTCTTGGGAATCATTCTCAACGAGTCCATAAGAAGTGATCCCATTTTTTTCATCGGGTCCTAATTGGCATCATAACTAAATTCATTTGAGTTATACATGTATCCACTAATTTAACATAGATCCAAGATATTTCATTGAATCATTGATAGAGAGATTTGGTGTCGTCTTTGAACCAAACTTTTATTGAAAAAAAAAACTGTATAGAAAGAATCGTGAAAGACAGAAAGATCCTTCGTATCGAGTCATCTCTTCATCTGCAAAGAATTCTCGATGTGAAAACACGGGCTGATATTTGAATAGGAAAAATAGTGGATCTGCAGGGTCCCAAATGAATTGGCTTATTCGAAAAAAAGCCTTGTTCTTTAGAAGATATATATTGTGTCTAGTACTGCATGGTTCCACTCTGTAAGAACTTCGAATCATTCTCTTGAAGCCAATACGATTACCTCGATAAGATATTTCTTTCATTCTTCCTCGATTCAAATGGCGAAATGAGTCGAGGCCTTAGTTGGTGATCCGGGCTGCTTCCCTCTCGACAATGAAGCTTATCCCCCATCGTCTCATTGGCCGACCTTGACCCCTATTATTTTGAGGTCATATCTAGTATTCAGAGTTTGCCTTGATTTGGTACCGCTCTAGCGAAGAGTAGGTAGTAATACCGCAGATTGATGTATTTTAATTAAAATACCCGAAGTAGCAAAACCTTGAGTAAAAATAGGACTTGGCACAGTTATTGTGCTTAAATGGTTTTTATATATTTTAAGATACATGAATCACTTTAAATACAAGAAGCCAAGTAGGTGGATTAGTTCGAATGGAGAGAAAAAAAAAAGGATTGAACTAAAATTATTTTCTGGAGATATCCATTTTCCTGGAGGGATGGATGAGATATTCCGACACAACGGCATTTCGCTCGCTGCTACTATGGGAATCGCTTTTGCTTTCTTTTCCTTTGGCTACTAAAATGTTTCAATTCGCCAGGTTGTCTCTTGCCTTCCCATGGATTAAGCAACAGTTCGAAAGGTTAACCTATTCGGATGGATTATTTTGTGAAAGAATTTTGGGGCCTATAAAAAGTGGGATTTGTGCTTGTGGAAATTATCGAGTAATCAGAGATGAAAAAAAAAAACCCGAGATTTTGTGAACAGTGTGGAGTCGAATTTGTTGATTCTCGGATATGAACATATCAAAAGAAAATATACAAGAAATCAAATAGTAGAAAATACTTTTCAATATAGGAACCGGTAACTAATGAATTCAACTGATCCAGCATAATAGAAATGAAAGGAAAAAGGAGGGTGGGCATCATGATGTGATCTTAATCACGTAGAAAAAAAAATAGAGGATATGGCGAAATTGGTAGACGCTACGGACTTAATTGGATTGAGGCTTGGTATGGAAACCTACCAAGTGAGAACTTTTGAATTCAGAGTAACCCTAGAATTAGAAATGGGCAATCCTGAGCCAAATCCTGTTTTATGAAAATAAACAAGGGTTTCATAAACCGAAAATAAAAAAGGATAGGTGCAGAGAAAATGGCATTGTTTGGAGTGTACGAGAAATGACACAACATGAGGAGGAGATAGAAGTTCCTTCCTAAACAAGAAGGCTAAAGAGAAGATTGCTAACACTCCATAGCAGTGTTCGAAAACGCGGTCTAGGCGGTCGCCTAGGCGCTAGGCGACAGTGCTCCGCCGCGATTAACCAGAAATTGTTCACTAAATCGGCAAGAATATTAAACGGTGTAAGGCGACCGCCTGGGCGGGCACTGGGCGGGCTCGGCAGGCGCTGGGCAAGCTCGACGGGCACTGGGCGGGCTGGCGGCCTGGAAAAGAAACGTTCTTGTCTCCCCGAGTCTCGTCGTCTGCCCTCTCTGTTTGCTCAAAATATCAAAAGGAAAGGTGCTGAGTTGGAATCACATTCTAAGGATTCTTGTGGTTCCGGATGATCTAGCTACAAGAGAACCACAACGGAGAGCTTTCCCCCTTTTTCCACCCGACTCTTTGGTCTTAAGAATGCTGGTTTTAAGAATATCCAAATCTATTCCTTCCTGATTGAAGAAAGGAATTCCTATGACTCTAACGAACAACGTAAATAAAACTAATACAAGCACCGGAAATAACATAGTATTGTCTGACTCATGGGGATATGAGAAAGTTCTTTTAGTGCCAAAACGAGTAATACTAATAAAAGGTTGCATCGTGCTTCTTACATTTTCATTACTATTAATTCGATATGTGTTTAAAAATAAGATTTTTCATTGTTTTTCGTCGTTAATAAATATAGTAACCGCAATTTTTTTTTAAAAATTTCGGGTTCTTCTATTACCGGTTTTTTTCTAAACGGAGCCTGGATACTTCATTTTATTGGCCTAACCAAGATAAGCATAAATTATTCTAATTGATAATATTAATCTGTATACCCTCCCGAAAAAATGGACCTAATTGAACTTCACACTCCAAATTTTTGATAATTCAATCAATCTTTCTTGGGAATCATTCTCCACGAGTCCATAAGAAGTGATCCCATTTTTTTCATCGGGTCCTAATTGACATCACAACTAAATTCATTTGAGTGATACATGTATCAACTAATTTAACATAGATCCAAGATATTTCATTGAATCATTGATAGAGATATTAAAATAAAGAGATTCGGCGTCGCCTTTGAACCAAACTTTTATCGAAAAAAATTGTATAGAAATAATCGTGAAAGACGGAAAGATCCTTCGTATCGAGTCGTCTCTTCATCTGCAAAGAATGCTCGATGTGAAAACATGGCTGATATTTGAATAGGAAAAAGAGTGGATTTGTTCTTTGGAAGATCTATCTTGTGTCTGGTACTGCATGGCTCCACTCTGCAAGAACTCTGAATCATTCTCTTGAAGCCAATACAATTACCTCAATAATATATTCCTTTCATTCTTCCTCTATTCAAATGGTGAAATGAGTCGAGGCCTTAGCTGGTGATTCGGGCTGTTTCCCTCTCGACAATGAAGCGTATCCCTCATCATCTCATTGGCCGACCATGACCCCTGTTATTTTGAGGTCATATCTAGTATTCAGAGTTTGCCTCGATTTGGTACCGCTCTCGTGGAGAGCAGGTACTAATACCATGGATTGATGCATTTCAATTAATAGACCCGAAGTAGCAAAACCTTGAGAAAAAAATAGCACTTGGCGCGGTTATTGCACTTAAATGGTTTTTTATATTTTTTTAAGATACATGAATCACTTTAAATACAAGAAGCAGAGTAGGCGGATTGGTTCGAATGGAGAGAAAAAAAAAGATTGAACTAAAAATATTTTATGGAGAGCTAGCTAAGATATTCCGACACAACGGCATTTTGCTCGCCGCTACTACAGGAATCGCTTTTGCTTTCTTTTCCTTTGGCTACTAAGATGTTTCAGTTCACTAGGTTGTCTCTTGCCTGCCCATGGATTAAGCAGCAGTTTGAAAGGTCAACCTATTCAGATGGATTATTTTGTGAAAAAGTGGATCTAATTGAACTTCACGCTCCAAATTTTTGATAATTCAATCAATCTTTCTTTGCAATCATTCTCAATGCGTCCATAAGAAGTCATCCCATTTTTTTCATCGGGTCCTAATTGACATCATAACTAAATTCATTTGAGTGATACATGTATCCACTAATTTAACATAGATCCAAGATATTTCATTGAATCATTGATAGAGAGATTCGGTGTCGTCTTTGAACCAAACTTTTATCGAAAAAAAAAACTGTATAGAAAGAATCGTGAAAGACAGAAAGATCCTTCGTATCGAGTCATCTCTTCATCTGCAAAGAATTCTCGATGTGAAAACACGGGCTGATATTTGAATTCAAAAATAGTGGATCTACGGGGTCCCAAATGAATTGGCTTATTCGGAAAAAGCCTTGTTCTTTTGAAGATCTATCTTGTGTCTAGTACTGCATGGTTCCACTCTGTAAGAACTCCGAATCATTCTCTTGAAGCCAATACGATTACCTCGATAAGATATTTCTTTCATTCTTCCTCGATTCAAATGGCGAAATGAGTCGAGGCCTTAGCTGGTGATCCGGGCTGCTTCCCTCTCGACAATGAAGCTTATCCCTCATTGTCTCATTGGCCGACCTTGACCCCTATTATTTTGAGGTCGTATCTAGTATTCCGAGTTTGCCTTGATTGGGAACCGCTCTCGCGGAGAGCAGGTAGTAATACCGCGGATTGATGTATTTCAATTAAAATACCCGAAGTAGCAAAACCTTGAGTAAAAATAGCACTTGGCACGGTTATTGTGCTTAAATGGTTTTTATATATTTTAAGATACATGAATCACTTTAAATACAAGAAGCCAAGTAGGCAGATTGGTTCGAATGGAGAGAAAAAAAAAAGGATTGAACTAAAATTATTTTATGGAGGTATCCATTTTCCTGGAGGGATGGATGAGATATTCCGACACAACGACATTTCGCTCGCTGCTACTATGGGAATCGCTTTTGCTTTCTTTTCCTTTGGCTACTAAGATGTTTCAATTCGCCAGGTTGTGTCTTGCCTGCCCATGAATTAAGCAGCAGTTCGAAAGGTTAACCTATTCGGATGGATTATTTTGTGAAAGAATTTTGGGGCCTATAAAAAGTGGGATTTGTGCTTGTGGAAATTATTGAGTAATCAGAGATGAAAAAAAAAACCCGAGATTTTGTGAACAGTGTGGAGTCGGATTTGTTGATTCTCGGATATGAACATATCAAAAGAAAATATACAAGAAATCAAATAGTAGAAAACACTTTTCAATATAGGAACCGGTATCTAATGAATTCAACCGATCCAGCATAATAGAAATGAAAGGAAAAAGGAGGGTGGGCATCATGATGTGATCTTAATCACATAAAAAAAAAAAGGGGATATGGCGAAATTGGTAGACGCTACGGACTTAATTAGATTGAGCCTTGGTATGGAAACCTACCAAGTGAGAACTTTCGAATTCAGAGAAACTTTAGAATTAGAAATGGGCAATCCTGAGCCAAATCCTGTTTTATGAAAATAAACAAGGGTTTCATAAACCGAAAATAAAAAAGGATAGGTGCAGAGAAAATGGTATTGTTTGGGGTGTACGAGAAATGACACATCATGAGGAGGAGATAGAAGTTCCTTCCTAAACAAGAAGGCTAAAGAGAAGATTGCTAACACTCCATAGAATTATTTACTTACTAAAAACGAGAACACTAATGCTATTAATTAGGCACACAAACTGACCACATATATTTGCAATATTTGGGCCTAGATGTATTTTTTTAAACAAACGATATTGTCTACAGTAAGGGGATATGGAAGTGGACTAAGAGCCTAAGTGTGAGATCCCACATCGCCCAGGGAAGTGATCCTTATATGTATATTCCCATCCCTACCTAGCGCGAGGCCTTTTGGGAGCTCACTGGCTTCGGGTTCCATGGGAACTCCGAAGTTAAGCGAGTAGCGTGCGAGAGCACTCCCATGATGGGTGACCCACTGGGAAGTTCTCGTGTGAGTTCCCAGAAACAAAACCTTGGGGGCGTAGTCGGGGCCCAAAGCGGACAATATCGTGCTATGGTGGTGGAGCGAGCCCAGGATGTGGTGGACCCCGGGTCAGGATGTGACAATTTGGTATCAGAGCCTAACCCTGGCAGTGGTGTGCCTACGAGGACGTCGGACCCCTAAGGGGGGGTGGATTGTGAGATCCCACATCACCCAGGGGAGTGATCCTTCTATGTATATTCTCATCCCTACCTAGCGCGAGGCCTTTTGGGAGCTCACTGGCTTCGAGTTCCATGGGAACTCCGAAGTTAAGCGAGTAGCGCGCGAGAGCACTCCCATGATGGGTGACCCACTGGGAAGTTCTCGTGTGAGTTCCCAGAAACAAAACCGTGAGGGCGTAGTCGGGGCCCAAAGCGGACAATATCATGCTACGGTGGTGGAGCGGGCCCGGGATGTGGTTGACCCCGGGTCGGGACGTGACACTAAGCCTCACAATAAGCTAGTAATAATATAGTTCAAATTCGTCTTTGACAAGAATTGAACCTAATACCTGTCAAATTCACCTTTAGAGAGTGTGGTAGTACTGTTGTTAGTTTTGTTTGTCTAAATATCTTAATTATTAAAAGAGCAAATGGTTTATTTCTCAAATATCCATTTTTTAATGAAATACGATAACGACTTTATTGGGGAATACAGAATGAGATTACATATCCTGAGAGAGTACAACTAACTTTCACAATTCTACTTAATTATACCATCAGAGCATAACTATCTTTTTTTTTTTTTTTTTAAATAAACGATATCATTCACACTAAGAGATGAGAGAATGAGGTAAACCTTATAATAAGTTTGCCATAATAATGTAATTCAATTTTGTCTTTGGCGAGAATCGAATCTAAGACCTCTCACTTACAAGTAAAGATGAATAGCACTAGACCGTAGTACTATGTGACTGAGTAGAACTAACTTTAACTTTAAAAAAAAATAAAATACATAATTTCTCTTTCCTTTTTTGAAACTCTTCTGATTTCATCTTCCACAAGCGACCAGAATGAAGAAAACCCCCAGAAAAACTCTCCTCCCTTACTTTTAAATTCCTACGGATATCATTATCCCTCGTAAACTTGGGTTTGTTAATTGGTAAATATTGGAAGGCTATTAATTTATTCTCGGATCGCCGTTGCATGTATAAAGTGGCCTGAAATGCTTTATATGTACTTTCCAATAATAAGATTATATTGTCTTTGAACAAGGGAAATAGGATTGAAGTTTTGACAATTTATTAAGAAAAAAATTATTTATTGATACAAAGCCCTCCATCTCAAATCTTCTAGGTCAGTACGAAAATCATTTATTTCTATAATTTCGGTTGAGTTGGGGTTGGGGAAGATGGGAGGGGTTAAAATAAAATCTGGTTCTTTCACTCAGTGTGAAAAAATAAAAATTAAGAACTGCAATGGTGAACTGAGGAAATTCGAGGGAAACAACGATGGGGAGTTTTTCTATTGATAATTTTTTTTTTTTGAACAAACGGTATCATCTACATTTAGGAGTAAAGGAGTGGGTTAAGTCTCACAATGAGACAGTAATAATGTGATTCAAATTCACATTTAGCGAGAATCGAACCTAAGACCTCTCACTTACAGCAAGTGAAGATGAATATTACTAGACCATAGTACTAAGTGACTTCTATCGATAAAACTTAAACTCACACCTTTAAATTAGTTAAGGTTCATTTAATTCTTATTATGTATATAATAACAGTTTTTTAGATAAAAGTTGTTGTAAACATTCCTGGTTTAAGTGTGATTGTGTAAATCATAGATTAGATTTGATTCTAGTTATCATTTCCTATTACAACTTGTATTACTTGCGAAAGAAGGAATATCCTCTCTCCTTTTATTACTATAAATAAAGGCACAATGTAGGAGGGATAACAACACACACATCCCCTACAATTCTACAAACACATCTCTTTTCTCTCTTCTCCTTGTCGTCGGCCCTCTCTCTCCTTGTCAGATAAAATATGCCACAACACGTTATCAGCACGCTCCTACTGCTGCGCTTAGGAATCCGACATTCAAAGAAATTTTCTACATCAAACCAATTCATCCATATCATCACGCAATCAGGTTCTTTCAAAACAACGGCTTTTAACTCGATATTTTTGCAGCCCTGATAAGCATGAACATTTACCATGATGCATGACCCAACTTTACGTCTTACAAATTTTAGATTCTACATAAATTGTGTATGTCTCATAAACAAAATTATTTAAATTATGTGAATTTGATATTTGCTATGAATTGCATCAAATATATTTGTATATGCATCACATTGAAATTATTGTTTTGCATATGCATCAAATTGATTTTTTTACTGAATTATATATCAATAATTTGAATTGAAAAAAAAATCGGGAAACCTAAGGTTCATTCGAACCCGTGCCATCACCCACCCCTATCGATGGGCCTCCGAGCCAAAGACCACGGCTAGAGCTTGTACTCCTAGCCGAAACCCTTAATCCCGACACCCAGCAGGTGTCGCCACCACTCCATCGCCATGCTGCACGGCCTATAGCCGTGCCTAGCCTCTTTGACGACCTACAGATCGTCCGCGGTGTCCTATGGCCAAAGATTCTCACGAATCTCGTTGGAATTTCTATGAAATCCCGATTCGTTTTCTAGGGTTTTGATATCACATCGAGATTTTCTCTAATCTCCATTCATATTTGGGTCACCAGTTGGACCACCGTGTTTTGCCGTGCCATAAACCTTGAGGACAATCACCTGAAGCGATGTCGGCGTTCCCCCCGGTTCAATTCCAACACCCAGCGTCGCTGGGGTGTCCTGGTTCCTTTCGACCCGAGCCCTAGTGGGCTTCAATTCCTCAGCCTGCATCGCACAGAGCCCATTGGGCTTGCTGTTGCGTTTAACCCGCTCAGCCCGTGCGAGAAAAAAAAAACAAAATTTATTTTGTTTTGGGCTCGCATGAAGCGGCCCGTATGTGTTTTTTACTTGGGCTTGCTTGCAGCAACCCACCTTCCTACCCATATCTCTCCTGTAGGCCTGCAGCCTACACCTGAGACCTTCAACCCAATTCTGGGGCATGGGACACACGGACCATTTTTTAAGCCACCCGTGGGCTTAGTTCTTTTCTTTTGGGCCCCGAATGTTATTCAACTAATTATTTTTAGGCCTAATAGGGTTTTATATTTTTTTCCCACACTTTAATTTGGCCCAAAGTCCAAATAATTAAAATTCAATTATAATTATCAACCTCAATTTATATTTTTACATATTCTTGTTGCATATTTGTTTTGCATATATATATATTTGCGTTTGCCTGCAAGAATATATGAACCTGAAGTTCATCATTATTTTGAAACCTGAAGTTTCTTATAAACATGCCTTGTTTGAAAACCTGAAGTTTTTCATTTAAAAACATCACCCATGAAAACCCGCAGTTTTCATGCAAAATTCAACCAGTACATGTCTATTAGAACCTGTATGTTCTACTCCTACGTGAATGGATTGATTATTCTCCATTACACTAACCACATCTTGTCCATCTATTTTGTATAGGAACATGTTGCATTTGAACAAACTCGACTTCACCGCTTTGGAGGTCTCTGGAAGGAACTACCTTAAGTGGGTTCAAGATGTGAAGCTCCACCTCACTGCAAAGAACTTGCGTCCTGCTATTGAAGAAGCAACAGATGAGCCTGTTGGCGAAGTTGAAAAAGCCACCGCTATGATCTTCATCCAAAGACATATCCATGAAGCCCTGCAAACTGAGTATTTTACTGAGGAGGATCCACGTGCATTATAGGTCGCTTTGGCTGATCGTTTTGATCACCAAAATGACATATTCTTGCTTGAAGCAAGACATGACTGGCAGCATTTGTGCTTCGAAGACTTTAAGTCTGTGAATGAATATAATTCTGAAGTTTGTCGAATTCGATCACTTCTCAAGTTTTGCAATGAAACTTTGACTGAAGATGATCTCCTGGAGAAGACCTATTCGACCTTCTCAAGTTCTAATATTGTCCTGCAGCAACAATATAAAGCTCAGAAGTTCACTAAGTTCTCAGATTTGATCTCTGTTCTACTTCTTGCTGAAAAGCAGAACCAGCTATTGATGAAGAATCATCAAGCTCGACCTACTGGGGCCACTGTTGTGCCTGAAACACATTATAGCACAAACCAATGCCCAAAAAGCCAAAAGAGGCGTGGTAGGGGCGGCCATAAGCCATCCCACCAAGGTCAACAGAGTCAAGGCCCGTCCAAGGGAGGAAACAAAGCCCAGAGGCGCTCAAACCTCGCTCCCAAGGCCCCGAACTTCAAGAATAAGGGCAAAGCACCTGAAACCATAGATGCGGACATGTGCTATCGATGTGGTTCAAAGGACCATTGGTCCCGTGTTTGCTTAGCTCCCAAGAAGGTTGTAGATGAATATCATTCTCGTCGTAAGAAGTTTGAATCAAACTTCATGCAAGTGGACGAACCGGAGACTACAAAGATGGAGGTTTCTAATTTTCAGGAGGATACCACCCCTATGGAAGATTAGAATCTTAGACATAGACTTATTTTTAGTTGAAATAAGACAATTGGGGCCGAATTCCACCTAGTGGCCGAACCCTCCTTGTTTTTGGTTGATTTTTGAACAATTTTCCTTTATGTTTTGGATTATTAGTTGGTGATTTGTTTCGGATATTAAGTTTTTCCTTGAATAAATGAAATTATTTTGAATTGATAATTGTTTTTATAAACTTTTATGCATGTGACCGATTCAAATTAATTTTTCATTCTAGGTATAACTAGTGGGAAAGTTAGTTGTCTGGCCAATAGTGCAACCACGCACATAGTTTTGCGTGAACGCTTCTATTTCACTAACTTCATACCTAAGAATGCACCTCTAACAACCCTCTCAGGCTCATCCAACCTGATAGAAGGATACGGTAACGCACGTATATTGTTGTCCAATGGTACAATTTTGACCATTGCTGAGGCACTCTATTCACCACGTTCCGGAAAAACGTTACTAAGTTTCAAGGATATTAGAGATAATAATTACCACGCTGAAACCCACGTAGAAAACGGAGTCGAATTTCTATGCATAACTTCCTACGAATATGGCCAGAAGCATATTCTGGAGAAGATGGAGCGTATCCCGAGTGGTTTATATACTACAACCATACGCCCCATAGAATGCCACTATGTGGCCGGCCCTAATATTGGGACCGCGCACGAAATTACACTTTAGCATGACCGTTTGGGACATCCTGGACGAATAGCGATGCGCCGTATCCTCAAATCATCGCACGGTCATCCACTAACCCGAAGTTTAGGTTAGATCCAAGGAATCGTATGTCAAACATGTTTGATGGGAAAGCTTATTACTAAGCTTTCTTATCACAAGATTCGTTCGAATCCTTCCATTTTTCTACAACGGATTCAGGGGGACATTTGTGGACAGATTCACCCTCCCTACGGACCATTTAGATACTTTATGGTTTTGGTTGACGCTTCCACACGTTGGTCACACGTGTGTTTTTTGTCCACAAGGAATGCTGCATTCTCTAAACTGTTGGCTCAGGTTATCAAGCTCAGGGCTCACCACCCTGATTATCCGATCAAATCTATTCGATTGGATAATGCTGGAGAATTCACATTTAAAACTTTTGATGACTATTGCATATCGGTTGGGGTTGAAGTTGAATATCATGTACCCCAAGTTCACACCCAGAACGGCCTGGCAGAGGCTTTCATTAAGCGCTTACATATGATTGCTCGATCGTTGGTCATAAGTACCAAGCTCCCGATCGCTGCTAGAGATGGGCAAATACCCATTGGTTATGGGTAACCGCGGTTACCCGCCCGTTTAAATTAAATGGTTACGGTTATGGGTAACCGTTTAGATAAATAAACGGTTATGGGTATAACCGTTTACCCGTGAAATTTAAATGGGCGGTTATGGGTATTAACCGCGGTTATAAACGGGTAACCGTTTACCCATTTATTTTATATATGTAAAATTAACACAAACCATATTCCCTATCGGGCAAAACTTAGATCAATGCTATTGACTATAGTGCATGATTTCATGGTCCATTATATATATATATATATATTATGTTAATACTTTACATTCCGAGTTAAATAACCAAAGCATATTGTCTTTTAACAGTTTTCGTAACCCAAGAATACTTAGCCAATTTTATATCACCTTCATTGTTAACAGTTAAAAATATCGTCCGTAAACTATTATTTCAATTATTGGAATGGTA
Organism: Cotoneaster glaucophyllus; assembly: GCA_036320875.1. Lineage (NCBI taxonomy): Eukaryota > Viridiplantae > Streptophyta > Magnoliopsida > Rosales > Rosaceae > Cotoneaster > Cotoneaster glaucophyllus. The sequence continues at coordinate 9,309,051 of CM070058.1, read as the reverse complement.
TAAGAACTTAAAAAATTAAAATGCGGAAATGTATGATGAATGTACCTATAACTGTGTTTAATTGTTAGAAAAATAAATTATGACAAATTTTTCTTTTTTAATTTTCAAGTTGTTAAAAAAACACGTAGACGGGTGAAAAATGAGTAAATGGTAAAAAAAGAAAGGATAAACGGGTTAAAAAATGATAAATGGGTAAACGGGTATTAAACGGTTACGGTTAAATGGGTACACGGTTATGGGTATGGTTAACCGTTTATAAACGGTTATGGGTATGAGTATAACCGTTTAGGCAATTACCCAACGGGTAAACGGTTATGCGGGTATGAAAATAAACGGTTATAGATAAATAACCGCGGTTACCCGCCCGTCATAATCGTTGCCCATCCCTAGTCGCTGCTTTGGGCCATGCAATATTGCACGGAACAAAGTTGGTCCGCCTGAGGCCTGTTGCGACATAACCATTTAGTGCCTTTCAGTTGGTTACCAGATACGAACCCGACATATCGCATCTGTGCGTTTTTTGTTATGAGGTATATGTGCCGATCTCACCGCCCTTACATACAAAAATGGAGCCTCAGCAAAGGATGGGAATCTATGTTGAATATGATTCTCCTTCGATTATTCGTTACTTAGAACCTTTGACAGGGGATCTATTTACCGCTCGTTTCGCGGATTATCACTTGTATGAGACAGTTTTCTTGTCGTTAGGGGGAGATAAGAACGTCAACGTTCCTGATGAACGACTCGAATTATCGTGGATAACTCCCACTTTGTCTCATTTAGATCCCCGCATCGCTTAGTCTGAAACTGAAGTGCAACGCATATTAGATCTCTAGAGCATGCCAGATGCTTTCACTGATCTAGCGCGCGTGACTAGATCACATATTCCAGCTGCAAATACGCCTGCAAAGATAGATGTACCAAATGTACGACAGACTGCCTTCCTGGAAGCCCGGGACGCCAATTCTGGTTATCCACGTACATTAGCGGCTAGCCAATCATCTGCCCCTACACAAAAGCGTGGGCGACCTCTTGGTTCAAATGATTCACACCCCTGGAAGAGGAAATCCACGGCACAAGGTCCTGAAGAGCCTCCCGTGAATCTGACTATTGTTTACTCATTCTACCTAACTCATGAGGAATTTCTAGATTATGGAAGCGTCCTTGAAGAGACAAATCCTCCTCCCAAGAATCGTGAGATTTCGGTCTATTATGCTAGCTTAGATGATGTGTGGCGTAGAAATGAGATGATTGTCGACGATGCATTAGCATTTGCAGTAGCTACTGAGATCATGTTGAGCGATGACATTGAACCGCGTTTCGTTGATGAATGTCGACGTAGAACTGATTGGTCAAACTGAGATAAGGTGTTTGGACCTGTAGCTCCTACACCTCCACATGTGAAGCCTATTCGCTACGAGTGTGTTTTCGTTCAAAAGCGTAATGAGAAGAACGAAATTGTGCGTTACAAATCTTGTTGCACAAGGCTTCTCACAACGCCCTGGGATTGACTATGACAAAACTTATTCACCCGTTACGGATGTCATTACTTTTCGCTACCTTATCAGTTTGGTAGTTTCCGAAAAACTGGATATGCAGCTGATGGACGTAGTAACCGCATATCTCTATAGGGATCTTGATACGGAAATCTATATGAAAGCTCCCGAAGGACTTACGTTGACTGGCTCAAATATTTCCAAACCCCGGAACACGCTCTCGATTCGGCTGAGGCGTTCACTCTATGGTTTGAAACAATCAGGAAGAATGTGGTATAACCGTCATAGTGAGTATTTGACTAGTCAGGGATATGTGAACAACAAACTATGCCCTTGTGTGTTCATTAAGAAGTCACATTCTGGATTTGCGATTGTTGCAGTATATGTCGATGACATGAATCTCATCGGAACTCCTGAAGAGCTTGCGAGAACTGCCGCGCATCTGAAGTCGGAATTTGAGATGAAATGTCTAGGTAAGACTCGATACTGTCTCGGTCTCGAGATAGAGCATTGTTCGGATGGAATCCTAGTACATCAATCGAACTACACCCAGAAGGTGTTGCGCCACTTTAATGAGGATAAAACGAAGCCTTCGAGTACTCGTATGGTCGTTCGTTCGCTAGATGCAAAACGAGATCCCTTCCGTCCGAAGGAGGATGAAGAAGAGATTTTGGAGCCTGAAGTTCCTTATCTAAGTGCGATAGGCGCTTTATTGTACTTAGCTCCATGCACTAGACCCGACATCTCCTTTGCTGTTAATCTTTTGGCAAGATACAGTAATGCACCTACACGCAAGCACTGGACTGGTGTGAAAAACATCTTCCGTTACCTTAAGGGTACTACAGATTTAGGCTTGTTCTATCCCTACGAATCCTCTAATGGTGTCGTACCCTATGCTCATCGAGTCGATTCCCGCCTTATTGGTTATGCCGATGCAGGATACTTATCTGATCCGCACAAGGCACGCTCTCAAACGGGTTATATCTTTACCGTTGGAGGCACCGCAATCTCTTGGAGGTCAACTAAACAAACCTTAGTTGCCACTTCGTCTAACCATGCTGAAATTCTCGCCTTACATGAAGCAACTCGGGAATGCTTTTGGTTGAGAGCAGTAGTGGGCCATATTCGAAGCTTCTGCGATCTTTATCCCGCCGTTGACGTCCCTATGACGATTTTTGAAGATAATGCAGCATGCATCGAACAGCTCAAGAAGAGTTACATCAAAGGAGACAACACCAAGCACATTACGCCGAAGTTTTTCTTTTCACATCAACAACAATAGCATCAGAAGATTGAAGTCACGTAAATCCGTTCGCAAGACAATATGGCCGACTTCTTCACCAAATCACTCCCGAAGACGACATTTCATAAGCTTGTTCATGGAATTGGTATGCGTAAACTTTCTGAGTTGTAACTTTGCTATTTCTCTTTGGAATTATGTCAAACTCAGGGGGAGTATCCTGTAGATACTTGCTTGATCTTAATGCACTCTTTCCCCCTACGATTAGGAGCATTTTTCCCAATGGGTTTTTGCTACCTAACTAGGTTTTAACGAGGCACCCACCTTCGGCTGGTCATATCCCTGATGACGTCATCTAGATGTTTCTTTTGACTTTGCATTTCTCACACATTTTTCCTTAAACTATGGATTTTGTCCCTACTCGGGTTTTTGCCATAACCTTAGGGTTTTTTAGTGAGACTTACTACTTATGCAAGTTCCTACCGTATTGAGAATAAGCATTGTTCCTTTGAATCAGTGTCAATGAGTCGACTTCCTCAATTCTGCATGATGCTGAATCTACCTTGAGTATTTACACACTCTAGGGGGAGTGTTGTAAACATTTTTAGTTTAAGTGTGATTGTGTAAATCCTAGATTTGATTTTATTCTAGTTATCATTTCCTATTACAACTTGTATTACTTGCGAAAGAAGGAATATCCTCTCTCCTTTTATTACTGTAAATAAAGGCACAATGTAGGAGGGATAACAACACACACATCCCCTACAATTCTACAACACACATCTCTTTTCTCTCTTCTCCTTGCTGCCGGCCCTCTCTCTCCTTGTCCGATAAAATAGGCCACAACAAAAGTAAATTAAATATTTGGTAATAATTAATTAGCTTTAAGACTAAATCTCGATCATTTATTAATGGATAATGCTAAAGAAACCAAATTTTTAAATCACATAATGTGGATGTTGATGATTGGATTATTACTTAAGTGTTGATAATGTGCTTATTTTTTATTAGTGGCACATTATTTGATTTATAAATTGGATTTAAAATTTTGGTCCACCTAGCATCATCCTTTATAAATCTCAAGGTCAGAATGTCTAAATTCTGAAAAATTGTAGAATTCAAATTTCCATTGAAGTTGTACAAATTCTCTAGAATCGAAGTAAGAGTGATATTGATTTCAAATAGTTCATTTTGATCTGTCTCTATTCCTCAATCGAAAGTAACATCAAAGTAAGATGAAAAATCCTGAATAATTTCAGGTGGATCCTCGAACCAAACAACTTCTTTGCCAATTGACACGGCAAACTGAACTAATTTATGAGCTACCCATTACATTTTCTAGGGACATAATGAACTATTTAAATTGATAGACAGCCGCTACCTGCAACACGCTACCACAAATAAAACAATGGCAAAACAATCCCTAGATTGGTCATTAATCGTAGCATGAGCATGAGTAGAGTCACTCTCGACCACTATCCGTTGTACACCTAAACGCTCTGCTAACCGGAGTCCTTCCAAAATTTCCATCAATTCAATGTGTGTAACGGACGCTATACCCTCTTTCCTCCAAGCACCGGTTACCACACAGTGTCCATACGAATCACGAATTAAAACCCCCCACACTGCCTAAGTTATTTGCAGATCGAGTGGCTCTGTCAACATTAATCTTAACCCAACCCTACCTTGGCACTTGCCATCTAACCAGCACGGGTTGTTTATTCACCTTCGGCTTGGTGTTGAAATGTTGGAATTCCTGATACCACACTATAGATAGAGATTTAGTAGAAAAATTAACTCATCGAGCTGGGTAGTTTTTGGTATTGAATTTCTGTAGTGGATCACTATCGGATGTACTTGACTAATTAGTGAACGTAATGTCTTGAACTACTTAGCAGTTTGTGTAACTAAGACAATATTAATCACACTACACCATTCCAGACACCCATAATTGCTCAGTTATGTTCATTCCGTCCCTGTCATGAGTGCTCTAGAGAATTAAGTCCTTCATAATTCTCATATGAACTGCCTCATTCCACCCTCAAGGTAGACTTCGAATTAAAAGTATCTTGCAATATCCCACTTGAATTTTTAAGAATTCCAAGTTATAGGAATCATTCAAACAAAGCTTAACATAACCCCACCAGTAAGCAACACTGTTATCCTCTAGGGTCACGGGTAAGAGAGTATACCTCTGCAGTGCTACATAATTCGAGTTATCATAATTTAGTTGTCATGTTTGAACCTAAATCTTTGAATCTTCAGCCAACTAGGTTGGGTTTCCATTATGATGACGGGCTTTTGATCCATTTCCCTCAATGACGAACTTAGTATATAACAATCCTTTAATAATTGATACCATTCGGTTGACTATCTCTTATGGTGTGCCTTCCATCTGATGAAATTATACTTCATTCAGGAATAGTTGTTTTGTGACGTTAAATCCTTCAAACAAATATTTTAAGACTTACAAAGTAATTTGCTAATACTCAAACACATTCCTCCACATTTAAGGTATTTGCCAACAAGGTTCTCTAACATTTTAATACTTCAAAATACCTCAATCAACATCCTTACAAGACCAAAGTAACTCATTCAAAATTTGACAAAGGACAACACCACTTACATTGCACCACTTGAACGGATGAGTAACATGGACTCGAAAACTCACTAGCGGCTCCATTACATTAGAGCAACTCCAGCCGTGTGGAGTGCTCGGGGGACAGGGGAGAGGAAAGGGCCTGAGGCCCGGTGGACTGTGCTCCAGCCGTGTGGAGCCCGAGTGAAGGTGGGAGGCCGAGCGAAGGGCCGGTGGGGAATCGACGGGCCTGTGGCCCGAGGGCCCTTGAATTTTTTATTTTTTTTTGTGTCAGGCGCGTGCCCCTCACTCGCGAGTGGGGGTGCGTCGACCGACCGGAAATTAGAGGAAACTGCAGCTCCTGCTGCGTCTCGTCAGTGACCGTTGGGAAGCCATGTGGCTTCCCACGGTCCGTTCAATCAAAATGAGTTTAAATACCAGCCGTCTGATCCCAAAAAAAAATCTGATTTGAAATATAAAAAAAAAAAAAACAGTTTAATAATTAAGAAAAGTTACTGTTGTGACACGTGGCACAATCTGGAGTGTTGGAATTCAAATTTTTTTAAATCCAACAGCAGAGATTAATTATTTGAATAAAAATTTTAAAAAAATGTAAAAAATCCAAAAAAAATCTGCAAAAAATTTGTAAAAAATTCTTTTTACTTTTCTATAAATACCACTTCTTCTCCATCTACCTTACACCACAATTTCATATTTTCTCAACTACTTTCAATCAAATTCCTATCTTTCTCTCAAAGTTTCAATCCAATTTTTTTCCACAAAATGACTACTGATGCAGGTACGAAGGGTGGATTATATGGACGATTTGTGAGGATTGGATTGTAGATAGGGCCACGTGGCATGTCGTCATTCGTTAAAAATCTGATCGAAATCTATCCCCAAAGATTCTGAAAAGATAACGACACGTGGCACGATCGTATTGGATAAAAATCTTATCGAAATCGATCTCCAATTATTAACTTTTCGGATAATGACACGTGGCGCAATTTCGAACGAGTTAAAATCTGATCGAAATCTATCGTCAAAGATTATGAAAAGATAACGACACGTGGCACGATGACATTGGATAAAAATCTTATCGAAATCCTTTGCTAAGTAATTGTTTTTTTGGATAAAATGACACGTGGCGCAACGAGAACGATCTAAAAATTCTTATCCGAAATTACAAATAATTTTATTTTGTATTATTTAAACAAACAAAAAAAACTAATATTTTAATTGCCTATTGCCAAGGGGGAGGGCTCCAAGGGTGGAGATGCAAATGGCAATTACTGTTCATTAATGGCAGTTACTATTCATTTAAGGCAGTTACTGTTCAATAGGATGGATTGAATAGTGGATTGCCAGGGGGAGGGCTCCATGGGTGGAGTTGCTCTTACTAAACTTTCTAGGAAGTACTCATCATTCTCCTTCGAAAATATTTGCAAAAGTATTAAACACACTAATTGTGAAAGATCATTTTTTTTAGGGAATTTTAACGAAAAGCTCCTGGTACTGTTCATTTTAACGAAAAACCATATTTTTACACTAAAAAATCAATCCTGGTACTATTCACTTTACCCTTTACTTTATCTTTATCGTTAAAACTCAAAGTTTTTAAACATTTTCATTAGTTTTTCTTTTTCTTTTTTTTTTAATGGCAATTTACATCTTTGGCTGTCAAACTGTTGAATTATTTTGAAACTCAAATACTCACGTGCTGTCGTCGTAGCTTTGACTGTTGCAACATATTAAAGAATTGGACCATACTAATTAAATTCCATTTTCAACACTTGCAACAAAAATTGTTGAATTTTATTTTACTTTTCCCTTTTTATGTTCAGAGTTGAAAGTACTTGTTTTTATTTCTAAGGGCATTAGTTGTGCTGGATTATTTCAAGCTGAACGAACTTTAGGGATTAAGTTAGACTAGTTTAATTAGACAAGGCTAAAGCTCGCCTCTCAGGTTGGAAAGGTAAACTTCTCTCAATGGGCTGGACGATTTCAATTGGTGCAGTCTGTTTATCAAAGCTTATTTCTCCATTGTTTCTCAGTTTATCAATTGCCATCTTGTGTTTTAAAGCCTCTTTTTGCTTGCGCAAGGAATTTTATTGGGTCAGGGGATTTATCTTCCCGAAAATTGGTAACAGTTGATTGGAGTATGGTATGTGGACCTAAAAAAGTAGGTGGGCTTGGTCTTCGTGATTTAGCTTCTTTGAATTTGACAGCTTTACTTAGTTTTGGATGGGATGCTTCACAATCCTGTTCTCTGTGGGGTTCTTTTGCTCGTCAGTGCTTTCCTCTTTCGCCTTACAGAAATCAAAATGTTTATTTACGATCTTCTGTGTGGTATGGTTTGAAGCGTGCTTTGCCTATTTTGAATAATAATAGTCGTTGGATTATTGGTGATGGGAAGTCAGTTTCCTTTTGGTTTGACAAATGGTTGGATGAGCCTATTATTAGCCCTTCTTTATTTTCAGATATTTCTACTAAGGTTCTTCCTCGGGTTTCAGATGTTATTGAAGCACAAAGTTGGTCTTTGCCAGGTTATTTTACAAATTTATTTCCTTCAATTGTGCAACAGATTTTATGTCTGCCTTTGCCTTTAAATGTGGAGGATGACAAATTGATCTGGGAGCCCTCACCTACTGGGAAGTTTTCCTTTTCTTCTGGTTATCACCTTATTCGAAGGAGACATATTGATTGTGCTTGGGCTAAGGTTATATGGCAACATTTTATTCCGCCACGCCTATCTATTTTGGCTTGGAGGCTCTTTCATAATAAACTTCCTACATAGGATGCGCTACAACGACGTGGTATTTCTTTGGCATCCATTTGTTGTTTATGTCATAATTCTGAAGAATCTACTGCTCATCTTTTCTTTGGATGTCGGATATCTAGGCAACTTTGGAGGTGGTTAGCATGTCAATTTGGTACATCCTTGCCTCTTTCAGATTCTTTGGCTATTTTTTGGGATGTCTATGTCCGAAAGCCTTTTTCTAAACAGTTGCACAATCTATGGATATTTGCTGGTCTTTCTACTATTTCAGCTATTTGGAAGGCTCAAAATAAATTTATTTTTGAGGGTCGTCCAATCTATTTTCATCGTCTTTGCATGTCTATCAATTTGGCGATTGTTCATGATGGGAAGTTTATTCCTGGTTATTCTCAGGGTTTGGACACTCGAATCATTTCTTCTATGGGGATCCAACCTATCCCTCGCAAGGCACCCACTATTCTTCCTGTCCTTTGGTCTCCTCCTTGGTTTCCTTGGGTTAAACTTAATACAGATGGTTTGTCTAAAGGAAATCCTGGTCCTGCTGCATGTGGAGGAGTTTTCAGGAATTGCCATGGTCTTTTTCTTGGAGGTTTCTGTCAACGGATTGGTCATCGCAACTCTTTTTTTGCAGAGTTATCAGCAATTATTATTGGTATTGAGTTTGCATATCAGCGGGGTTGGCATTGTCTTTGGTTGGAATGTGATAGTTCTAGTGTTATTGATGCTCTTCAATCGTCTGATTTTGATCCTCCTTGGCCTCTTTATACGCAATGGTCTATTTGTTTAGATCGCATTCGGAAAATGACTTTCTACGCATCTCACATATATCGCGAAGGAAATCTTGTTGCGGACAATTTTGCTAACATGGGTTTGTCTACTCCATCTTTAACATGGCATGATTCTCCTCCGACGGCGGCTCGTGCTGCTCTGTTTTCTGACTATGTTGGCTTGCCTGGTTACCGCTTCTCAAATTAATGTGCATGTCGGCATCCAGGTTTGTCTCACTTTCTTTTTTTTCTCCTAACTTTATGGTGTTGTTTGACTTGTTTTGCAGGTTTAGACCTTTAGGTTTGGTTCTAGAGGGGTTAGGTTTCAGGTCCCCCCTTCTCTTTATATCATTCTCGTTTTTTGTTTCTAGAAGGGTAAGGTTTATGTCCCCCCTTCTTTTCCATGTATTCCTTTTTATTCTCTATTTTTTTAGGGGTAAGGTTTATGTCCCCCCCCCTGTCTAGGTGTATCTTTTTTTTTTCGTTATCAATAAAATTACCCTCGTACCGTCAAGGTTTCCCAAAAAAAAAAAAAAAAAAAAAAGAATATACTAAGTTAGACTAACTTAGAATGTAAGCTAGACTGACTTTGTGAACCATTGGTGCATTGTCGGACTACGAAGCAGGATAATAAAAATAATATGCACTACATTTTAATTGTTTTTCTATTAAAGATATTATCAAAAGTATTAGTACTGAATGAGAGTGAGACTCAATCAAAAAGACAAATCGAATTTCTTGCCAACGAAAGGAATATATATGGTTCAAGAGTAGCATAATAATTGATAACATAATAATTGATAACGTAATATTCTGCAACATACTTGCAATAGCTCCAATATACGCTAGCTACAATATTATGCAACATACTTACAATAGCTAGCTACAATTATATCATTCAAAAGTTGATCCACATGATCCACAAAAGGTTAGTTTACATTAACCAAAATACTTCACAATGTTAAGGCTAAGTTAGAAGCCGCGACTTAATGTCGATCAACAAAACACAATCCATATCAAAAGATACCACATAATATACTCATCAGCCTACTTTGCAGGGTACAAGTGGTTAATTAGTTAATTGTTTTCACTCAAGTTTTGTTGATTGTTCAAATGAGTTTTAATCACCTAAATCACGTTTTGTTTTTAAATAGGGAGGTTAGTGGGATCTGTTTTGATAAGTCCCTTTATCTCTCGATGTGAAGCCCATAAACCAAGTAGTGACGGTTGAAAGCCTCAAACATGGCGGGCGCAAAATGGAGGTACAGTGACGGTCGACAACCGCCTCCGTTGTCGATGAATTTGGCCGTTAGAAAGCATCTTACGGTATGTTGAATTTCTTGAGTTTCCCTTATTTGGGTTTCCTCTATCCTTTTTGCGTTTGATTGGGAGTTTATAAATTATGGTTCTTGGGGATTTTAAGGTTTTCTGACTCCTTTTTTTTCTTCAGAAATTGCGCAGTATTTCTCAGATTGGAGCTATTACAGGTGGAGGCAAGCTAGAGCTGGTATAGATTACGAATATTAGTTTTGCATAGCACTGTAATTTTGATTGGTGAGATCATCCTAATTTAAATAAAAAACAGCCATCTTTCAATTCAATAGTAAAGGCCCTCATTCAAATATGAGTTTTGCATAGCACTGTAAATACTGTGTGTGGTTGCAGAGTTCCTATTTTGATTGGTAGCTTTGTTGTTTTTTGTTAAGTTGATTTGAATTTATACCCAATTTACTTAATTTTTAGTACAATTATTTGCTTTCTGGTATTTCGAATCTTTGGATGGAGTTAGTCAAGAGGGGATTGTAATTTTTCAAATGTAGGCTTGACAAATGATTGAAATTTTGAAACTTTAGGCAATTGAAGTCATAAGCATAATTCATTTTTCTTAAATTAGACTCAAGATTTTTATGTGCATAATTTTTCCGTTTTACGAATTTAATTGGCTAAGCCTTAATGATGTTGTTGATGGATCTTTACAAAAGTCCATTTCTCTTTTTATCATTAAATCATTTTTTTCTTCGTTGGCAGTCCAGCCAAAAGGTTCTTGCGATTTGAATGAAATGCAAACTGTGCATGTAAGTATGTGAATATGCTCTCTAAAAGCTCATTATTGTCCTGGGAAGCCTCCTAAATTATCGATTCCTTGCTTTCTATGTACAACGTTATTAAATTCTATTTTCTAATTTTCTGATTTTGGGGTGGAGGAAGTGAAAATATAGTAATTTTCAGGGATTTTGGGTCTTTGCGGGATTTTTTTGGGTAAATTTGTGATTTGCAGTTGATTTTAGGAATTGATTTATAGGTTTGGTTTGAATGCACTGACAGAAGTTATTGTTTCTGTTAATGCAGATAATGAAAGGTAAGTTTGAAAGAAGAAGGGGTTGAAGTGGTGTCTGGTTAGAAGGAGAGAGATCCACGGCAGTGGGCACGACCATGATCATGAGCACTTTGGTAGTCTGCAGCTCTCAGTTCTTGGTATTTCTTCTTACATTTAATCTGGTTGAGTTCCGTTCTTGGTATTTCTTCTTAAATTTATCTGGTTGAATTTTTTAATTTATGGGTTTGGAAATTCAAGTTTTTTTTTCTTCTTCTGCAATTTATATATCCATTGAAGCTTTTGAACTGTTCTGTTTTGTCTCCAGTATGATTACTTATACACTATTTTGCCATATGCATTTGCTACAAAATGAAAACTTATTTTAAATGAAACATGTTGAAGTCTCTTTGCATTTGCATAAGCTATTGTGTGTTGTTAAAAGAGAGAGGGCATCTACCATACAGCTCACACGGCATGGGTGTACAACTAAGTTTGTCATGGAAGGATTTCTGGATTTCTTCGATGCCCTCTCCTTCAGCCAAACCTCTGCATTTACATGAATTTTTAGATTGCAGTGTCTGACAGCATGAAGAATATAGACCGTTAGCAGCTATAGATTTATTTTTTCAAAGCATTTTGGATAGGTCAATTAATGGATGGTAGAAGTAAAACTGAAAATCTTTTGCATAATCATTTATATGGGGCACTTATACAATAGCTCTCTTGCACAAAAAATCTCTAACAATATCAATGTATAAAAGGCACTTATACATGATATGTTGGCATCTTACAATTTAAGAGAGCTACCATTCACATTCACATACACCATATTAATCGTTTACATATCTGGCAATTTCGTAGCATTTGGCGTTTTATCCTATCTACAACATCTCAAGCCTCATTACTTTATGTAGAAAATTACTTTATACATATGCACTTTACATGTCTTGAAGTTACTGCAGTATCCTTTGCTTCATAGACAATTTCTAAAATTTCTTATCTTTTTCTCTCCTAATTTCAGTCAACCATGCTGAGCGAAGATTACGGAGTTGAGTACCTAGATGAGGAGACTAAGGAATGAGTTTTGGCTCTTAATAATGGCTGCTCTGTTGCTTGGAATTGTCAGTGCTTTCAGTTCTTCATTTTTTTTTTTTTGGAAAGCATGAGTGTGAAGTTTGTTCACTGAGTTTGACAAACAAATATATTGAAGTTTTAAAATTGATTTAAATCTGTCCCATCGATTTTTTTTCTTTTTCTGATTGGTGTTGGCATGCTGAGAAAAAAAGAGTATAATAATGGATGTTCGGTTGCCTCTGCAGTATTTCATAGTTATTCTGATCTCCACTGGTTCTTTAAATGGTTTGCTTTTTTACCCTTGCCATCTTCTCTGTATTTTGGATGCTGCTCTCTCCCACACTCCCTTTTTTACTTTTGGTTCTGTGGTTCTCCGGGCGTCGTTAGGTTTTTATGGTCGGACAATGATGGAATCCAAGGACAATGACTACTAGAAATTTTTATTTTGAATTCGGAATTGGTTTGATTGAAGCCCCCTAATTGATTATAATTTAAATTTAGCTTTGATTTTTATGCATCAGGAATTTCAATTGAAGCCTCCTAATTGGATAATGTTTTTCCCATGTTAGGCTTCTCTGACTGTGGTGATGCAGATACCAAATTGGAGTGGTGCTCTTAGTGGAGGAATCTGGTAGAAACAATGAGTTTGTAGATTGAATTTGTATATGATGATAATGAAACATAATATGTTGTTTTCGTAATTCTTTTTGCTTTCAAAGTTTATTGCTCGGTTGTGTTCGTAACCTCTGGGTTCTTACGGTTCTTCGTCTCTCTCTTACTTCAGATTCTTTCTTTTTTTTATCATTCATTTGTGAAGAAATGGGTCGTATGAAGTGGTAAGGCTCTGAGGAAGGCATTTGCCACCAAGGTGCGTTTCGTTTGGGTTTCTAATGCCGAAAATTAGAATTGATAATTGCAAGCGATTTTTCCAAGAAACAATCAAATTATTGAATCTAAGTTGCAAATTGTTTTAATTTTGTATATGCTGCAATTAAATCAGCACCAGCAACTGGAGGAGTCAAGAAGCCGTGACCGCCCTGGAATCGTCACTCTTCGGTAAGTTTTCAACACAATATAGTTTGAATCCTCTGAATCATGTTCTTGAATTTTACTATACGTATCGTGTTCTTTGCATTTCGTTATCTCAACTTTGTTCTTTGAATTTGGTTACCGAAATCGTGCCTATCATTTGGTGTTTAATTAGTTGGTTGTTTCGTAATCAGATTGCTGAACAAATGTTTTGTGTCAATTTGGCTGTCATAGTAAGATTACTTAATGGAATAGTGTCATTGTTGTGGCATGTGAATGTTGAATTTTTTCTTAATTTAATTTGGGAAAGAAATGTGTTTAACTGTAGTACTATATGATGAAGTTAACATCATTATAGGTTGGGAACTCAATTAGTGTACCATTAGTTGTGCACATGTCTGAATATTGGTGCTTAAGATACATGAGTTAATGACATTATCACAGTACTATAATTTCTTGACATGTCGTGAGCTGAAATTCACAAGATCGAGCGCAATGGCGTTCTAGGATTCATATAGCCGACCTCACTTAGTGGGAAAAGGCTTTGTTGTTGTTGTTTGTCATGAGCTGAAATTCTAGAAAGGAAAAAAAATGCCCCTCTTCCTCTGGCCTCCTGAAGTGTTTCCATTCCAGTGTCACCATCTTTTGTTTCATTCATTTGTAGAATATATTCTTCTTTTTTCTATACCTTTATTACCTCCTTTTAACTTTGATTATCTGTACTTGATGAGTATTATTTGACCCATTCTCAAAATTTTGCATCCCCTGCTTCTTTCTTATGGTCCTTATACTCAAACATGTGGAAGTTTGTATTTTTTTGATGGATTAGTCTTTACAAAATTGCCACAGCCTCTTCACTGCCGTTCGGATTGACAATTTCAATTTATTTACAAAATTGCCACCTCTCTGCACAGTGGAACGGCGCCACGCGTCAGTAATTGTGGATTGCTTCGACTCCGTTTCCACCTCCTTTTTCTCAGCAGTACATTCCTATTACTTTCCTCCGCTTTCGGATTTTTTTTGCTACGATTCCGGCGAAGGCCGTGTTGAAGCTGGTAAAAAACGATTCCTTAGTGCATCAGGTGACTTCTAATTCCGATCTGTGTTCTTCAATCATGTTGTCTTGGTCTGTTTTTAATTGTTGGGGCCTTTCCTATATTTGTCTTCTTTTACATGTTCCACTCATGTTTTAAAAGAAACTATTGCTAAACCTATTCCAACTTATATGGTATATATTTCTAAGAATTTTCATTTTGTATGCTCTAAGAATTAGACCCTATGCATTCTTACTGTTTAGTGCTGAGAGTTTCTGTTCTGTTATATTATAATGGAACCAATGCAGGTTTACTTCGATTACATGAGGAGCTTCAGAGTTGAATTTGATGAGTTTTTTAAGGAAGGAATAATATCAGAAATTGAAGTTGGATTAGGTCCGTGTGGAGAGCTACGGTATCCTTCTTATCCTGAACAGCATGGTTGGAAATATCCTGGTATTGGTGAATTCTAGGTACCTTAATAAATGGTGATCCCTCCTTTCATTAGTGGCATGCATAATAGCTAGGGACTGACGGTTATTTCTAAATGTTAAGTTAATAGCCCTCCATTTATCTGTGGTTATGACCTTAAGCCTGTAGAGAGGTATTTTCTTTTTGGCAAATATCATGAATTATATTTGGGTGTTTAAACAATATTTGCCTGAAAGTATACTCTGTTTTTTAGTGCTATTTCAAATAAGGTAACATCCACAAACACTGATATTTTGGTTTTCTATTGGTATGTGTGAAACCAGCTTGATTCAGGTTACAAGGTTGAGGGTTGCGGATAGTTAAATCATGTTCAATAACCTTAGTTACAGGGCCATTCACTTAAATTTTGGTTTCAAGTTGTAGAAAGACGGCTTTTCATTCTTTCTTAATATAAGCTTTCCTTACAGCTTCAGTTTCACATCATTCGTCATTGGATTTGCTAATATAAGTTTTTAGTGAGATAATCTTACTAGTGAATTGTTAAAAAGGTAGGAAGAGAGAAGGCGGCTTGCGATTTTATAAACTAAAGTTCAGATGAATTTTCTGTGGTAGGGGCAAAATATGTGTAAATTGCAGCTTGCTTCTGTTTCTTCAGTTTCGTATGGAAATAGACCTGCTTATTTTTGCCTTTGAACAGTTGTGGTTACAAAATTAGCTACTGTTTTTAATTACCTGTTGAAATAGTTGCCTACACTGCAAGACACATATTATATGTGTGAACTACATGTTTGTTCTGTTTCTTATGGAAACAAATTTTTTTTTGAAAACCATCTGTTTCTAATCAAAGATGTTCAGTTTCTTCCCATTCATTGTACAATGTGTTTATATGCCAGCTCACTTGAGAATGTATATAAAAAAAATAAAAAATAAATAAATAAATTAAAAAAAAAACTGTTTGTTCATAATTGTGTTGAATTTATTCAACTTGAATGTGTTTTATTCATCTGATTACACCTAAAACAACAGGTTCCCGCAGCAACGCGCGAGCATATTATCTCGTCACAACAAAAGAAGCCATTTGCAACATAAGAAGCAGAAAAAAAAAATCCAGCTCATAATCAAACACTAAACATGGAGAGATTGGCCAATTGATCCGAGAAAATAGAGAAATCGGCCAATCGATCCAAGAAAACAACGAGAGAAATGAGACCTAAAGAAAGAAATTGGC
Organism: Cotoneaster glaucophyllus; assembly: GCA_036320875.1. Taxonomy (NCBI): domain Eukaryota; kingdom Viridiplantae; phylum Streptophyta; class Magnoliopsida; order Rosales; family Rosaceae; genus Cotoneaster; species Cotoneaster glaucophyllus. The sequence goes on along the minus strand of CM070058.1, from coordinate 9,293,077 downwards.
TCAAGGCAGAGCACAGCTAATCGATCCTCGTTACCAAGACAGCCAATCGATCCTCGTTACCAAGTTTTGACAAAGCTGACAAGATTTCTAGCAATGGTCTTACCAATCATTTGCTTTTCGGAGGGTCACGGTAAGGCGTTCTAGTGAGCCATTTAATAAAAACGAGCCCTTTGTATTCCTATTAAAGTAGTCCATGCAAATACAAACACAGGACTACACTAAACCTTTAATTCAATCCAATGAAGCCTAACTATGGCAAAGCACCATGTTGGCTGATTTTTATGGCTTTTTAGCTAAAATGGTTTCTGAAATTTGCATAACACATCACTTCGGTCCCTGAGATTGTCCACCATCCATTATTTTGGTCATTTTTTAAAAACTCCGTTAAGTGTCCCGAAGCTCTTGGCCGAAAGTTCGGACAATTTTCAAAGCTTCGTAACTCAATCGTTTCTTTACCAAATTCGACCCATAATATATCAAATGAAGATAGGAAAGTGTAGAACAAGATTATACCTATTTGGAAGCCCAATGGTTGTCGGAGATGGCCGGAAAATAGCTGAAAGATAACTAGTCCGCGGGAAAACTGGAAAGCTCGCTAGAAACTGGGTAAACTTTAAACGTTTATAACTTCTTCCATACTCAACGAAATTGAGTGATTCAAAAAGGAAAATCATACGTCTCGACGAGACAAAGAGAATGGTACCTTTCTTGATGGCTAAATCGCTGTGTTTTAGCCGAAAACAGGCTCAAAACTGGCGGTCTTGGTCTCGAGTTACCCACTTTCGAGCCTTTTTTGGCCAAACCATGGCGAATTAGCCATCAAGAAAGACACCATTCTCTTTGTCTCATTGAGCTCATTGAGAAGTATGATTTTTATTTTTGAATCACTCGATTTTGTTGAGTATTGAAGAAGTTATGAACGTTTAAAGTTTACCCACTTTCCGGCGAGTTTTCTAGTTTTCCCGCAGACCAGTCACTTTTCAGGCTATTTTCCGACCATCCCCGGAAACTATTGGGCTTCCAAATAGGTATAATCTTGTTCTACACTTTCCTATCTTCATTTTGATATATTATGGGTCAAATTTGATAAAGAAACGATTGAGTTACGAAGCTTTGAAAATTGCCCAAACTTCCGGCCAAGAGCTCCAGGACACTTAACGGAGTTTTTAAGGGAATGACCAAAATAATGGATGATGGACAATCTCAATGACCATTTCTATTGATTCAATCTCAAGAACCAAAGTAATGTGCTATGCAAATCTCAGAGTCTATTTTGGCTAAAAGCTTAATTCTATAGTTTTGTACCGGCGTTTGAAGGCCTTATGATTCTTAAAGACCAAAAAAACATTAACTAGCAAGCCCAAACAGAACCCGGCTATATTAGATTACAACAAGAAAAAAAGCCCGCGCGATGCCGCGGGTTTACAACAATGATTAGGAACTAAAATTGGTCCACAAATTAATAATAAAAAAAAAAGATGAAGTGAAAATCTGAACACTAATAGCAAATATATACATGGCGCTTCCATAAATTTTATCTTGGGTGGGCAATATGCAAAACTTCCAACATATTTTGTAGAACATATACCCCTAAAAATTAGAACATACTACTATACTTCATAATTAAACCAAATTTAAATCAATACCCTACGCGACTTATTGTTATAACTTTTTATGATCAACGCTTTCTATTTTTTTTTAATTTTTTTTCCTTTCCTTTGGTCGATTTCTTTGCAGCCTATTTCTCAAACAAAAATGTTTTTCAAATCTTCTCGATTTCATACCTAAAATGTCGAGTTAGATCATAAAATTTCAGAATAGGATAACTATGAAAATACTATTACTGTGGAAGAGATGACATAAGTAAACAATAGCAGGGCAAGGGAGCAAGACGGTGTCGTTTAGGCTTAGGGTGTTAACAAAAAAATATTCCATTCTTCCTCCCGTAGCTTCTACTTTGCCTCAAGCAGCTTTCTAGTCATTCTTTCTGGATGGGCAAACTGAGTTTCGGTAAAGGGATTTTTTGGCGTTTGATGGCCACAAAACATGTTGACAGAGTGATAGCATAACTAACAAAGTGAGTGAGTTTTGGGTTTGCTGAAGATTGAAACGATGTGGAGGAATTTGGTGGTGAAATTGATCTGGATGAGCATATGGGGATTTGGGTTTGGAAGGATCTAGAGAAATCTGACGGTGAAATTTCTTGTCTTTATGGTGTGAACATTTTTTTTAAACTCAAAAAAAAAAAAAAAAAAAAAAAAAAAAAAAGGCAAGCGGTGCAGACTGCAAAGGAAGGAAGCGGTGGAGGAGAGAAATCTCGCTAGCACACCACATGTTCAACAGGACTTTTCGTCTTTTACTGTAGCAGCATGAAACATAGGAAGAAAAAGACCAATTGAATAAGGGTATTTTCGTCTTTACACTGTGCTTAAGAACAGTGTTTTCTCCATTGCGCTTTAGTATATATAAAATTTGTTTGGTTTCTAGGACTTTAGTATGCGATTTTGAAGTGAACAAGATCGAACCGTACTGTGCCCACCACTACCCCTACGTATAAGTAAGCAACACACATCCCCTTCATCATGAAACTAACTCCCACTTTCTTTGCTAGGAATATAGATTCATCCCAAGCCAAATTCATTCAACATTTAACTTAAACATTATTCATTCAGATAAAATAGGTTAATGCATCTTTGAAACTATCATCCGCAATGCAAACAGAAACAACGGACATTTTCGTGTGAAAAAAACAAGGTATTATAGTAAGAAAATACCTCGGAACAAGTAAGACTCATCAACAGACTCTCTAGCCTCTCTTTTTCCATCTAATTGATTTATGTTCATTCTAGGGTAACAAGATGGTTAGAAGTCCTTTATTTTTTCAATCTAATCGCTCTTTTGATTTTGAAAAATCTTTATCAATATACTGCCTTCTTCTACACATTTAAATCTACCCCATAATGGGTAAGAGCTAATAATTAGGACTCATAAGAAATTAATAATGCACTCATGGGAAAAGAACCCACGCTTCAGTCACCACTGAAACTGCTTTTTGAACATGCACCCAAAACAGATTCAGCAAAAATTCTAGGATACTTCTAATCGTTAGATCATAATTGCAATGATGGAGAAATCAAAGGGCATAGAGGACCCAATGCATGAGTGAGGGGTTCTTTGTACCCTCAATCTGTATACTCTTGACAAATAAATGAACAAAAACTGCATGTAGCATAATCCCCACCTAAGATATCCCAACAGTAGTTCAAATGAAGTTAAATAGTATGGCAATTGAAGAGAAAGATAGAGATGAAATGGTGTTCTATTGAGACTTCTAAACCAGTCACTGGTTTGTTATAACAGTAAATAGTTAGTTGTGGTAATTGTGTAATTAGCTGTAGAAGTTAAGGGCATTGATGTAATGAGCATGTGGTTATATATATATATATATATATATATATATATATATATATATATCTCTTTGTACTGTGATAATTATCAATTCAATGAAAATCATTTTGTTACAGAAAGAAGTATAAGTTTCTATATGTTCATGCTCATAGCAATGCGGTTTTGACAAAAGCCAAACAAGTAGAGAATCATACACATGGATTTGATGATATTCGATAACAAAAACTTGATTGCTTCTTCAAAGGAATTGAGTTCTGAATCTCCTACAGCAATGCAACACCATGAAAATTTTGCAACTACAATTCAACTTTAATGTGAGGAATTAAATAGAAAACCAACTTAAAAACTTTCAAAAATAAAAAGTGAAGCAATAGAGGCAACGAGTAAGAACCCCCAATCAGTTCAGTTGGGCATTTCATCAAACACCTTATAAAGCACCCAAGGATTATATGAACCATCACATTTCATTTCCTACCAAGATAAAGATCGAGTTCCAAATCAACACAAAATCACAAAAAATAGAAAGAAAAATACACATTTAATAATTAAAACCCTAACCCTACACCCATAGGGCTCGATTTCAAATACCAGACATTGAAATCCACAAACCCTAAGCCCTTTCAAGAGCTGGTGAACTTAGTCACGGCCTTTGTCCCTTCCGAAACGGCGTGCTTGGCGAGCTCGCCGGGAAGCACGAGCCTCACGGCGGTCTGGATCTCCCGGGAAGTGATGGTGGGCTTCTTGTTGTACCTGGCGAGCCTGGACGACTCCTGGGCGAGCTTCTCGAAGATGTCGTTGATGAAGCTGTTCATGATTCCCATGGCCTTGCTGGAGATTCCGATGTCAGGGTGGACCTGCTTCAGGACCTTGAAGATGTAGATCTTATAGGTCTCCACGCTCTTCTTCGATCTCTTCTTCTTCTTGTCGCCGGCGGCCGCTCCGGCTTCCTTGGGGAGCTTCTTCCCGGCCTTGGGCTTCTTCTCGGCGGGGGCTTTCTCCGCCACGGCCGACTTCTTCTCCTCTGCTGGCTTCTTCTCCGCAGGCTTCTTCTCCGCTTTGGGCGCCATTGATAGAATTGGGAGACAAGTTTGGGGATTTTTCGATTTGGGTTGAGACTGAGAGTTGGATATTTTTGTGATGACTGAAGGGGAAGGAGAATGTGTTTTTATATATGGTGAGCGGTTGGATTCTATTGGTTACTGGGATTTGACGAGGATCGCTGTCTTGGGGTGTGGTTTAAGCCGTGGATTGGGTTTGGTAATCTTCTAAAATTGACGGTTGTGATGTGTTAAGCTGATTCAAGCGGATTGGTGCCGGATTCGGTGAGTTATTGTATGAAATTGGTAATGGATGGTTGAGATGATGGGTGGATCGATGACATCATCTTGGTGTAGTTTTTCAATTTCCTTTTAAGGTGAACTGCAATTTAATCCTTGAATTATCATTTAAGTGAAATTTAAGTTTTTAAATTATTTTTTCAAAAAAAATCAATTCTTGAATTATTAAAATCTGCCAATTGCTTTCATGTGATATACATTAGAGGGTAAATGAGTAATTTTTCAATAAATTTGCATATGAAGTTAACTTTGGAAGGTAAATTAAACGTTAGATTCACAACCTATATGAAATGTTAACGGTTTATAAGCGAGAAAATGACGGTATTAAAGTGTATCAAATGACCTAAGTTGACGAAAATTTGGATAAAATAACTTTGAATATAATAGTGATCAAATTAGCAATTGTTATGAATTTATGGATTATTTTACCCAAAAAAAAATTTCAAGAACCTAATTTTCACTAAGGTGATAATTTAAGGACTAAATCGGCACTTCATCCTTCTTTCTTTTTTTTTGAAGAATACCAAAAGGCAAATTAGAATGCCAAATAGTAAAATTTGGGGACATCTGTTGAATTTTTAAAAAGGACCACTTGAAGCATAAGACTATCTTTTAGTCAGGACATCAATTTACATAAAACGGATTCACTGTTATTATGGTGTCATTGTCTAATAATGCATTGACATGTGTTTTAGACTGGCATGCCATGTGAAAGTGAACCCGTTCCATGTAAGTCATTCTCTCCGGTTAGAGTTAGGTGAAATGTTTGTCTGCCCCCTCTCAACAACCAGTCTTACCAGCCACCCATGCATTATTGCTTTTCAAAAGAGAGGTCTACTTGAGAAATTTTTTAGAAATAAAGCTAGACTAATTTTTAATGTAAAGTCAGCTATGTTTGAAGTCAATTACTCTGCTAATTAGGCTGATACATGCCAACAATTTTATGAGAAGTAGGAAGCAAGGTGCTACCCTTAATTTCTTTCTACTTAAGATTTAGAGACACCAGTCACCAGCAATTAAGAAGTAATTGAAATTGTCTGTGATCATGGCTTTCTCTAGAGCTCCAGAAGCCTCGTCTTCCAATTCTTCTCCCTCATGTTGAAATGATGTGTTGTTGCGTTTTTGTGGCGAAGATACTCGAAAGACTTTCACTGAATTTCTCCATACAACCTTTGTTGAGAAAAGGCATTCCCACTTTCCTAGATGAAGAAGAACTTGAGAGAGAGGAGAAATATTAAGCCAAATCCCTTTTAAAAAAGCCATCCAACAGTCGCAGGGCTCTGTCATCGTATTTTTACGTGTCTTCTAGATGGTGCATTGATGAGCTTGTCATGTAGGTTATACTAGAAAGTTTTGCCCGCGCGTTGCTGCAGGATTAAAAATTGTGTGAAAAATTATGTTTTACAGGCATAAACACATCAACTTATATCACATCTAATTAAATAAAGTAATCTCTAAACATGATAAATGGATCTTAGAAAGTATAAATCCTACCTCATGATATTAATACAAATAACAAATTCTCAGTGCATGACCACAAAAAGGTATAGAAAAGTAATTCAATTTCTAAATTTCAAAAATGGGAAAGATGAAAAAAAAAGGGTCAAAGTTCTCAGTTCTCACCATAACGAAAATTATGATATCATTTTAACATGAACTCGGGTATTATTTCGGTCACCAGCATTATAAAGCTAGTGACTTCAACCTGTGCAAGCAAACAACTGAATTAGACGCAAGCCTAACTTCAATTTAACCAAATCAAAAAAGCAATCACGATCAAACTAACCACTCTTATTCCCATATGTAGAAGCTATCCTTTGTTTTGCTTTTGTGAGCAGTGCACTTTTCACTCTCTACACACAAAATGAACACACTCAAAATGATCAGCAATATTAAAAAACTTAATAAATTATATGTATACATTACTATATATGTATTTGGACATAAAGTATAAAAATTTACTAACAGATTAACAAAAGAAGAAATTATGAATTGGAATTAAATGATATTATAGTTGTTAAAAAAAATACCTAACCAATTTTTACAAATAACATCATAAATTGTTAAAAAGATAACTGCGTTGAAATATCTAATTACTCAAATCTATAATTCTATTAAAACACATCACTGAAAACCCCAAGGAGAGAGGTGCATATTCCTAACCTTGTACAGTTAAATTTGCATTTTGTTTGAGGGGAGAAAAAATGATCAGAACTGATAAGTCAATCGTTAAATAGGTTTACTCTGGTGTCAAATATTTTTTAATACATACATAATGCTGTCTATTTAAATCAACATTGATTCTTGCATACCTTCGGTTATATAATGTTTGGAGTTGAATGTTTATATACCCAAATGGGAATAATTCTTTATCCAAAACTTGGAACAAACCAACTCATCCGAGAACGCAATGGAACTTAGCTGCAACTCCAATTTAATCAATGTAAATTATTATACTGAAACAATGTGATCAAACTTAATCAAAACTCCAAATCCACCAAAAGTTTAAATTTCTTATCTTGAGTGCTTCAGAAAACGACGGGCATTCTAGCCTGGAAATAAAATCCCCAAAATCAGAAAAATGAAATTTGCACAGAATTCACAGTTCTAAACACAAAATTACCCACCCCAAATCGGCTAGAGAACTTCCCCTCTAAACTCAAACAAAATCAACTCCAAACTTAATTAAATTTGTTTTCTTTTCCAAAGCTTGTCTCAATCTGCAACATCATGACCAAATCAAAACCCCTAAATGCAATTGATCACAAACTGAATCAGTGCTCTTTGTCTCTCAGACACAATGAAAGCATAACCATATTGCCCAATAATATATAAAGTTCACTAAACTAATAGGATTTCAAAATTTTGAGACAAAGAGATTAATACCTTGGTCAATACCAGAAATGTTATCTTCTCAAAAATACCAGAAATGTTCATAGCTGAAACACAGAAATGATAAAAATCGAACCAAGCTTAAATATTTTTAAATATAACAGAAGAAATTTTTATTTTTTTTCAAAACCAAGATAAAAATCTGAAAAGAAAAAAAACTAATAAAATGCAAGGTTCTCCAAGGAAGGAAAGAGTTGCGAACTGCAGAAGACAACAGTTGAGAACAACAAACCACAAATTCGCCATAAACCAAAGCAGAGTTATGAGAATGAACGAAAATTAATCAATCAATTTCAGAAAAATAGAGGAAAAATTAACAAACCTGAACAAATAGGATCTGGATAAATCTTAGAACATACCTGAGTTCAATTGAACTTGTCTAACAACAGTCTCAACTGCAGGATCGCCGATGATAACAGAGACCAACACCCCGAAGAACCGGATTCAATGAGAAGGAATAGGAGGAAGAAGAAACGAACCAAGTTTAAACATTATACAAAAGAAACTGATGTCAGTACCATAGAGTTTGATTTGGGGATGTCTTTCCTTGTTAGACTAAACATATAAACCAAGATCGTGTAACATGAATCACAGCCATCCAAACACAAACTATAGTTCATAACTATTGTACATAGTAGAACTCTTACCTGCAGATCCAGCTTTACACAAACGCACAACCTTCCCAAAAACCAAAAATAAGGAACGTAGGATTTTAGAACAAAGAATAAAACTTTGGAGGCCAATTTCGTGAATATTTTGCAAACTATTAGAAATCCTATTTACAAATTTACTGACGTTATCAACAATGCCAGCCTTTGCCTCCTCTCTCCTTTTACGTTGGCATGTATAAGTTTGTTTTCAATAAAACCCTGTAAGAAAAGGAAAGTAGAGGAAAGTTTAATGATATAAACAAATAATAGAACAGATCCCATAAGTTCCCTAAAATGACAAAATGTAACTATTAGTAATAATAACCAATGTAATCAAACATAAATAAAATGGTATCGTACAATTGTGTTCTTTTTCATATAGCTCTGAGGTTGAGTCTTATGAAATGGCAAGTTTGATACAAATTATATTTCCGGAAAAATTCCTCTAAACAGATTATCTACCCGCTTGACTTCATCTTCAACAGCATCATTAAGATCCACTACATTCTCAAACAGGGATATTGCCTTCGCATTCTTTTCATCCTGAAGAGTTTAATCATGATCACAATTCCGAACTCCAAGTCAATCAATTATCTACATCAATGGACTAATAAAGCGTCCAATAACAATAAAAAGTACCCACCTTGACTTTCTTGAATATATCTTGGAATCCCAACTCCCTAAGAACTTACTCCCGAAGTGTGCAAAGAAGCTGGATTTCCCAAACAAAGCAGAAAAAAAAAAGAAACTTAAATGCTAAGAAAACGATGCCGCGATAAATCATGACTACAACATAATAGAAAGTGAGAAATCAACTCAAATCAACATTTCGAGTTTACAATGCAATCCGGCGGGCCGCCGTGACTCTCAAGATCCTTCTTCAAGTCCTCCAATATCTCAGTGTACCTTTCAGGCAAAAACACAAACAAATTGCAGGCATTTCCGAAAACCCAATTCACTCATCGCAAAACAATCAGTAAAGTGTGTACCTTTGAGCAAATTTCTCAGCTCTGGCCGGAGCATCGGAACCGAAGCGTCAGACTCAGCTCGTTTCCTGCCGAAAACCAATCAAACCCATTAACGAAAAACCCAAGAAATTAAGGTTTATGATGAAGGTTGGGGAAGGGATGAGGATTATCACTTGAAGGAGGGGGTGGAGTTGTAGAAGAGGTCGATCCAAGAGAGCTCAGTGGGAGTGGGCTTTCGGGAATTGTCGGAGGGGAATCTGTAGGGGATGGTGCAGGCTCTGTAGTTGAATTCGATCGGCATTGTCAGCAGTGGAAATAAAGAGTGAATTAGAAGATTTATCAGAGAGCTTACCTCTGCAGTTGTTGCCACTGCGCTTCATGTTTCACCCAGATGCAGACTTCAATCTATCCAAAACTGCAAGATCCAAACATAAACCCCAATATTACAATTCTTTTCAACTTAATTACCCAAAAACAACAAACTTTAAAATACCCCAAATACATAGTACCCCTAAATTCACCATCGTCTTTGACAAACGAAACTCAGCTTTCAGCGACGGCGACATTCGGTTCCGGTGAGTTGTCAGAGGTGATCGGCCAGCATAAAAATCGACCCTATCAATACTCACATCCCAAATTTCACAAAACTAAAACCCATCAAAATCAGGGAAGAAGATGAGTTTTACCTGAGGAATCGAGCTGAACATATATCTTCTGGGTTCTTCCTTTAACTGAACAGAAAGTCAAAAATTAAAAACCCACAAACCAAAAACTTCAAATTAAAAAAAAAAAAAAAACAAATTTCTTTCTCCAGAGGTTTTGACAAAGAAACCTCTTTACCTGCACAGAAAGTCAAAAATTAAAAACCCACACACCAAAAACTTAAAAAAAAAAAAAAAATCAAATTTCTTTCTCCATAGATTATGACAAAGAAACCTGAAGAGATCTCCAACTGGTTTCCAAGGGAGAGGTCGAAATGGAGGAGATGCCGTCCAACGGATGGGGGGAGGAAGGAAGGAAGAACAGCGCATCGTTTCTATTTTTCCAGAAAAATATTTGCACAAATTTTGACTGGTTCGTCGTTCTTAGCAAGAAAGTGAGAGAGAGAGAGAGAGAGAGACAGAGAACTCGAGATCAGAGAGCCAGAAAACGTGAGGATTGAGAGGAAGAAAAGCGTTTGTGAGACAGATCGAAAAGGATGCAAGGCTCCAGAAGAACAACACGTCGACATCCAACGGAACAAACGAATTGAGGGGCATTTCTCTAGAACAGTAACCAGCAGTTTGGGTTTTAGTATATATAGAACTAGCAAAGAACAGTCCGCGCCATGCTGCGGGATTGAAAACCGTACAAAATTTTTGTTATCAATATTTACCTTAACATTAAGCAGTTGTAAATTCACAAATATCAAACACATGCTTAATTTCAACACAAATGTACAATTTCAGATTGAGATACACTTCCTCACACGTCCCAATTTATAAAATGATTATATGAATTTTAGACTATTAGACAAAATTGCAAGCATGTTGGTTGATTGTGTGAATTAGGACTTAAAACTAATAAATAAAATTGTTCAAAAAATTAATAAAAAATAAAAAAGAATAAGGAAACAAAAATCCAACCAAAATCAATATTAGGATTTCTATTCAGGCTGAACTCATGTCTCTACATAAGCTTATTTGATGATTTGAAAGTTAAAGCAAAGGTAAAGCTAGAGTTCAGAAACAAAGAACCCTTCCAATTGGCGATGGTTGTTGCATTCTGCGACTGCTTCATACCCTTTTCTGCATTATTGCCAAATTCAGTAAAATTATCAATAAATCCTAATAATTTACATATTAGCTCCATTGAACCAAATCAAATGCAAATAGAAAACATAAAATTAAGAACAATCCAGAAAAGCCATCCAAAAAATCAAATCACACTGCAAAACAGTTGAACAAAAGCAGAAGAGTAAGAGTAAAACCTTTCAAAGCATCTGAAACTTTTGAGGAAAAGCACAATTCTATTGACACCAACATCTCGAGCTTTTCCAACCTGCTCCAAACAAAGGCTTAATCAGAAGCAGTAATAATATTTCATAAAAACGTTTACATGAATAAGCTAGTAAGATACTAAATTTTGTGAACCAAACTTTGGGGAAACGCTCCCAACTACTCAAATCTCCTTCATTTCAAGTCTTTAGCTTTGGATTCAGACAGCCCATTTCCTAAACTCATCCATTTCTGCAGAAGATGAGCAAAAGAGAGGATCAACTGAAATATGCACAACTATGAAGCTAAACATTATGGTAAAAAATCTTGATATGAGTACCGCTTCCACATCAAGTAATAAAAAACGGAAAAAACTGCTTTCCAAAATGTATTGATTATCAAAGGTCACGAAAGTTCCAGTATCCCCTTTTCTTTCACAATCTAATAGGGAAACAAAGGATTTATAGAGATTGCTCACATCCCCAAAAGAATTTGATACTAAAATTTGTTAAAAATATAATCAACTGATTGAAATATTATACAATACTAAAGTTCACAGAGTAATTGCAACACATCTTTGCAAGTCATTAAGATTATGGAAACATAATTGCTGGTACGTTATTGAGAAATATGTATAGCTTAGCCTCAAATAACACAAAAATAAGAATGGAAACTGGAATTTTATGAAAATCTTCCTTCAAATACAGAGGACCCATACAATCTTTTCCACACTCAACCAGCCTCCCATCAAACAAAATTCATACTAATAACAAAAAAAAAAAATAATAATAATAATAATAAAAATAAAAACCAAAAAATAAAAATCTGTTTCCAAAATATGAAGAACAATACGATGATTTAGTGCAGCAACCAATTCCTCGATTCGGATACAAAATTTTAATCACTCTTATCTATTTTCCATTGTTTTGAGAGTCTTAAACTCAATTGAGATTACACAGAAAATATAACTACAGTCCCAACCTTCTCAGAAAACTACAACTACTTTTACAAAGAGGCAGACAACAGAAATCAAAGACCGGAATACGTGAGAACCGAAATGTTAAAAACAACACATACCCATTTCAAAGACCAAAATCCTGCAAAGACAAAAAATCCCAGGATCAGTATATTAGCACTCCGTGCTTTGCACCAAAAGCAGAAAATTAGAAAAATAGAATTAATTTGATAGCATTATACTTAAAACCCTCAAATTTCCAGTCAAAAAGGAAAATTAATACCTCTACAAAAGATAATCAGGAGATAAAAACTCAAATCCTAGAAAATAAAAACAGCAAAACGAATCATATAAAATGCGATTTTGGATGGATCATTGCTATGGTGTGGCATTTAAAACCGTAAGAAAAGATTAGGGGTTCTTAATTTCTTACCCAAATCCACAAATTAGAATCAAATCTTCGCAGGCCAGCTTGAAATCCGTTTGAAATGACCTACACGAACATGAAATTATACGTGTAGAACATTTGAGATGAATTTGTAAGAAAGGGTTGATGATGAAATTGAGGAAACAACCAAATTCCAAATAAAGTTTAGACATGCATTCGGAAATTAACACTCATAAAAATGTTTTAGAGCTTACCGAAAATGTTGGGGTGGAAGTGGAGGGGAAAGAAGAGGCGGTTGGATTCGTGTTGTGGTTCGAAGGTTTTGAGCGAGATCGTGTTGTGGTTCATCGATTTTGAGAGAAGAGATGTTTAGGTTCCTGGTTTGCGAGAGAGAGAGAGAGAAATAGAAAGATTCCAGAAGCAAATGGAGAACCCAGCTTTGAGAGAGAGAGAGAGAGAGAGAGAGAGAGAAGTGGAAAAGGAAGTAAAATTCGAGATGCAGTGGAAGCGGAGCAGTCGACGATGATCGACGCGTGGGCAGCGTGGATAAATAAGTAAATTTACTGTGTCAAGGAGGAAAAACAACGGAGAACAGAGAAGAAAATAATGGCATTTCCGACATTTTACTGTTCATTAGCAGTGCAAAACAGTGCCAATAAACTGGGTTTTAGTATATGTATAATTTCAATAGGTGATTTCTAAAATAGCTATATTTTCAAATATCCCGATAGTCACCGCACATTATTTTCAAGTTACCAAGTGAGGCATCCTGCTTGTGCATGAAACCACTGATCCTTCTTTTCATGCGTCAATTTTTAACATCTATAAGCAGTGGTGGATACAAAATTTCCGTGTCATTTATGTTGGCTGTGAGTACTACTATGTTCTTGTTTTTGTATTTTTTTTTTTTTATTTTTTTTTTATTATTCTCGGCATTCTATTAGGGAAGTGGCCACCCCCCCCGTTAGAGTTGGATAAAGTGTGTGTGCGCGCTTAAATTGCAGTGAAATAGAAGCAAAAGGGAGTTGGTTACCTTTGAAAATCAAAGCCAAGAAGAATCTGAAAAGGGAGATAGATACCAATAACAGAAGAAGAGAAAGGTGTGCGCGGCAGGCAACTAACAGAAGAAGAAGAGAAAGGGATTGGTGATGTTGGACTGAAGCTAGGGATGGGCAACGGTTATGGCGGACGGGTAACCGCGGTTATTTATCCATAACCGTTTATTCTCATACTCGCATAACAGTTTACCCGTTGGGTAATTGCCTAAACGGTTATACTCATACCCATAATCGTTTATAAACGGTTAACCATACCCATAACCGCGTATCCATTTAACCGTAACCGTTTAATACTCGTTTACCCGTTTATTCTTTTTTAACCCGTTTATACTTTTTTTTTTACCATTTACTTATTTTTCACTCGTCTACATGTTTTTTTAACAACTTGAAAATTAAAAAAGAAAAATTTGTCATAATTTTCTTTATCTAACAATTAAACACCGTTATAGGTACATTCATCATACATTTCCGCATTTTAATTTTTTAAGTCCTTATACCATTCCAATAATTGAAATAATAGTTTACGGACGATATTTTTAACTGTTAACAATGAAGGTAATATAAAATTGGCTAAGTATTATTGGGTTACGAAAACTGTTAAACGATAGTATTATTTGGTTATTTAACTCGGAATGTAAAGTATTAACATAATATATATAATGGACCATGAAATCATGCACTATAGTCAATAACATTAATCTAAGTTTTGTCCGATACGGAATATGGTTTGTGCTAATTTTACATATATAAAATAAATGGGTAAACGGTTACCCATTTATAACCGCTGTTAATACCCATAACCGTTTATTTATCTAAACGGTTACCCATAACCGTAACCGTTTATTTTAAATGGGCGGGTAACCGCGGTTACCCATAACCAATGGGTATTGGCCCATCCCTAACTGAAGCCCATCCGGGATTATTTTCTTGTCTAAAGGAAATCTTCTTCTAAGCTTTAGGCATAATGCACAATCTGGTTTTGCTAGTTTTCAGCCTGTTTCAACTTGTTGCCTAGCTCTAGGCAGTCAAATGCCTAACATAACCATGGCATGCCCATCTGCGTTTATACAGCAATTTCAACACTTAGTGCTGTCCTTGTATATTTAAGGTCGTTTTCAACAGCTCATATGGGATTGAAGGCTTCTAAAGCCTCTGTCTCGGGTTTCATCGATGCTATCTTTAAGGCCCCAATGCTGTTCTTTGACTCAACACCGTTGGCCGGATTTTGATACGAGTAAGTAGTCAAAATGCTACTTATGAACTCTGCCAACTGAGTTTCAATCACTTGTTATCACGGCCATTCGATATCTCTACTTTTACAGGCTTCATCTCATTTAACTATTTTGGATTTTGATGTACCTTTCTTACTTATCTTGCTTCCCAAGGGTTATGCTGCTCCAGGTACTTATTAGAGCAATACATCTTGAATTTCAGGGTGTTTATAGGTGTTTAACATGGAACAAGTTTCTGGATGTCTGCAGGGCTTATAGGGCTTTCCCTGTCATATGCATTAACGTTAACGGGGACACAGATTTTTGTGACTCGGATAATACCAGCCACAATTATTGTCCGTTCTTATTTACGTTTCACAGTAAAACCAGCTGGTTCACTAAAAGCATATGAATGAACCAACTACTTATAAACACATGCAAAATTCATTCTTTTCTCGATTTGGTATTCATACTCTCAACAGTTGGATGTGTTTATATGTTTTCATTTCAGTAAAATAGATTCAAGGACACAATGGACGTTTTAAAAAGACAGAAAAACTCGCCTCAAAAAACAAAAGAGGGGAAACTTGATATAAGTTCAATTTTTTGAGCCAATTGTAGGAATAGTCCAATTTATTAAAATAAGTCCAATTTGTTATATTTAATTATTTAATTATCAATAGTTATCTATTCAATAATAAGATTTATTATAAAAATCAAATTTCTTCCTAATTATCTCTTTGCTTATTTCTTTTTATTTATCTTTTTGTTGTTTCTCGTTCTTCCTTCTGCTTTAAACCTATTTATATATTTTATTTTTAATTTTTTTAATCAACCTACATCACAGGTTAATTATATTTATCTACCTATATGACAGATTTTTTATTTTTTATTTTTTATTTTTTATAATCAACATGTCACAGATTAATGTGTCTTACTTTTAGGTATGTTATGTTTTTTCTACCTTTTAATTAGGTTTCATATCTCACGCATAGGTATAATATACATTCATATATTTGTTACTTGAGTTAGGGTAGAAGGTTTTGCAGATAAATTTATGTTAGTATATTATTTTTTTTGTTATAAGATATTAATTATATTTTTTGGAGTTGGAAAATGCATAATATTACAAGATTTTAATTTATTTTTAATATTTTTAGAAAATATAAAATGAGTATAAAAAAATTAAAATATATAATTAGATAACTTGACTCACTCCTAAAAACACTCTACCTTTTTGGACCTGGATCTAAAAGCCCCAAAAAAAAAATTAAATAAATAAATACAGCTAATACATCAAGACAATACCAGCCACAATGATTTCTTTAACAAAGAGACGTCGTCTCTTATTTGCTTGGCCAAGAATTCGTCGTGGCCTATTGCCTTTCGAAAGTCAACTCTATCTAAGGTCAACTATGTTTGAAGTCAGCTATTCTGCTATTCGATCTGTTACATGCAAACAATTGTATAAGAAGTAGGAAACCAAGAGCTCCCAGAAATGAAGTAGTGATTGAAATTGTCTGTGATCATGGCTTCCTCTAGAGCTCGAGAAGCCTCGTCTTATCATGTGTTCTTGAGTTTCAGTGGCGAAGACACTCGAAAGACTTTTACTGACAATCTCTACACGGCTTTTGTTGACAAATGCTTTCGCACATTCCGAGATGAAGAAGAACTTGAGAGAGGAGAAGATATTAAGCCAAATTTTGAAACAGCCATCCGACAGTCACGGAGTTCTGTCATCGTACTTTCAAAAAACTACGCGTTTTCCAGATGGTGCCTTGACGAGCTTGTCATGATACTTGAATGCAAGAGGATCTCAGACCAAGTAGTTTTACCAGTCTTCTACGATGTTGATCCTTCAGATGTGAGGAAGCAGACGGGAAGCGTGGAAGAAGCATTTGCCAGACACGAAAAAAATGGTCAACCATCCAACAAGATAAACCAATGGAAGAAAGCATTTGCAGAAGTTGCAGATCTAGCAGGGCTGGTCCGAGCAAATCAAGCTGATGGGTAACTTTTTTCTAACTAGCCATGTTCTATAATGATGTTTAACGTTTGATTAATTGAAGTAGTCCTAATTCATGTCTTAGCAGGCCTTTTCTGATAATTTAAATCTTTTGTTATCAAAACCTCATAAACTATGTGCAGTAAAGTATTTTCACATATACTAATCAATATCAGCTAAATTCCCTATGAATATGTACTATTTTTTGTTTCCTCTGTTGGCAATATACCTATCTGGTTCTATGTATTCATTCATTGTTCGAACATTTGATAACTTTGGCCTATTATTTGCATTCAACTTTGTAATTTAATTATTTGAAACATGTGTGACATGTCAAGTAATATGATTTATTTTTTGTTTTAATTCTCATGTTTAGGTACGAGTCAAAGTTAATCAAGAAAATTGTTGAAGTGATTGAAGATAAACTAAGCCGCATGCTCACTCCATTTACTGTTGAACCCTACCTGATTGGAATTGATTCGCGAGTTCAAAATATTAATTCATGGTTAAACGATGGATCAACCGATGTCGGCATAGTTTTAGTTAACGGGATTGGGGGAATTGGAAAGACAACCATTGCAAAGTTTGTTTATAATTTAAACCATAGAAGATTTGAAGGAAGCTGTTTCCTTGAAGATGTCAGGGAAACTTCAAAGCTACCCAATGGTTTAGTGCAACTACAAAGTCTATTTCTTCATCATATTTTGAGTGGAAGAAAACAGAAAATACATAGTGTTAGCGAAGGAATAAACAAGATTAGAGATGCCATTACTTTAGTCTAAAGTAGGAGGGGAAATTGGCACTATTCATGTAAACAAAGACTTGGGGTGAATTTTGAGTTATTTACAAAAATGCCACCGCCTCTTCGGTTTTTTTTTTTTTTTTTTGTCAAAGGGAACGTTCATAATAAAATCCAGAAGGACAACTTACAACGAAACCGCAGGTAAAAGTGAGAAATAAAACACAGCCCTAAAAAGGGACGGTACAGACAAGACGCCACATATGCACACAGTACATGAGTAAAGGTTCCTATCTATACCAAAAACAAAAAATTACATAAAAAACCAAAAGCTAAGGTAAGGCCCAAAAGTGAGCACACAAAATAACCAAAAAGACCTAAACAGATCTCTGGCTGCCGTGAACGTCGCCGAAACAGTGAAGACACCACGGCAAGAAGCACCGTTCCAACCCATCGTAGTCACAATGTTAGGGAAAATGTGCCAAATCTTCAGATCTAAACAAACCCCAGCAGAACCCAACGCCACATTTCGAGCCCCCAGCCGATAACAAACACACAAAGAGCATCCAAATGCCCAGAACCAAGCTGTAACCAAAAAAGTCAGGTGGTGTAAACACCATTCAGAAAAGATACCAGACCTTTGTAGGGGTGACAATATACAGTTGTCTTTGACCAGATAGAAGCACGAAAGAAGCAGCAAGCAAGTGGTGAGGTGAGATCCACCAAATTTGGAAATTGATTCGAAAATTTGGAAGATCTTGAGCACAGGGCCCCAAATCGCCCAAAAGTTCCAAATCAAAATACCATGAGCCATGGGCAAATAACCCAGAGAAAAAACTCCATCCACACCAGCCGTAGATGGTGGGTTGTTCCACCGTTCCATGGAGGGCAACGGGGCCACCGCAAGAGCGGGTAAATACAAAAAGCCCATAGATGGTGCTCCATCCACGCCGTCCGAAGAAACTGTGTCAATCCCCAGGTTGAGGAAGAGCAAGGAGGCCATCGCAGGACCGTGAGAGAAAGGAAAAGGGTCGAGGGGAGGAGGAGGAAAGAAAACGAGCTTGAAAGGGTTTGCTGCCACCGACCCCAAGCAGAAGCTAGAGGCTGGCGGTAGGAAAGGGATGGAGGGTTAGGGTTTTCTTTCTCGCCTCTTCGGTTTCAGATTGAAAATTTCGATTTATTTACGAAATTGCTACCCTTCAGCCGTACACGTGTCGACCATCGTAGAAAGGGTGGGGTATGGAAGCAAACCCGATAACGTTCCAGAGATCTCTTCTACGACAATCCCATTTTGCTCCAGAGCTCTTCAACGACAAAGTCGATTCGGCGTCTCATCTCTGTCACACTCAACCTCTCTCTAACCCTTTCTCTTTCACTCTCTTTCTGACTCTCCCTTTCTCCCAACTCTCCATCTCTCTCAACTTTAGTCCTAACCCTAATTTGTTCTTTCATTCCTCAATTTTCTCCATCCGAGCAATGAAAAATCGAACTGGGTTTTCAGATTATTGATGCAGAGGGATTCACGGACAGAGAAGGGGGAGAGAAAGAGAGTTGGTGGGTATGGGCTTGCACAAAGGGAAGAACGCAGAAAGAGAGAGGGAGATAACGATTGCACAGAGACAAGGAGAAAGACAGATAGAGAGATCCCAGAAAGAGAAGGATGACGAAAATTGAGGAGGAACCCATGTCTGCAGAGAATGAGTAAGTTCTGAACCAAAGCTTATTTTCTCTAATTTTTTGCTATGCGACAACAAATTTCTGAAACGGTTTAGAATTTAATCCTGATTTTTCTCTCTGCAAGACAAAAAACTACCAGGGAAGGAAGAGACTACCAAGAAAGTAAAACCCAGACCGGAGAAGACGAGCAATGGCGGAGGAACCAAGGCTGTAGATCTTTGATAAAAGGTATAAATCCTTTTCGTTTCTGGTAGTTTGCCCTCGACTAAAAATGTGAAATTTAATATGGTGTTGATGAGCGTGTTAGAAGGCGGAAGAGTTGATCCTGTAATTTGATTGCTTTGTCACACTCGAAATCATTTATCAATTTTGTTAAGTAATGTTTATATCTGCACCGTCTTCTAACTTTTTTTATAAATGTTTTAACCCTGATCTATTGTTTGATGATCATTTTGTAGCACTGCTAATATCATTGCTCTTTCCATTCCTTTATTTTTTGGTGAGTGCTTACTTATTAATACTGTTGTTGCTTTTAGTTTTTAAATTTTATGAAAAATGCAACCTTCAAACCCTGTTGAAGTCAATTTGGTATCTCAAGATTCCAAATTATTGTTTGCAGATTAGGGATTTGCATATTGCTAAAAGAGAGGAAGACATTGGCTACTGTGCTGGATATGTTGGTGAGTTGATGATTGTCACTACTTACCTTTCGTATTCTTCACCATTTTGTTCCTTAACAAGTGCCTTTACGAACTTTCGTACTTTGAAGGGGCTTCAAAGATGCTTGACAGAGTCCTGACATCAATTTTTTGGGGAATGGTGGCTGATATTGACTCAGATGAAGCCCCTATTTATATATCCTAATCATTTTTATGTTCTATCTTTTCTGACTTGGATGATATTGATCAAATGAATGAGTTGAAACTGAAAGTTACATTTGTTCCATCAATATGTTGATCAAATGGATGAGTTAGAAGCTGAAAATTACATTAGTTTCTTGCTGCTTTTTATACTGAACAGATTTTGTGTATGTGTAGTGCTTTATTTTCAAGGTTATTTCTCTCAACACCATGTGAATGTACAAATGGTTCTTTCCCAATTCAACCAATTTAAAAATTGGGATTTTAACTGATGTTCGTCCATGGTTCCTTACTTTCCAGATATTGAAACATGCATAAATTCACCTGGAAATTATTCATGCTTTGTTTTGTTGTTTTTACTAGGGTTCCGAAACAATTGAAGGTCTTGCCTTGACTAATCCAAATGATGCAGCCCTGGAAACTAATGCTTTTGCAAGGATGTACAACCCAAAACTACTCCAGCTTAGCCATGTTCGACTCAAAGGAAGGTATAAAGAACTTCCAAAAGGATTAAGATTGCTGTGTTGGCTTGAAGTTCCTTCAAAATATATACCCTGTGATTTTCCTTTCGAGTGCTTGGTTTATATTGAAATGAATCACAGTATCTTGAGACGAGTCTTTGCCCTGAAATAAAACTTGAGACGGGTCTTCAAGGCAAGAAAGATGTATTACTGCTTCAGGGTGTTTTACCATGAATATCCAAATTAACTACTCGCCTTCTTTCTCTCTTCCATTTCGTTTTTCATTGCCTTCCCGCATTGAAGACCCTGATAGATTGTATAATGGAATGGACGACTAAGATAGTGCCATGTGTGCTTAGATTAGTGAAGTGTTGTTATAAGGTGTAAACTATAAATACCTGAGTGTAATTATTACAATTTACAGTTAATGAAATATTATTGCATTTTTCATAGATCTTTCTCTCTCTAACTTCTCTCTTCTTTCTCGAGATTACTTAGTGTGTAAGATTGCTTGTAGAGTTGACATGGTATCTGATTTCATAGCCTACATAGGTTGTAGGTGGGGATTTATATAAAACTTCATCATCTTCGAGTCTTTGGGTGTGCTTGCTATCCATCTATGAAACCATATAGATCAACTAAGTTGGAACCCAAAACTACTGAGTGCTTGTTTCTTGGGTATGCATCTCAATATAAAGGATTCATATGTTATGATATTCAAACCCATAAACTCATTGTGTCAAGACATGTACTGTTTGATGAACAAAAGTTTCCTGGTTTTTCTGTTGTATCTCAGCCCACTTCAACTAAAACTAAACAGTCTTCTTTAGTTGGTCATTCTACCAAATTTACTCCCATTACTTCTATTCCAATTCCTTATCCTATTGTGGGTCCATCTTCCACTGCTCCTGGTTCACATGTTACTCAGTCTTCATCAACTCCACAGTGTGACCTTGTCTGTTCTTCATCAAATGGTTCTAGCACTTGTGATTCAGTTGCTTCTGCAACAAGGGAGTCTTCAGTTCATTCAGTGCTACATACTGAGGACAATCCAGATATTACTACTTCTCAGGTTGTTGATCTTCAACCTGTGATGCTTAACTGTCATCCAATGCAGACTAGGTCTAAGTCTGGCATTTACAAAAAGAAAGCTTATGTTGCTCAACAGTGCTTTGATTCAGTGTCTCTCAAAGAACCATCAAGCTGCTTCTAAGTCTGTGCAGTGGCAAACTGCTATGAATGAAGAAATGGATGCTCTTTTACAACAGCATACATGGAAACTTGTTCCCTTACCTTCAAATAAGAATTGTGTTGGATGTAAGTGGATTTATAAACTCAAGAAAAATTCAGATGGGTCAGTAGCACGATATAAGGCTCGATTGGTAACCAAAGGTTTTTCTTAAGAAGCAGGTTTGGACTATTATGAGACTTTTAGTCCAGTTGTGAAACCTACTACAGTTCGGTTGATTTTAGCATTGGCTGCTTCTTCTGGTTGGAAACTCAAGCAATTAGATGTCAAGAATGATTTCTTGCATGGTTTTCTTGATGAAGAGGTATATATGTCTCAGCCTCCAGGTTTTATTTACAAAATGCATCCTGAGTATGTTTGCAAACTCGAAAGGTCTTTGTATGGTCTCAAACAAGCTCCACGGGCTTGGAATCAGAGATTTTCTAAGTTTCTTCTTCAGTTAGGATTCAAGACATCCTATGCAGACCCATCCTTGTTTGTCAAGTCTACTGGTAACTCCATTGTTGTTCTCCTTCTCTATGTGGATGATATCATTTTAACTGGTGATAGTGATGTGGATGTTCAATCAGTGATATTCCAGTTAACCAAAGAGTTTGATATGAAAGATCTTGGTATTTCACATTTCTTTCTTGGGTTACAAATTGAATATCAGGCACGAGGTCTCTTTGTTCATCAACATAATATGTGAAGGAGTTGTTACAAAAGGCTAATATGGAAGATTGCAAACCGTGTCTTACACCCTGCCATCCTAATCAGAAGCTTTTGAATCATGGCAGTCCTCCTGTTTCAGATCCTACCACTTACAGAAGTCTTGTAGGTGCCCTGAAAAATCTCACCTTTACTAGGCCTGATATAGCCTTCTCCGTAAACCAAGTCTGTCAATTTATGCACCAACCTCTTGAATCACACTTCACTGCAGTCAAATGTATACTGAGGTATCTCAAGGGTTCTATGGATTTAGGTTTATGTTTTACACCTGGTTCACTTCATTTAAAAGCATACACTGATGTTGATTGGGCCGGTGATCCTAATGACCGAAGATCAACAACTAGTTTTGTGGTGTTTATTGGTTCCAATCCTATTTCTTGGAGTTCCAAGAAACAACATACTGTGAGTAGGTCTTCTACTGAAGCAGAGTATAGGGCTATGGCCACTACTACTGCAGAAGTGGTGTGGATTCAACAATTGCTTGAAGATCTTCATTTGTCACAGTCTGATGTTCCCTTACTACATTTTGATAATATCTCTGCTATGGTACGTGCTACTAATCCAGTTTTTCATTCCAAATCAAAACATATTGAAATTGACTGTCACTTTGTGCGTGAAAGAGTACAACAGGGTACAATCTTATTGCAGTTTGTCAATTCCAGTGACCAGTATGCAGATATGTTTACCAAAAGGGTGCTCTCCACAGTTTCGTTTTAATTGTTCCAATCTCATGCTTGGTTGCTCCCAGCATGCGATTGAGGGAGGATGATAGATTGTATAATGGAATGGACGACTAAGATAGTGCCATGTGTGCTTAGATTAGTGAAGTGTTGTTATAAGGTGTAAACTATAAATACCTGAGTGTAATTATTACAATTTACAATTAATGAAATATTATTGCATTTTTCATAGATCTTTCTCTCTCTAACTTCTCTCTTCTTTCTCGAGATTACTTAGTGTGTAAGATTGCTTGTAGAGTTGACATACCCTTGATCTAAGTCATTCTCACAGCCTTACTGAAATTGGTATCTTCTCACTGTTAGGTTTTGAACTCACACTATCATGATAAGGATACCTAAAGGTGGGTTTAAACCAATTAGGAGTCATGGCCATGTCAATAACTGAATTGCTATAATTAAGGAATTGAATTATGGGAACGTTACAATCCCAGTTTGTAACGTACAAGTTAATGGGTATTAACTGATCCCATGATAGCTGGGATTATGTTAGATATATATCCTATAAATATGAACGTCCCTGCTCACCAGAAACGTACACTTGATCACTAGAGACTATCACTGGTATTGTACATGAGGACTGTGTGAGTAGAAGACTTTCTGTTAGTATTCTCTTCAGTGCACTCATACTAATTCTCATGGCTTCTTCAGGTATGTGTGTGTGTGTGTGTGTGTGTGTATATATATATATATATATATACTGATTCAATCATTCTGAACTAACATTTATTGTATACTGTAATCTTGGTATGAGACTAAACACTTATTCTATCATTTGGTATCAGAGCTATTTAGTCTCACTGAGATTCAAGTTTTTATTGTATATAAATGTCTATACTTCACAGTGTTCTTCAGTGATTGCAGAATAAAGGAAGATCATGTATGGATTTGTTTTCTTAGAATAATTGATCTGATGAACCACATCAAAATGGGTTCATATCAAAATGTTAAACTGAGAAATCAGAAGCTTGGGAATTTTGTAATTCATTTAATCATAACATGCATATAAGATCTTCTAAAGAAGGCAACGTATGCATGGTTCGATTAATGGATTAGGGCATAGATTTGTTAAATATAATTCTGATTCTTGTCTAAAGACCTGAGTTTCGAAGTATTTTTGACAAATAACTAAATGGCTATGCATGGATTAAGTTTTGCAGTAAACGTTCTTCACCCAAAGGTGTTGTATCTTACTGTGTTTTTTCCCTACCTCATCGTCTTTCTAACGTCTGTCTCATGGCTTCTTCAGTGAATCCCACTTCAATGAATTTTTCCTCTATCGAACCACTGAGTGGGGGAAATTACAAAAAATGGAGACAGGACGTAGAAATTATCCTGGGACTAATGGACTATGATCTTGCATTAAGGGAAGTTGAGCCACATGCACTGGATGACAATAGTACCGTTGAACAGAGGCTGAAATTTGAAAAATGGGAGAAAGCAAATCGCATGGCACTGTTGGTGATTAAACGATCCATTGGCAAAGCTGTTAGAGGAGGCATTCCTGCAACTGACAAAGCAAAGGATTTTCTGGAGGCAATTGAGGCCAAATTCAAGGTTTCAGAGCAGGGAGAAATGGGGAATCTTATGACTACCTTGACAACTCTGAAATATGATGGGAAAGGCACTGTCAGAGAGCACATCCTGAAGTTAGTGGAGGCTGCTGCAAAGCTCACGGATCTTGAGGTCCCCATTGATGATGCCTTTGTTGTTCATATGGCTCTTAATTCCCTCCCAGACACTTATGAACAACTGAAAACATCATACAACACACAAAAGGAGAAGTGGAGCCTGAACGATCTCATTTCCATATGTGTCCAAGAAGAGAGCAGGATCAAAAAGGTGTCAAATGAAGCAGTGAATTTCATAAGGGCTGAGACTGCAAGGAAGTCTATCTCGACATCTGGTAAGCCATATAAACCCTTCTCCTCTTCTCATGCTGCTGGAAATGATACTCCTTCATCCTCCAAGGGATCTCAAGCTTTTAAAGGCAACATTGAAAATATTAAATGCTACTTTTGCAAAGAATTTGGTCACCTGAAGAGAGATTGTGTTAAACGAAAGAAATGGGTCCCTAAGAAAGGTAATAAAATTGAAAATGTTTTTGTCTGTGTTAATGTTAATCTTGTTGAAGTCCCTCCAAATTCTTGGTGGTTTGACACTGGTTGCTCGATGCATATTACCAATTCCTTGCAGGGATTCACAAGAAGGGAAATTTCAAGAAATGAAGTCTATGATGTCCACGTTGGGGATGAGAATAAAGTAGCTGTGGAAGCAGTAGGCAGTCTAAAACTCAAGTTGTCAAGCGGTTTTGTTTTAGATTTGCAAGATGTTCTTTATGTTCCTAGGTTAACTAGAAGCTTAATTTCTGCATCAAAACTTGTAAAAGACGGTTATGCTTTTGTGGGAGATGATGAAAGTGTACGGATTTACAAGAAAAATAATATGAATCTTTTGCTTGGTATTTGTTCTTTAAACAATGATCTTTGGAGGTTGAATTGTCAAGTGATGCTAAATACAAAATGTTTGGCGGTGGAATCAAATTTGCCTGTGAAAAGATCACTGAATGATGAAAGGTCTTCTATGCTTTGGCATAGGAGGCTTGGACATATTAACAAGAAAAGATTAGAAATTCTAGTTAAAGAACAAATGCTCCCAACGTTGGATTTTTATGATATGCAAAATTGTATTGACTGTTGGAAAGGGAAATTAACAAACACAAAGAAGACT
This sequence comes from Cotoneaster glaucophyllus, assembly GCA_036320875.1. Taxonomy (NCBI): domain Eukaryota; kingdom Viridiplantae; phylum Streptophyta; class Magnoliopsida; order Rosales; family Rosaceae; genus Cotoneaster; species Cotoneaster glaucophyllus. The sequence goes on along the minus strand of CM070058.1, from coordinate 9,267,068 downwards.
GGTTCAACAAGAAGTCTTAATCTCTTAGAAGTCATCCACTCAGATGTTTGTGGACCTTTTCCCACACAAACAATCTGCAAAAATGCTTACTTTGTGTCTTTTATTGATGATTTTTCTTGGTATGCATATATATATCTTATATCCGAGAAAAATCAAGTGTTTGATTGTTTTAAAATTTTCAAAAATGAAGTGGAAAAACAACTTGAAAAGACAATTAAAATCTTGAGATCGGACCGTGGAGGGGAGTATTATGGCAGGTACACAGAGAAAGGTCAACAAAAGGGACCAATGGCTATGTTCTTGGAAGAAAATGGGATTCAAGCACAATATACCACTCCCGGAACACCACAGCAAAACGGTGTAGCCGAGAGAAAAAATAGGACTTTGATTGAAATGGTGAGATGCATGATGAGTAGGACTAATCTTCCTATGTTTCTATGGGGAGAGGCGCTTAAAATGGCGAATTATATCTCCAACAGAGTCCCAAGTAAGTCAGTGCAGAAGACTCAATTTGAACTTTGGACTTCAAGAAAGCCTAGTTTAAATCATCTTCATGTATGGGGCTGCAAGGCAGAAGCAAAAATGTACAATCCAGAGGCAAATAAGCTTGACCCTAAGACTATAAGTTGCAGTTTTATTGGTTTTCCAGAGAAATCAAAAGGGTACAGGTTTTATGCTCCAACCCTACATACGAGGATATTTGAAACAAATAGTGCAAGGTTTATTGAAATGGAAGAATCAAATGGAAAGAAGGCTCGTGATTTTGTATTTGAAGAAGAAGAGGCTGTGACTACAAATATCCCAAAGTTAGCAACCGAAATTTACTTTTCAACCCTTGACATGCAAAATCAATTGCATGAAGATTTTCCTCAAAGTGATTTTGGTGGGGCTACTGACTTCCAGCATACTTCAAGTAGCAGCAGCACACAAATCTCCAACGTGCGACATAATGGAGATGAAGATCATGGTACAAATGCCATGCAATCAGTGGTGGTCCCTGCAATAAGGAAGCAGCCTCAACGTACAAGAAAGTCACCAATTTCTGAAGATTTCCTTGTTTATGTGGGAGAAATAGAGAAGCTAGACAAGCCTGATGATGACTTATTTGAGTTTCAGCAAGTTAATGGAGATGAAACTGAACATGAGGTGGGCATAGAGATTGATCCAGTCACCTTCAAGCAAGCAATGGCAAGTGAAAAAGCTGAACAGTGGAGAATAGCTATGCAAGAAGAGATAGACTCCATGTATTCGAATGAAGTGTGGGTCTTGACAGAAGCAAATGAGTCCATAAAACCCATTGGGTGTAAATGGGTTTACAAAACGAAGAAAGATTCAAAGGGAAAGGTTGAGAGGTATAAGGCAAGACTAGTTGCCAAGGGGTATACTCAGAGGGAAGGATTGGATTACTCTGATACATTCTCACCAGTTTCTTCAAAGGATTCTCTCAGAGTTATCCTTGCTGTAGTTGCTCACTATAATTTAGAACTTCACCAAATGGACGTGAAAACTGCGTTCCTTAATGGAGTCCTAGATGAGGAGATTTACATGGTTCAGCCACCTGGGTTTGTTGAAATAGGGCAAGAACAAATGGTGTGTAAACTGAGAAAGTCGATTTATGAGTTGAAACAAGCTTCCAGGCAGTGGTTCTTAAAGTTTGATGAGAAAGTAACCAGTTTTGGATTTGTTGAAAACAAAATTGATGATTGCTTGTATCTCAAGGTATGTGGCTCGAGATTTATCTTTCTAATTTTATATGTTGATGACATTTTATTAGCAAGCAATGATCTTAATCTCTTGCTGGAAACAAAGAAATTGTTGTCACAAATGTTTGAAATGAAAGATATGGGTGAGGCTTCTTTTGTTCTGGGCATAGAAATTTTTCGTGACAGAAGAAGATGTCTTTTGGGTCTTTCACAAAAAGCCTACATTGAGAAAATGCTAAAGAGGTACAACATGCAAGATTGTTCAAAAGGTGAAGCACCAATGAGCAAAGGAGATAAGTTAAACAAGTCTCAGTGCCCAAGTAATGAGATTGAACTGCGAGGGATGGCAAATAGGCCATACGCGTCCATTGTTGGTAGTCTTATGTATGCTCAAGTGTGCACTAAACCGGATTTGGCTTTTGCCATAAGTATACTTGGGAGATTTCAAGCAAATCCAGGAGAAAAACATTGGATAGCAGCCAAAAAGGTTATGAGGTACCTACAAAGAACAAAAGATTACATGTTGGTGTATGGGAAAACAGAGAAATTAGAATTGGTTGGCTACTGTGATTCTGATTTCGCAGGTTGTGAGGATGACAGGAGGTCTACGAGTGGGTTTATTTTTCTTTTGGCTGGCGGAGCAATATCTTGGAGAAGTGCAAAACAGAAGACCTTGGCTACTTCAACAATGCAAGCTGAGTATATTTCATGTTTTGAAGCCACACAACAAGCTGGCTTCTTGAGGAATCTCATCACTGGAATGAAGATTGTTGAAAGCATAAGAAGACCAATTGTCATTTTCTGTGACAATAAGGCAGCTGTGTTCTTCTCCAAAAACAATAAAAAGTCTTATGCATCAAGGTTGATGGACGTAAAGTATCAGTCAGTGAAAGAAAAGGTGAAGGCTGGGATAGTTTCCGTTGAGCACATTAATACCTCAGAAATGCTGGCAGATCCCCTCACAAAACCACTTGGAGTTGGAGTGTTTAAAGACCACGTAACATGCATGGGTGTTGTGGAGTCTTTTGATGTTTTTGTTATGTGCAAATGAAGGTTATTTTCTTTCATTTTTCTAGTTTTATGAATAAGCATGGTTTATTGCATTCATATGTTGGTTTTAAACAATGAATTCAAGATGATTGTTTCATTCATTGTGAGTATGTACAAATATATATTATGCAATGTTTGAAATGATGAATTACTAATCAAACTGAGGTTTAATGAGCTGGTTATTGTAAAGGGCTTATGATTGGAGTCAAATAAAGGCTTGACAATGATGTTTGGTTTGATCAGTGGGAGTGTAAATAATAGACATGTTAAATATGTTTGTTTGCTCCGTTAATATCATGCATGAGTAGTTTTGGGGATGTGATCTCAGAGTGTTAGTACAAATTATGAAGTACGAATTTTCTGGGGTTCAACCTTTGAAGCTATCCATGGCAGATATGAGTTGTTGTATGGTTGACATGACTCAAGTGATCACATAAGGGATTGGTTTAATACTTTGGATAAGGAACATGATAAGTGGAAGTTCAAAAGTGGGAGAATGTTAGGTTTTGAACTCACACTATCATGATAAGGATACCTAAAGGTGGGTTTAAACCAATTAGGAGTCATGGCCATGTCAATAACTGAATTGCTATAATTAAGGAATTGAATTATGGGAACGTTACAATCCCAGTTTGTAACGTACAAGTTAATGGGTATTAACTGATCCCATGATAGCTGGGATTATGTTAGATGTATATCCTATAAATATGAACGTCCCTGCTCACCAGAAACGTACACTTGATCACTAGAGACTATCACTGGTATTGTACATGAGGACTGTGTGAGTAGAAGACTTTCTGTTAGTATTCTCTTCAGTGCACTCATACTAATTCTCATGGCTTCTTCAGGTATGTGTGTGTATATATATATATATACTGATTCAATCATTCTGAACTAACATTAACTGTATACTGTAATCTTGGTATGAGACTAAACACTTATTCTATCACTCGCTGCTCCCCAATTTGGAAGAATTGATTCTTACAGACTGTATAAACTTGGTTCATATCCCTGAGTTCATTGTAAGCCTAAAACGGCTCTACTTTATAAAGATTAGGAAGCTTGAATCTCTAAAAGGGTTAGATTTAGCTGAAATTCCAATGGCTCAAATACTCATGAACGCCACTCCAATGGTCGAATCATGCATAAGGAGAAATCCAATGACATATTGGTGGCAGGGTTGAGGATTACTAGTGGCTTATTTCAGATCATTGCTCCTGAGTACAGGTCTTGCAAAATTTCTGGCACCAGCGAAACTGAAACCGAGTTTGAGCCAACCGATCGAATCGAAGTGTAGATGCCAAGAACACAACCATTATCAAGGAGACTACAGTATGTCTTAAGCACTCATTTAAGCTAGAAAGAACAACTTCGTGACGGTTTTCGTAAAAGCTGTTATGAACGTTTGGTACTAAAACCATCAAATGATGGTATGGTTCATGAAATAATATTAATTTATAGCGTACAATATGTTTGGTATGTAATGGCTATATTATTGGTACGTACCTGACTGATAAAATCTATACATATAAAGGAAGAAGGCAAAAGAGGTGAAGCCTTCATAATACCCAAATTTCCCTTCTCCCTTTAGAATTAAAAAAAAAAAAAAAAAAAAAAAAACGCAAAGTGGGAATGTGAGTAGTTACGTTCATAATTTTTTTAAATATATTTTAATAAAAATAATAATATCTAAAATTTAAAAAAAATAAAATAAAACAATTAAAATAGCCAATTGTCACACGTGTAGGCATGCAGTAAGAAGCTATTGTTATATAATGTGAGTTGAAACTATCTTATTCAGTAGATATTTTATTATTATGTTAATTTAGAAAGTAGAAATCATTTGGTACATAATATATAATGAAAGAAAAAAAATAACCTCAAGTCCAAAGATAAAGCGGATGTATGCAAAAGTTCAGAACTTAACCAATAAGGTTTGATTTATTCTTCTATATTGAAACCTACCAAAGAAAAGATATAAAAACATCATTGTTATTACCAAAAGCAAAAATGCGTGATCAAAATATAATTTTAATATTCTAAACTTCACCATAGTCGGCACATAAACCCGCACTCCATTGTTTGGAATCTTCCATTAGATTTATCCTCTTGACTCTTGGTCCACGGGGTTGTCTTTTTATCACTTGAGACTTGAATCCTTGCCTATATCTCAAGTGGTGGTTGTTGGACGTCAGGAATTAGTTCAATTAGAAAAGAATATCAGCACTACAAGAAAAGAATATCAAGACTTATAGTGTTCAATGTAATCACAAGGATGGTTGCCATTTCCATCTGCAACCGCGTGGATGACTAAACAATTGAATTTTTTACGAAGACAATTGAACCAAATGCAGAAATGACATACAATTCAACCTATATGTGTTTGACCAAAGACAATTGAATTCGAATGCATGGATGAATAAAACAACGGGGTCTATAGTCTAAAGTGGAAGATATTTTTACATGCCACTAAGTTTTGATTTTGTTTTTATTATTGTCTAAGAAATGTTTGTCATGTGTTTAAAAAATGCACAACCTTTATCATAAATAATTGACACGTAGTAAAATAGTGACATTAAAAAATACATCATAAAATACTATATCTTCAAATTTTATTTTAAAATGTGACTGTCACATAATTGTTTAGTATTATCAAATAAATACACAAGTTATTATAAATTTATACATTTTTTTGTCAAAATAATAAATGTATACATTGAAACAATATGGATCAACAAGTAAACTGCCTTATTTCAAGACAAGTCGCGTTAAAATGTGACATATAATAAACTTAATGACTCGTAACAATACAACAAAACAAGGATGTGTCATCCACACACCTATTTTTACCTCTCACACACCCTTCTTAATTTTCGGTAGACAAATCGAATGAAATGAAGAATATCAAATGAGAAAAATTTAAATAAACAAGAAGTGCATGAGAAGTAAAAATGAGTGTGTGAATAACGCACTCCAAAAAAAAAAAAAAAAATTGCTGAATTGTACAAGTACACCATAACTAAGACTAACGGGTGGTGCATCTCTGTGAATGAAATATTCTGACAAATGGAGTCCTTTTTGGTGGTGTCTCGCACTTCCGCTTCAAGTAGGTTTCTGAAACATTCATATCCTCTCTCTCGCACCCTATTCGCACCCTCTTCTTATCACCCAACTTCCACCGCCACCACCACTGCCACCAGCAATCCAAACCCTTACCTCTATCCCAACGCAAGACGGTTAGGCTCGTTCAGTCAAAGGCACCGTGGGGATACTTACAGTCGCGTTGGCTTTGATCACAGACTCGGATCGCCCATGTCGAGCTCGTCTTCACCTTCTACTGCCGCAAAGAGTGGTGCAAATCAAACCATCAGCAATGACAACGACAAGGTTGAGGGTACTTGGATCGACTTGTACCTGACAAGGCGAGCTCAGCCTTATGCTAAGCTCGGTCGCCTCGACAAGCCGATCGGCACCTGGTTGTATGCGTGGCCTTTTTGGTGGTAAGTGAAAAGAATGAGAGGAAAGTTTGAGTATTAACTGTTATAACTAGGCTTATTTAGAATTAAGCCCTTGAAATTCTTATTTTTCAAACAAAAAATTCACATAATTTTAAACATCCCAATAAAATCCAAATTTCAGATAAACAGACAAATATATGTAATCGAACGGTTGTAAATTCAAGCCAAGTTTAATTAATTCGACCTACATTAGTTAATTTATTTAAGTTTTTTTTTAATTGGTGTGGAACTGGAAGTAACTATGCTTATTGGTGGGTGCATGCATGCAGGTCAACAGCATTGGCAGCAAATCCAGGGCAGCTTCCTGATATTAAGATTTTGACACTACTTGGATTTGGAGCTCTGTTTATTAGGGGCGCCGGATGCACCATAAACGATCTCGTTGACCGGGATATTGATACCAAGGTAAAATTAAGTTCATTATGGTCATTTTGTACGCGAAATTGATTTATGTACATTTTTTTTTTCTGCAAACTTTCATTTATGAATGAAATTCTAAGGAAAACAATGGTGTACTCAATTTCCTTTTTGCATATTGGTTAGATAATGAATTTAAACCTTTGGCTACACTTCACAAATATTTATTACCGCGAACTGATGTCATCACTTTATCTATTTTTTATTAATTATTTATGCCCAAGCTACATTAGGAGTAATTCACTTGGTGTTATTTGATCTATTATATAACTTAAATTAAAAAATTATTATCATCCCTAATACTACACAACATGGTATAGTAGAATGGTGTATGTAAGATCCCACATCGCCCAGGGGTGTGGATCATGTAAGTCTTATATATATATTCTCATCTCTACCTAGCATGAGGCCTTTTGGGAGCTCACTGGTTTCGGGTTCCATAGGAACTCCGAAGTTAAACGAGTAGCGCGCGAGAGCAATCTATGATGGGTGACCCATTGGGAAGTTCTGCTCGCATGAGTTCCCAGAAACAAAACCGTGAGGGCGTGGTCGGGGCCCAAAGCGGACAATATCGTGCTACGGCGAAGTCGAGCCAGGGATGTGATGGGGGTCCGGGCCGGGATGTGACAATTTGGGGGCTCGGGCCGGGATGTGACAATTTGGTATCAGAGCCAATCCCTGGCCGAAAGTGTGCCGACGAGGACGTCGGGCCCCTAAGGGGGGTGGATTGTAAGATCCCACATCGCCCAGGGGTGTGGATCCTGTAAGTCTTATATGTATATTCCCATCTCTACCTAGCATGAGGCCTTTTGGGAGCTCACTGGCTTCGGGTTCCATAGGAACTCCGAAGTTAAACAAGTAGCGCGCGAGAGCAATCCCATGATGGGTGACCCATTGGGAAGTTCTGCTCGCATGAGTTCCCAGAAACAAAACCGTGAGGGCTTGGTCGGGGTCCAAAGCGGACAATATCGTGCTACGGCGGAGTCGAGCTATGGATGTGGTGGGGGCCCGAGCTGGGATGTGACAGTGTACTGATGGGACAAACACTAAAAAATTATTGTTAAATCACTTGGGTGACTTGTTTGAAAATTGAAGTTGAGACTCCGGGGTTTGAAACCTTTAGTTTCACTAGACATTTACGATTTCGCTTATATTTGGTTTGAATGCAGCATAATAAATTTCTCTAATGATCAGGGGAAAGACGAAGAAATTTACTTTTTGATGATTAATATTTTGTTTATGCGATAAAAGTTCTGCAATTGATTGATCAGGTGGAACGTACAAAGTCGCGGCCTCTTGCAAGTGGTGTTTTGACGCCTTTTCAGGGGATTTCTTTTCTTGGATTTCAATTGCTTTTGGGTCTTGGAATTTACCTTCAATTGAATAATTATAGGTAATTAGCATCCTTTCATTAGGATGATGCTGGAGAGACCATTTACTTGAATTATATTTTATAAATCACATAATGTGGTAGTTGATAATTGATTTCTTATTTAAATCATTAAAGAAAGATTTTAACATTCACCCGCCGCATCATGTGATTTATAAAATATGTTTAAAAAGGGTCTCCCTAGTATTTTTTTTTCTTTAGTTAATCTGATTAATTAATATGCCAATATTATTATAATCTGCTATGAATATGATACTAGTTTGTGTAACTCATCAATTGGAATTTACAGCTGCGTTTTGTGCGTTTCATCTTGGTTCCTAATTTTCACCTATCCTTTCATGAAGAGATTGACATACTGGGTAATTGATTACAATTTCGTGACTACATTTAACGACTAATTACGTCATTAAAAAGTATAATATGGTATTATATATCACATCATAATGCATATATATTTGGTGCAGCCTCAAGCCTATCTAGGTTTGATGATCAACTGGGGGGCTTTAATAGGATGGGCAGCAGTTAAAGGAAGCATTGATCCAGCTATAGTGCTCCCATTGTATTTTTCTGGAGTATGCTGGACACTGATCTATGATACCATATATGCACATCAGGTAAAACAACGAGTAATGCTATGCACACCAAACCTTTTTTTTACCAAGTTTTGTTCACCAATTAAATGCCTTAGATATTGTAAGTCATATGTTGGGACAGGAGACTGGACCTTACTTATTTTCAACAAGTAAAACTTTAACATGACATATAATTTAGTCATGAATAAATTTGGCAAAAAAATAGTTTGGTGTCTCAAACATTATTGAAAACGAACAAGTCGCTATTGTGCTCCTTGTCAAAAGTTGTAATTTCCAAGATTTGAGTATGATCAAATTATGGAATAATTAAGTAGTAATAATATAGGATAACTTTTTCGATGCAATCCAACAAAATTAAGATGTTTTCTGACCATGCTTGCTTGCAGGACAAGGAAGATGATCTGAAAGTAGGTGTTAAGTCTACGGCATTGAAATTCGGCGACTTAACCAAAAAATGGATTACTGGGTTTGGAATTATGTGCATGAGCAGTCTTGCCCTCAGTGGATACAATGCTGAAATCGGTTATTGTCTTTTTCCCCCTATTTATTTTAATTTCATTTTTTTTTCATAATTAATTTTCTCTTTTACCACATCTTCACACTCAAATCTTTCAACTATATATGGAGCAGGGTGGCCGTACTATACATTTTTGGGGGTTGCGTTTGGACAATTAGCTTGGCAAATATCAACAGTTGATCTTTCATCCCCAGCTGATTGCAGTAGAAAGTACGTGTTGTCATGAAAAAAACACTATTTAGGACTCATTTGAAAACCAATTGGTATTTAATTTTGTTTTTAAACAGTTATCAAACAGGCTCTTAAGCTTACAAGTATTTATTAGTTTTTTTTTGCTTTGAACAAGATAAGCTTATTGACTTAGCATTTTCTCCTTTTGTATTGGTTCCAGATTTGTGTCGAACAAGTGGTTTGGCGCTATTTTGTTCATCGCAATCCTATTTGGACGACTTTCATCATAAGGTGGTATAAGGTCTATTAATCTTGAGCATATAGTAAGGTTGGTTATGTCTTCCCTTAATTCTAATTTGGAGCTTTTTTGACAGATACAGTTCATCTTTCTCTTGCACTGCAACAGAACTCGTGTATTGGCATGGAGGTTGCAAGGTCATCTAAATGCAGCACTCAAATGAGTGCAAGGATCAAACGTTGTAATATTTACTGTTGTATTTCAAAAATAGACCATTTTCCTGGTGCTTTTGGGAACTAAATTTTGTAATATTCATTTCAATTTGAAGTCAAACAGCAAATATGATGAAATTGTTCCATATTTATGTCAAACAAGTGTTTTGGTGCTATTATTTTCAGTGGAATCCAGTTTCAGAATATATATACAGTTACTTGCAAGTTGCAACCTTGATGCAACTCGTCTATATTATTATCGATATTTCTCCAATTAATAGATATTTCTCCAATTAATAAATACAAAATGTCCCTCAACAAATCCAAATCCCTCAGAATGTATAAGCGTAATTGCTCTCCTTGAAAATGGTCCATGGTGAGATCGCCTTGTATTCTGCAAAACGTTCAAAAATGACAGATGGAAAAGAAGGATGATTCGTGGTCTCGCATGGGCACTTGTCACCATCTCTTCGTGCTCGTGCACAAGCTTGGTACAGCACTTTCGTTACTCCAAAGAAATATCTCATGTATATGAAGTATTGTCACTCCTTCTCCACCTTTCTGTTTACTCCTTCTATTCCAATGGCTTAAGAATATCATGTCTGTTGCAGTTTGATGTTTGATATTATTTTTTTGTTAATTTCTGGTTTTGGAAATAAAGTTGATGAAGAACAAAAAGGAATGAAGGAGAAAACCTGTATATTTCTGTGAAAGGAAGTTGCGGCTGAAATCATAGCAGAGCTTACACAACAAAACATTTTCTTACATCATTGGCTTTAGAACCAATCTATTCCATACATAGTAGGTCATCTATGAGGACATGACACTTGGCTAAATCTAAGCCATGTGAGTTATACAAAGATGAATTTGAATCTAAACCTTGCACTTATCCAATTGACTAAAGAAACCTTTGCAACTTAAATCAAATGAACCAGTAAAATAATTTACACTTCAACACTCCCTTTGAATTGTTGACTGCTTTTATTCCAAGCAATACTCTCAAGTATTTGAATCGATCCTTACAATGCCTTAGTGAATATGTCTGCAACCTGTGCTACTGGGAAAGCGCGCATAGGAGATGCGAATATACTACATAAGGGGTTCTTCTAATCTGCAATACTTCAAATTCATAACACATTCTTGCAAGGCTTCTCAGATGAAATGGTATCTCATATTGATGTGCTTAGTTTTCTGGTGAAAACATGATTCTTTGTCATAGCAATGGTTGGGGTATTATCAACCATAAGTGGAGTTACTTGTAGCTCCTTGAAATCATCAAGCACAAATCTCAATCAAATGGCTTGAGTTGTTGCTTAGGCTGCATTGACATACTCAGCTTCTGTAGTTGAAAGTCAAATACAATGTTACTTGACTGAGGCCCCAGAGAACACTCCACTTCCAACGAAAAATCCATTGTCCGAGGTGTTTTTCATGTCATCTTCACTGCCACTCCAATCACATAGTAACTTATCAACAAAGCTTCTTTACCCTTTTGATACTCAGTATTCCATAGTCATTGCTATTCTAATATATTTCTTAGTAGGACAATGAGTAAATCTAGCTAGTAAGCTAGCCGCAAACATGATGCCTGGCGTTGTGGCTGCTAAATATAGCAAACTCCTAACATTCTGTCTATACACATTTTCCTCTGCATGATCACTGTTATCATTCTTGCACAATTTCTCACTTGTAACAAGAGGTGTGCTAACTTGCTTGCAGTTCTTGTATCCAAATTTATTCAGCAAAGTCGATGCATATTTCTTTTGACAGGTAAATATGCTATGTATCATACCCATGCCAAGGAAATGATACAAGAGCCCCAAGTCAGTCATTTTATACCATGTCATCATCTCTGACTTGAATGCAGCAAGCAACTCTTCACTACTTCGAGTGTACACACTGTCATCAACATTAATTGAGACAACTAAAATTCCAGAATTCCCCTTGGTCTTGATGGATAATGTTGCCTCACTTGAACTTCTGGTGTATCCACGGTCAATGAGATATGAGTCGATTTCTTCATACCAGGCCCTTGGTACCTGTTTTATACAATACAAGGCCTTCTTCAATTTGTACACTTTGTTTTCAGCATTTTAACCACAAAACTATCTAGTTGATCGACATATACCTCCTCCTTTAGTACACGATTAAGAAATACATATTTGACATCTGATTGGAAGAATTTCCAACCCTTTTGTGTTGCTAGAGCAATGAGAGTCCTGATGGTATCTAATCTGGCCATATGTCTCGTTAAAATCTATCTCAAGCTTTTGTACATAGCCCTTAACCACAAGCCTTGCCTTGTGTTTTTGTATTGAGCCACCTAAATTTAGTTTGGTCTTATAGACCCATTTGACACCAATCACTGGTTTTTCTTACTAGTCTGTTAATTAGCTCTAATATTTCGTTCTTCTCAATCATCTCCATTTCAGCTTCTATGGCCTTTTGCTAAGCCTTGTCCTTTGCAGCTTCTTTATAGTTTTTTGGCTCAATTATGCACATGTTACACCTTGCATATATCTTACTAAGATCCTTCATCTTCACAGGTGTTGAGATAGGAGTAGTTGCTTCGGTCCCAAAACTATGTGAACTTGAACCAATCTCAGATGAACTTGAGCCAATTTCAGCTTAAGAATCATGAGTACTAAAGGCTGGAACATTGGGAATCAACTGAAAGGTGGAGAGGAAGTGACATTACTTCATATACATGAGATATTCTTTGGAGCACGAAGTGCGGTATCCAACTTGTGCACGAGGAAAAAGAGGAGATGACAAGCGCCCAAAACGAGTGACAGTACTTCATATACATGAGATCTTTCTTTGGAGTCAGAAGTGCGGTATCCAGCTTGTGCACAAGCAAGAAGAGAAGATGACAAACGCCCAGAACGAGACCACGGATCATCCTTCTTTTCCACCTGTCATTTTTGAAAGTTTTACGGAATACAAGGTGATGCCAAGAACGTACTTTATCTCCCCATGGACCATTTTCAAGGTTAGCAATTACGCTTATGCATTATGAGGAATTTGATTTGTTGAGGGACATTTCATAATTGTGAATTGGAGAAATAACCAAAATAATATATACGAGTTTGCCTCAAGGTTGCAACTTGAAAATAAAAAGGACGACCCCAAGCCAGCAAAGCTATTTGCTATGCAAGGATTGGGGGAACGTCTATCATGCATAACCTTATCTTTGCTTTCCAAGTAACTATATATATATATATATATATATATATATATATATATATATATATATATATATATATTCTGAAATATGATTCCACTGAAAATAATAGCACCAAAAACACTTGTTTGACACAAATCTGGAACAATTTCATCACATCTGCTGTTAGACTTCCGAATTGAAATGAAAATTACAACATTTAGTCCCATAAAGCCCCATGAAAATGGTCCACTTTTGAAGTACAACGATAAATATTACAGCATAAACATTGATCCTTGCCCGCATTTGAGTGCTGTATTTAAATGACCTTGCACGTACCTTCTTGTCAATATACTAGAACAGTGCAAGAGAATGACGAGCTGTATAACCAACCTTAATATATGGCCTCCTTATGATGAAAGTCGTCCAAATAGGATTGCGATGAACATAATAGCGCCAAACCACTTGTTCGACACAAATCTGGAACCAGCACAAAAAGAGAAAAGGCTAAGTCAATAAGCTGATCTTGCTCGAAGCAAAACAAAACAAATAAATACTTGGAAACCTAAGAGCCCGTTTGATACTAATTGGTTATCAAACGAGCCCTAAATAGTATTTTTTTTTGCATGACAACTCATACTTTCTATTGCAATCAGCTGGGGATGAAAGATTAACTGTTGATATTTGCCAAGCCAATTGTCCAAATGCAACCCCCAAAAATGCATAGTACGGCCACCCTGCTCCATATATAGTTGAAAGATTTGGGTGTGAAGATGTGGTAAAAGAGAAAAATTATGAAAAAAAAAATAAGAAATTATAATAAAGAGGGGGAAAAAGAGACAATAACCTACTCCAGCATTGTATCCACTGAGGGCAAGACTGCTCAAGCACACGATTCCAAACCCAGTAATCCATTTTTTGGTTGAGTCGCCAAATTTCAATGCCGTAGACTTAACACCTACTTTCAAATCATCTTCCTTGTCCTGCAAGCAAGCATGGTCAGAAAACATCTTAATTTTGTTGGATTGCACATTGAAAAAGATCTTATATTCTACTTAATTATTCCATAATTTGATCACACTCGAATCTTGGAAAATACAACTTCTGATAGGGAGCACAATAGCAACGTGTTTGTTTTCAATAATATTCGAGACACCAAACTATTTATTCATGACTAAATTATGTGTTTATAGACCGTACGCATGTTATAGTTTTTGTTCAAAATAAGTAAAGACCAGTATCCTTTCCCAACATATGACTTACAAAATCTAAGACATTTAATTGGTGAACAAAACTTGGTAAAAAAAGTTCGGTGTGATAGCATTACTCGTTGTTTTACCTGATGTGCATATATGGTATCATAGACAAGTGTCCGGCATACTGCAGAAAAGTACAATGGGAGAACTATAGCTGGATCAATGCTTCCTTTTACTGCTGCCCATCCTATTAAAGCCCCCCAATTAATCATCAAACCTAGATAGGCTTGAGGCTGCACTAAATATGCATTATTATGTGATGTAGAATACCACATTATACGTTATAATGACGTAATAAGTCGTTAAATGCAGTCATGAGATTGTAATTACGTACCCAGTATGTGAATCTCTTCATAAGAGGATAGGTGAAAATTAGGAACCAAGATGAAACCCCCAAAATGCAGCTGTTAATTCCAATTAATGAGTTACAAAAGCTAGCTTCACATACATAGCAGATTATGATAATATTTGCATAATAATTAATCAGATTAACTAAAAATGCTAGGGAGATCATGTTTTTAGACCATATTTTGTAAATCACGTGATGTGGCGGGGATAGTTGAATTATTTCTTTTACGATTTAAAGAAGAAATTAATTATCAACTACCACATCATGTGGGTCTATAAAATATAATTCAAGTAGACAATCTCTTTAGCATCATTCTAAATAAATCTTAGTAAGTATGCTAATTACCTATAATTATTCAATTGAAGGAGAGTTCCTACAACCAAGAGCAATTGAAATCCAAGAAAAGAAATCCCCTGAAAAGGTGTTAAAACACCACTTGCAAGAGGTCGCGAGTTTGTACGTTCCACCTGATCAATTAATTGCAGAACTTTTATCATATGAACTAAGTAATTATCCATCAAAAAATAAAAATTTTCATCTTTCCTTTGTACGTTCCATCTCATAATATTTTTTAAATTACGTATCATAATATGATTAGATTAATAACATCAGGTGATAGTAATTACTCCTAATATAGCATCCACTAGAAAATATACCCGCACGTTGCTGCGGGACTTGAATGCATCACCTTGAACTGCATGAATAAAACACATTTTACCTGAAGAAATTCAACACAATCATGAATGAACAGAGGGAAAAGACAATGTACAATTAACAGGACGAAACTGAACATTTTGTTTCCCTAATAAACAGAAGAAATAGAAGCAACATGCAGTTCACACAAATCTTGCCCTTGCAGTCAAGGTGGCAAAATATATATCCTGTAGGTTACGAACATTCCTGGAAACTAACCCTCAAACCCATCCAAATCGGATCAACTAATCAACCAAATTAGCCCAATCAATAACCCTAAATTTACTCAACCAAATTTGCCCAATCAATAATCCTTAAGGATAAGATTATTTTTAACAATACACAAATTCACATGCTAGTCATTTGATACATTTAACTAATTATGCAAGTTGTATTTATGTGAAAGGGAATGAAAATGTAACTTTTGGTTTTATACTTTCATAACCAATACACATCTCAAATGTGGGAGTCTCAAAAGTTGTTTCATTTATTTCATTCCAAAGAAATTTTTTGTTCGGACAGATATTCGAACAAAATACTCTTTGATTGACACTCACTTAAACACCTTAGAAGAACTCACGTTTCTCTACATGAAAAGGAGTTCATGGATATGAAAAAACTACTTAATACCAAAAGCATAAACCACACTCAATACAATCAATAACTAAACTAACAATATATTCAACAATTTATCAAAAACACCATCAAATTAAACACCTTTAAACCATAAAAACCAAAGGAACAAACCATATAATTGAATGTAGACTTTTTGGCATTCAGGGCAAGAATTATCCTAACAGAGAACGCATTTTGGTGCTCCTCCTTTGCCATTTCCTCATCCCCTGAATCCTTATCATTTGCACGTTCCAACACTGTCTCGAGAAGCACCTTAGCAAACACCGGGGAGGAAAAACTAATTAATTTTTTTTAAAAAAATATTAGTGCACTACAGAAATACATCATCTATAATAAGCAAACACGCAAATGCCTGAAAACACTAAAAGTCTAATATATCCTTGCATTAGTCCTAATAATCCAAAATCACGTCAAATGGAGGAAAATGATAAATCAGAATCGAATACTCATATACGAATAGAAATTTTTTCCTTAATTTATCTAATCATAGAAATAAAATAAAAAATTAGATCAAGAAAACCAAGAGCCAGATACAATTTTGATGCAAAGAAAGCAGAGTTAGAATACCAAGAGCCAGATTATGCTATTAAATCAGAGAAAACCGAGATGCAATGGAATATATACAAATATAATCCAAGAAAGCAAACCAAAACCCTTACTGTCTGAGGGAAATTGGGATAGAACATCGTAGAGAGAGCAAGAGGAGAGATATACCTGGCTCTGGTTGGAATTGCTGGTGACGAATGTTTGGAGATAAGTTTTACCTTTCACTCGCTTTTGATTCTTGTAGCCACAACAAACACATCACTTGTGACAGTTTCCAAAGGGAATTCCGAATTCAAAATTCAACAACCTAAACCATAATTAACTCAAAATTTAGTTCCATCAATATGATAAGACATACCAAACTGTCAACAAACTAACAAAAGTCAACATAAACGTCCCTAGAAATAGCCCAATGGTAGGATTATGTAGTCAACTGTGAACTAAATAAGAAAAAATTCAAGTGATCAAAGCTAATCTAGAGCTTTCTCCGCTCCCAAACACAGCAAGAATCAGAATGTGCGTCGTCAATTTCAAGAAATTCACAGAAAGAGAGAAAGAAAGGGATAGAGTAGTACAAACCTCAGATCGACTGGCCTCGATCCTCTGGATTCCCTCATTATCGTAGCAGAAATCGACAAAAGCATATATACAACGACATTTTATCAGCTACTGGTTGGACCACGTTTATTACCTGCCATGAACGGAGAAACAATTTGGTATAAGAATCTGATAAGAATCTCATTCCACAAAACTTCTTCAGTGTTGGACTAAACAACTGCAAGCAAAAAAATCCCCAAGATACATACTTTCATCCAAATCATCCACCGCCATTAACAAAACCACAGCCTATATCTTCCTTTAGCTAAGATTAAGAGTGAACTTATCACCCAAATAAAATAGGTAGATTAACGAATATGAGTTAAAAAGTGGAGGAAAGCAACAAAACCAATCAAACAACAAATTGTCAATAGAATAAAACAACCAATATAGATATCTGAATCAAAGTTTTTTTGACAAAATTTGTGCAAGCATAGTTTCATTTGACAAAAATGTGTTCCCAATTTAATAGGCCATTACTACTTAGCAGAACAAATTAGTTTCCGTATCGAAACCAACATAAATCTAAGCAACATGCACATTTTAATAGTAAATAAAAGAAAAGCAGATTAATAAGCACATCACAAATTCCCCCATATTAAATAGTGATGTTACCTCACCAGTAGGAGGGTGTGCGGTTGCGCTATGGCCTTGTACCAAGAAGGATGACGACACTTAGGATGACATTTGCTTGCCGTTTAACCAAAAATTATCCGTCGGATTTCTGAAACTCACCGGAAAAATGCAAATGTTAGGATTACCTTTGATTAACCTTAAAATGAACTGAAATCCAACATGCAATACCTGAATTTATCTCTTGGGAGTGAGAGGAGTCGTTTCCAGGTAATGGCAAGGGCCAATTCGCCTGCAGATATGGTATTTAAGATCTGATACCTTCCCTCCAATTCGAAAAAGCTCTGGAAGGTCGTGAAATTGCCCATGAATATCGGTTGCATCAACATGCAGGCAAAGCAAAAAAATTATAATAAATCAACAATTGTCAAATAGAAAAGAGAATGTATTTAAGGTTGAAAGAGAGTAGGCTTAACATTTTGTCCTGGTAATTATATTCCAACTCTTCCATATATAGCGATTATATTCTAACTTTTCCAAATAAGCCCTTTTTTTTATTCAACACTCCTCAACATCCTTTGGAAGATCCAGAACACCATCATCAGAACTCTAGAGATCTAAATGATTTTCTCCTATTTTAATTAACTCCACATTCTTTAAACATAAAATGATATAAAATACGAAATTAAAATGGAACAGAAATCCATACTACATCACAAAACTAACAAATACAACAATCAATACCTCTAAGCAATCACAAACCGACACACCCCAAATCATTTTTCACAAAACCAACACCAGACAACAATCAAAATTACAAATTTCCATTGGCGAATATATACATACACATATATCTACTGGATTGCAAAAGTGATAAGAGAAATATACCTTTGGGGCGTCGATGTCAGAAGGGTGAGTGAGGCCGACATTGGCCCGAGCAACAGCGTGAGCCATGAGCTTGTCTCTGCGAGAGCACAGGGGTGTAACTGCAAAAGAAAATTGGAGACTGAGGGCAGACCGTAATTTCGTCAAAAAAGGAGGAAGAGTACAAAGGAGAAGTGACAGCAATATGCGTAGACACCAAGGAAGAAGTAAATATGTATTTGTGAATGGGGTTAAGCTGCTGCTAGCTTTGTTTAGTGTAATAATACCAAGCTTATGCTACTAAAAGCTTTTACAAAATCATAAAACTCTTAACAGTTTGAACCCTACCGGAAAGTTTATATGAGTTGAAGAACAGTCGTACTTAAGTGCAGCAAGATCATAAGCTCTTGCAGTTTCTCCTCCATATCAGAACGACCTGCAGTCCAAACTAACAAAGATTCAATGCCAAAGTAAGAACAAATTAGTGATAATTTAAACTAAAGTCCCTAATTATTGTTGCAGAGAGAATTCATATCAAGTTAACTACATTATTTGATTCGAATGGAATCCAAAAGCAGCATAAACATGAAAAGTAAAAGCAAAAGTCACATTTCAGCAGCAATTAATAGCAGAAATCAGATTTTAGTGGCAGGGACCAAAATAATTCAGTAAAAAAGAAACAATCCCAAACAAATAGAAAGAACTGGAGAAACAATTCCAAACAAATCTTTGGAAAGCAACCCCATCCCCCCCTCACCCTCTCTCTCTCTCCCCAATTCCAACATCTCTCTACATCTATCTCTCTCTATAATAGACGTGCAGTTTTATTAATCTTTGTTGCCGAAGCATGCAAGATAGTGAAAAGGCTGTTTATCTAAGAAAAAAAGGGCACATTGTCCATCATAGAAAGCAAGCGTGGAAGAAGAAAATTAATCATATTCCAGAAACCAAATATTCACAGAATCTTAGAAACAGTCACAGCAGCCAACCCCATAAAAAGTTGCTCTTCTGAAATTTACAATCAAAGAAACAAACCATCATCAGTTGTACTGTAACAAAGCAGGAGCATAAAAGGAAGTGGTTGAGTTTAATAAACCCTAGTTCAGTTACACAAAAAAAGGAAACATAAACAAATCCGAAACTACAGATTGCCAAAAACACCTCAATCAAAAATTAAGACAGAAAACCAATCTCCATATAGACATCACAAAAAATGAAAACTAAGTTTACCCAAGTGAAAACAGTTTCACGTATCTCACATCTCTCCTTTTTTCCAGATGGGATACACACTGAATGCAAAACCATGGCAGAACCCCTACCCGAATCAAATATATAGTCAGCCAAATAAACCTCTGGATTTCAGCACGGCTTCAAAAATTAGATAAACATAGATTCCAATTTCATCTTTTTCCACTCATTTTTTTTCTTGCAACACTGTTGGGCACCAAACACCACCAAACCTGAGCTCACCGACACACAAATAAGCAGTGACAGTGTGTGTGACATATATAGAGCTCCAGAAATCGATTCAATCTGCTACTCCTAAGGACACTCAAGCAACCGAATTCAATATATCTCAACAAAAAATTTAATTTCTTTTCACTGGTTTTTAAAGCTTGACAAAATTATCATGACACAGACAACAGCACTCAACTGTTTTTTCAACCCTGGAACCAATTACATAAATATGAATTCAGCATTTCTATTGAAGGATATAATTCTCCTCTCCCTATATTCTTCCCCTTTCTCTAACCAAATAAAAATTTCCAAAAATTTGCACAAAGAATTCTAAAAAGAAAACAATACAAAATTAATGCAAGCAAAGAAAAAGAAACGAAAACTCTTCCGTCAGATTCTAATAGTTTCTTAGTAACCAGCAATTAATTAATAACTGAATAAACAAATGACTAAACTTTCTTAATCACAAAAGGCACAAAGCAAAAAACGAAAATCATTTACCTTAATGACAAAGCTCTCTGGAGTTTGAACGGTTACATTATCTTATTGTTTAAAAACTGAAAATCTACAAATGTCAACATTTGTACATATATCAGAGAGGGCATTATCGCTTGGATTTATCCTTTAAGAAAATCGACAACAACTGTAACGTAAACTACCAAATAACAAATTAAAAAACTCAGGCCAAAATAGGTCAACCCGTGCATTCCTCATCTTTCCCTTTCCTTCCCCTGTTTTTTTTTACCCTCATGCCATTAATCTCTCTCCTCTTAGAATTATATAAACAACAGCAGGAAAACATTAATACAGTAATGAAAATAAACAGAGACCTTAAGGAAAAAAAAAACCCCAATTACTCATCAACTTCATGATTATATAAAAGAGATGAGACTATTGGAGATACAGAACCTTGGTTAGAGCGCAAGAGCAAACTAAATGAAATCATGAAACTTAAAAGAGAGATATTACATGGATCAATTGTCATCATACGAAACATGGAAACTGGTAGTGCAGCTGGATGCCGCAAGATCCTCAGCCCCACAAAAGTCGTAGAACTTGGCAGCATATGGTAGATTGTCGGGTCCCAATTCATAGTACCTTAAATTGATAAAATAAAACATCAATCAAGTCATGATGTCATTTCTAATTAATCAAATACCAGACCCTCAGAAATATAGAAGCATAGTTATTGAAGGTCTCTCTCTCTCTCTCTCTCTCTCTCTCTCTCTCAACTGAGAAATAGAAAATACAACCCAAAATGCCCAAAAAGCAGAAGCTCAAAGGCAAAAGTAGAAAATAAAAAAATAAGGCATTCGAAAAGAGAAAGTGGTTGAAATTTACCCAAAATGTACAGAGATCCAGGACTCACAGAAAAATTAATTTCAGGATCAAACACTAAAGGGATGCGAAACTTTACCCTTTTCTCATTTGCAGGTACCAAAATCAATTTACAAAATTATAAGGTTGGGTTTTTCATATTCTCTATTGGGTAATGAAAGTCATGTGAAAATTTCAGAAATAACCAAACCAACATCCGTTTTAGTACAGACCAAAGAAAAACATAAGTAAGAAACTATATCCAATTCGTCATTCATTTATCAAACACAGTAATACAATCATAGAAAAACTCTTAACTCACTTATCAAAATTGAATTAATTAAATTGGATGTTCGGGTCAAAATTTTGTGTCCGCCTAAGGATATTTGAGGCTAAAAATTTAACTCTACTCAGTTTAGCTTCTAAGTTATTTTATTTTTCGGTCTTCAGATTTAGACTAAATATTTAACATTCCATAGTGTAGTTTCAACTTCAACTTTTCCATGAGAGCTTGTATACTGGATTTACTTCTTTAACCTTTTGTTTGCAATTTAAATTACATGACTCAAAATACAACCCAAATAGAACACAAATGGCCCATAGAATAAAAAAGCGAAATATTAACCAATCACTATTCACAATTTTAGTCAAAGAAGATACAAATCAGAGAAGCTTGTATAAATCATTTACAAAGGTTACCTCCCTTTGGTTGAAAAACTGAAGGGTGACACCAATTCTTCTTCTGCTTCCACCTTCTTATGGAACTTTACCCGCTAGTCACATTTGTACGTGAACCTGAAATCAGCACCCAGTCAGTACCTTTGGCAAGCTCATGGGGGTATTACAACATGTATGGGAAGATTACTGCAACTCTAATAAACGAAGAAGCATTCATTTGAGGATGTCGATGAGGGAGAGAAGAAGAAGAGAAGAAGAAGAAAAGAAGAGCTAGTTGAGGAACAGAAGAATTTTGGTGCTGTGTTCAGTTTGGAGGTATGGTCTTAAGAATTTACAAACTGCCTATATGATTCGCTTGCTTCAGTGTCTTCATTATCTCTAATTCCTTTTTACTACCTCTTCTTTCATGAAGGTATAATCGTCAGATTATTTTCTAACATAAAATAACACCCAACAGACGTTTAAAACATAACTGTACTGAATCAAGCAGATGAAATAAACTTCAGTTTTGTTTGAGCAGAATTCAAAACCTAAAACCAGATATTAGAAAAGCTTATTAACATCTCAACCAACAACCTTTAACTCCTATTCAAACATTGTGGAATCAGTTTCTACAATGAAGGCCGCTACAGGAGAGAAAATTTGATTCAAATGGGTGACATTACATCTAACTGAAGAAACTAAAACAAAAGTATAGCAAATTATATACCTTAAAATGTCAAGCAACCAAGTTGTTCCTCCAACGACCCAAAATTCTGAAAAAAAAAAAGAAAAAGAAAAAAAAAGAAGAGGGTAAATCTATTAGCAATTCAGAGCCTTTAAAATTATCAAAAAAACTGGGATAACAGTAAAAGAAATTGGCAAAAAAATCGAACCCACCAATCATTGGTGACCTTCATATGATAAGCAACCTCCCATACGGCAGCCTCTTTACGCCTATCCAAAAAATATGGACCTATAATATTCATTCCCCTAGGCACCAAAACCACCATAGTTGTCTCATCCCCCAAGCCGCAAAGCTATTCTCGAAAACCCACTATACCATTTTCCTAGCCGCCCCCAACTCCACTCTTCAATTCATCCTATCTGCCACCCAGCTCTGTATCTATATTCCATAGTTCAGTCATAGGAATGAGCTTATTGTAGTGCCTAACTACGCTAATAATTCATAATCAAACAAACTTAAAGATGAAAAGTCTTGGTACCTGTAGGCAAAGGCTCAATCCACCAATCTCTTCCTAATCAAAGTATAATAGCTGCAAAAAGAGGTGGTTCATGGTGAACCCCTGAGTGAGAAAGAAAATGTTTAATCAAAGAGACTTGAAACCCATAACAACATAAATAACAATCGTATTATTATCATGGATGGACGTAATATCCTTTATTATGTTTTTAGACACAAATCATAAGACTATATATTTCTAGTTTCATTTCACCTGTAATTTATAACCTGCCCCCTTCCAGTTTAAACTTTATAGGATGCTTTTCCTTAACCCTAGTTCTTGTCAATCAGTGAAGAGTAATAACACATACAGACATTAAAGTTGAAACCTTTTCCATGTAGATGCTACACATACAAAAAGATATTAAGCTTAAAGACCTTAATATCCAGCTTTGGATAATTGGCAAGTATCTGCTAACCTTCCCTTATATGCTACAAATTCTGACCTTAGCTTAGGAGCAATGGAATTTGATTAGAATAATTCAGAGCACAAAAATACCCGTAAACACATACGAAATTCTTTGAGCCCCACGGTATTGCTCAATATATCATGGAGTATTAATCAGTCAGATAACCACAATCAAGGCAACAACAATAAAAACAAAAGCAAAAATTCCATGCTTTAAGTAGAAAAAGTTCACTTTTGTTGTAACGAATCGACATTAGAATCAAGCAACCAAGTTATGAAATACGAATTCAAAATGTAACTATTTACTATGTCTATAATGAATCTGTGAAATCAAATAGTTAAACCCTAAAAAACACCACTGCAAATAGCATAAGAAAATCGAAAGTAACCCTAAAGAAATTGGGAGAGAAGAATATGAAAAGGGAATACCTTTCGGCCCTTTGAGTTATTGAAAAAAAACCCAACAGAGCAAAAGCCTCCAACTCCAAAGACTGTTGTGGGACTCTGAAGAGAGCAAGAAAGAGAGAAACTATCAGAAGATATAAAGCAAGAGAGGGGGGAACCAAAAGGGGAGAGAAGAAGAAGAAGAAGAAGTAGCAGTAGCAGCAGCAAAAACGAAGCAGCAGAAGAAGAAGAAATAAGGGAAAAAAAGGACGATTGAAATTAATGCATCACACGACGATTGAATCGAGAGTTATGGAAGAAATTTGTACTTTACCGACATGTAGAAAAGCTCGAATCTTTGAAGCGAAATGAAGACAATGAGTGGGTTGCGGCGGAGACCGAGTTCACTCAGTGCGGATTCGTCATCGTCCTCCTCCCCAACCTGCGAGGCGCTCAAATGTCATAGCGGATGAATGGTTACACAGAGAGTTGGGAGAGAGAAAGAGGGAAAAATTCCGACAATTAAGATGACAAAAGTATCCTCCAAACTTTTAATCCGGTCCGTCCGATCTTAACCCTAGATGGGCATTCCTATCATTTAACCCAGCCGCCTTCACCATAATGGCAATCTTGTAAATAAATTAAAATGTCGTCCAAAACACTGTTCACATTAGACCTGGCATTTTGGACCCGACCCGTTAACCCGACCCGACCCGACCCGTTAATATTAGTATTTGGGTGAGTGCTTAACGGGTCGGGTCGCTAACGGGTGGACCAGTTAACAGCCCGTTAAATAACGTGTCACTTTGGGTCAACCCGTTAGCACCCGTTAGTGGAGGATATTTTAGTAATTTCAATAAAATCTTAACAACAAAAAATAGACTTTATACAAAAAAAAAATAATAATAATTGTTAACGGGTCTTAACGGGTGACCCGTTATCTTAACGGGTCGGATTCGGATGACCCGTTAGCTTAACGGGTCGGGTTCGGGTGACCCGATAACTTAACGGATCGGATTGAACCCGACCCAAAACCCAATAAACCCGACCCGTTTACAAGTCTAGTTAACATGAATAGTGCCAATTTCCCTCCTACTTTAGACTAAAGTAATGTATGGGCATAACAATAAAAATTAAAAACAAGATAAAGTGATGACATCAGTTCACCACGGCTCCACCAGTAGCACCTCCCTCCACAGAGAACCCAGGTCCCCCTCCTTCGTCTCTATCCTACCTTCTGCGACTCCTCCCCTTACAAAATTCACTTCGCCAACAGTAAGAAACGGCACCGACCTCAACTTGTAAACAACTTACAAAATTCGCACAAATCCGCTTAGAAATTTGGATTTAACAATTTGATTCTCTCATATGATCCAAAACACACTTCAATGTTCTGGAAGGTAAAGATTTTTTTCCTATCTTTATATTTTTCTTGAACAAAATTGTTGGGTTTTTTTAATAATATTCGAAGTTTCCATTTTTAATCTCTTTTCCTTAGAAATTTTTATTTATTCCAAACTTGGTTTGTGAAATTATTAGGTTTTGATTACCCAGAAATATATATTGCTAGGAGACAGCGATGTGGGTGAAATCGGGGTGGTGGGACTGAGTGTAGCTGAAGAAGAGGTAGACGGGCCGCCATGAAAGAGGGAAGGAGTTGCAGACCTGGAAGAAGAACTCGTGGGTGAGTTGGAAGGCAGGGGAGTTGAGGTTTCCTTGTTGTATTGTGCAATGAAACTCGATTACCAAGTTCAAATTCGGCAAGTATTTATGTTGTGCTGTTGAAAAAGTGGGCATTAGCTACGTTAATTGTAAGTTCCCGAATGTTGTAAAGTGCCGCCTTTATGAGTGTTATAATTTGAGACTCTTATCTGTGATATAAATAGATTGTTGACATGTATGTTTTCTAATTGTGATTTCATTCAGGAGAAAGATTGGATTTGTTTTACCGTGAAATTTGAGATATTTGATCCGAATTTTCTCTCGAGATGTGGGATTTGAGAATAATGTGTTAAAAACTTGCGTTATAAACACAGTTTTTTAAATATTTCAATATGTAGTAGAAGTTGGAGTGTATTATGCTAAAACTCAGAACCTAAGATAGACAGCTCTTAAGAGCTTGAGAAGATTTTTCTTCTTATGAGCTTGTTGAGAAGATTTGTCTTGCTAAGTATCGAGTATCCTTGAGCGGGGTGATGTTTCCACAGGCTTGTTTGTTTCTGCAACTTGATTTGTATATTCACTAGCCTGTCTACATTCTAATGCATAAATGTAAATGAGGAGATCAAAATTTTCATTTATTCGTTTTGTGTAATTTATTTTTTGGATTAATCTCAGTTTACTACTCTGAAGTTTCTTGATTTTCAACATTTAGTACATTCGTTAGTGGACAATGACATGGCGCCACATGTCAATATGACCATGTGGATATTAAAAAAATAAAAATAAAACAAAAATTAAATAAAAATAAAAATTTTAAAAATCTGGGCCCAATCGTCTTCCTCCGAGAGGAAGAGTTCGAGCTCCCTCCCTTCTCTCCTCCCACCTCCATCTTCTCCGAAGTACCCACCTTGTCGCCTCTATCTTCTCCGACCAACTATATCCCACACCCACCTCTCCTCCCGACAACCCACTCCCAAACTCCCCAAACCGCCATTTTCACCCACCCACCACACCCAAACTCCCCAACGAACTTGAATCCAAGAAGACCAAGATCACAACGGCTCCACCAGCAGCACCTCCCTCCACAGAGAACCCAGGTCCCCCTCCTTCGTCTCTATCCTACCTTTTACGACTCCTCCCCTTGCAAAATTCACTTCGCCAACAATAAGAAACGGCACCGACCTCAACTTGTAAATAACTTACAAAATTCACACAGACCTGCTTAGAAATTTGGAATTAACAATTTGATTATCTCATCTGATCCAAAACACACTTCAATGTTCTGGAAGGTAAAGATTTTTTCCTATCTATATATTTTTCTTGAACAAAATTGTTGGGAAAAAGACAACTTTTTATTTTGTAATTTTTTAATGTTTAATGTTTAATTAATTTATTTATTTTTAATATCCACGTGAGATCTTTATTGACACGTGACGTCCAGTTATTGTCCACATGGGCACCACATCATCAGTTAACGGAAGACTTAAAAGCCAAACTAACGGATGTATGAGACTATCCCAAAATTAACACTTTAGGTACGACTCTGGGACGAAAAAAATTTTATGTACTAAATGTTGAAAACCACAAAACTAGTAAACTGATATTAACCCTTATTTTTTTGTTCTCTTTAAAAAAAATTAACGTAACTATTTTTTCCGCACAATTCGATCAAAAAATTTCAAAATTTGGACAGCATCGATTTCATCTCATTTGGATGTTGATTTCATCAGAAGAAGGTTGAAGCAAAACTGGAAAACAAATTGGATGAGGAAGTGTTTTGTGTGAGAATTGAAAGAAAAGAAAATTGGTGGATGGATGAACAAGCGTTATGCGCGTGGGTGAAATCGGGGTGGTGGGACTGAGTGTAGCTGAAGAAGAGGTAGTGCGACGAGTATTGGGTTTATTTGAGCGTGGGAGCGCGTTTGCTTGTTTTTCTTTCTGCTTCCATGTTAACCTCTCTGCAAGACTGGAGCAGATTCCGGCCTTGCAAGATGCTCTGAGAAACAATAACATGACTCTAAGTTTGCACCTTTACGTGCCTTTTTTCCGGTGAGATGCAAATTTTGTAACTCATACATCTGCAAGACCGAAGGAGATTCCGGCCAACCAAGATGTAAAAGTGGGTTTACGACCGCATTTGCATCTTGGATTAGACATGCACCTAAAACAATCAGGCGTTTTAGCCAAAACGGTCTTACTTTTCCCTTTGATTCTTGAGATTAAAATTGATACAAATACTCCGTGAGATTCTCCACCCCTCAATTGTTTCGATCCTTCTGTAAAAAAAATCTCTGCTAAATTGAAACAACCACCAGTTCAAAGGGGGAAGGGTTGATTTAACAAAAATACTCTCAATTTAATGGAGATTTCTCACAGAATAACTAAAATGATTGATGGTGGACAATCTCATTACCACTTCATTTTAAAACTTAGAGACCAGTGTGGGGAGTTATATCATTTTCAGGTACCATTTTGGATTAAAAAATCCTAATTATTTAACAATTAGTACTCAAACTTTCTTCTACATTCCTTTCACTTACCACAAGGAAGGCCAAGCAAACAGCCAGGTGCCGATCGGCTTGTCGAGGCGAGCGAGCTTAGCATAAGGCTGAGCTTGCATTGGCAGGTACAAGTCGACCCAAGAACCCTCAGCCTTGTTGTTTTCATCGCTGCTGGTTTGATTTCCACCCTTCTTTGGGACTGTAGATGGTGAAGACGAGCTCGAGATGTGCGATCTGAGTCTGAGATCGAAGTCAAAGTGACTGGAAGTATCCCGACGACAGTGCCTTTGA
The DNA here is from genome assembly GCA_036320875.1 of Cotoneaster glaucophyllus. Classification (NCBI taxonomy): domain Eukaryota; kingdom Viridiplantae; phylum Streptophyta; class Magnoliopsida; order Rosales; family Rosaceae; genus Cotoneaster; species Cotoneaster glaucophyllus. The sequence goes on along the minus strand of CM070058.1, from coordinate 9,238,660 downwards.
CTGAATGAGCCCAACCGTCTTGCGTTGGGATAGCGGTAAGAGTTTGGATTGCTGGTGGCAGTGGTGGTGGTGGTGGAAGTTGGGTGATTAGAAGAGGCTGCGAAGAGGGTGCCAGAGAGAGAACGTGAAGGTTTCAGAGACACCACCAAAAAAGACTCCATTTGTTAGAATATTTCACTCAAAGATGCAGCACACTTTGGTCTCTTCGATATGGAGTAGTTATACAATTTATGCTATTTTTATGTTTTGTTTTGTTGTATGGTTGACAGCTATTAATTTATTATATGTCACATTTTAACGCTACTTGTTCTTGAAATCAAGCATATTGTTGTAAAGACCGTATCTGTGCAGTGGAATAGCAGTAGTACTTTCAAGTGCTTTTCAATGACTCACTTACATTTTTTATAAAGATTGATTCCAAATATTTTCACTAGAAACGTTTTCAGCCATTTTCACTAGCTTGTATAATGTGGCCTAAGGCCATTGATTATATGTGGCAACGTCGCAACTTTTTGGTCAAAGGCCATTGAGGGTAAGTGTACAGTTTAATTGAATACTCAACATTCAAAAACATTTATTTTCATAAATAGTACATTACAGTCATATGGAATTCAACTGCGGAAGCGGCACTAGCCATAATGGCAATACAGATATAGGGAGACACACTATAATAACATATACAACAAACTCATAATGAGTTGTTGCAACTTATTCCAAATCAGAAAGAGTTAAGTTGAAAAAACTAAAAACAAGCCCCACAACATTCATCATTTGAAGTTACACTTGATAGAGAAAATCAGTGTCTCCAACATTATTGGCTAAAATATTTGAACTTCCTTTGCGCTTCTTCAGGAAATTTTTGAACCAATAGGTTGAAAGTTTTGGGTGTCTTTGGAGTCCCTTGTCATAATCCACATAGTTAATACCGAATCGAACTGTGTAGCCTTCACTCCATTCAAAGTTGTCTAAAATTGACCATGCAAAGTATCCCTTCACATTACTACCCGACCTGCACCACAAAATAAATAAATAATGACTTGATATCACTGTAGTTGTTAAATAACTAAAATGCAATATAGTCCTAATTAGTACTTCAACAAGCACATACTTGATTGCTTCTTGAAGGTAACAGAGGTGGCGATTGTAGTAGTCAGTCCTATTGGTATCATAGAGGGCATCATCGAGTGATAAGGTGGAATTATTGACCTCATCAACGCCTGCAATATAATTCATTACATATGTATTTAGTACTTTCTCTCAAAAAGAGAGATGTAGTTGGTTTTAAATTTAGATTTGGGATCACTCAACTGTATTTTACATCAATATATACATATATGTGACAGAAATTAAAAAGTGAAATTCAATGAGGCTTAAAAGTGTCAATTACCATTCTCAGTAATGTAAATGATTGGATCACCATACTTATTCTTCGTGTAGAGTACAAAATCGTGAATTCCTTTTGGATAAACATATAGCCAGTTTGAAGCAGCCTGTAATACCATTTGAAGATATTTGAGACTATTAGAAATTGTACAAAATTAATCCTCCAAATACAAATAACTTAACCTAAAATTTGATGTGTACCTGAGGACCAATAGGAACGCCATCAAGTTCAGCTACCATAACATATATGAATGTGATCAATATTAGAATGTAATAATTCTAAGATATTAAATAATTAGTCGATAAAAGGTTTCAATTTGTACTCACTCAGTGTAGTAACATGTGGATCGTATAAGTAACTTGCAGGCTTAGAATAATTCTTAGGTACATCAGTTGCATATCTAGCAGAATAATAGTTCAATCCAACAAAATCAAAAGACCCAATTAACATCTTGGATTCTTCTTCAGTGAATTTTGGCAATCGTTCTCTAACAAGGTATCGCATGTTGTACGGGTAGTCACCTCTTGTAATTGGATCCATAAACCTACAAAGATGTGAAAATTCCAATAATCAAATTTATAAGTCAAAAAGAAAAAAGAAATATAACCCAATTGATTTATAAATTAATAATACACTTGCCATCCAAACATAAAATCCAAAGCTCGATTTGCAGCATCTATATCTTCCTTTGCATCTGAAGCAGGCTCATACCAATGCGTCACTAGTGTTATTCCTATCACCCCATTTTGATATGCCTACAAAGAAAATTCAGAAAATGATTTGATTTAGTGCCATACAAACTCCAAATTGTTTACCTTGCTATACAAAAGGTTTCTTCTTGTGGTGGAACCTAATACTAGTGACTCATAGAGATTTCAGACCCAAAAAAAAAAAAAAAAAAAAAAAAAAGAAGGAACCAACTAGTTAATTCATTATACCTGAAATTTATCTTTGTACACTTTTACAGCAGCTGCATGAGCAAGGAGTTGGTGGTGTGATACCAAATAGGGTTCAGTAGCCGAATCTCCACCGAGGCAGGTTGAGTCATACCAAGCAGAGCATCGTCCCGGTGCGTGGATCCCGATTGTATATGCATGGTTACTGAAGGTATATGGCTCATTCAACGTGATCCAATGCTTCACCCGGTCACCAAAAAGTGAAAAACAAAGTTCTGCGTAGTCTTTAAAATCATCACTGTGTTTACAAATTTCAAAACATTTTTGTTAGATGTAGTACGCTTTATTTAATTAAGCAAATGACCAATATTATACTTAAGATAGAATTTGTTTACTTACGCAATACGAGCGCTTAAGAAACCACCATATGCATCTTCTAATGCTTGGGGAACATCCCAGTGGAAGATTGTCACAAATGGTTGTATGCCTATATATAACATTATCGGAATGAAAAAAAATATAATAGTTTGATTCAATATTGTTTTATGAGTGCACGTTATTAAACTCTAATTATATATTAATGGATGGGATGATATATGAGATTAGATGGGATGGATGATATATGAGATTAGGCAGCCTTATCACCATTGCGAAGGAGTTCATTGATGAGATTGTCGTAATATTCAATTCCTTTCCGGTTGACACCCCCACTTAGCGTGCCATCTAATAATTAGAACAAAATAATCAAGTGAGTTAATACCTATCTATATATCGAAATCGAATTAAATAAAGCAGGTTAATTGATCAAGTAATTGGTCCCAAATCAATTATATGGACGCGGATGACAACATTACTTGGTAACAATCTGGGCCATGAGATAGAGAACCTATAAGCATCCAAGTTCATATCCTTCATAATTGCTACATCTTTCTGTAATGACAAGAAAGGCATACATAATTATAAGAAAGAAGCTAAAAATTAATTAAGGATCTCATGTTCAATGTGCTCTTCAACTTCATAGTGGGAATTTAGGGTTTGGAGAATGATATTATTCCTTGATTGACAACCTTATAGAGGTGGTATTGATCAATGGCGACATCTCCATTGCTGCGATCACCGATTTTTTCTGTCATTAACCATATAAGTTTTTATTGTTTAGAGCATAAAGATGGTAGGAATCGTAGAATGAGAACTATTATACATGTCCATGTAGTGCATGTATAGTCCATATGTATCGAAAATATATGCAGACATATACTACATGCCCAAGGGTATTTGATGATAATATGTTGAAGACTATAACCTGGATGGTTGTGGGTGAAGGTGTCCCATATGCTTGGTCCTCTACCATCTTCGTTCCATGCACCTTCTACCTGAAATATGCATATGCACATTCAAACTGAAGATGTCAATATTCATGCTTGGAATCAAACTGAAATGTGCATGTTCATATATATATATATATATATATGCTATAGTTTTCTGACATTGAAATCAAATTAGACCTACGTGATTATATGAAACTCAAATTAATTAAAGGTTAATTAAATAGGTAAGCCCTAGCAGGGACTGGCCTGGTAAGCTGCTGAAGCTGCACCAAAGACGAACCCTGGTTTTAGAGCATCAAACTTGGTCCTGTCAAGTGAGTTACAAACAATGGGTCGATCTGGCTTAGCAGCTTTGGTGTTTGTCAATGCAAAGCCATTGAGTAGCAAGACACACAAGAGCAAAGAGCCTAACTCATGCATTGCCATAGTTAACTGGAGGGGTTTTGGTGGTCGAGATAGCTAGGTTGGTTCTTCCCCGCATATTGCATGGGGTTTATATAGAGGGCTACGTACCACGTCTAAACGTGAGAATAATTGATAAGCATTTATTTACTAAAGTTTGATAAACTCGGGCAGGCTTTAAAAAAGTGAAGACCACTTAAAAGTCCAAAACAATAATAATTAAATATGAATACTGTTGGGATAATACATATTTATACAAAAAGTAAATAAACTTTTGTAACAATAATAATTAAATATGAATTTGCAATATTATATTTTTTTTATAAGTAAATAATTTCTCAAGCATGTATATAACGTAAAACTTTGGTGGATTAGTTTTGGGAATTATATCAAGGAATGGTATTAAGTAAAGAGAAATATTTAAAAAAAAATTAAAAATTGAAAAGTGGAGAAATGCGGTTCAAGATACTGTAGGATATGATACTTTTTCATGTTTAGATTTTTTATCCAGTTGGGACCTCCACTAGCAAGCAGTGGTGGTACGTGCATGCATGGAATGGACCAGAAAAGTTAGAATCCGACCTTGTCGGATCTTTTTTGTGATGATTTCGAGAATTCGTAAATCGTGTTCGTTCATTATATATCGTGTCTTCAGAAATCATATTAACTATTTTTATTTAAAATTAAATACAAACAGTACTTGACAAAAACTGATCGCACGATATGCGATAACTGACTGCATGATATGCGAAGAACGGACACGACATGGATCTCCAGGATCCTCACCAAAATAATTCGAAGAGGATCCTGTTGGGAAAAGTTAAAGTATTTCAATGAATTTATACTTTGATAAAACCCTTCAACAATATTTTTGAAACAGAAATATGTTAACACCAATCAACACCCAGTTATCCAACTCGCAACTATATGTATGCGCATGAATGCTTTCTTTAATCAAATCACCTTCAAATAACTAATAGTTTTAACTTTTCAAGTTTAGAAGTTTTAGAATTGAATTACCGATAAGGTTTTCCAAATTTTAAACTGCAGGCTGAATATTAAATTATTTTTCTATTTCAATTGATTGCTTTAATCTGTCAACGGGCACAATTCGTGGTTACATTACATTTGACAACGGACATAGCCCGTAATAGAATATGAGATTTTGTATCACATCCAGATTATTAACAAACATAGTGCTCGTGATTGATTGCAATTTATCACAGACATCGAATGTGGTAGATGAGCTTTTTTCTTCTAGTGTTATAAGCTTAGATCTGTGTATGTTTTGATATATTTAACGTGTAACTTGTGTGTTGTAATTGGAATGATCTTCTCTTGATTATTTTAGTATTTTATTCATAACGCTTATTTAGGAGAATGATTTGCATAGAAACGGAGATGTCTCAAAGCAATCATGCAATTGCATGTATAAAAGTTACAATGCATGATGGCCTGTTGGGTTTAGAAAACGGCAATCACATTGGGGCCTCCGTTTCATATAAGTTCATCTTCTTATTTTTGGCGGGGCTGTGCCATATATAGATTATTTCTGATTATGGTGCTGGTAACATGTAATTTAAGAATCACAGTAGCATAACAGAATATGAAACTACGGGTATTGTTTAATTAACCGAAATTCAGAAGAAGAAAAAAAGATTGTTGAGATGACCACATACTAAGGAATGCATCTTCATTGACTCATTTCTGGTATATATTGAGTTACAAGTTGTGTTTATAATAAGTGACTCTATAAGACCTAATATGCAAAAATATAAAACTCATGTCGACATGAGTTTGACAACAAACACGAATGCATACTTCGTTAGGCGGATATTTAAGGAGGCATATTCTATTTGGCGTTCTCCAACATATAAATTTTGTAGGGCGAACATACTTTGCAGCATAAGCTACAGAAGGGGATAAGCACCTAACGGTACACTTACCGCTTCCCTAGCTTCTAACTTTTAGAGAAGAATTTCCACTAGAGAACACTAAAGGGAAGATGATTCAAATAGGGGGGCTACTATAGTAGTTGTCTATTTCATTCGAGTGCCCTTGCTGTACTGACTTATGGCGTGTTTACTAATCGGGAGTGGAATGGAGAGAAACGGAATTGAATTCCTCCCCAACCATTCTGCCGTTTACTAGCAATTGGGGAATCAGATTTTATGTGGGGTCCAGCCAATTTCAGGAGTTCAATTCCGGATTTTCCCGGATTTGGATTCCCTCTGTAGAGGTGGTAATTGAATTCCGGGTAGAGAGCTCCATCATGAATCAAAGTTTTCTACCCAAAATACCCACGCAACTCCTACCTTCATCAATCACTCCCCTCTGTATTTGTTTCTCTCACAGCTCAAACCACTCACACCTTCGCAATCTGAAACGTGCAATAGCACTGAACGATGAACGCCTGCGATTTGGAACAACGATCGACCGGAGTTTGAAACGACGGCACAACGACGAACCAGATCTGGAACAACGACCACTCAAATCCTCAAGAAAATTGCGATTTGCAGACCCAAACATAAGAGAAGGAAAGAACTTTTATCACCTTCACCCTGAAAATTGGATTTTTTTTTCTGTTGATGGGGTGGGTCGTGGCTTCGTGGATCCTCCTGAGATTGGATGGTGAGGTGTGGCACTGCGTACTGGGGGAAAGAAAGGGGCTGCGAAAAGAAAGGGGAAAGAAAGGGTTGCGGACAGAATGGGGAAAGAAAGGGTTGCGGACAGAGAATGAAGTAAAAAATTATTTTAGTTTACCTTATGTAGGGATTTCTAATAGGGTTTGGGGTGATTAAGCAAATAAAAAATAATTCTTTCATATTAAATTTGAAGTAATCTATGTGATTAGGAAAATTTAAAAGTTTTATAAAAGATAAAAAATTATTCTCTCTAGTAAAAAACATTAAAAAAAAAGAAAAGAATAAAATTTTTACTAAAAATAATTAGCATATAAAATAAATTAGTTAAAGGAGGGGTACTTTAGTAATCACATTAGTTATCATTCCGATTCATGTGAATTAGTAAACAGTTTATATACATCAATGTCATTCCTATTCCGATTCCAGACAGTTTTGGTAAACAACTTCAACAGGAATCTAATTCTGATTCCGCCTCATTCCAATTCCTCCTTAATTCAATTCCTCCTTAATTCAATTCCTCTCAATCTGATTACGGATTAGTAAACGCGCCATTAATGTATACCAGTGTTAGTGGACTGACAGAGTGAGCTGGAAAGGGGCTTTTTCGTGTTTCCGGGGAAAAAGCAAGCGTCTGATCAGATCAATCAAGAGATAGGGGTTCGGCCTCACTTCGATCACCTAAGCTAGGACGGAGCTGCTGTCGAGTGAGGATTGGCCGAGGGGAGTTCCATCATGTAGCTGGGTACAAATAAGCCAGTAAAAGACAAGTAGAAGCCAGTGAAAGAGGAGTAGGCAGGGTACGACGAAGCCAGTGGGGTACGTAAACGAGTACAGATCACATGGTTTTGTACTGATCCGCTTTCGAGCTGTCGAGTGACGATTGCTCTATCTCTTAAGAAAGGTCGCAAAGGGCTTGCCTTATTATATTATTAGAGAAAGGGGAGTACTCTCTTCTCTGATGTGCGTTCTATTATTGCCTCCTATTCCTGAGAGAGTGATCGGGATTAAGCCACGTCACGATACCCACGAAAAAGAAAGGACTATTTTCTTTTTTTTGCTTTTTGGGGTGGGCCTTTCGTACTCCAATCCGTGCGGGGAGAATTATTCAGCGCACTAAAATCTAGTGGATGGAGTTCAATATTCATGAAAAAGCCATTATGAAATGATCCATGTTACGGAACCAAGACAACAATCAAAGAAGCTCGACTGAAGTGGTCATTAATCTAAACACTTATACAACGTTAGAAACTCTAACAACCGTTACTAAAGTGGCTATTAATCTAAACACTTGAGTAGTTGTTGTGATAGACAATTGTAACATACTCTATATACAGACCCAACATAGTCAACACCCTTATAGGCCCGATTAACAAAAAATACTTTCTTATCAACAAAACTTTTTTTCCCTTTTTTTTTTTCTTTCCCTTTTTCTTTTTCCTTATCTCTTTTTTTCTTTCGTGGGAACAAGTAGAATGGACTCGAGGCGGGTACAAATGAGGTGTGGCAGCATGCCTGGTGGGTGTGCTAATGCAAAATCGAATTCATGGGGTCATCAGATCACGACACAAGTGGTCAGATCGCGACACATGTGCGAGTTTAGTAAGGCAAAAATGACTGAAGTGGTTCGATGTGATCCCGTTTCGTGGTCTAGCAACAAGCAGTAATGGTAATTGGGTTCGTCGGGAACAGAAGATGAATTTGCATCAGCAATATCTAGGCAGTGTGACATGGACAACGACGAATATTGTGCGGGTCGATATGAATGCAGCGGTGCAACCCAAAGTTAGTGGGAACAGTGGGTGCAAGATTGCGATACCACCATATCAAGGCACAGTAGCAACAAAGAGTTGGTCGATCAGCGGATTGCGACAAGGATTAGATTATTTCCCCTCCTCTTTTCATCCCCTTTTATCCACTCCTCTCACATTCTCTTATTTTGTCTTTCTTTTGCTATAAAAAATTAATATAAATGTTGACGTGGTTTAACCGTGATCGTTCAAATAGGAGAGGAGGGTAGGGGAGGGAAAAAAAGAAGGGAGAAAATCCTACTCCTTGGGACAAATGCAATAGCAACAGTACCCAAGAAAACCTAATACTTAAAATATCTAAAGGAGAAATTAGTAATAGTCCCTAGTTACTAATGTTCATTGGCTGAAACCTTATTGGTTTTCAGATTTTGATTGAAGTTCTTAACATTAATGTATTAACATGTAAGTTACATAGTTTTTTAAAATAAAAATTAGTAATTGATTTAGGGTTTTAATACTCACACCCTTATTAACTCCTAATTAATTTTAAATTCAAAACATTTCCAAAATAAAAAACAAATTAGAATAAGTTTGTACCCATTAATTTTTTTATAAAAAATAAAAAACTTAATTTTTTTATAAAAAATAAAAAACTTAATTTTTTTATAAAAAATAACTTTATTTTTTTTATAAAAAATAAAAAACTTAATTTTTTTAATCTTCAATCTACCCATTCGTATAATTTTTTAATTTTTTTAATCATGAATGTACCCATTGTTAATATATCAATTTGTTATATGTAAAATGTATTATTTTTTAATATTGTACCCATTTTTAATGTAAAATCCATTCAATTTTTTCCTAATCCATTTTCTAAACTTATATGATTGACTAAATTTAATAATGTTATTAAGCCTAATATCTTTTCTTCTTTTTTTTTTTTTTTTTTTTTTTTGAAAAAATGTACCCATGTTTTGGTACAACTATTTTTGGTTAATTTTGATGAATGTACCCTTGTTTATGTATATACATACAATGTAGTGGAGAGTATAATTTATCCTTTAATATTTATAATCCCACTTATTTAAAATCTCATTAATATAAACAACTACAAATTTCAATTTTTAATTTAAAAATATAATAACCTAAATAGAAATACATTATTACATTAATGTCAATGACTTCAAACAAAAACTGAAAACCAACGGGGTTTTAGTCAATAAACATTAATAGTTAGGGACCGTATTCAAAATATCCCTTAGCTAAAATACTCAAACAATAAAATAAACCTAAAATGCTAATATTTTCCAATTTCTTTAAACGCCATCGAGACTTGAGGAACTTTAATATTATGTCACATCCCAATCCGGCTCCGTCATAGCACGATATTCTCCGTTTTGGGCCACGCCCTCACGGTTTTGTTTTTAGGAACCCACACGAGAACTTCTCAGTGGGTCACCCATCCTAGGAATGCTCTCACCCGAACTCGCTTAACTTCGGAGTTCCGATGGAATCCGAAGCCAGTGAGTTCCCAAAATGCCTCATGCTATAAGGAGAGGATAATGTACTTATAAGGCACATCACCCCCTCTCCGTTGGCCGGTGTAGGATCTAACAATCCACCCCCTTAGGGGCCCGACGTCCTCGTCGGCACATCTGCACCGAATGGCATAGTGGCTCTGATACCATTCTAAATTGTCATATCCCAGCTCGACTCTGCCGCAGCACGATATTGTCCGCTTTGGCTTACCATTCCCTCACGGTTTGGTTTCTAGGAACTCACGCGAGAACTTCCCAGTGGGTCACCCATCCTAGGAATGCTCTCGCCCGAACTCGCTTAACTTCGAAGTTCTGATGGAATCTGAAGCCAATGAGTTCCCAAAAGGCCTCGTGCTATATGGAGGGGAGAATGTACGTATAAGGCACATCACCCCCTCTCCGTTGGTCGGTGTGGGATCTAACAATCCACCCCCTTAGGGGCCTGACTTCCTCTTCGGCACATCCGCACCAAATGGCAGAGTGGCTCTGATACCAAGTTGTCACATCCCAGCTCGACTCCGCCGTAGCACTATATTGTCCGCTTTGGGCTTACCATTCCCTCACAGTTTGGTTTCTAAGAACTCACGCGAGAACTTCCCAGTGGGTCACCCATCCTAGGAATGCTCTCGCCCGAACTCGCTTAACTTCGGAGTTTTGATGGAATCCAAAGCTAGTGAGTTCCTAAAAGGCCTTGTGCTATATGGAAGGGAGCATGTACATATAAGGCACATCACCCCCTCTCCGTTGGTCGGTGTGGGATCTAACATATTATGCCTAAACCCTACAAGTTTGAGGTATTTTCAAAATTGACAATGAGATTTCAATTTTCGCATATTGCATCATGATGTGTTTAATTGTATTAAATTTACACCTTTTCTCTTTTTGAACATCCAATCCTTCATTAAATTGATGAGTTTTTATGTGCAAATTTGGCTTAAAGCATCTCCAATAAAGATGTCAGAAGAAAATTATCAAATGCAAATTTGAAGGTCTATGTGCCAATGTCAAATTTCTTCCAATATCCATATCTTTTTTTATTCAATTAATAAGACCCATTCTTCAAAACAAATCAATCTAAACTAATTTTCATGATTTATGATTGATGCATTACTAGGTAGATCTATAAACAGGTCGGGTTTATTGAGTTTGGGTCGTTTTCAATCCGAACCGTTAATTTAATGGGACACCCAAACTCAACCCGTTTAGCTAATGGGTCACTCAAACTCAATTCATTAATCTAATAAGTCACCCATTTAACCCGTTAACACCCACTAACAATTTTTTTTTCTTTTGCATTCCACATATTTTAATCGAAATCACGCATATTAATGAACAGTCTAACATTATATGTATATGTATGTATATGTATATGTGTGTGTGTATATGCATATGTGTTTATATATATATATCAAATTTAAAAATTCTACAAAAAAAAAAAAAACAAAAACAAAAGAAAAGGATGGGATGTATCATCATCATCATCGCCATCATCAACTTCGGAAAAGGATCCCCGGATCCTTTTCTTGGGGATCCAAGAGATTTTGTAATCGTGTCCGTTCATCGTAAATCGTACAGTAAAAAATCATTTAAAATTTAAAATTTAAAATTAAATATAAATAGCACCTAACGAAAACTGACCGCACGATATACGATGAACGGACACGATTACGGAATCCCCTAGATCCCCATCCTTTTCCATCAACTTCAATCATCTATCCAGCAGTAGTTATAGCGACCTGGTCAGAAAAATACCAAACCCAATTCCCATTTTTCTATTATTTTCATGTTATCCAGCACTAGTTTCTGGTAATTGGGTTTCCTTCATTTCGTCTCCAAGCTGTCTGTTGTATGAATTTTCCCTTTAGATTCTTATATGTTTTGTTTTGAAGTGGTTGGAGCTTATTGCTTATAGTGTTAAATTGCTTGAGGACTTCAGAAGATTAGGCAGCTTTCATCAAAAGAGTAGAGAGCCAGAAGGCGCCAGAAGAAGGGGGCGAACCAGAGCGCGGGGCTGCGAGTGCGAGTCGGCCAGGTTTTTTTTGTTACACTTAACGAGTGCTATCGGGTGCTAACAAGTCTCGCGGGTTGACCCAAACCAACTTGTTATTTAATGGATAATTAACGGGTTCACCCGTTAAGCATCTATCCAAATACTAATTTAAACGGGTGGGTCGGGTCGAGTGTAAAATGTCAAGTCTATTACTAGGACTCAACAACAAAACTTTTAAAAAAAAAATAAAAAAGATTATATTTTTTTATATGTCAAAATTCACAGCAGACAATCTTTATGTTAATTCATGTAGAATTGACAAATCATTAAAACCTATATCTACTTTCAAATTTTATTACATAACATTTTATTTAGAATAAGCGTCTTTTTTGAAAATGCTCAAATTTAATAAATTATCATACAATTTATTTGACCAATACACAGATTAATACAATTTCAATATCTCAACGTGTTGTATGTGAGAATTGAAATTTCTTGATCTATTTTGAAAAATCAGCCCATATATGAGGTGTGAAAATGTAGTTTACTCAACATGATTAAAGATATGGAAAGAGGATCCTCTCCAAATTCTCTTTGTGAGGATTCTGGAGGTCCTTACATCGTATTTGTTCATTATATATCATGCGATGATAAATTATTTTAAATATTTTTATTTAAACACAAACAGTACCTGACGAACACGATGTGAAGATCTCCAAGATCCTCACAAAGAGGATCCGGAGAGGATCCTCATTCAAAGATATGTACCAACTGAAGAGCCTTTTCTCTCCTTTTCCTTTGTTAAAGCAACCAAACCCCACTGCAAGTGACACCCATTAGGGATTCCATCTGGATTCAAATTGTAGGGATCCTAAGGATTAGGGATGGGATCCCTTCACAAGACATAACCATAACCCCTTAGCGACAATGACAGCTTTGATGTGACTCCATTTTTCATGACAGCAACTCATCAACTTTACCAAAAGAAAAAGAAGGGAAAGAGTGGGAATCTGATTCTTCATTCCACACATGGAGTAATAGAACTGACATGCACGTTGAAGAAAAAGGTCTCGTGGCTAGTGATTTAGTAGCGGGGTTTTGTATACCCAGTGATTCGAATGGGTAGTGCGAGGTTTAGAGTTTGCTGGAAGAGGGAAGAAGACTTTGATTGGGAACGGTTTTTTCAATCTAAGGGCATCTTGTCTTTGTGCACAATAGAGGCCAACGATAGACAATAACCCCCTCCCAACCCCCACCCCCCCCCCCCCCCCCCCCCCCCCCAACACGATAGACAATAACTCCCCCTCCCCCCACAGCTTACAACTTTTATCATACAGTGCTCTTCAAAGAGCAACTCTTCTCAAAATATCAAAAGGAAAGGTGCTGAGTTGGAATCACATTCTAACTAAGGATTCTTGTGGTTCCGGAGGATCTAACTACAGGAGAACTAGGAACAGAGAGTTTTCCCCCTTTTCCACCCGACTCTTTGGTCTTAAGAATGTTGGTTTTAAGAATATCCAAATCTATTCCTTCCTGATTGAAGAAAGGAATTCCTATGATTCCAACGAACAACGTAAATAAAACTAATACAAGCACCGGAAATAACATAGTATTGTTTGACTCATGGGGATATGAGAAAGTGCTTTTTAGTGCCAAAACGAGTAATACTAATAAAAGGCTACATCGTGCTTCTTACATTTTCATTACTATTAATTCGATATATGTTTAAAGAAAAAGTTTTTTCATTGTTTTTCGTCGTTAATAAATATAATAAACGCAAATTTTTTTTTAATAATTTCGGGTTCTTCTATTACCCTTTTTTTTCTAAACGGAGCCTGGATACTTCATTTTATTGGCCTAACCAAGATAACCATAAATTATTCTAATTGATAATATTAATCTGTATACCCTCCCGAAAAAATGGATCTAATTGAACTTCACGCTTCAAATGTTTGATAATTCAGTCAATGTTTCTTGGGAATCATTCTCAACGAGTCCATAAGAAGTGATCCCATTTTTTTCATCGGGTCCTAGTTGACATCATAACTAAATTCATTTGAGTGATACATGTATCCACTAATTTAACATAGATCCAAGATATTTCATTGAATCATTGATAGAGAGATTCGGCGTCGCCTTTGAACCAAACTTTTATCGAAAAAAATTGTATAGAAAGAATCGTGAAAGACTAAATATCCTTCGTATCAAGTCATGTCTTCATCTGCAAAGAATTCTCGATGTGAAAACACAGGCTGATCTTTGAATAGGAAAAAGAGTGGATCCGCAGGTCCAAATGAATTGGCTTATTCGAAAAAAGCCTTGTTCTTTGGAAAATCTATCTTGTGTCTGGTACTGCATGGTTCCACTCTGGAAGAACTCCGAATCATTCTCTTGAAGCCAATACAATTACCTCGATAAGATATTTCTTTCATTCTTCCTCTATTCAGATGGCAAAATGAGTCGAGGCCTTAGCTGGTGATCCGGGCTGTTTCCCTCTCGACAATGAAGCTTATCCCTCATTGTCTCATTGGCCGACCTTGACCTCTGTTATTTTGAGGTTATATCTAGTATTCAGAGTTTGCCTTGATTTGGTACCGCTCTCGTGAAGAGCGGGTACTAATACCGCAGATTATTGCATTTCAATTAAAAGACCCGAAGTAGCAAAACCTTGAGTAAAAATAGCACTTGGCCGGTTATTGTGCTTAAATGGTTTTTATATTTTTTTTAAGATACATGAATGACCTTAAATACAAGAAGTCGAGCAGGCAGATTGGTTCAAATGGAGAGAAAAAAAAAAAAGATTGAACTAAAGATATTCTGGAGATATCCAATTTCTTGGAGAGATGGATAAGATATTCCGACACAGAGGCATTTCACTCGCCGCTACTACGGGAATCGCTTTTACTTTCTTTTCTTCTGGCTACTAAGATGTTTTAGTTCACCAGGTTGTCTCTTGCCTGCCCATGGATTAAGCAGCAGTTCGAAAGGTTCGGATGGATTATTTTGTGAAAAAAATGAATCTAATTGAACTTCAAGCTCCAAATTTTTGATAATTCAAGCAATCTTTCTTGGGAATCAGTCTCAACGAGTCCATAAGAAGTGATCCCATTTTTTTCATCGGGTCCTAATTGACATCATAACTAAATTCATTTGAGTGATACATGTATCCACTAATTTAACATAGATCCAAGATACTTCATTGAATCATTGATAGAGAGATTCGGCGTCGCCTTTGAACCAAACTTTTATCGAAAAAAAAATTGTATAGAAAAAAATTGATAGAGAGACCATTTGCTTGAATTATATTTTATAAATCATATGATATGGCAGTTAATAATTGATTTCTTCTTTAAATCATTAAAGAAAGAACTTAACATTCACCCGCTGCATCATGTGATTTATAAAATATGTTTAAAAGGGTCTCCCAAGTATTTTTTTTCCTTTAGTTAATCTGATTAATTATTATGCCAATATTATTATAATCTGCTATGAACATGAAACTAGTTTGTGTAACTCATTAATTGGTATTTACAGCTGCGTTTTGTGCGTTTCATCTTGGTTCCTAATTTTCACCTATCCTTTCATGAAGAGATTGACATACTGGGTAATTGATTACAATTGCGTGACTACATTTAACGACTAATTACGTCATTAAAAAAATATAAGGGATACTTTGGATGCGGTCTCTAATCTTTAACATTCTTTAATTAAAACCTTAATAGTGTTCAAAGTTTGATCAAAGTCCCTTTACTTTGTACACCTCATTATATTACTATTACTATTTATATTTTTATAGTTTTGACATTAATTGTTTGATATTTTATGAGATTTATAATCCTATAAATTTAAAATCCCTCATTATAATACTAATAGAAACGGTTACAATAAAAAAAATTCAAACATTTTGATTGAATAAATGGATAAAAACTATGTAAAAATAAGAAATAATAAATGGCAAAAGAATGTATCCATAGTGTAAAAAAAATTGGTACATTTCACATATGACAATGTGGTACATTAATAAAGAAGAATGAGTACATTATAAATAAATTAGGGTACAGATAAAAGATTAAAAAATTATGAGTACAAATGAATTTTAAAAAAAATATAGGCGCTAAAAGAAATTAATACAGGGTACAAAATAAAATACTACAAATTAAAAAAAAAATGTTGCGAATTAAAAGTGGGTACAAACTAAAAATATAACTATATGATACAAAGTTTAGGCATAAAACATAAATATACCATATGCAATTTTTATATCTTGATTAAATATACAATGTTATGTGACGGTATACACATGGGTACAAACACAAATAAAACTTTAAAAAATATGGGCACAAAAAGAAACTAATATATGGGTACAAATTAAAAATGAAAAGAAAATTGGTACAAATTAAAAAATATTTGAAAATTAAAAATAGGTACAAACTAAAAATAAAAATATATGATAAAAATTTAACCATAAATATAAATATACTAATTGTAACATTTTTAACACTAAAGAAATATATTTATAAATAAAAATATTTTATTATTCAAATAATTAATGATGTTATTAATACCCAAGGATCTTAATCAAAAATTGAAAATTAATAGGATTTTAATCAATGAAGTAGCAAAAAAAAGGATGTGAACCTAATTTCTCCAAAGTATAATATGGTATTATATATCACATCATAATGCATATATATTTGGTGCAGCCTCAAGCCTATCTAGGTTTGATGATCAACTGGAGGGCTTTAATAGGATGGGCAGCAGTAAAAGGAAGCATTGATCCAGCTATAGTGCTCCCATTGTACTTTTCTGGAGTATGCTGGACACTGATCTATGATACCATATATGCACATCAGGTAAAACAACGAGTAATGCTATGCACACCAAACCTTTTTTTTTACCAAGTTTTGTTCACCAATTAAATGCCTTAGATATTGTAAGTCATATGTTGGGACAGGAGACTGGACCTTACTTATTTTCAACAAGTAAAACTTTAGCATGACATACAATTTAGTCATGAATAAATTTGGCAAAAAAATAGTTTGGTGTCTCAAACATTATTGAAAACGTGCTCCTTGTCAAAAGTTGTAATTTCCAAGATTTGAGTATGATCAAATTATGGAATAATTAAGTAGTAATATAAGATAACTTTTTCGATGCAATCCAACAAAATTAAGATGTTTTCTGACCACACTTGCTTGCAGGACAAGGAAGATGATCTGAAAGTAGGTGTTAAGTCTACGGCATTGAAAGGTGGTAGATACAGTTCATCTTTCTCTTGCACTGCAACAGATCTCGTGTATTAGGTCTATTAATTTTTAGAATATAGTAAGATTGGTTATGTCTTCCATTAATTCTAATTTGGAGCTTTTTGGACAGATACAGTTCATCTTTCTCTTGCACTGCAACAGATATCGTGTATTGGCATGGAGGTTGCAAGGTCATCTAAATGCAGCACTCAAATGAGTGCAAGGATCAAACGTTGTAATATTTACTGTTGTATTTCAAAAATAGACCATTTTCTTGGGGCTTTTGGGAACTAAATGTTGTAATTGTTAAGAGTTGTCCCACATTGGTGAGGGACAAGGTTTGCTATGTGCTTATATGGTCTTGTGTTACTTCTCATATTGTCAATTGGTTTCATGGTGGAATCCCAATTTCATCATGGTATCAAAGCAATGTTGTCCATGTGTGAAGCCCAACGGCCACACGCGCTCCACGTCACCCAGTTGTTGTCCACGTGTAGGCTTAAAAATCCGTCACACGTGCGGGGGCGTATTGAGAGTTGTCCCACATTGGTGAGGGACAAGGTTGTTGAGAGTTGTCCCACATTGGTAAGGGACAATGTTTGCTATGTGCTTATATGGTCTTGGGCTACTCCCCATATTGCCAATTGGTTTTATGGTGGAACCCCAATTTCATTAGTAATATTCATTTCAATTTGAAGTCAAACAGCAAATATGATGAAATTGTTCCATATTTATGTCAAACATGTGTTTTGGTGCTATTATTTTTGTTGAGATAGCTGCAATGGCAGATTCTAGGATTTAGAGAGATAGGAGGAAGAAGAAGACAGTATGTGTAAAATGCTATTGCTTTCTTGATTTTTGTCGATCACGATTACAAGCTATATATATGTATATTACAATCCTAGCTTGCTGAGCAAGTATATCCTCTAACTACCTCCTTATATCAACTAACTATCTCCTTATTCCAACCATATTCTAACAACCATAACAGCCTATGTAATCTCTTGACAAGTGGCTTTATTTTGACCATTGAGATCCTCCTTACTTGGATCATTATTTTGTACTTCACTCTCTTTACATCCCCCCTCAATCTGATGCTCGTGGGCACTGAGCATGAGATTGGCACAATGCTGTTGAAACAACGGAGCAGACAAACCTTTTGTAAGAATATCAGCAGACTGGTCCGTAGAAGACACATGCTGAACGTGAAGATCTCCTCGAGTGACCCGTTCTCGCACAAAGTGATAATCGATTTCAATGTGCTTGGACTTGGCATGGAACACAGGATTGGTAGACAACGCAATGGCTGAGACATTATCACAATAGAGCAGTGGAGAGGAATATAAAGGAACGTGCATATCACAGAATAGTTGTCTAATCCAAGCAAGCTCAGCAGCAGTTATTGCTAAAGCTCGGTACTCAGCTTCGGTAGATGATCGGGATACCGTGTGCTGCTTCTTAGAAGCCCATGAAATAGGATTTGACCCAAGGAATATCACAAAACCTGAGGTTGATCTCCTGTCATTTGGGTCACCCGCCCAATCTGCATCACTGTATGCACTCAGATGCAGTGCTCCTGGTTTAAAATGAATGCCATAGGTAGAAGTGCCTTTGAGATACCTAATGATCCGTTTAACTGCAATAACATGAGACACCATAGGGTTATGCATGAACTGGCACGCTTGATTGACTGCAAATGCTATGTCAGGCCGAGTAAATGTCAGATACTGGAGTGCCCCAACGACACTTCGATATTGATCAGCACTGTGATATGGATTCCCATCATCCTTAAGTAACCTATGATAAGGCAGGCACGGTGTATTACACGGTTTAGAGTCCTGTAAATCCACTTTGTCGATTAACTCATTGATATACTTTTGTTGGGACACAAACAAGCCAGCGGACGTATAGGTAATCTGTAACCCTAAGAAAAACTTCAACGGTCCCAAATCTTTCATTTCGAATTCTGTAGTGAGTGCTTGTATAACCTGAGTGATTAAAACGGAGCTGCTGCCGGTGAGAATCACATCATCCACATATAAAAGTAGTAATACAGTTCCTGTGGAGGAGTGTTGCACGAACAGGGAAGGATCAGCTAGGGACACCTGAAACCCTAAACTAGGCAGGAAGCTGGTGAATCTCTCATTCCAGGCTCTGGGAGCCTGTTTCAATCCATATAACGATTTCTGCAGTTTGCACACATAGTTCGAAGGATGTATGACACTCGCAAACCCTGGAGGTTGGGCCATATAGACTTCCTCTTGAAGTATGCCGTGTAAAAAAGCATTTTTAACGTCGAGTTGCCTTAGAGACCAGCCAAACTGAGCAGCCAAAGCAAATATTAGTCTTATGGTTGTAGGTTTGACGACTGGACTGAACGTTTCGAGATAATCAACCCCCTCTTCTTGACTGTACCCCTGTGCCACAAGTCGAGCCTTATATCGTGCCACTGATCCATCTGCATTCTTCTTTATCTTGTAGATCCATTTACATCCAACTACATTCTTATGAGGTGGTAATGGAACCAAAGACCAAGTCTGTTGAGAGTGAAGAGCATCGATTTCTTCTTGCATAGCAACTTGCCATTCTGGAACTTGAGCTGCAGTGCGAAATGTCTTAGGTTCTGAAGTGACAGTAGCTATAAGTGCTCGTTTCTTGAACACTCCATTTTTCGACCTGGTTTGCATAGGATGAATATTCATAGGGATTGGTAACACAACACTGAGGCGCTCTTGTTGAAAGTCAGGATCCACAGGGATAGGGTGTTGTGTAGTAGAGCTGGTTGGGGGCAACTGATGCAGTGTAGTTTGATCCGTGGGGTGTGAGTGAGTTACATGAGTTGAAGGAGCAGAAATAAACTCTGAGGCACTAGATGCAGCTGTATCCAAAGGATCTGGGGCTCGAGATGAAGACAAAGATGTTGAGGCACTAGATGAATGCAGAGATAAGGAATCTGTGGTTCGAGATGAGAATGAATGAGATGATGGTGAACATGCTTGATTAGTTAATGTAACCAGTGGAGTTGAGTTTGTGCAATCTGCTGGTGTATGTGATTGAGGTATAGAAGATGATACAGATTGTAATGAAGAGTTTGTACACATAGTGGAACATGGAAAACTGGTCTCATCAAATAAGACATGTCTAGATACATGGATTTTACCCGTAGTACTATTGAGACATATATATCCCTTATATTGAGTTGCATAACCTAAAAACACACAGGTGACAGTTTTAGGCTGAAATTTAGATGTATTATATGGCTTTAATAGAGGGAAACATGCACACCCAAACACCCTTAGGTGCTTAATGTCAGGAAGGTGATGGTGTAATTTCTGGAATGGGGATTGCATATGTAAAGACACACATGGCATCCTATTAATCAGATAAACAGCAGTTGCACAGGCATGAAACCAGAAGTGATTAGGTAGTTTTGCAGTTTGGAGAAGAGTAAGGGCTGTTTCTACAAGGTGTCTATGCTTTCTCTCTGCCAAACCATTCTGTTCAGGTGTGTAGGGACATGATTTGTGATGTACAATACCATGTTGGGACAAGAATTGTTGAAATTTGGTACTTGTAAATTCCCCACCACCATCAGATTGCAATATTCTAACAGTAGCAGAAAATTGTGTACAAAGATATGAATGAAACTGAACAAAGGTAGCAAACACTTCTGATTTATTTCTCAATGGAAAAATCCATGTGTATCGAGTACAATCGTCTATGAAGGTTACATAATACCTAAACCCTTCATATGACAGTAAGGGGGCAGGTCCCCAGACATCACTATGTATTTTCTCTAAAGGAATTACAGATTTGGTTACAGAAGTAGAAAATGGTAATTTTGTAATTTTTCCCTCTAAGCATGGAGTACATATTGATGAGCATGAATCTATTGATGCAGGGACTTGAGATTGATGCAAAAGTGCAGTAGTGATGGCATTGGAAGGGTGCCCTAATCGGTTGTGCCAGATGCTTGAATGGACTGGTTTTGCAAGGTAGCAAGAGTGCAATGTAGGTGATGTGAGTGACTGCTTCTGAGTGATATTGAAAGGTATAGGGTAGTAACCAGCTCTACACAGCCCCTTGAGTAGGATCTTCCCTGTGGATTTGTCCTGAACCCAGAATGAAACATCATCACAAATAAATCTACATCGATTGTCCTTGCAAAGTTGATAAATGGAAAGCAAATGTTGTGAGAGTTTGGGAACATGAAGAACATTCTTAAGTGTGAGAGTCTGAGAGGGAACTAGCAATTTAGAAGTACCAATATTGGAAATGTGCAAACCTGCACCACTGGCAGTGGTAATAGTATCTGTGCCCTGATATGGTTTAGACAGATCCAAATTTGCCAACTCAGAAGTCATATGTGCTGTAGCACCTGTATCTGCAACCCAGAACTGATCAGATGGTGCTGATGATTGGTAATTGGCATGCATAGCAGAGAGATTAGCATGTGGAGGTCTCCCTTGATAGGCAAAGTTACTCCTGTGATAACACTGGAGAGCTGAGTGACCATATTTCCAACAAATCTGGCACTGAGGAGGAGGAGAGTTCACAGTTGGTGTGGTATGTCTCTGGAAGCAATCAGCAGCCACATGTCCTTTCTTATTGCATATCTGACAAGTAGGAATTTCTGAGGGATGATCCGGACAGTTGGATTGATATGGCTTTGGAGTACCAAGAATACCAGGATTACCATTGGAGAATCTTGGACCAGTATTATATTGAAACCTGTTTCTGCCTTTACCCCTGAAGTTGTTACTTTTATAGCTTCCATAGTTGTGATTAGCACCATTGAAACTGCTATTGAAACTATTAACAGAACCATGTCCAGAAGTGGAACTTGAGCCTCCATTATATTTGCAAGAATGATCAGATGATGGCCGTGATTGATCTTGATCAATAACAAGTGCTTTCCCTTTGTCAGATTGGAGACCAGCCATCATGGCACTACCAAACGTTATACCAGATGAATTGTCAAAAGACTGCTCAATAATAGCTTCCTCTGCTAACAACTGAGATCTGAAATCCTTAAGGGATATGCCATTCTCCCTTCCCCTGATCACACATCGAAATGTATTAAATTCTACTGGTAATCCTTTCAAAGCCAGAATGATAATATCATCATCATCAAAGAATACTCCAGCCGCAGATAAGTGATCTCTAGCATCTTTAATCTTCTGAAGATAAACCGAGACTGATTCAGACCCTTTCTTAATATTCTGCAGCTCTGTCTTCATCTGAAAGATGGTAGCTTTGGTAACAGCAGAAAAACGCTCAGTGAGATTGATCCACATCTCAGAAGAACTCTTGCTCCCAATGATGCAAGACATGGCAGTTGAAGACAATGTGGCAATAAGAAGTTGCATCAATGCACGATCGTGCATCTTCCAGACCAAGTAATCATCTGTTTCAACCCCTTCAGTGGTAGAATCATCATTGAATCTTTGTGGACATTTTCTTGAACCATCAACAAAACCCATAATCCCATGGCTTTCTAGTAGTAATCGAACTTGAAAGCTCCAGGTAAGATAGTTTGAATCGTCGAGCTTGACTGTAACAGACGTAGAAATAGTGGAGAGAAGACTGGTGATCGGTGACTGAACTATCTGCAGCTGAGCAGCCGTAACCATTTTTCAGAATCTGTGAGAATTTGTGACTGAGACTTTTGATCGATCAGTTGGTGAGCAGACGAAAAGAAACCAATGCTTTCGGCAACTGGGTTGTTTTCCGATGCCAATTATCACAGCAATTGCAAACTAGAGGGTAAAGAAGAGAAATAGAAGCTTTAGAGGATGAGCGGAAGCACCGGACCGGCTGGCGATGATACCATGTTGAGATAGCTGCAATGGCAGATTCTAGGATTTAGAGAGATAGGAGGAAGAAGAAGACAGTATGTGTAAAATGCTATTGCTTTCTTGATTTTTGTCGATCACGATTACAAGCTATATATATGTATATTACAATCCTAGCTTGCTGAGCAAGTATATCCTCTAACTACCTCCTTATATCAACTAACTATCTCCTTATTCCAACCATATTCTAACAACCATAACAGCCTATGTAATCTCTTGACAAGTGGCTTTATTTTGACCATTGAGATCCTCCTTACTTGGATCATTATTTTGTACTTCACTCTCTTTACAATTTTCAGTGGAATCCAGTTTCAGAATATATATACAGTTCTTGCTTGTTGCAACCTTGATGCAAACTCGTCTATATTATTATCGATATTTCTCCAATTAATAAATACAAAATGTCCCTCAACAAATCCAAATCCCTCAGAATGCATAAGCGTAATTGCTTTCCTTGAAAATGGTCCATGGTGAGATCGCCTTGTATTCTGCAAAACGTTCAAAAATGACAGATGGAAAAGAAGGATGATTCGTGGTCTCGTTCTGGGCACTTGTCACCATCTCTTCCTGCTCGTGCACAAGCTGGATACAGCACTTCGTTACTCCAAAGAAATATCTCATGTATATGAAGTACTGTCACTCCTTCTCCACCTTTCTGTTGACTCCTTATATTCCAATGGCTTAAGAATATCATGTCTGTTGCAATTTGATATTTGATATTATTTTTTTGTTAATTTCTGGTTTTGGAAATAAAGTTGATGAAGAACAAAAAGGAATGAAGGAGAAAGCTTGTATATTTCTGTGAAAGGAAGATTGCGGCTGAAATCATAGCAGAGCTTACACAACAAAACATTTTCTTACATCGTTGGCTTTAGATCCAATCTATTCCATACATAGTAGGTCATCTATGAGGACATGACACTTGGCTAAATCTAAGCCATGGGAGTTATACAAAGATGAATTTGAATCTAACCCTTACACTTGTCCAATTGACTAAAGAAACCATTGCAACTTAAATCAAATGAACGAGTAAAATAATGTACACTTGAACACTCCCCTTAAATTGTTGACTGCTTTTATTCCAAGCAATACTCTCAAGTAGTTGAATCATAGTTGAATCGATCCTGACACACATTGTCATCAACATTAGTTGAGACAACTAAAATTCCTGAATTCCCCTTGGTCTTGATGGATAATGTTGCCTCATTTGAACTTCTGGTGTATCCACAATCACTGAGATATGAGTCGATTCTTCATACCAGACCCTTAATACCTGTTTTATACAATACAAGGCTTTCTTCAATTTGTACACTTTGTCTTCAGCATTTTAACCACAAAATTATCTAGCTGATCCACATATACCTCCTCCTTGAGTACACCATTAAGAAATACATATTTGACATCTGGTTGGAACAATTTCCAACCCTTTTCTGCTGCTAAAGCAATGAGAGTTAGGGATGGGCAACGGTTATGGCGGGTGGGTAACCGCTGTTATTTATCCATAACCGTTTATTCTCATACCCGCATAACCGTTTACTCGTTGGGTAATTGCCTAAACGGTTATACCCATACCCATAACCATTTATAAACGGTTAACCATACTCATAACCGCGTACCCATTTAACCGTAACCGTTTAATACCCGTTTACCCATTTATCTTTTTTTAGCCCGTGTATCCTTTCTTTTTTTACCATTTACTCCTTTTTCACTCATCTACGTGTTTTTTAACAACTTGAAAATTAAAAAAGAAAAATTTGTCATATACTTTTCTTTTTCTAACAATTAAACACCGTTATAGGTACATTCATCATACATTTCCGCATTTTAATTTTTTAAGTCCGTATACCATTCCAATAATTGAAATAATAGTTTATAGACGATATTTTTAACTGTTAACAATGAAGGTAATATAAAATTTGCTAGGTATTCTTGGGTTACGAAAACTGTTAAAAGATAATATTCTTTGGTTATTTGACTCGGAATGTAAAGTATTAACATAATATATATAATGAACCATGAAATCATGCACTATAGTCAATAACATTGATCTAAGTTTTGTCCGATAAGGAATATGGTTTGTGTTAATTTTACATGTATAAAATAAATGGGTAAACGGTTACCCGTTTATAACCGCGGTTAATACCCATAACCGCCCATTTAAATTTCGCGGGTAAACGGTTATACCCATAACCGTTTATTTATCTAAACGGTTACCCATAACCGTAACCGTTTAATTTAAACGGGCGGGTAACCGCAGTTACCCATAACCAATGGGTATTTGCCCATCCCTAATGAGAGTCCTGACGGTATCTAATCTGGCCACACGAGCATGTCTTGTTAAAATCTATCTCAAGCTTTTGTACTTGACCACAAGCCTTGCCTTGTGTTTTTGTATTGAGCCAACCAAATTCAGTTTTGTCTTATAGACCCATTTGACACCAATCACTGGCTTTTCTTACTAGTCTATTAATTAGCTCTAATATTTCATTCTTCTCAATCATCTCCATTTCAGCTTCTATGGCCTTTTGCTAAGCCTTGTCCTTTGCAGCTTCTTTATAGTTTTTTGGCTCAATTATGCACATGTTACACCTTGCATATATCTTACTAAGATCCTTCATCTTCACAGATGTTGAGATAGGAATAGTTGCTTCTGTCCCAAAACTATGTGAACTTGAACCAATCTCAGATGAACTTGAGCCAATTTCAGCTTAAGAATCATGAGTACTAAAGGCTGGAACATTGGGAATCAACTGAAAGGTGGAGAGGAAGTGACAGTACTTCATATACATGAGATATTCTTTGGAGCACGAAGTGCGGTATCCAACTTGTGCACGAGGAAAAAGAGGAGATGACAAGCGCCCAAAACGAGTGACAGTACTTCATATACATGAGATATTTCTTTGGAGTCACGAAGTGCGGTATGCAGCTTGTGCACAAGCAAGAAGAGAAGATGACAAACGCCCAGAACGAGACCACGGATCATCCTTCTTTTCCATCTGTCATTTTTGAAAGTTTTGCGGAATACAGGGATGCCAAGAACAAACTTTATCTCCCCATGGACCATTTTCAAGGCGAGCATTTACGCTTATGATTTGTTGAGGGACATTTCGTAATTGTGAATTGGAGAAATAACCAAAATAATATATACGAGATTGCCTCAAGGTTGCAACTTGCAAATAAAAAGGGCGACCCAAGCCAGCAAAGCTATTTGCTATGCAAGGATCGGGAGAACGTCTATCATAAGTAGCCTTATCTTTGCTTTCGAAATAACTCTATATAAATATATATATATATATTCTGAAATATGATTCCACTGAAAATAATAGCACCAAAAACACTTGTTTGACACAAATCTGGAACAATTTCATCACATCTGCTGTTAGACTTCCCAATTGAAATGAAAATTACAACACTTAGTCCCATAAAGCCCCATGAAAATGGTCCACTTTTGAAGTACAACGATAAATATTACAGCATAAACATTGATCCTTGCCCGCATTTGAGTGCTGTATTTAAATGACCTTGACGTACCTTCTTGCCAATATACGAGAACAGTGCAAGAGAATGACGAACTGTATAAAAAAGCTCCAAATTAGAATTAATGGAAGACATAATACCTTAATATATGACCTCCTTATGATGAAAGTCGTCCAAGTAGGATTGCGATGAAGATAATAGCGCCAAACCACTTGTTCGACACAAATCTGGAACCAGCACAAAAGAGAAAAGGCTAAGTCAGTAAGCTGATCTTGCTCGAAGCAAAACAAAACTAATAAATACTTGGAAACCTAAGAGCCCGTTTGATACTAATTGGTTATCAAACGAGCCATAAATAGTATTTTTTTGCATGACAACACATACTTTCTATTGCAATCAGCTGGGGATGAAAGATTAACTGTTGATATTTGCCAAGCTAATTGTCCAAGTGCAACCCCCAAAAATGCATAGTACGGCCACCCTGCTCCATATATAGTTGCAAGATTTGGGTGTGAAGATGTGGTAAAAGAGAAAAATTATGAAAAAAAATAGGAAATTATAATAAAGAGGGGAAAAAGAGACAATTACCTACTCCAGCATTGTATCCACTGAGGGCAAGACTGCTCAAGCACACGATTCCAAACCCAGTAATCCATTTTTTGGTTGAGTCGCCAAATTTCAATGCCGTAGACTTAACACATACTTTCAGATCATCTTCCTTGTCCTGCAAGCAAGCAAGGTCAGAAAACATCTTTATTTTGTTGGATTGCACATTGAAAAAGGTCTTATATTCTACTTAATTATTCCATAATTTGATCACACTCAAACCTTGGAAAATACAACTTCTGATAGGGAGCACAATAATAACGTGTTTGTTTTCAATAATATTCGAGACACCAAACTATTTTTTTGCCAAATTATTCATGACTAAATTATGTGTTTATAGACCGTACGCATGATATAGTTTTTGTTGAAAATAAGTAAAGACCAGTATCCTTTCCCAACATATGACTTACAAAATCTAAGACATTTAATTGGTGAACAAAACTTGGTAAAAAAAGTTTGGTGTGTATAGCATTACTCGTTGTTTTACCTGATGTGCATATATGGTATCATAGACAAGTGTCCAGCATACTGCAGAAAAGTACAATGGAAGCACTATAGCTGGATCAATGCTTCCTTTTACTGCTGCCCATCCTATTAAAGCCCCCCAATTAATCATCAAACCTAGATAGGCTTGAGGCTGCACTAAATATCATTATTATGTGATGTAGAATACCACATTATACATTATAATGACGCAATAAGTCGTTAAATGCAGTCATGATATTGTAATTACGTACCCAGTATGTGAATCTCTTCATTAGAGGATAGGTGAAAATTAGGAACCAAGATGAAACCCCCAAAATGCAGCTGTTAATTCCAATTAATGAGTTACACAAGCTAGCTTCATATACATAGCAGATTATAATAATATTTGCATAATAATTAATCAGATTAACTAAAAATGCTAGGGAGATCATGTTTTTAGACCATATTTTGTAAATCACGTGATGCGGCGGGGATAGTTGAATTATTTCTTTTATGATTTAAAGAAGAAATCAATTATCAACTACCACATCATGTGGGTTTATAAAATATAATTCAAGTAGATGATCTCTTTAGCATCATTCTAAATAGGGTTTATATCACAAATGGTCCCTAACATTCATCAAACACATCATTTTGGTCCCTGACATTCAAAATCAATAGAAATGGTCCCTGAGATTGATCAAACACATCACAAATGGTCCTTCCGTTAAAAACTCTTTGGGCAATTTTCTAAGCTTCGTAACTCAATCGTTTCTTAACCAAATTTGACTCATAATATATCAAAATGAAGATAGGAAAGTGTAGAACAAGATTATACCTATTTTGAAGCCCAATGGTTGCCGGAGATGGCGGTAAAATAGCCTCAAATGTGACTGGTCCGCGGAAAAACTGGAAAATTCGCCGGAAACTGGGTAAACTTTAAACGTTCATAACTTCTTCAATACTTAACGAAATTGAGTAATTCAAAAATGAAAATCATACTTCTCGACGAGACAAAGAGAATGGTACCTTTATTGACCGCTAATTCACCGTGGTTTGGCCGGTAAACAGCTCGAAATTGGATAACCATTTTCGAGTTAGCCAATTTCAAGCCGTTTTCCGGCCAAACTACGGCGACTTAGCCATCAAGAAAAATACCATTCTCTTTGTCTCATCGAGAAGTATGATTTTCATTTTTGAATCACTCGATTTCGTTGATTATTGAAGAAGTTATGAACGTTTAAAGTTTACCCAGTTTCCGGCGAATTTTCCAGTTTTTCAGCGGACCAGTCACATTTGAGGCTATTTTCTGGCCGTCTCCGGCAACCATTGGGCTTCAAAATAGGTATAATCTTGTTCTACACTTTCTTATCTTCATTTTGATATATTATAAGTCAAATTTGGTTAAGAAACGATTGAGTTACGAAGCTTAGAAAATTGCCCAAAGAGTTTTTAACAGAAGGACCATTTGTGATGTGTTTGATCAATCTCATGGACCATTTCTATTGATTTTGAATGTCAGGGACCAAAATTATATGTTTGATGAATGTCAGAGACCATTTGTGATATAAACCCTTCTAAATAAAGCTTAGTAAGTATGTTAATTACCTATAATAATTCAATTGAAGGAGAGTTCCAAGAACCAAGAGCAATTGAAATCCAAGAAAACAAATCCCCTGAAAGGGTGTCAAAACACCACTTGCAAGAGGTCGCGACTTTGTACGTTCCACCTGATCAATTAATTGCAGAACTTTTATCATATGAACTAAGTAATTAGCCATCAAAAAAAAAATTTCTTCATCTTTCCTTTGTACGCTCCACCTCATAATAATTTTTAAATTAAGTGTCATATTTCTTCATCTTTCTTCATCTTTCCTTTTTAAATTAAATCAGGTGACAATAATTACTCCTGATGTAACATCCATGTATGGGCATAACATTAAAAATTAAAAAAAGATAAAGTGATGACATCAGTTCACCGTAATAAATATGTTGTGAAATGCTGCTGAAGGACTAAATTCAGTATCTAACCAATATGCAAAAAGAAAATCTCATAAATAAATAAAGGCGTGCAGAAAAAAATGTGTATATAAATCAGTTTCGTATACAAAATGAC
The DNA here is from genome assembly GCA_036320875.1 of Cotoneaster glaucophyllus. Lineage (NCBI taxonomy): Eukaryota > Viridiplantae > Streptophyta > Magnoliopsida > Rosales > Rosaceae > Cotoneaster > Cotoneaster glaucophyllus. The sequence continues at coordinate 9,208,964 of CM070058.1, read as the reverse complement.
CATATATAATGGACTTAGTTTACCTTGGCATCAATATCCCGGTCAAGGAGATCGTTTATGGTGCATGCGGCGCCCCTAGTAAACAGAGCTCCAAATCCAAATAGTATCAACATCATAATATCAGGAAGCTGTCCTGGACTTGCTGCCAGTGCTGTTGACCTGCATGCACCCACCATAAGCATAATCAACTTCCAGTTAAAATAAATTAATTAATTACGTCGACGTTGCCGCCGTTTAGAATGCAACTTATATGATATGAGTATAACGTCTTTGTAACAACTCATACAAGTGATATGTAACACAACGTCAAAATGATTTGTACATTATATCATTGATACTTGACACCAAAATACTCTTGCCTTATATGTAAATCTTTTTCTAGCGAACGTTAGAGCTTCTTCAATCTCTGGAGATGCATATGTAGGTGGAAATTGGAAAGCCACTTTCATATTTTCATATACATCTATGGAGATGTAAATTTTAGTTTTGCTCCAATGGATAAATGTAAATGAGGAGATCAAAATTTTCATTTATTCGTTTTGTGTAATTTATTTTTTTGTTAACTCTTTAAAAAAAATTAACGTAAATATTTTTCCGCACAATTCAATCAAAAAAATTCAAAATTTGGACAGCATCGATTTCATCTCATTTGGATGTTGATTTCATCAGAGGTTGAAGTAAAACTAGAAAAAAAAATTGGATGAGGTTTGCTCAAAAAAATAAATAAATTGGATGAGGAAGTGTTTTGTGTGAGAATTGAAAGAAAAGAAAATTGGTGGATGGATGAACAAACGTTATGCCTATATAAGGGGACTTTTTTTTCAAATGGTTTTTCTTTTTGGGTGATTAAATGGTTTTTTTTTTTGGATTATTTACAACCATTTGATTAAACTTTGCTTAAATCATGACCTTCCAAACGTGTGGCGAGTATTGGGTTTATTTGCGCGTGGGAGCGCGTTTGCTTGCTTTTCTGCTTGCTTTTCTTTGTGCTTCACATGAACCTCTTTGCAAGACTGGCACAGATTCCGGCCATGCAAGATGCTCTTAGAAACAATAACATAACTCTTAAGTTTGCACCTTTACGTGCCTTTTTCCGGTGAGTTGCAAATTTTGTAACTCATACATCTGCAAGGCCGAAGGAGATTCCGGCCAACCAAGATGTAAAAGTGGGTTTACGACCTCATTTGCATCTTGGATTAGACATGCACCTAAAACAATCAGGCGTTTTAGCCAAAACGATTTTACTCTTCACTTTGGTTCTTGAGATTTAAAATTGATACAAATACTCTGTGAGATTCTCCACCCTCAATCATTTTGATCATTTTTGTTAAAAAATCTCTGCTAAATTGAAACAACCATCAGTTCAAAGGGGGGAGGAGTTGATTTAACAAAAATACTCTCAAATTAATGGAGATTTCTCACAGAATAACTAAAATGATTGATGGTGGACAATCTCATTACCACTTCATTTTAAATCTTAGAGACCAAAGTGAGGAGTTATGTCATTTTCAAGTACCATTTTGGATTAAAAAATCCTAATTATTTAAAAGTTAGTACTCAAACTTTCTTCTACATTCCTTTCACTTACCACAAAGAAGGCCAAGCAAATAGCCAGGTGCCGATCGGCTTGTCGAGGCGAGCGAGCTTAGCATAAGGCTGAGCTTGCATTGGCAGGTACAAGTCGACCCAAGAACCCTCAGCCTTGTTGTTTTCATCGCTGCTGGTTTGATTTCCACCCTTCTTTGGGACAGTAGATGGTGAAGACGAGCTCGAGATGTGCGATCTGAGTCTGAGATCGAAGTCAAAGTGACTGGAAGTATCCCGACGACAGTGCCCTTGACTGAATGAGCCCAACCGTCTTGCGTTGGGATAAAGGTAAGGATTTGGATTGCTGGTGGCAGTGGTGGTGGTGGTGGAAGTTGGGTGATTAGAAGAGGCTGCGAAGAGGGTGCCAGAGAGAGAACGTGAAGGTTTCAGAGACACCACCAAAAAAGACTCCATTTGTCAGAATATTTCACTCAAAGATGCAGCACACTTTGGTCTCTTCGATATGGAGTAGTTATACAATTTATGCTAATTTTATGTTTTGTTTTGTTGTATTGTTGACAGCTATTAATTTATTGGGTAAATTATACAAAACTATCTCAACTATTGGTCTCACGACACTTTCATACCTAATCTTTTAAAATTGACAATGTCATACCACATCTTATGAATTTGTGACAATGTCATACCTCCATCAAATTTTCTGTTAAGTGCTGACGTGGCTAGAGATGGGGACCACTTACTAATCCAGTTGGATTAAAAAATAATTAAATATATTTTTAATAATTAAATATTAAAAAACTAAGAATAAAAAAACAAAAAATTCCTAGGGGCGCGGCCCCTCCTGCTTCTTCTTCTTCTTTCTCTCCTCCTCCTGGGCCGAAACTGATATGTAACCTTTTTTTTTTTTTTTTTTTTGTTCTTCTTCTCTCTCCTCCTCCTCCTCCTCCTCCTCCTCCCCCTTCTCCTTCCCCTTCCCCTTCTTCTTCTTCTTCTTCTTCTTCTTCTTGGGCCGAAACTGGGTTTGAATTTTTTTTTTTTTTTTTCTGGGTTGCAGGTGGAGGGAAAAGGGGAAGAAGATGAAGATGGGGGAGGAGGGAGAGAGGGTTCTTCTTCTTCTTCTTCTTCTTCTTGGGCCGAAACTGGGTTTAAAATTTTTTTTTTTTTTTTTTGTTTCTGGCTTGCAAGTAGAGGGAAAAGGGGAAGCATATGAAGATGGGGGAGGAGAGAGAGGGGGGGGGAGGGGGGAAGGGACGAACTGATCTGGGTTTGAATTTTTTTTTTTCTAGGTTGTAGGGGGAGGAGAGAGAGAGAGGGGGGAAGGGGGTTTGAAGAGAGATGAAGAACAAAAAAAAAAAAAAGTTACAAATCAGTTTCGGCCCAGGAGGAGGAGAGAAAGAAGGAGGAGGAGGAGGAGGATGAGGAGAGGGAAGATGAAGAAAAAAAAAAAGTTACATATCAGTTTGCCCAGGAGGAAGAGAGAAAGAAGAAGAAGAAGAAGAACGAGGGGCCCGCACCCTAGGAAAATTTTTTTTTTTGTTTTTTTATTCTTAGTTTTTTAATATTTAATTAGTAAGTGGTCCCCGTCTCAAGCCACGTCAGCATTTAACTGACAAATTAACGGTCAGACTAACGGAAGGTATAAAATTGACCAAATTCTAAAGATGAGGTATGACATTGTCAATTTTAAAAGATGAGGTATGAAAGTGTCGTGAGACTAATAGTTGAGGTGGTTTTATGTAATTTACCCTAATTTATTATATGTCACATTTTAACGCTACTTGTTCTTGAAATCAAGCATATTGTTGTAAAGTCAACAGTAGCTGTGCAGTGGAATATAAAGTAAATAAGACACAATATTTAAGAGGTTCGGCAAGTGTGCTTACGTCCTCGGAACAGCAGCAGTACTTTCTTTCATTATCTGAAATAATAGGAGTACAAAATAACTCTACTATTTTCTCTTTTCTCTTTAGCCTGGCTCACTGGTAATTTCTTCTGCATCTCTCTTATTTCCTTTTCTCTTCCTTTCCTCCATAACTCCTCTTTCTTTTCTCTGTTTGATTTTCCCTCATCTCTTTCTTCTTCTTCTATCCTTTTCCTTCCTCAGTATGCTCTCATCCTAGGTCATCTCCAATTAAAGCGTCTAGAGGGCCAGAGGGCCGGAAATCGCTCAAAAACCGCCTGCAACCGAGAGCTAAGCCAAAGGGCCTATGGGCCCCACTGGACAAAAAAAGGCCAAAGGGCCAACTGGCTAGCCCAACTGAGCCAGCCAGCCAGCCCCGGGCCAGGCTAGCTGACGTCAGTTAACCATTATTAAAAAAATAAAAATACTTTTTTTTTTGTTTTGTTTTTACAAAATTTGTTTTAAAAATTGTAAAAATTCTTTGTTTTTCCTATAACTTCTAAACCACTAAACATTCCATTAAGTAACATGAAACAACATAAAAAAAAACTTTTTTTTTTTTTGAAAAAAGTACGATATTCATTGCAGAACAAATTGAACACGTACAAACTGAAGATAGTGTGCATAAAGGGCCTCGATAAAAACCTTGTCGGGGCTTTCAACCCGGTGTAAGGAAAAGAGTGTCCCGCACAACAGAAACCTATCCTCAAAAGACAATACATCAACTTATAAACTTTCTTCAAACAAAATATCCCTAATCAAATCAGGATGATCTTCAAACCAACAAAAAATTTGGCTACTGCCCACCCCCATGCGAGCAAGACGGTGTGCAGCAGAATTTCCTTCCCTCGCGACATGGTTGACCATCCACTGCTGAAGTGATTGAAGAAGGAATCGAATATCATTAATTAAAAGGCCCATAAGCGAGCAATCCTCATCCTTCCCATTCATGGCAGCCAACGTCAAGCAATAGTCGCCCTCAAAGATGATACTGGTGCTTCTTGGACAACACTCTTGGACCAATAGCACCGCTTGACGTGCAGCAACCAACTCAGCCTCGAACACAGAGGATATGCGTCCACTAGACCCAGCTGCAGCTGCTATGAGACATCCCTCATGATCTCGCAAAACGACCCCAAAACCACCTCGCAACTCATTTTGAAACAAGGCAGCGTCAAAATTGCATTTGACCCAGCCAACACCTGGCTTATTCCACCGCAAAGCACGACGGGTGGCCTTCTTCGAAACTAGCTTGTGCCATTTTTGAAACTCCTGCAGCCAACTCTCCGAACGTACTACCACTTCCTGCGGCGACAACCTTATTCCATTCCACACCACATCATTCCTGTTTTTCCACAACATCCAAATGACCATTAAACAGAGCTCGAAAGACGAGGAGGAAGAGTGTGTAGCAGTGGGCAATATCCACTGCATAAACTGTTGCCCCTCTTCACCGACAGTTCGCATTCCCAGACCACCAAACCACATAGCTTTTGCCAAACTACAGTCCCTCAACACGTGTTCTATCGACTCAGCCGAACCACAAATCACACATCGATTCTCCACATTCACTTTCCTTTTAACAAGATTGGACTTTGTAAGAAGAACATCTAAACATGCCCTCCAGGCACAAATCTTGACTTTCCCTGGTACATAAGCATTCCATATCTTCTTCCACAATCTATCTCGTCCATCGTCCGGTGAAGAGCCAGAAACACTCGCACCCTCCCTACCCCCAGACACAATTTCCTTAGCAACAAGATAAGCACTCTGCATCGAGAACTTCCCGTGCCGCTCATAGTGCCAGACTCGCCTATCTTCAACTGTCCGGAAACTTAACGGGATGTTTAAAATTCGATCCACCTCCTCCGGGAAAAATAATTGTTGTAACAACTCAACACTCCAAACCCTCATCTGAGGCACAATAAGTCTGTCCACCATCGCCTCAGTATCCCAGTTCACCGGCGGAGGGCTTAGTACTTTAAAATAAGAGTCTCTCGGCAGCCAGTTGTCATGCCAAATCTTGATATTTACCCCATCCCCCACTTGCCAACGATACCCCTTGAGTATCACCTGCCTTGCAAGCGCAATACTTCTTCATACATATGACCCATTGACATTAACCGGAGCAGTAAGAAACTCAGAGGTAGGGAAGTATCGTGCCTTAAACACTAGGTATTCAAGAAACTCAGGTTGATGAATAAATCTCCACGCTTGTTTTGCTAACAATGCTAGGTTAAAAGCATAAAAGTCCCTGAACCCCAGCCCCCCTTCGAACTTAGGCTTACACAATTGTCGCCAATTGAGCCAGTGAATTTTCCTCTTCCCCAGATCCCTACTCCACTAGAACCGTGCAATCATAACGTTCAACTCTTCATAGAACGATTTGGGAAGGAGAAAACATTGCATGGAGTACATAATGAGCGCCTGAGCCACTGTCTTTACAAGCAACTCCCTACCCGCACAGCTCAGCAGGCCCCCACGCCAACTTTGAATTTTCTTCCAAAGCCTATCCTTGACATAGGCAAAAGTTTCCTTCTTCGACTTACGAATCAAAACCGGTAAGCCCAAATACCTATCATGAAACTCCACTCTCTTCACTCCCAAGCAATTAGCAAGGAGTTGTTTATCAATGATGGGGAGATTATTACTAAAAGACACACAACTTTTGTCAAAATTTACGGCCTACCCTGATGCCACTTCATACACTTGTAAAATTTGTTTGATACTTTGACACTCCTGTAATGTAGCCCTAGCAAACAGAAAACTATCATCCGTAAAAAATAGATGGTGTATACTCAGGGCCTGTCGACATACCTGAATACCCTTCAACACACCGTCATCTTCTGCTGCTTTGAGGAAGGCCGACAAACCTTCGGCACACATGACTAATAAATAGGGGGAAAGTGGATCCCCTTGTCGAACTCCCCTACCAGGTTTTACATACCCAACTGGATCACCATTGAGTTTGAAGGAATAGGTCACAGTAGACACACACATCATTATTGTATGGATCTATGTCGAAGAGAAACCCATACGCCGCATTATAGCCTCCAAAAAAGTCCACTCCCGTCTATCATACGCCTTGCTAATATCCAATTTTAGCGCCATAAGTCCATTCGCCCCTGAACTTCTGTTATGCATGTAATGAGCAACCTATGCTGCTACAAGGTAATTATCAAAGATCAACCTACCAAGAATGAAATCACTTTGAGTAGGGGAAATGATATGAGGAAGAATGGTCTTCAGTCTATTCGCTAAAACTTTCGCCAAAATTTTATACACCATGTTACAAAGACTGATAGGACGCAGTTGAGTCATCTTAGTGGCCTCCTTGACTTTGGGAATTAATGTAACGTGCGTGTTGTTGATTTTGCGAAGAATATGCCCCGACGAAACCATCTCTCGGATACCATTACAAACATCAACACCTACAGTCGCCCAATGTTTTTGAAAAAAACCAGGTGACATACCATCGGGACCAGGAGCCTTTGTGGGATGCATTTGGAAAACAGCACACTTCACCTCCTCATCCGTGATAGGCCTCCCAAGTTCAGAGTTCATCTCCACCGTAACCGACTGTACAACCTTACAAAGAATATCTTCAAAATCAACCGACTCATTAGACTTAAATAACGATGAGAAATAATTGACCACCACACATTCCATACCCCCTAAGTCCTCATGCCATAAACTTTCCTCATCCATCAGCCCATGCAGCCAATTTCTCTTTTGTCGTCTATTAGCTTTCTGGTGGAAATACTTAGTGTTACGATCACCAAGCCGGACCCAGTTCTCCTTCGCCCTTTGCCGCCAAAATAATTCCTCATGTTCAAGTAGGAAATTCAACCTTCCAATAAGGGACTTTTTCTGCTTAATAGACTCTTCTGTGAATGGACGACCCAAAAGACTAGTAAGCTTATCTTCAACTTCCCTAATTTCTTGCGGCCCCGTCCTGGCATTGCTACGAGCCCAATTTGTCAACAACATCTGTGTAGTTTAATCTTCTCCATAACTTGATACATTAACGATCCCTCCACATTTAACTCTCATCCATTCCGCACCGCCTCAGCACAACCCTCATGCATGTTCCATGTCTCCTCGTACCGAAAACATCGCTTCCCTCGGTAACCATGATTTCCCTCCCAGGTTAACAAAACTGGAACATGATCAGAAGAAGTCTTGTTCAAATGTTGGACTCGAAACTGTGAGAAAAGATCCACCCACTCTTGAGAACCCAACGCACGCTCCAACTGTACCTTAATACCACCATTTCGCGTAGTAAACCAAGTGTACATATTCCCTTAGTAGCCCAAGTCAATGAGCCTACACTTCTCCATAATATCTCGAAAACCCTCCATCTGACCATTACTCTGAGGCTTGCCCCCTTCCTATTCATGAGATTAGAGAATCTCATTAAAGTCACCAATACAGAGCCAATGGTGAAGCTCATTCCCACACAAGTTACCAAGTAGCTGCCAAGACCTAGCACCATCACTTACTGCTGGAAAACCATCCCAGTAAGCCTCCAATACTTCTCATCCCCATGTACCCCAACATCCAAATCTATGTGATTCTGCGAGTAAGAACGCAAATTCAAATTAAGTTCTTCCTTCCATAGCACACACAACCCACCGGAATTACCTCGACTATCCACTGTAAAACTTCTTTCAAAATTCAACTTCAAACGTAGACGTTCCATCTGACGAGCATTGCTTTTGATCTCGTATAGGAACACTACCATAGGATCTTTACTCTGGATTAGGCGTTGGAGCGCATGAACTGCACGAAGGTTCTCAAGCCCCCGGTAGTTCCAACTCAAGCAACTCATTGCTCTCAGGGGGGTTGATCTCTGTCAACCTCCGTCGATAACATAATAGATTCCATCTTATCCATGAGTTTTCGACGCCCTCCGGGAGGGCCCACGAACTCCATTTCTTCCCTCTGAGGATGTTTCCCCAATTCCGGTAAAGGCATCTCATGCATTACGTGGGGGGTAGATAGCATGCTACCTAATAACAGACCACCTTTTATGCGTTGTCTACATGATTTCTTCCATCTCTTCTGCTGAAACTGTTCAATAATAGGCATAAGATTAAAAGGATCCGAGCCCAGCTCAAAGTTAGCAGCCCTCGAAGTATCCAAGACCTCTGCGAACTGGGTACGGATCACATCTTGACCCAAGGAGGCAGATTGCTGACTCGGCCCTATTTCGGGTAATAAACGAGGCCCATATAAATCCACACCATTAACTGCTACATCCCCGAGAGGCCCCAAGTGTAACTGAGGTGGCTGAATAGGGGAATCTTCCTCACCAGCTGGCAATACATTCAAACCAAAACCAAATAAACGTAACCCAGTAGAACTGTTAGACGTATCCCCACGCATATTCAATCCATCCGCCGTCATAAAAGGGATCTCCTGATAAGGAACGATGGCTAAGGAGTCAATGACCATCTCATCCGGCGCCAAATCAGAAGTCAACTCTGCATTCAAATCGGGTAAGGCAGCCGCTCCATTAGGGTTCCTAACTTTGCGCTCTGGCCCTTGAGACTCGCTAACCAAGTCCCCCATTCCAATTTCCCCCTCGCCGTCTATTACCTTTCCCGACAAACTAGCCACTCTACCAGCCTCCCCATCCTCATCCGCCATATCCGTTGACACTTTCATAGACCACCCTGGTGATGGACCCAAACCAAAACGAGTACCTTGGGGTTTACGATAGTTGGGATCCAGAACATCATTCTGAAACCACCTACCGTAAGGTTTCGAAAGATCATCATTGTTCTTCCCCATAAAATGATCGCATTGTTCCTCCATATGCCCTATTACACCGCAGAGATAGCATGTCACTAGTAGCTTTTCATACCGAAGATCAATGCTCACCAAAGAACCTTCAATATATAATAATAAACTTATCCACAAAGGTTTTGTAATATCAATAACAACTCGTATACACAAAATCCTCTCCTGAATATCTCCCCGTCTACTCTGATCAGTAAGCACATGCTCGCCTATTTGATTTCCAATGAACTGCCCCATATGACGGGTCATGAAAGCAAGGGGCAATCCCTTGACTTGAATCCATAACTCCTGAGTATGAAGAGTGATCCGACTTGGATGAGCCAATGTATCAGCCTCGGCCAAAACCAGTAACGCTCCATCGTACAACCAGGGTCCCCCTTTCAGCACTATTGTTTTCTCTGCTGGTATTGAACCCAAACGAGAATAGATCATTCTCCAACTCTACAATCGACACTCGAGCCTTAGGCCTCCAGAGGTGCGTCATACACTTCATAAATCTCGTCTTGGTCGTCAACGGACTCTCTATCAATATACCCATCTCGTTCATCCTCCACTATCATATTGTGTAATATGATGCAAGACATCATGATGGAGTCCAAATTTTCTCGACTCTACCCTCTTGCCGGTTCGTTGATGATCTTCCAACCGTCTTTAACACAACAGTTGGCTTTCTCGACCTTCCGTAGAAGCCTTCTTGCCATCTAGTGGGACAGTTCTTCCAATCCCAATGCATGCAGTCTAATGACCCTATCATACTCGGAAACCCACGGTCTTCAACTTTGCCAATGAGCCAATTCAGATCTTCTTGATTTGGCTCGCAAAGGTACTCGTCTTTGTAAACCTGAACAATTGTGCCACATAATTGTTCAAGAGTATCAAGGCATGTAGACTTAAACATACCTTAGGTTTCATCCATCGAATCAGCTGGGGAACCATAGGCTATCATTCGGAGTGCAACAGTAACCTTCTGATGAGGTGAAAAACCAGGGCGGCTTGCTCTGTCCCGCTTCTGTCGAAAGTATGGATTGGCCTGCTGGACATCACGAAGTAAAAGCTCGAATACATGACGCCTCATCTGAAAGCGACGTCTGAAATCCTCTTCTGTGTACACCGAGTTGGGGTTGAAGTAGTTGTTCATCAGATTGGCATCCGTCATCGCTCTATTTCGTGGTTTGTAAGAGCAACCAGCAACAGTGCCACCTCATTGAGGTTGTTCCTCGGTTGGCTGACACACCATGGCCATAGCCATGGTTGCTGCTCCGTTTTGTTTGTTGCGCCTTACTTCAGATTCTTCATCAGACTCATCATCTTCTCGTCTTATCTGCGCCCATTTTTCTTCCTTTGGAATTGGATGAAGACCCCAGTTGGAACCCGAAGGGGATCCAAAGTTGGAATTCATTGCAAACTTGAATTGAAATATATTGAATTCAAAGTTGTGTAAATTATAACCCAATATCCACCCTATTTATAGCCAAAAAAAAATTTCAAATCCAACGGCTAGCAAACGTCACTTAGCCGTTGGATTTGAATTTAAGTTGTAATTTTTAAATAATAAATTATGTTTGGCCCTTTGCCCCTCAGTTGGAGATGGAGGCAAATATGGTCATGTACTGGTCATTAAAATATTAATTTCTTGGAGGGCCAAAGGGCCAAAACGAGCCATCTGGCTAGCCTTCAGTTGGAGATGGCCTTATAGGCAAAAGATTACTATAGCAACACTATTCACTTTACAAACTTTCCTCAAATGAATAGTAACAAATTATTGATGTGGGACATCCACATATTATATTACAGCACATATTACTTGTTGGTCCATGTTATTTCAATATATTCATTTATAATAACACGCATTTAATTTATAATACTAAGCAACAATGGGACAGTCACATTTGAAAAAAAACGTTCTTAAGATATAATTTTTTTTTATGATGTATTTTCTCTGGTCACCATTTTACGATTTGGTGATTGGTTATTAGAAAGATTGTACATTTTTAAACACATGACAAACGTTTATTAGACAATAACACTAACAAAATTAAAACTTAGTTGTATGAAAAAATGTATCCCACTTTAGAGTTTGGACCTCTTTGATTTAGTCATTCATGTATTTAGTTCAACGATAATGCTAGCAATACCATCTATTTAAATGAAATTTGGTAAATTATATGACATGGTTGTTGATGATTTGATTACTAATTAAGTATTGATAAACGTGCTTACTTTTTATAAGCAACACATCACAAAATTTGTAAATTTTATCTAAAAATTGATCTACATAATATCATCATTAGTTCAATTGTCCTAATCATTTAAATAAAATTTGGTAAATTATATGACATGGTTGTTGATGATTCGATTACTAATTAAGTATTGATAAACGTGCTTACTTTTTATAAGCAACGCATCACAAAAGTTGCAAATTTGATCTAAAAATTGATCTACATAATATCATCATTAGTTCAATTGTCCTAATCAAGCAAATTAGTTCAATTGTCCTAATCAAGCAAATAAGTTAAGATTAGCCTAGCCGGGTCCTTTTGAAATATTGATTTATTTCTTCGATCCCAAGCCACCATGTAACACCCACCCACCCCCCCCCCCCCCCCCCCCCCCCCCCCCCAACAACAACACACACACACACAAGAAAAAACACACACACACACACTTTTGAGTTCATGTAATATTTCTTCTTCGGTTTCCACTTTTAGCGCACAAATCCATGAATATAGAAGTAGGATTCATGATTAATTAATTTAAATTACATTTTTACTAAGAATTGGTTTCAAAAATATTTTCTTTAAAAGCGTTTTGACAGAAGAAAATTATATAAAAGCACAAGCAAGGTCAAGCCACCATGTAACCACCCCCACCCCAACAACAACACAACACAAAAAAACAAAAAAAAAAACTTTTGAGTTCATGTAATATTTCTTCTTCGGTTCCACTTTTAGCGCACAAATCCATGAATATAGAAGTAGGATTCATGATTAATTAATTTAAATTACATTTTCACTAAGAATTGGTTTCAAAAATATTTTCTTTAAAAGCGTTTTGACAGAAGAAAATTATATAAAAGCAGAAGCAAGGTCTACCATGTTTCTCAAAAAAGTTTTTTTTAATACATAGTCAACAGTGCCCATTTAATGAAATTTTCAAATGACAAGTATACCCCCGCATATTTTACAAAATTACAATCTTTGCCACTGCATTATTCTCTTTGTCAACTATTATATCACATTCAATACCATATCATTTTTAATCATTTAACATATTCACAACAGTTTCCATATAAAACATTATCAAATACTCAGATACTGTTTTTTTTGTGAAAAGCATTTTTTTTTAAAAAGAAAAAGAAAAAAGGTTTACCAAAACATTCAACAACTTTATTTTATAGTTATATTGACACACCCTGACCCGGGATGTCCATTAGGACTCCGAATCGAGCTATGATGGCCGACACCTGGAAGGTGACGAAGCCATAAAGTGTAGTGATGTGGAAATTGTTAATAAATTTAAACCTAAAAGTGCCTAAATACAAGAGTGCGCGGTGAGCGGAAATGAATCATTTCACACGTGATGACAAAGCATAAGTACAGTACAGTAAAATAGGGTAAGAATTATATCATCGATGGTAATCGCCTACACCAAAATTTGCCAATAATCATCGTCGGTACGAAAACTCTGCTACTGGAACCTGGAGGGGCAAAAAACAAGGGTGAGTGGGCCTAAAAATAAAGTTTTATAAAAATATTTTGGAAAACGTTATAACCCCTCGCCGTAAAACATGTATAGTTTCCAAAATATCATACTAAGTAAAAGTACGAAAATCAAATGCATGCTAACTGTAAGTCCAGAAATATGCCACGGCAGAATAGCTCAACAGTAATATAGATATGATCATGTGCTCAGTAATCTATACCAGCATGTCAGTCGGAGTCAATTAATGTGACTTGTACGACTGCACCTATCGCTCATCAGACTATGCTACCACACGAGTCGGAGTCACCTAATGTGACCTGTACAACAGGCTAGGTGTAAAAATAAACGCTCTAGTGCTACGATCAAGTGAAGCTGGCGCTATGCACAAGTCACCTACGAGTCAGAATTGCCTAATGCAGTCTGTACGACAGGCTAGCACCTACTTGGATCCAAGGTGAGGGTGCGGTGCGGGAGGTGAACATACACGTGAAGGATGTGCCCAGGGGAATGGATTCTGTATGCCTTATATCTACATGCCCACCTCCTTTAGCATGAGGCTTTTTGGGAGCTCACTGGCTTCGGGTTCCGTAGGAACTCCAAAGTTAAGCGAGAATGGGCCAGAGCATTCCCAGGATGAGTGACCCACTGGGAAGCTTTGCTCGCGTGAGTTGCCAGAACAAAACCGTGAGGGTGTGGTCGAGGTTCAAAGTGGACAAATCACTGGGAAGCCCGGGTCGGGATGTGACATATATGTTCTTACAACATAGCAGAAGTAATTTTTTTAGAAAAAATCACAGCAATACCAAATTGGCCCTAAGATTGGCCAAATATCCTGGTTTTTGCTCTTTGTGAGTTTAATTTTCCTACGAGGGGCATAAATATGAGTGAATTGTAATAACGCAAGGTTCATAATCTCCCGTTACTTTTGTTTGGTATTATTTTTCTACATTTAACATAAATTTGAAAATGAAGAACCGCCAGTGGGTTCTGAAGAGTGTATGATCCTTTGCCTTAAAAAAATAGTAATATTTTAATACGAATTGCTTGGGTTATTCAGTTTAGGGGTAGAAAGATACACTTGGGCAACTACTTTTCACTTGAAGGATTATATTGCCTATTGCCCAGGGGGCTTTTTAGGGGTAGAAGTGCTCATATGAAGAGGTAATATCCGTAGAGGAGACGAGCATCTAGCTTGTGCGTGAGCAAGAAGAAGATGAGCGACCAAGTACACGATCCTATGGTTCTTTTATATGCGTTTTTTTTTTTAAATGATTTTGAGCCGATCCGAGTTTATGTATTTTTATTAGTAGAACCGGCTCATCTGGATCCGTTTGATACGCTCCAGTTTCTAGGGGTAGAATGGATATGTTTCCAATCATATATCGTATAGCATAAACAACAAAATAAAACAATTTCTATGGTTTTCTGTTAAGAAAGAATTATGTCTAACAAAATTAATACCAATAATCGTCATTTTACTTTTTCTAGGGTTGCATAGATATGATATTATAGATCATAGGCTTCATTATGGACCATTAATAAAATGACAAGTGCTAAAACAATCTTTAAACGGTCCAGGCCGGGTTACCCATACATAAGAAATATGAACTCGGCTTTGGACTTGTTTTTACATAAGCTGGGTCCAACTCGGATCGGTTTGAAAATCAAAAGTACAAAGCGAATGATTTTACATCGGGCCAGGTAATATGGTTCGGATCCACGGGTCCAAAGACCCATGGTAACTACATTCAACTTTTAGTTTTCGAAATGATAAAAACTGAAAGTTAAAATTAAAAAACTCAAGAAAGTAGTGTTTACATTTTGGTTTTTATTTTGTATTATTATTATTATTTTAATTGAAAGTTAAAAGTAGTTACCAAACGAGTTTTCATTTTAAATAAAAAAACGAAAAAACTAAAAGTTGAAAACGAAATGGTGGATAGCCTTCAACAAGTAAGTTTAGGGCTGGAAAATTAAAACATGTGCTTCACCTTGTATCCAAACACAATGTATCAAACACTTTTCTATGGTAAACGTTTTATGAACTGATCCTTTCAAAATGGAGATCACATTGACTATCGCATACATATTATTATTGCGGGAATGTTTTTGTGCAATGGTATTGGTGGCGGAAGTGCACTCGGGAGTAGGGTTCTGGTAAACCTGCTACTTAATTTGTTCAGTTAGAGTTTACTCTATGTATTTGTACCATGGAAACAATTTGACGCATTTATCAACATATTTTGACAACATATATCGTAAAGTGATACACGAGTTGAATTTTAGGGAGTTCGGTGACAAAATTTGAGTTTCAAAAGGTTAAGTGAGACTTGGTTAAGAAGTATAGAAGTAATTTAGCCTTAAAAAAACACGTAAAGGAGTGGGCATCCGGCTTGTGCACGAGTTCTATGTGACGTTTTTAAACATTTGGCTAGATTTCGGGTTGATGCCAAGAACCTACATCCTGTCCTATAGGCCAGCATCAAGGAGAGCAATGAGGTTCAGTTCCCTAATGCTACTTATGCGTTCTTGTTGCTTTGTTTTTTTGTTTTTCCAAATGATGCAGCCCTGGAAACTAATGCTTTTGCAAGCATGTACAACCCGAAACTGCTCCAGCTTAGCCATGTACGACTCAAAGGAAAGTATAAAGAACTACCAAAGGGATTAAGATTGCTGTGTTGGCTTGAATTTCCTTCAAAATATGTACCCTGTGATTTTCCTTTCGAGTGCTTGGTTTATCTTGAAATGAATCACAGTATCTTGAGACGAGTCTTTACCCGGAAGTAAAACTTGAGACGGGTCTTCAAGGCAAGAAAGATGTATTACTGCTTCAGGGTGTTTTACCATGAATATCCAAATTAACTCCTCGCCTTCTTTCTTTCCTCCGTTTCGTTTTTCAGTGCCTTCCCGCATTGAAGACCCTTGATCTAGGTCAATCTCACAGCCTTACTGAAATTGGTATCTTCTCGCTGCTCCCCAATTTGGAAGAATTGATTCTTACAGACTGTATAAACTTGGTTTATATCCCTGAGTTCATTGTAAGCCTAAAAAGGCTCTACTTTATAAAGATAAGGAAGCTTGAATCTCTAAAAGGGTTAGCTTTAGGCGAAATTCCAATGGCTCAAATACTCGTGAACGCCACTGCAATGGTCGAATCATGCATAAGGAGAAATCCAATGACATATTGGTGGCAGGGTTGAGGATTACTAGTGGCTTATTTCAGATCATTGCTTCTGAGTACAGGTCTTGCAAAATTTCAGGCACCAGCGAAACTGAAACCGAGTTTGAGCCAACCGATTGAATCAAAGTGTAGATGCCAAGAACACAACCATTATCAAGGAGACTTACAGTATGTCTTAAGCACTCATTTAAGCTAGAAAGAGCAACATCGTGATGGTTTTCATAAAGCTGTTATGAATCTCCCAATTCAAATGGGGAAAAAATGGCTCAAGCCTTCGTTCCAATGTTCATCATTGGCCTTTTCCCTCTTGCTCCACAGTTTAGCAATCAAAGATCGACATTTTGCAGCAATAAGAGATGAAGGAAGCCTCAAAAGATGACGACTCGGCGAGGCAGTCAGACTAGAGGTGAGAAACCGAGACTCTATCGGCAGTGAAAATACATGGAAGGTGGGCATTTAGGGAGACGTGTTATTCAGAAAGGTTGGATAATCGAGGGTGACCTTTCATGGCGCCATGAACAAACTGATGGCGCCAATTGAAAATACAAAAGTTGAACCCAAGTCAAAATGTTGCCCGCCCAAGTTAACTGATGGCGCCACTGAAAGAGCATCTAAAGTCCCAACTTTCCTTTCATATTTTACCCATTTTCTGAATTTTCACCCCTTTCTGCAGGCAATACAGATTGAAACGGATTGGAAACACCGAAAGATTTCACCAAAACCAAATCCCTCAGTTTCAAACACCATTGTGGCAAAAACAAATGACCCCAAACCCATTTCATTTCAATGAGACATTTTATCAAACACCTTCCAGGTTAAATGGGTTCTCACAAAATCAAATGAAACTGTAAACTCCAGAATATGCAAAAATCCATCTTACCCCATTCATGATCTGAAAAATTGAAACAAGTTGAAAATTAGGGTTTTGACTTCCAAATCGAGAGATTACAGAATCCTAGTTCATCAATCCATACCAGTACAGATTTCAGATCATATAAACCATAGTATTTCATTCAAAAGAAAGATAAAAGGAAATTACATATCTACTAATTCGAAACCCTAAACACTAAACACTAAACACATAAAGATCCAATCTTCCAAACCCTAAAAGACCCAGAACCCACCACACTTCAAGAGCTGGTAAACTTGGTCACCGCCTTAGTCCCCTCAGACACCGCATGCTTAGCGAGCTCACCAGGAAGCACCAATCTCACAGCAGTCTGGATCTCCCGAGAAGTGATGGTGGGCTTCTTGTTGTACCTGGCGAGCCTGGACGACTCCTGGGCGAGCTTCTCGAAGATGTCGTTGATGAAGCTGTTCATGATTCCCATGGCCTTGCTGGAGATTCCGATGTCAGGGTGGACCTGCTTCAGGACCTTGAAGATGTAGATCTTGTAGGTCTCCACGCTCTTCTTCGATCTCTTCTTCTTCTTGTCGCCGGCGGAGGCTCCGGCCTCCTTCGGGAGCTTCTTGCCGGCCTTGGGCTTCTTCTCGGCGGGGGCTTTCTCAGCGACGGCCGACTTCTTCTCCTCTGCTGGCTTCTTCTCGGCGGGCTTCTTCTCGGCTTTGGGCGCCATTGGAGTGGTGAGAGAAAATTAGGGTTTGCGAATTTGGGGGTTTTCGAAAGAGAAGGGATGCGATTCAAATAAAGAGAGTTGAAATTCTGATTCTTTCGTGTGTGAATTGAAGAGGTGGAATGGATTTGTTTATATAGAGGGGAGTCCGCTGTTGTTATTGGTTAATGGGGGTTTCACGCGGATCCTGATCTGGGTGAGGTTTCTGGCCGTACGATTAGTTTTGAAGAGGTTTAGGGATCGACGGTTGGCATGAGTGCGGACGATTGAAGCGACTAGGATGGATCGCTGAGTTGGCGCGTTATTTCACCGCCGATTCTTTCTGCTTGATAGACGGTTGAGATATGTCGTTTATTCGCTCCGCTGTACCTGTATGCTCCATCACCGTAAGCAAGGACTTTCGTTCTTCAAAGTCTTTTTAAACAAACGATATTATGCTTTAAGCCTTTAAGGAGAATGGGGATATTCGAGAGGCAATTAACTTGGTCACATAATAAGCTAGTCGTTTGTTAGACGTTGAACTTAACATAAATATAATACTTCAGCCATATGAGTTGAACTTGAACTTGCGAAAAATTAAATGTAAATTCTTGGAAAAAATTAAACTTATTTAAGTCATGAGCTGAGTTTCGACAATCCAAAACTAATGCAAGCACGAGATATTTCAAGTTGATTTGCAACCTTAGTCTATATTTAAGGGCTCGTCACTTATTCGTAATGGAAAAACAAGAATCATATAATTTAGAATAGGTACGGGAATAACTCATTCACATCCACATGAAATCAAATTAAAAATGAAAATGTATATCCATTGTTATTGTTTACTAATTCTAATGAATTGTAAAACAGACCATGAGGATATTTTTGACAAACAACATGGGAAGAAAGGAATGAAAATCTACCTCCACTAGTTGATCCTTTTTTTCCTTTTTCTTTTTTCTTTTTTGTCAAACTAATGGCTCGTTTGATAAGCGCTTTTAAATGATTGAAAGTGCTATGAGAGAAAATATTTATAGAACCAATTTTTAGTAAAAATGCAAGTTAACTTGAAAAAACACTAGAAGTACTCCCTGCGTTTCTTGCAGAAAACACTTTAAATATTTTTGAAACCCAAAAACAATCTCTAAACGCATTTTTTAATTATTAAAAGCATTTCTTAAACCAGCCCTAAATAACTTTCCTTAATTATAAAAGCTAGTATAAGATATAGAAAGCTCAAAAGCCAGACCTACAAGCATAGCTGCAACAAAGGAAATACAAGATAGGCCCCAAAAGAGCAACCCTAACAACAAAAAACCCTAGATTTGGAGGATTGTTACCTCCACCACACCAATTGTGCTGCAAATTCGCAGACAAACTAGATGAACGAAAAATAGGATGAGCAAGCCATCCGCGCAAAAAACCCTCCCATAATCCAACTTTAACATCTACCTAACACCAAGTGTGCTGTTGAGGAGACGCACCTGATGGCCCAAGTAGCGAGGTTGGTTGTGGAAGAATGACAACGGGAAGAAACATCTAAGTAAGAGAGGGGCATAGCTTAACAAAAATTGAGACAAAAGCTCAAAGAACACCAAAAGACGAGGGCCAAATTGAAATACAAAAAGGCTAATGAGATAAGAGAGAATGAAGTAGTTGCGATTGGCAAGGGGAGTTTGTTAGACCCCATTTGAACCTTAACTCATATACACAAGAACATACTTTGCCATGCACAAGGTCACATTATATAAACTGTTGCAAGCTAAAGACCAAACTAACTTTCTAACAAATATTACACATGGAACTGTAAGTTCTAATAAGAGCTGAACACTTGATCATCTTTAGTTTGGAGACGTGAGGATATAAGAGATTGGAATTAACTAAGGTTGTAAGCTGATAAGGATTTTGTATAATAAAGGTTTCAGCTAAAACAGTCACGATAGTGTTGAAACACTTGTAATGGATGTGAATGATTGGTTTTCTTGGTGATAAGCTTAGTTTGATTAGGATTGTATAATGGGAAGAGTCCTTATCAATCATCATCGTATATAGTATAAAACAAGGGGTCCCTGCACTCACTCAAACACGCAAACAAAAAGAATACTCAAATCGCGATTGCATCCAGTTAAGGAGAGCTGCAGAAGATCCCTAGTTTCCAAGATATGTCTTCTTCAGGTTAGTGGTTACTTTTGGTACTGAGATTATTCTATTCCGCTGACTTTATTTAGATTGATCTTACATTTGGTATCAGAGCTTTCACATACCAATTAACCCTAAGAAGAAAGCATCAAGAATTGTTTGTGTTGCAGATTAAAGAACTGATATATATATATATATTGTACAAAGAATGATGTCTGTGAACACATGACAGCTAAAGCTGTCTATGTTGACGAAAGCGTTATCAATACCAATATATATACATTAGTAATGGCACTAGGATTCGAAACATATACACTGATCATCTAAAGAAGTTCAGTTGTTTATGTCTTGGATTCGAAGTGGCATAACACTTCATATATCAATGTGTGAATCAAGTCAGTTTACAAATCATAAAGGTTTCTATTCATGACTACAGAAAACTCATATGTTGGATATGAAGGTGGTATGATTAAGAAAATTACTCGCATACTTCTCAATATAAAATTGTTGAGTCTGTGAAATAAAGATGGGGATTAAAGATTAATACTTTCATTCTATATGAATACAACCATGAACCCAAGTTCCATGAACCTCAACACAGTTGAACCTCTCACCAGTGTCAACTATAAAAAGTGGAAACAATATTTGGAGATACAATATTTGGGTGTCATGGATATGGATTCAGCTCTGAGAACTGAAGAACCACCAATGCCAAATGAAAGATGCACTTCGAGCCAAAGATCCAAGCATGAAAAATGGGAGAAATCGAACAGAATATGCCTCATGATAATCAAAAGGTCCATGATTGATGTAGTTCGTGGAGACTTCCCAGAGGCAACTAATGCAAAAGAGTTCATGAAATCGATCGAATAGAAGTACAAAGAATCTGAAAAGTTTGAAACTGGGAACTTGATGAACTTACTGACAACCATCAAATACGATGGTGAAGGGAATGTCCGTGAATACATTCTCAAGGTTATCGACATTGCTGGGAAGCTTAGAACACTCGAGGTACCCATTTCTGAAACATTTTTGGTACATGTCGTCATGAATTCCTTGCCTAGTTCTTATACTCAGTTGAAAGTATCTTATAATGCACTGCAAGCAAAATGGGATGTCAATGAATTAATATCTAGATGTGTGGGTGAGGAAGTGAGGATTAAGAAAGAAAAGGCTGAATAGGAGAAGGGTGAGTCGGTGAATTTTGTTCATGGTTATGCAAAGAATGCCAATAACAACAACTTGGATACTGCCAAAAGGAATTCTGGAAGAATCATTCCTCCCTCTAAAAAGACCTTCAAAGTTAATAACTCATCAATTTTTAAGTGTTATTTTTGCAAAAAGATAGGCCATATGAAGAGAAATTGTCCTAAATACAAGTCATGGCTTGCCAAACAAGAGGCAAAGAAAGGTAAAAATAATTTTTCAAATGTTTTTGCTTGTTTTGAGTCCAATTTGATTGATATACCTAGCAATGCTTGGTGGCTTGACTCCGGCTCTTCTATTCACGTTACAAATTCATAGCAAGACTTCATAACAAATAGAACACCAAATAAAGATGAAGTCAAGGTTTCAGTTGGCAATGGAAGAAGAGTTGAAGTCAAGGCACTAGGGACTGTTAAATTAAAATTAGATTTTGGTTTTTGTTTGGAGTTAGAAAATGTGTTCTATGCACCTTCCATGAGAAGGAAATTGGTTTCTGTTTCTAAGTTAATATTATTGGGATTTTATTTTACTTTAAATAATATTGGCTTCAATGTTTTTTATAAATCTTCTCATATTGGCACTGGATTTCTTTGTGATGGGATGTTTAAATTCAAAACCAATTTGATTGAAAGTGTCTTTAATGTTGAAAAAGAAGTCAAAAATTCGAAAAATTCTTCAAACCTTTGGCATAGGAGACTCGGCCACACATCAAAACAAAGAATGGAACTTTTGGTTAAAAATGACATCTTGCCTCCATTGAATTTCAATGATTTTGAGTTTTGCATTGAATGTGTTAAGGGGAAAATGGTTAATAAACGTAAAGAGGGTTCAACTAGGAGTAAGCTACTCCTAGAAATAATCCATACAGACATCTGTGGTCTATTCCCTACACAAACAATCAAAGGAAATAAATATTTTATCACTTTCATTGCCGATTATTCTAGATATTGCTACATATATTTGATCCCAGAAAAATCAAAAGCCTTGGAAGTGTTTAAAATTTATAAAACTGAAGTTGAAAACCAATTGGAAAAGAAAATTAAAATCGTAAGGTCTGATATAGGTGGAGAATATTATGGCAGATATACACAAAATGGCAGGCATCCAGGACCATTTGCCTTGTTTTTACAAGAAAATGGAATAGTGGCTCAATACACCACCCCAGGCACACCCGAGCAGAATGGGGTTGCAGAGAGAAAGAATAAAACTCTAATGGATATGGTAAGAAGCATGATTTGTAGGGTTCACTTGACTAAATATTTATGGGGAGATGCAGTAAAAACTGCAAATTATTTGTTGAATAGAGTTCCTTCAAAAGCAGTAGAAAACACTCCATTTGAATTATGGACTGGAAGGAGACCGAGCTTGAATCATTTACATGTCTGGGGATGTAAAATAGAAGCCAAAATTTACAACCTCAGTAGTGTTAAACTTGATCCCAAGACAATTAGTTGTTACTTCATTGGTTATGCCGAGATATCAAAAGGGTTTAGATTCTACTGTTCTAGTAATCAAGGTCCTAAAATTGTTGAGACATAGAAAGCAATATTTATGGAACATAATCTAGATGATGATTCTGGGACAAATGATAATGATTTTGTGCTTGAAGAGGAAAGAGACACTGACACTACTATAGAACATGCAAAGGCTTTTTATCTCGAAGCACCAACAATGGCAAGTGAATTTTCAAGTCACATGCATAATGACACGGATGCAATTGAATTTCCAATGCACATGCATGATGACACAAATGAAGTTGAAGGGAACATGAATTCTAAGCAAGGAAATAATGTGGGAGCCACACCACGGATTGATAATGATGTTAATATCAATGGTGTCAATGAGCCTATGGACACCGAAGCACTAGACAAAAACACAACAAGGGCAAGAGGGTGGTATAGTTGAAAATCAACCAATGGTTCTGAGGAAATCAACCGCCTTAGAAGATTTTGTGTACATGACTGAAGCAGCAGCCAACGACATTGATTTGTCAGAATTCGATGATCCCAAAACTTTTAAAGAAGCAGTCTCAAGTATAAATGCTACCAAAAGAATAGAAGCAATGGAAAGTGAACTCGGATCGATGAAAAATAACGAAGTTTGGGAGCTTGTAGGGAAAATAGAAAACATGAAGCTAATAGGCTGCAAAAGGGTATTCAAGACCAAAAGAGATTCGAAAGGAAAAGTAGAAAGGCACAAAACGAGACTTGTAGCAAAAGGGTTTACTCAAAGATGGGGAGTGGATTATAAAAAGACTCTTAGTCCTGTTTCAACAAAAGATGCATTTAGAATTATTATGGCTATCGTTGCACATTTTGATCTAATCTTGCACCAAATGGACGTCAAGACGGCATTCTTGAATGGTGACTTGGAAGAATGCATCTACATGAAGCAACCAGAGGGATTTGTAAAAGAAGGGAATGAAAATTCAGTTTGTAGATTGAAAAAGTCAATATATGGGTTAAAACAAGCATCGAGACAATGGTATCTCAAGTTTCATAGAGTTGTTAAAGAGAATGGTTTTGTTGAGAATCCTTCGGATAACTGCATATACTTGAGGATCAGTGGGAGTAACTTCATAATATTGGTCCTTTATGTTGATGACATACTACTTGCAACAAACACAGCTAGCTTATTGGATGAAACCAAGAAATTGCTGCAACAAAACTCTGAAATGAAAGACCTTGGAGAAGCTTCGTATGTTCTTGGTATTGAAATTAAAAGAGATAGGAAGAATGGATTGTTGGGGTTATCGCAAAAGGGTTACATCGACATGGTTTTAAAAAGGTTCAACATGGCTTCTTGTGGCACTACTGAAATGCCAATTTCAAAAGGTGACAAATTAAGCAAAGAGCAGTGTCCTAAGAGTGAGTTGGAAAGAAGAAACATGGAAGGCAAACCATATGCCTATCTTGTTGGAAGCTTGATGTATGCCCAAGTGTGCACAAGACCAGATCTTGCTTTCACTATCAGTGTTCTTGGGAGGTTTCAATCAGACACAGGGGAAACTCATTGGACTGCAGCCAAAAGGGTATTGAGGTACCTTCATAGAACCAATGAACATATGCTTATTTACAGGAAAACTGATAAGCTTGTGTTAGAAGGGTATAGTGATTTAGATTTTGCTGGATGTCCAGATGACCTTAAGTCTACTTCGGGTTATGTTTTCACTATGGCATGTGGTGCAGTTTCGTGGAGAAGTGTGAAGCAGGCATCAGTGGTAGCCTCTACCATGGTGGCTGAATATCTCTCATGTTGTGAAACTGTCAATTAAGCTAGATGGTTGAAAATTTTCATTGCAGGACTTAGTGTAATGGATTATATTTCGAGACCAATTCTAATTTATTGTGATAATAATGCAGCTATTTTCTTCAGCAAGAACAACAAAAGATCATCTGCAACAAGGAATTTAGATATCAAATATTTGATTGCTCGAGAGAAAGTAATGGCAGGTTTGGTGAAGATTGATTATTTGGAGACCAGTTCTATGATTGCAGATCCTTTAAACAAAGCAGTTCCAGTTGTTGTTTTCAAGAAGCATGTTGCAAAGATGGGTCTGTTAGCTAGTTTTAATGATGTTAATTAGTGGGAGTAAGTAAATCTTCGAACATGTTTTTGTTATCAGTCACTAGTTCACATGACTGGTATTTATGAATAAGTATTAATAAAGTTTTCTTCATTGATAAGGTTTCCCCCACCACTGAAGTCTTAAAGCTGTGAGGTTGTTTCAAAGTTTTCCCTCTAGATGCACAACTTTAGTTATGATAGTATGTGTATATTTTATTATGCATAATGGTTTTCAGTATCAATATTATGATTGTTAGTAGGACAAACAACCAAAGGGTTTCAGTATCAAACATTAAGATGAATCGATCTATTGATTCTTAAGGGGACCAAGTGCAGGATGTGAGAAACTATACATCTACAAACACATTTTACACAAATTTTTGAATCTTGTGGGAGTTCAATGTGTGTGTTAGTTTTGTGAATGTAATTATGGGGATATTGTTCGACGAATTGAACATGTTACCCTTTAGTTCTTCATGAATACTAATTAATGACCTGAACTTGTATTCGTGATTCAAGTTGGTGCTGATCTTGTGGCCATTTAAGAATAGCTTCACATAAGGCCAGCTACTGTTGAATCAAGTGTTAGCTCTAGTGGGAGAATGTAAGTTCTAATAAGAGCTGAACACTTGATCATCTTTAGTTTGGAGACATGAGGATATAAGAGATTGGAATTAACTAAGGTCGTAAGCTGATAAGGATTTTGTATAATAGAGGTTTCAGCTAAAACAGTCACGATAGTGTTGAAACACTTGTAATGGATGTGAATGATAGGTTTTCTCGGTGATAATGTTAGTTTGATTAGGATTGTATAATGGGAAGAGTCCTTATCAATCATCATCTTATATAGTATAAAACAAGGGTCCCTACACTCACTCAAACACGCAAACAAAAAGAATACTCAGATCTCATTCATTGAGCGATTGCATCCAGTTGAGGAGAGCTGCAGAAGATCCTTAGTTTCCAAGAGATGTCTTCTTCAGGTTAGTGGTTACTTTTGGTACTGTGATTATTCTATTCCGCTGACTTTATTTAGATTGATCTTACAGGAACAATAAAATCACATCACAAATGATGAACATGGCATGTGACGTGGCAAATGCTTAATAGCATCCTAACATTACCGCTTCCAAAAAATGAATCCGGATCCTATATGTAAATCGTGTATGTTCATCGTACATCGTGCGATCAGAAATCATTTTAAATATTTTTGTTTAAAATTAAACCCAAACAATACCTAACAAAAACTAACTGCACGATGTATGATGAACGGATACAATTCACGGTTCCCCAGGATCCTCATCAAAAGGATCGGAGAGGATCCTGTATTCCTATTGGCCAAAAAATAATCTTGTCCCTCAAGGTTGGAAGTTCAACTCTAGCAAGCAATTCACAGTAATCTCCTTATGTTGAAACAACCAAAACGTTAGCAGCAGCAGCATCTATGTTTTCCATATTCCTTTGGTCTCAATATGCACCGATAAGAGATGCATGGAACTTAACAATTGGCTCCAATTCTATATCCTTCATTTATACGAACAAGCAACAGAAACAAATAGCAATTGATGAGATCCCTTTTACTTGAATGACAAGGGCATTACTAATCAGCTTCTCTCTCTGCAAACTAGCAACTAATACCGTCACACTTTGGCTTTCCTTCTCCGTCGTAGAATCATAGACCATCGATGCAGACTCCACATCTACCATATTTGACATTTATATTCGTATTCATACTCTGGAAAGTCTTCCCAAGGCAACCGAACGAGGAAAAGGTGGAGGTTCCCGCTAATATTCTGGTTTTCAAATACAATGCAAATCGTGGAGTTGAGAGAGAAATGCATCCAGAAATTGTCACTTTCACCTTAATCTGCAACTTCTGGTTTAATTGTTGCTCAAAGAATCTGCTTCTACCTCAAAATATTTATGCCTTATACGTCTTTCCTTGTCACTCTTTCATATGAACTTATCATGCAACTAATTGTCGCGTTCAAGAACTAAGTTGTCAACACAATCACTTTGGCCAAAAAGAGCTTTTCTAACACAACCTTTGGTTACTAACCACCCAATTAAACTACCAACTAGAGATGGTGAACTTTCTTGTTGGACACTGTGGATACCTATTGACTCAAATCTTGAGAGGGTGAACTTTCTTTCATTATTTTTGTTTTGTCCATACAAGCTTCTATATGATGCAATTCCAATTATCGGCATACTTCCCATCAATGAGCATGAAAGGTTTCTTAACACTCCCATGCACTCAAATAACGTTTTCATCTTCATCCTCAATCCTAGTATGAAAGGCTTCATTTCACTTAACAAAAACCCACCTCACAAATGACTGATGCGGAAGAATCAGAACCTAGAAAACAATTTTATCCTTGGATTTCATGAATCAAAGTCAAGAAGTGGCCTCGTCTCTGTCAACAATGACTTTGCTTGTCGTTGTGGTGTTTGGCGGAGTCGTGAACCTTGTTGAGTTTCTTCAATATAGGTGTCAAACAAGGAGGGTTCTTAAGCTTGTATCTTTGACGAAGTTGAGAGAAGAATTGATTCACTTTCTCTATGGCCTGAATCTATGCTTCATGGAAGGATTGAATCTTGAGAACGATGTTATCCAATTTCAAAACCGAGATACGAGACTCCATTGTTTGGTTTGCAGCAAAATTGTTATCCAAGTGCAACTTGATTTAAACAATTTGAGATTCAAACAACATAGTTGCGAGATTTCATTGTTGATAGTCGAGAAACCATTGTTGAAATTTGAGATTCAAACAATTTGAGTGAACTCCTCTCAGGTAACTTTGATTAATTGGTAGTCACTTCTATAACGACTAACCTTTCTTCTGCTAGCCTTTACTCAAAGTAACTAAAACAACTAATAAAGTAACAAACCTAATAGCTCAACCAAATGTGTTACAAACAATTGACACATAGTAATAATGTTAGGATGCTACTAAGATCTTGACACGTCACATGCCACGTCATATCATTTGTGATACGATTTTATTGGTCCATGTGTAATATTTGTTAGGAAGTTAGTTTGATCATTAGAAAGCAACAATTTATATATTTTGCCCTTGTGCATAACAAAATATGTTGAAGATATTGATTGTATTTTGGTTCTTGAGTAATAGAAATTGTTCTTATGTAGATGAGTTAAGGTTCGACTGAGGTCTAACATCGGTATCGAGCCAGTGATTCCTACGCTTCGTTGAAATGAAAAGGTCGCTCAAATTGTTTGAATCTCAAATTTCAACAATGTTTTCTCTACTACCAACAACAGAATCTTGTAACTATGTTGTCAGCCAACCCTATCAAAATGGCAATGAGCATGTCGATTAATTCAATGTTTGTACTCAGAAGGACTAAATTCTTGGCAAAAAACCTTCATGAAATCTTCCAAGCAAGGATAATTGCGACAAAATTCGCCCATTAAAACCATTGCAGAGCTTTCCCTTCCATGTGGAAAGATGTCATCTTTCCTTTCTTGGATACTTTATAATGTTGAATAAATCAAAGTAGTGCTCTCCCTTATAGACCTGGCCCAGAGGTTGGTCACCATCTCCAAACAAGGAAAATCCATGCAAAATCTGTGCGATAGAAATTGGGGTGAAATGAGGGTTTCTCCCTCCTTGGAGATTATGATCGTTGTATGTCACATCGGAAGATTCACCAGAGATAAACCACTCCTCGCGCCGAGAGATTGAAGCTGTTGAATGATCAATTCTTGACTGGCTTTGAAATCATTTTTAAATTCCGCGAACAAATTTTTCAAATTTGACACTTACGCCTCCATAGCTCAATGAGAAGCTAAGTCGAGTCATACACTAAAAAGAAGGATCATGAGCCTTGGCCCATACCAATGTTAGACCTCATTCGAACCTTAACTCATATACACAATAGCAATTGCATTACTCAATAACTAGAATACAATCAATATCTTAACATACTTTGCTATGCACAAGGGCACAATATATAAACTGTTGTAAGCTAAAGATCGAACTAACTTCCTAACAAATATTACACATGGACCAATAAAATCATATCACAAACGATGACATGGCATGCGATGTGGCAAGAGCTTAGTAGCATCCTAACAGAGTTGCCATCGATCCCCACCCAAAATTAGGAATCGGTTGCAAAGGAAGAATAGGGTTTTTTCGTGCTTTCAGCAAGAGAGAAGGGTCTCGGTTTAGTTGATCCAATTCCTAAATTTTAGCTGTTCGATTAAGAATTTTAATTCCTTACGTGCAAGTAAACGTGAAAAATTTAAAAGTTGAATTTATTCTATTTCTTTTCATTACTGTTACACATAAGTAAACGAGCTCTAAGTTTGAATCCATGGTAGAATATCGCTTTAATTAAAAAGAAAAACATAGTGGGTTTGTGGGCTTGCCCTTCTTCGATGTCCGTGACCCAATGGCCAACACAGCGGGCTTAGTCCCAACCGAAGTTGACTCATCGTCTAAGGTTATTTTCGTAAAAGACCAATCATACATTAAGAAGGCTGAAAGCTCCTCGCTCCTCGTCACCGCAAAAACAAAACCCTAGTGCCTTCCTCTCCAAACTCCATCAGCCAGCCGCCCAGTCTGTACCCGCAGGTAAACTTCCAATTCCACACCAGTATCCAAAAACCCCATGATTTATGGACTGTAAATTTTGTTTCTTTTTCCATGCTTGCAGATCTACGGCTTTTGGTTTCGTTTTCAGCTCGCACTTGCGGAAATGGTGCGCGTCAGCGTTCTGAACGACGCTCTGAAGAGCATGTACAACGCCGAGAAGAGGGGGAAGCGACAGGTCATGATCCGGCCGTCGTCCAAGGTCATCATCAAGTTCCTCCTTGTTATGCAGAAGCACGGTTCGTGTTTTTGAAATCTTGGGTTTGTTTTGGAATTTTGTGTTTTGTTGGGTTCGATATGTGATTTTTTATTGTTGGGTTTTTGGGATTTGTGTAGGATATATTGGGGAGTTTGAGTATGTTGATGACCATAGAGCTGGAAAGATTGTGGTTGAGCTCAATGGGAGGCTGAACAAGTGTGGGGTTATTAGTCCCCGATTCGATGTCGGTGTGAAGGAGATTGAAGGCTGGACTGCTAGGCTTCTGCCTTCCAGACAGGTTTGATTTTCTCACTCAATCACTGTATTGGGTTTTGGTCTGTCATATTGTATGGATTTGCCGGATTGCGCATTTTCATTCGAGTTTTCATGCTGTAAAATGGTTATTACCCATTTTTTGTAGTTTTTGATTATGAATGCAATTTGCATATTGCAGTTTGGATATATTGTGCTGACCACCTCTGCCGGAATCATGGACCACGAAGAAGCTAGGAGAAAGAATGTTGGTGGCAAGGTCCTCGGGTTCTTTTATTGAAGAGAGTATGAAGCGCAACTTTAGGAAGTTTTTGTGAGATTTTGGTTTCGTTTCATTTGTTTTTGCCGAAAGAAGAGAACCCTTTTTCTCACCAATGCTGGTTTGAAAAGTTTATTGTACTAGGATATTTAGTTTTATTTTATGTTTTGATTGACTCTCATGTTATTGCAAGTTGCAACCTTGAATGTTCAAGTTACGTGAAGCTTGCTGTTTATCTTTTGCGTTAGTGTATTGGACAAATGGTGTTCTACAGAGCAAGATCTTTTCTTTATCGGGTTATGTAGATTGGGTAGAGTCTTGACCATTATTTATGGAAGAGAGATTGTTTTGAGACTAGGAGACCTTAGGAAACTATCATGCAAGACTATTACGTTGAATGTTGTTTTGGAGTTCATCAGAGGAATGACTATGGCATTGAAGTCATGGATAAATGTTAATGGAAGTCAATGTGATCCTGGAGGTATGTTTTTTTGTGAATCTCTAAGACTTCTAGTATCGAAGCCTCAAGCCGAGGGCTTCAAAGCTCGATTTTGACTTGTCATGTCCGTCTTTTCTCCAGGATTTGATTCTCTGCATCTTTTATGCAATGTTGTAGCTGTTACAAAATGTTTGGAGCTCCAGATATATGGTATTTAGCAATTCAATTATGAGTTGATATTAGCGTCTGCTTTAGCGTTGTGATTCATTCATGCTGCAGTAGAGTGGGACTAGTTATAGTTTCTTGTAAGGTTTAGCTCGTGTACTGTGGCAGGACTAATGATCACTTGTATAGAAATCGTCGTGGAACTGCACCCAAAATTAGTGTCATGGACGCGGTGCAGTTCCCGTTGAATTAACCACCCTGTGCCGGTAGCGTGGTGATTTCATTTCCTCCATTCTAAGCGTGTAAATTGGATTTGATCCCTACCGATGTTTGATGAGGTATATTGTGGCACGGACTGGATGTCGAGTTCGGAATGCGAGTCCGTAATAGGACTGGTTTTGTAACCCGACAAGACCCACGGGTTACGAACCCATTGTCTTCAGCATTCTTCGCTTTTCTTCATCGCGCGCCTCGCCCCTCTCCTCTGTAATCTGCTCCCTCCTCTCTTTCTATGGTTCCGATTAGCAATATTTTCAACTGGGCAATTTTTTTTGAAGGTGGTTGGTGGTGCTTGCAGTGGAATTTGGATTTTATTTGTTGCTTTTGATTTTTACTTTTTTTTTTTGATTTTTTTTTTTAACGTGGTGTGCTTTATGGCGTCTGAATTTTTGGCTGTTCCTTTTCTGATCGAAACTCAATCCACAAAATTGTTGGGTGGAATTTTATTTTGTTCTTTCCAACTTTACATGAGAAAATTGTAGAAATTGTTCTTCGATTTTGACCTAATTAGAGCAGTGGTTCCTCAACTAAAAGTCTATGACCAATGGTCCCTTAAACGTCCTGCTATGGGTTTTTTTTGTCAATTCCGTCATAATTTTGTTAGAATTCCGTCAAAATGAGTCATGTTGGAATGACAATTGCTTAATTGAGCTAAAGTTGAGGGACCATTTCTCCAATTGGTTAAAGTTGAGGGACAGTTTCTCATTTGGTTTTCCATTTTTGCCCCTTGATTCAGCCTCATGTGCGTGACACACGACTCATTTTGATAGAAGTTCTAACAGAATTGACGAAAAGGGTCATAGTTACACGTTCTGATGAGTTAAGAGACTAATGATCACAATTTAGTTGAGGGGCTACTGTTCAAATTGAGTTAAAGTTGATAGACCTTTCTACAATTTTGTCATTTTACAAAAGCAAAATTTTTTAGCCAATCCAAGATAACAAGAGTCCCCTCCACTTCAATTATAACCTGTCCCATCCTAAATATTAAGTCCAATCTCATCCGAACCACCAAACGTGTCCTCCATATGGTGTAGTGATTTCATTTCATCCATCATGAAATGATGTGCTTTTTACATTTTAGCTGATGAGCTCCGAGTTAAAATGCATTCATTCAATTATATTTGCCCAACTATGATGATTCCCCCAGACAATATGTGATCACATTCCACTTAGGCTGCAAAGGTGAAAGAAATTTGCAGAAACCCTCAAAGCAGTACAAAAATAGTTGCGTACAAATACTTTGTGGACGAATATATGCACGTGCTCGGGTATCCAGAATTTCGGTCGACATTGCCTTCTCCCTTTGGCACAAGAGAGAGGGCGATGATGACCGACAACTCTCAACCTGGCCAAACTCCTACCAACAAAACGAACTCCATAATGAGCTTGTGGGATCTTTCGTTTTCATATTATTTGAAACCTCACCTCCCACGTTTCCATTTTCATCGTGAAGGCTGAAGCCCTATAAATTATTAGTCCATCCATCGCAATCTGTAACTACAAGTTGAAACCCCTTTTGCATGAACTTAAACGATTTGTCTGGCGTTTAGGGTTTACGGTTGAGACTGAAGCCCTTTCACTTGTACACTCACTTTTTCTGACATACACGATTACACGTCGTGCAATAAATCAAGAAAAATACTCGACTCCTTCCATGTTAATTAGTTTTCCTCTTTCCTAGCAATCACTTGTTTGTCAGCGTAGAGGAAAGTTTTCTCAAATGTAAGAAACCAAGCAGTGTTACGCTTTTTATATTGTACCGAAATGATCATATGATTAGAATCATATAAATTGAAAGTTATCACATATATGTGGTGTTTGATGTTAAACATTTTTCTGTTTGCCTTTTCACAGATTGATTACAAAGAAGGAGAATAAAAAGATACCACCATGAAAATTATAGATTGCAAAAGAGCCTCTTATAGATAAGGAAGCTACGATCTAGCAAAATAGTAATATCCCTTAACAATGTTTATTCATTTCAAGCTTAAAACAACATGAAAGAAAAGAAACTAAAACCTTGTGTTCTACAAAACATGTGCTCTGCCAAAGAGTCCTTAGTTGCCCAAACATGTCCCAACTTTTAACGGCCACGATTCACAAACTCCTCATCGCTGTCGTCCTCCTCCTCACCATCACCACCGTTGATCTTCCTGCCGTGCGTCCTAGTTGCCATGGCGAGGTGGAGCAGCAGTGGACACCTAGATGGAGGCCATGGGTGCTTTAAGAGGGAATGAGTGAGAGGGAGGTTTTGTGAGCTTTAAAGGGAAGTTTGGTTTTGTGGTAAGAGTATCTTCCAAGCATATGCTTAAGCATTAACTTGGTGATGGCCCATTCCTTTTCCACCTTTAGGTATTTTTATGGGAGCATGGATGTAACTAAAGGTGTAGGACTTCTTGCAATTTGCACTTGTCCCATTTTTCTATTCCATTTTGCTTTGTCACTTTGCTTTCGACTAACTACATTGTTTTGCCTCCAAAGACACGTGTGCAACCAAATGTGATTGCTAATAACAAACCTTGGAACAACCATTGGAAGGGATGAGATCGTCTCCCGATCTCTGCTTCTGGAGTAGACATATTTGATTTCGGGTCCGTCTGCTCCTGAGGCAGAGATCCGGAGATGATCTCATTCCTCATTGAAAAAGGCTCAAAGGGTGTTGTAAGTGTACAGGTGGCTTTCGCTTGGAAAGATTATTATCAATTTAGTTGTATGTTTTCTCGTGTCTATATTTATCATGTCATAATATAAAGCTGACTTTTATTTAGAGAGATCCTTAGTCATTTCTGGTTGTGTATCTTTTGTGTTTACTATACGATGAGAGACATAAACACAAGAGGATGTATAACTGAATACAGAGAAAATTCTCTTTGCTTGGATGACATTGAAGTGAAATAAGTGAGGGGAAATCATATATTGAAAAACTCTAATCATATAAAAGTGCTCATTCACTTTGTGCTTATCATTGATAGTGTATGTATATAGGTGAGTGTAAGCAACACTCCAAACAACCAAAATGTAACTGTTGAGGTCTTAAGCTCGATTTCTCCTACTACAAAAAGAGAAAATTCTCCCACTATATATGTCCGAAAAAGTGGCTTAGATTAGAGTCGCGTTAACATCCCATACGAGAGATTTGTAAGGAGTCATCAATTGGTAAATAAGGATTAAGGAATTAGAATCGAACCCACACCCCCCCCCCCCCCCAAAAAAAAAATAAAAACTAGAGCTCATAGCATCATACTTTTACCAAAGCGTTTGCTGCTTGATTACCTTCACGAAAAATATGAGCCTAAGAGTCATAATTAATAATGATACTTATTTAGATTAAATTAAACCAGTCATGGATTTGATTAATTTTGGTTATGTTTGTCTCTTGTATAGTTGTATATGGCCAGGCAGATATATAGTAGGTATGGCTTATCATGTTGCTGCTTCACAAAGCATGTGAGGGATATCATTTTGTATTAATTGATAGGGAATTGTTATTAGCACTCCAAAAATATCATTCTACACTCCAAATTTTCTATATTAAGAAAGAAAAATACAATTGTGAGGAATGTAGAATGAGATTTTTGGAATGCTAATAATACTTCCTTAATTGATACAAAAAGGGTATTAGGACCAACCAATGAAAAGTCAATTAGAGTTTGAGTACTTTTTTTTTTAAGGAAAACTAACGAAAAGGGATTGAAAACTTTGAGTTTTAACGATAAGGACAAAATAAAGGGTAAAGTGAATAGTAACAGGTTTGACTTTTTAGTGTAAAAATGTGGTTTTTCGTTAAAGTGAACAGTACCACGGGCTTTTCGTTAAAACTCCTTTTTTTTTAATACCAAAATGCGGATATCATCTGTTTTTATATGTACAAACAAAATGACACCATTTTCTCTCTGTATACCAATCATATTTCATTTGAGAGGCACCATGATTTTGTACAACATCATTTGGATATCCACTAAATAGAGCAAATGAGTTGTGTTTCTTGTGTTCATGTCATACCTGTTATCTTAATATATTATGTTGTGTCAAACCCATTATCTTAATGAGTTCTTAATAAGTGACCTGATAACGATGCAACTCGTTAATAGGTTGACCTGAAACCTATTATATTCGTGTTGTTTAGTGTTGGATTAACATGTCGTCCAATAAATTGTTAGGCCTAATATCCATATAAATTACCACTAACTCACTCCTTTCTCTGTCTTGCTTCTGAAATGAGTTCTTCAAAAAGCTAAGTCCTTAATTTTTATTAAGTTTGATGCCGATTTGTAGAGGGAGATTCGAACTTGAATGTAAAGAACAAACACAATACTTTGACCGACTGGCCTAACCTGTATCAGCCTAAAACCCCAATTTTTACCTTCAAATTTTTGTCATTGTATCTTGAAGATTGCTGACAAAAGCTAGTGCTGCTCTTGCCTTAAGGAAAATATTAATCTTGAAGATGTAAAAAAGCATGAATCTTGAAGATTTTCAAAGGCCCACAATATTCATAGGAGAAATTTATGTGCTCTGCCGAGGCTAGCTAGATTCTCATTGTTTATGCATTTCTATCTGCTCAAGTATCCAAACCAACATGCAATGAGTGGAAGGTATGGACAAAGGGAGCATCAACTTGAACTAGAAAATTGAGAAAATTGAGAAAATTGAGAAAATTAAAAGGGGAAAACCCAGCTAGAAACAAAACTGATTCCTTTGACCCAATCTTTTTGTTTTGGTTAGCATCCAACTGGTGTATTTATTATAATAGGCAAATTGCACCAACCGTTATGACTGACTTTTCTCATGTGGGTGGGTTGGAAAATCATTGGAAGGCGTTCAAATGAGGCTAAGATCATACTTTACTGTAGATACATATGAATCTCATAATTTTACGTTCAATACAGATTATGCTTTGCATATTGTCATTTTTATGAGACTCACATGCATTTATAGTTAAAAACACATCAATCACACCCAATAGGAAGAAAGAGTGCAAGATTATAGGAGAAGAAAGAAAATACCCTTTCTTTGTGACCATAGATGCACTCAAGTTCCATAGTATGCTAGGGTTGTTCTTGACCATGTGATGTATGTGAGCTTTGTTATGTGGCTCACGCGCAGCTATGATTGAAATCACTAATGCACGTATGTGCGACTGACCTAGGAATTCTTTAATTGTCGTTTTATTATCGTCCCCCATTGTTTGAAGTTGAACACATCACATGTATTTGTTCAATGCCTTACCAATTAAGCAAAGAGTGCAAGACTATATGAGAGAAGAAGAGTGGGAAAAGAAACATCTTCTTAGTGACATTCATCAATCAAAACAAGAAAAACAGATAAGCAAAAGTTGAACTGGCCCTGCTGTATTTAACTCCATGGATTTGGCCAAGACAATGCCTTTGGCTTTTGGCCCGTCAAAGTCGCCGACTATGGAGACATTTTCACAAACTCACCACCAGTTGTCACATTACGGTTCATTATCAGTTGTCATGCAATTCGGCACGCTAAATATCATAATATAAATGATTAATTTTTTTTTTCTTTCAAATATCCATAATATAAATGATTAACATTTGGTATAACAAATAATTTTTCTAATACAGTGAAAAATCTATTCACCCACATAGCCCCCCAATTATTATTCAATATTTGATTAACTCCACCACACAAGTCTTTAGTTTGGTTATATTGTAAATAAAGACACTGGAGGTCTGGAAGTATGTGCCGTGTTTACGCGGTTGTGCTACCATCATGGAAGCAGCATCGTTTGACGTTTTCCTTGCTTTTATACACAACCAGTTGCTATATGATTAGATGAAATTAACAGGATATTTCTCTTAATTAAAAAAGTCTAAGATATTTGATTATTATAATGTTTGGTGCTTTTTTAACATAATGTTCGATACTTTGGTTTAGTGGGGATAAACTCACACGTAATGCTACAAATTTTCCTTAATGAAGTGATCAAAATCAAATATTGACGATATATAGATCAAATATTAACAAAAAATTGATCAAGCATTAATGATCTATGATCCGTTATTGACGATATATTGATCAAATATTGAAAGGTGATTATTTCAATGTTTAGAATTTGTGAGTTGATCATTTGAGCAAATTTCTAAGAATACACTTAGTTTAGGGTTTAGGTTGATCTTGCAACCGGACAAAAACCTAACCCAATCCAATTGTAAAGGATTGGTTCGGGTTAGGATTAGGTTGGACAGTTGATAACCTTGTGCTGGTGTGGAAACCAGACTTGTGGGCAGGGGGAAGTTAAAATGCCTCAGTGAGTCTTCCCGACCCCCGGAATGAGTGGATAACCGTGGTTTGCCACCAGTTGTCCCCCCTTTTTTTATTATTATTTTTTAAAAAAAGACTACAAAAATTAGTTAGAGGGATATCAAAATTTGACTAGATGCAATTTATGTTAAGGTGTCATTTTGAAAGTCCCTTGTTTAGTGTATTTTTAATGCATGTGTAATGTTTTAGTAGCGTCTTTGTTGAGTTTGAGTACTCATTGGTGGTGTTCATATAGGACTCGTTTGTATTCAAGACGTACACCATATATCATAGCACGAGTGGAGGAAATGATATATTTTATCTTGGTTACTCAAATATGAGTAGGAGTAACTACTCAAAATTCTTTGTATCTGATTCACATAACTTTGTACTTATAATCAGAACCGTTCATATTATAAGTCACTCTGTAAAGTTATATCTGCAAAAAATGAATTGAAACTAAGATCATTAAATCGATCAAATATAGCAAATAGATATACGGATTGTATTGCTTTTATCATTTATGTTGGTCTGTACTTGATGATTAAAATGCCTTAATTTTAGTTAATTTCTCAAAGAGTTCAACATTTACCAGGCCACATCTCACCACCACCCACTAACCCCACTCCACGTGGCACCCAAAACCAGGTTTACAAGCTGGCAAATTCTCATTGACTCCTACATTTCCCTAGTTCATAGACAAACGAATCCGTTTTCCCTGTTACATAAATGATTGAGAGTTGCTAGCGTGCGCGTGGTGTGCAGAGGGTGTAAAGGAAGATAAAGGGTGAAGGAGAAGAAGGAGACAGTGCGCATTATTATTAGCCAACCCACCATAGTAGGAACAGGAGCTTTGCTAGGTCTGTGTGAACCGCTCAAGGTCTCCCCCCCTCTAATTCTGGCACCCAAACCCTAAAAAATCCCCATCTCTCTCTCTGTCTCTCCTCCCCTTTCTCTCTCTAAATCTCTTTTTGTTGATCTGGTATTTTGCTGCTGTTAATTTCTCTTTTATTTTTATTTTTATGGATTTATGATTTTTCTGGAGGAATGCTTTCTGGGTTTTTGATTTTGTTTCTCTTTGATTATGTATGCAGAGAGAGATTGTGTTTGGATTTGATTGTATTGGAGTTTTCATTGATTAGATAAAAAAAACCCAAAAATTACAAAATGGCTGCTCCACCGGCAAGGGCTAGAGCCGATTACGATTACCTCATAAAGCTTCTGTTGATCGGCGACAGCGGTGAGTATTTTTTCCTGGATTTTTAGATCGATTTTATGTTTAATGTGCCAATTTTGTAGCAAATGGTACGATGTATTGGAAAGTTGTAGCATTTTCGCATCACAAGAGTGTGGCTTTAGGCTTTATGATTTGATGAGCTTAGGGTTTCAATCAGAAGCATATTGGAAAAAAGGGTTTTCCTTTCTGGGTAGTCTAGATCTGGTTTGATTCAGATTGAAATTATTTTTTCCTGATTTATGAGCTTCTGGTGTCAAAGAATGTGAGCATTTGATTATAGTGTAGTCGGATTTATGAACGGTTGTTTGAGCTTCTGATTCAGTTTTTTGATCAAATGAAGTTTTGCATTCGTGTTTATGATTTTTCAGTTTTTTTTTTTTTTTAAAGTTTGTGTTGAATGAAATGTCCTGCTAGTTTAGTATACGTGAGTAGTAACTTATAATAGGTTGCTAACCATAATGCGGTTTTTATGACCCGCTTTATCTATTGTATTATGGAGCTTTTGCTGCAATATGTTTAGATTAGCAAATACCTAACTAAGTAGCATCTGTCAATAAATTGGAGACTCTAGTTCTTACTTGACACGGTCGGTAGCTTGTTGACTGCTTCAGTTGGTATAGGAATTTTTGATCTTACATGTACGTGGCAGATAGCCAATGCTAAATTGGATATATGTCTTAATTATTTCTATTTATCTTTGCAGGTGTTGGTAAGAGTTGCCTTCTTTTGCGTTTCTCAGATGGTTCCTTCACCACTAGTTTCATAACAACCATTGGGTGTGTATTCCCTAGCCTTAGAGTTTATTGCATCTGATAAGTTTTTCTGTTTAGAAGCTTCCTAAACCTCATGGGCTTATTTATCCTTGTGAAGCATTGATTTCAAGATAAGGACCATTGAGCTTGATGGAAAACGAATTAAGCTCCAAATTTGGGACACAGCTGGTCAGGAGCGGTTCCGTACAATCACAACTGGTAAAAATTTATTATCATAGGTACTTGCATGTTGATTTTACAAAATACTGATGGTTTTATATTCATTGCCCATGTTGCTCTTGATGGAAGATGGATTTGCATGAGATTTTCGACACCTTTTATTTTCCACTTTTAGAGTGTTTCTAGAGACAAGGTTTTAAATTCTATATCCTCAGTTCCTTACTAAAAAATTGGCCAGAAAAGTCAGTTCTTTGTTACAAGTGGCTATTGAAGAAAATAGCGATTGGATCCAAATAATGTGCCTTTTAGAAGAAAAGGGTAGAGTGAGGGTCCCATTAAAAGGTGGATTATAAGCAGGCTGTTACCAGAATGGCGCTTGGGGAACATGGGAACATGGGAACCCAGCAGTAAAGGAGGAAATGCAATGCTTATGGTCATATATTCTAGACTAGAAAAAGGGTATAGGTTGACTTTTAGTACCAAGCAGGCATGCTGGACAAGTAGGTCCCAAAATAAAGCATGAAACAGGCACATTTCGGATGCAGAGCATCTTTTACTAGTATGTACATTGGATAACACTTCAAAAAGAAACGGGGAAAGATGTCATTTCTTGTATCTGATGAATTCCTCAATTGGTGCTGGCAGAGCCCGGTATTTCCATGGGGTTTGCAAGCCCATAAGGCAAGTTCCCACAAAGTATTTAGTTACTGGAATAAGGCAAGTTCCCACAAAGTATTTAGTTACTGGAACTGTGATCAGTTAACTAGCTGCTGCTCGAGTCTGTTACTTGCGCAGGGTGAGGAGGCACATTGAAGTGGCCTGCGAGTACCCTATGTTTTTTTAACTAAGAGCTAGAAGCCTATAAATAATGGATGAAACTTTTTATGAAAAACTTTGCAATATGGCCTACGAGGCACATTGAAGTGACTTCATATCTTTGAATGCCCTGCTGGTGTGTTGTGTGTGCTCTATTACTTTTTAGATAATAAATTTTCTTCTCTATTAACTATTCCTTCTGTCCCAGCTTACTATCGTGGAGCCATGGGCATTTTGCTGGTCTATGATGTAACTGATGAATCATCTTTCAATAGTAAACTTCTCTCCCTTACCCTAATTTCTTACCTGTCAACATCTGCCTCTCTTCTACTTTTGGTTTACTTGAATCTGCTTTGTTCGAAAGTTTCTCACTTGGCTTGCTGCTGCTTTCAGACATAAGGAATTGGATTCGCAACATTGAACAACATGCATCAGATAATGTTAACAAAATACTTGTAGGGAACAAGGCTGACATGGACGAAAGCAAACGGGTGAGCTTGAGCCTGAAATTTATCATCATAAGACTCCTTTTTTTAGATTGCTTTGAGTTATCATTGGGCAAGCTTGTTTATCTTGCGTATTGATGATGCTTGTTGGCACCATAGCAAGAGTTTTCTTCCTGGTCTTAGTAAATGGGGCAATTCTTATCGGGGTCCTAGTTTTGCTCGGAATTTTTTAGTTACGGAAACATATGTTTGCACCCTTCCTGATCTTATCTTGACTCTCCTTTTAGGCTGTGCCTACCTCCAAGGGCCAAGCACTTGCTGACGAATATGGGATCAAGTTCTTTGAAACTGTAAGTAACGCCTATGAATTGTGGAAACTAGTTGAATAATAAGTGTTTCTGTTTATTGAAGATATTGTGTAACGCAGAGTGCAAAGACGAATCTTAATGTGGAGCAAGTTTTCTTTTCGATAGCAAGAGACATAAAGCAACGGCTTGCAGATACTGACACTAGGGCTGAGGTATTTCATTTGCTTTCCTGGTTTTGTATTAAAAAGATATAATCTACATTTCTTTTTTCGAAACTCGCTTGTTCAAGGATTTGAATGACTTTGGTTTTGTTCCGGCGTTGTAGCCTACCACAATCAAGATCAACCAACCTGACCAGGGAGCCGGGGGCGGTCAAGCTGCACAAAGATCAGCTTGCTGCGGTTCTTAAGTTGGTTACATTGTGATCAACGGGGGGCATATTGAAGACATACAAACGTTCAAAAGATGAAAAAGCTAATTGTATGACGATACAATACGATGGTGCTTGTAATCTTCTCTTTCCTTTTTTCTTCTTTTCGTATCATTCTTTCGAAACTTAGTGTGTGAAAGGTAGTTTCTTATTGTTTCAGATTTTCATCGTTTTACTTTTTCGTGGTAAAGAATTGACGTGTAACCTGTGGCAGGCACATTTTTGTTTACTGCCCCTTCTCCTTCTCAGTGTGTTAAAAAGATAGATTGGATACTTATTATCTGATACTTTCATGTGTCTAAACGTGAAGCCTTTGCCACATGTTTTTATAGTTTGCAAAAACCCTCATCATAATTTGATATCTCAAGTCAGGATGTAACGTTCGTGCAAACGGTATTGCCACCGGAAAACTTTGCGAACGGTATTGCCACCGGAAAACTTTGTTCCAATTTTACGAGAAGGAAACTGAAACCATGTTCACCACTAGCCAAAATGACTGCCCAAACCAGCGCCATAGCACACAGAGCAGCACCGTAACCTTTTCCGACATCACCACCGCCACCTACTGCTGACAGTCGAGGGTGAGGAGAAGGGGAAGGGAAACAGAGAAAAGTTATCTGTTTTCTAAAATTTTCAAGGGATAATCATAATGTCGTAGAAGAAAAAGCTCGAGCTACAAAACTGCATAAGCAACCCAATGAGAGCTATAAAGTGACAGTTGAACTGTACCCAATTTAACAAAAGGCATAAATTCCTCCATCCATTTGCCATACAAAATACTTTAAAAAGTGATTATTTCGTGCGTAAAAAGAAAAACTTTCTCCAATCTCCTATACAAATACGCCTACAAGTTCCAATCTCCTATACAAATACGCCTACAAGTTCAGTTCCTCCTTTCCATAAATACGCTGAAGTTCACGAGTTGCCGCTTGAAAGGATTCTGAGGAACAAACGTTTAAATAAGCGAAAGGACGAGAGAAGCTATATGCTGGATACAAATTTAAAGTTGATGAATGTTAAGTCACAGAAAGATGAGAACAATAATTGGAATTCATTACCTTTCCAACTGTTAAAAGCTTTCTGATTGATCGGAGCACCAAACACAGTTTGAAGTGCATCAAACAACAAGCTCTCAGGCATGCTCTTTAATTCTTGCACTATCTGATAGATGGTCTTGCCGTTCTCAAAGAATATGTGATTGTTTGGATGCTTTGTTTTGCAACCAGCATGGCGCTCAAACTCGTAAGCATTAAGCACCTTCCATAAACCAAATATCAACGTTGTGTCATGATAAAACGTAAACAAGAAGAGAAACGATCGGATGATTTACCTTAAGAGTAGTTTATTGAGAGGAAGACTTACCTTAGCATAATTACATGATTGACACCCACATAGATAGCCGACACCTTTGATAATCCCGCGAAGCTCCTTGTTACATAAAGGGATATAACAAGTCATTAGAAAGAAATCCCAGATTGCTAACTGAACAAAAATGGACAAGAAGCTCAAGAGCTTACCTCACGTGCCAAGGAAACATATTTTACAGGAACCCCATCAAGCATGCCCGTAGAAATCAAGCTCCTAACATTCGACGGGAAGCTGTTTGGAGCTTGTTTCCTTGACGTTTTGACCTCGGGTTTATTCTTCGAAACTGACTCAGGTCTTGTTTTGGCTACAAAGGCAGTATTATCAACTGCACTGGCATTTGATGTGTCCAATTCCTTCTCGCACGCAGTTTCTGATGTTTGAACTGAAGAAGGATGGTATAATTGATCATAGTTACCAACAGGCCTTCCCATGGCTACATCTTGATCACCAGGATACACCCCAAAAGATATCATACTTGCATTCCCTTCATTGTAACTGTCAGCCAATGCTACCACACTTTCATCCCCCTTGCCATAGTTGGGACCTATTGGTCTGCCATGGTCATCCCTCTGGTTGTAGGCATGACCCATTAGTGAGACACTACCGTGCTCCTTATCATAGGCCTGCCCCACTGATAAAAAACCAGTTTCATTTACCCTATCAAATGCCTGATTTGTGGACAGGTTACTATTATTTTCCCTATTGGAACCATTTTCCCTTGACGCATGCATGCCATTGTCACCGTCCTTGACCTGATTGACTTTGACTTTTCTAATTCCAGCATAGCTAAGTGTTTCAGGATCTTCCATAGCATGAGATACTGGCAAACTAACAGATCCAACTTCTCCAAACTGGTCACCGATACCCTTCCTTAGATTCCAATTATCTGATCCGACAGGAGACACGTTCCTTTCAGCAAAGCTGACAGAGCTTGCTGTATCAGATCCAAATAACCGATCAATGAATTGATGCGGAACTGACTGGAAGCCTGAAGCATTCTCCCAAGAAGGGACATTTTCATTTGACATTCCCGAGCTCAATTTTCTGTTTGGAATATGTACTGCTTGCTTCTTGTTTGGAAACAGCTCTGCTTCACCAGCATCTACAAACCATTGCTGAGATCGCTTTGGCTCAATTCTTGAAGGGTTGCCAAAAGTTCCATCTCCCTCATTTACATATCCGCCGCTCTTTGGCATCCAAAAGCCCTTGTTCTGGAAAGACTGCCAGTACCAAATACTCAATAAATGAAACTTTATCCATCGCACGCTTAAACATGCACAAATGTCTAATGATTAAGACCATAACACTAAAAGGAAACACAACACGTGGAAATCTATCTACAAACATGATATACTGATATACCAAATAAACAAGAACTTCAAGAGCAGCCGAAACAAACTATAACACACACTCTAGTCGAAATCACCCTTCTCGCTAGCCTTGTATTATTGCAGCGTCGAGGTACTTACAATAACCACACAATGCCAAAGTTTAAGAATAGAATTTCTTAAAATTTTTAACTTCGAATCGTACCCCATCGAAAGAATGTTGCAGTTATAAACACCAGAAGGATAATTAATTTGAAAAATAAATCAAAACAAGCAAACCACACCAACACACAAACGCCACAATTAAGCAACCACCGGCACCAAGTCCAACCAGATGAACACATTGGAGTTAGTAGGGGGAAAAAGTTACAACTTACCATTTTCCTCCTCCTACTTCACAGTAAAAAAATTTCCCCTTTACTCTTGCATTTCTGCTGTGAGCGTCAACAAGCACGGACTGTGATGAA
The DNA here is from genome assembly GCA_036320875.1 of Cotoneaster glaucophyllus. Lineage (NCBI taxonomy): Eukaryota > Viridiplantae > Streptophyta > Magnoliopsida > Rosales > Rosaceae > Cotoneaster > Cotoneaster glaucophyllus. The sequence continues at coordinate 9,164,525 of CM070058.1, read as the reverse complement.
TTCCATCTGCATATACGCACACATACACAGAGATATTCAAAAATTAAAAGTTCAGAAGCGTATGAACTTTCTGTCAATTCAAACCCTAACATTCAACAAAATCCCTACAAAAAATCCCCAAATTTCTTCCTACAACTGCATGAGATAACAAAAGCGGTGAACCTAGAAATGAAGAAGGAAGGATATGATATTACAAGCAACCGTACCTTTAGCGGCAGCAGGCCCATGGTCGGTCGACGACCGATCAATTAGCCGGCGAAGAAACTCCGGCGACGAAATTAAAAAATTGAAAATTTGAGAGAACGAGAGAGTGGGGAAGTTAGGGTAGCTGAGGAGCACTCGATCTTTTCTCCCGGAAAAGAAAATAAAAATTCGCTGAGGCCGCATGCGAGGAAACTCGCGGTTACTTTGATCATCACCGTCCATGTGTGCGATTAATAACGAATCACAACCGTTTATTACAAAAAGGGTCTTGAATCGAGTGTAGTTTCGTCTTTTGGTTTTCGCTTCACTAGCAAATTAGGTTTTTTTTTTTCATTTTATTTTTTCTTTAGATTTTTTTTTATGTTTTTATTTCAGAAATTAAGGGGGAAGAAAAGAAAAAAAACTGTCCATTACACGCGTAATTTAATTCTGTTGGTAGATTTTTAAATTAAATTTTTTATTATAAAAATTTTAATTAAAAGGGAGTATTTTTGGAATTAGCCCTTCTAACTTTATATATAGATATGATAAAACGTGTAATAATTTCTTGATTGATAAGAAATATTTTTGAATCACAATGCCTCTCCAATTAGGATTGAACTCTTCTGAAAATCCTAGACCGTTTTTTATTAGGAGTTTACCCCACGTATATAAATAGGGTAAAGCACTCATTCACCAAAACAACCAAAGCTCTAAGAAAACAAAATTAGAAGCCTTCATTCGCTTTTCACCAGGCAAACAAGACCCCAAGCAACATGTCTTGCATCAGTTTCACGACACTTGGATCATCTGCTCGAATGGAACACGAAGAACTAAAGTCTAAGTTTGTGGAAGCTGATCAAGTAATGGTGGATCATAAACCAACCATCCAAGAAGAACTAGAGTCCAAGTTTGTGGAAGCTGATCAAGTAATGGCGGATCATAAACCAACCATCGACTACAAGCAACTGACATCTTTCTTGGAGTTCGATAACTCGTTCTTGACGCCGTGGAACTGGAACCCTAGTGCCCCTTCAACAAGTGATAGTAAATCAAGTTTGGAGACAACAAACCAAGATTACATCATGTTCCAACCTGGTTCATTCTTTACCCGTGGATACGAGGGCGAACTCGTTGCAGTAAGAGACGATGATCATGATCAGTATACGTACTACAATGAGTCTACTGCAATGATTTTAAGGGGTTGTGATCTTGAATGAATAATGAACGAGAACCATGGCAAGTCAACGTAGTAGGAAGGAGAAACCATCAAGGATATAGAGATCGAGGAGCAAAGTGTTGTAGTTTACAAATTGCGATTTCTCTTAATGAATATTTCTTTTGTTACAATGTATGATAATTGATTTTTTTCTTCTTTATAATGATATTTTACGTACTTTAAACTAATAAATTTCATGACGGGAAATTTTAATTTGGAAGCTTATATAGGAAAAACACATCTACTCTAGCCAATGTAGCTACATCCATGTATGTGAAGAAAATTAAACCTTTTAATGGATTAGATTAAACTAATGAATTGCTACGACATATGGTAAACTCATTGATCTAGTAACTACAATTATATTCCAATACGGAGAAGTTCGTCTTGTTAAAAATCCACATTAGAATCCCTTCTAACGTGTCTAAAGAATTTGTTATCTTCCATCGACTAAGCAACTGACGTCCTTCTTGGAATTCGATAACTCGTTCTTGACGCCATGGAATTGGAACCCTAGTGCTCTGCATGTAAGCCAAGCAGAAAAAAAACAAGAACACATTAAGATACCACCTGGTTCATTATTTAGCAATGAGTACGAGGGGAAGTATATATGATTTCTTGAATCTTGATTGTCATAATATATTCTTGATGCATAATTGCATATGTAATCTACTAAAGGATTTTTTTTTTTTTTTTTTTTTTTTTTTTTGCTTAAGCGAAGTATATTAGTTTACAAATTGTGATCTCTTTTTTCATGTGTAATGGATATTGGAGTTCCCTTTTAGACCATGAATGTTACGCTTGAAATAATTGTAGAAATTAGACTGATTTTTTATACTTGAGTATAACGATGAATTAATTCCGTACTGAAAATTACTTGAAACAGTCAACAACTGCATCAAAATTGTTGTTATCCCTAAACCCTAATTGGCATAGGTGTTGTTATCCCTAAACCCTAATTTACATAGGGTAATGCTATCCACACCATGTTAATATAATTTTCAAAAGAATCCATACTTTGAATATCGTTGTTCATAGTTTCAGCGATTCAGCATGTTTCTTGCTCAACGTGAATTTAGACGAAGTCGGACCGATCAATATCTTGTTATCCCTTCTCGTGGTGCCGTTCATCTCATCATTTACCTCTTTGTTGATGATATTGTTCTCATGGGCAATATAGCTTCCCTCAGTCATGCTGTCATTTATTGACATTCTTGACAAAGAGTGAATATAAGGAATTTGGTCCTTGTCACTATGGAGAAATTTTTCGGTGTTCCGATTACACACCTCAGCATGACTGGTGATGTTCCCACGCGTTGGACTTCGACACCTGGCCTCTCTTCTTTATCAACCACATCATGCAGAGCTTTGGTTAATAAATGCTTCACAATTTTTTTATGCTTATATACACCTACCGTAAGATTGATCCAATGGCTTCTAGGTTAATCTAATCCAATGACTAGTTGACTGTTCATCACCCTTCTTCTTGGGCTGGTATGGTGAACCTCAATTATTTTGTACGTAGAAATTCCAGCCAGTACCCAGCAGTAGACCTGTAAACGGGTCGGGTTTATTGGATTTTGGATCAGGTTCAACCCGACCCGTTAAGTTAACGAGTCATTCGAACCCGACCCGTTAAGCTAACGGGTCACCCGAACCCGACCCGTTAAGATAACGGGTCACCCGTTTCATCCGTTAAGATCCGTTAACAATTATTATTATTATTATTTTTTTTGCATAAAGTCTATTTTTTGTTGTTAAGATTTTATTGAAATTACTAAAATATCCTCCACTAACGGGTGCTAACGGGTCTAACGGGTTTAACGGGTTGACCCAAAGTGACCCGTTATTTAACGGGTCCACCCGTTAGCGACCCGACCCGTTAAGCACCCACCCAAATACTAATATTAACGGGTCGGGTCGGATTAACGGGTCGGGTCCAAAATGCCAGGTCTACCCAGCAGAACCCGAATTCACAAAACGGATCTCTACAGAAAAATATTATCTGCAGCCTTAAATTCTAGTATAACTGTATAAGGTTTAGGATTTGGAGATTTGTTTTGCCCAAACACGGCGGCGTCCTTGTCGCTGGTCAGCTAAAATACACTACAACTTCCTACAGAAACTATGGATATGAAAATTATGCCTATTAGATTCATACTCATTTGCTTCAATGTTTTCTTTCTTCTTTTGCTTATTCACTTTGTATCTCACTTTTGGTAAGGACCGAATTCGTAATTCTTGTTTGATGCACAGCAAAAATAAAAACAAAACTTGTAGACTGCTGAATCCTGCAATTTTAGTCTTTGGAAGAACCAAAAAGCAATCCATAATTTGTATCCGTTTCTCCTTAAGATTGTCTTTCTGCAAAAGAAGTAGGATATGAATTCAAAATCATCGAGACTCAAGAGAGAAAAAGAGAGAGAATGTAAGATAATGGTGAGATATTATTCGTTTGATCTATCCGACGGTAGGAATTTAAAAGCATATATTTATAAGAGTAAACCCTATTTAATAATTGACACAGGTGTCATTTTTATCAAATGTCAAAAAAATAAACAAACAGGTGTCAAATTCTTATGGGCTGGAAACACCAGCTTAGCTAATGTCACTGGAACCTCGAAAAATTTCTCGTCACTATGAGACTTAGGGTTGGACAAATGGGTACAGAAACTGCGGGTAGGGGCGAGTAATTCAGGTTCGGAACGGGTACGGGGCGGGTCCAAAATTTCTAAACACAAAACGGGGTGGGATGGTCCGGGTACAAAAAACTAGCGGGACGGGACGGATCCTAAAATAGGAGGGAACGGGCCCTCGGCCCGGCCCGTTTCTAGCATGGAAAAATAGGCCTTGATCTCCTCTTATTTGGGTTTGAGCTCAAGGGCTTCTCTCATTTCACTCAAAACCTACTTGCTCCCAAAACCTTTCTCTACACAAGCCCCCAAAACCTAACTTGCTCCCACAGTCCCATCCCAGCTCCGACCACCGTCCCATCCCAGCTCCATCGCGACAGAGCATGTGAATTATACCTCGGATTGCACGGCTCTTGGCCACACGGATCGACATGACGACGTTTTGCTTAGTGCCTTCGATGGTGGCCTTGCAGGCCCGTCGAAGCTCCTGGTCGTCTGCGCTCAATTTCGCCATCGCCGGTGGTGCTGCACTCGGTGGATCTCAATCGGAGTCTGCTGTAGTTTATGGTAAAATATATACATCTGGGTTTCTGAGTTTAGGGATTTAGGACTTTTGAATTGGGATTTTTGAAATTTCTGGGTTACTGAATTAAGGGATATAATTTCTAAATTTTCTGGAGTTAATTGGTTTTGGTTTTGATTTTAGTTTAGCTTTGGAAAATCATGCTGTTTGCAAAAGGATTTAATTTGTATTTTCTGCATCTTGGCATGGATTTCTATTCATTTTCAGAACTACAATGACACGTCTATTTTGATGTATTATCGCCATTTGCAAAAGGATTTTTTTGCGGTATATGATTAACTTTGAGGTTGTGAGATGGTTTCCGTTGCTAAAGTAAATAGTTTGTTACCGTGAATTAGGCATGGCCTGTGCCCAGCCACTAAGGGCAATGCTCCTTTATTACGTAGCCTTCAACTCACTTGAACCAAGTATGCTCTCGATCTTCTCAAACGCAATACCATGATGTTAAACCGTGTGATACACATGTGACCGTCGAATCCCAAACTCTCCAATCAAGATAGCATACCTCTTAATTAAGAATCCCTTTGAATTTCGCCACTTGATTGACTCCTTGCAGCACCTCACCCCCTCACTCTATTTGGTCTTTTTTATGCAGTGTGTCTCGTTTCTCACTTTAGGGCTTCTCTAACCAATACACATATCATTGCCACCAAATATGCCTTTTACGTTATCCAGGTTCGACCAGCTAGGATGGCTAGGCTGATACTCGTCTGTTCACTTCTGGCTTTCTTGTATTTCTTGGGTCCAATCGTTTTGCTCAAAGTTCATTTAAGCAGCACATTATTTCTTGCTCCAGCACTGATTCCGAATATCGCGCCATGATCCATGCACATGTATCGAAACTCTTGAGCTCCCTTGGCGGTCGACATTATATGACAATCTTGAGTTCATGCTTGTATCAAACACATTGAGCTCAATTATCATTTTGTTATGAACAGATCAAAATGGGTCATGATATTCGTTACCTTTCTTTCATGGATGAACCGATTCGCATCCTCACTAAGGGCCTCACCTACTTCGAGCCAAATTGTATTAACGAAGTCATCAAGTTTTAATTAAGAAGCATAATAGAATAAAGCCCTAATTAGAATTTGCAATCACTTGAGATTTGTAGATCACTTGTATATGTTTATTTAGATTACTCCAAGGAATTCTATTCTGGCGTGGTACGGATTTCTGATGTATGTATACAAGGATTGACCCATCAAATCAAAATCATTCAGTTTTATACAATTCTACATCCCAGCATTTAATTACACCGACAAAGAATAATTATAAAAGGATTATTCTCCTCCTGGAGACCTCAAGGGCCAGTGGAACCATATAAGACACGACTACATGTTAACAGGGCATAACCTCACATGAACTACCTGACAATAATATTAAAAAATTCGAACCATTTCCCCTTGACTTTTGCCTATTGATCGAGCGGCCATCTTTGCTCGACATTCCCGGATTTGGATCATCTCCTAAGCTTAGGATGTAAGACATATTCTGCAATCACAACAACAAGACATTAGAATCACGAATAAATTAAATCAATATGAAATAGAGATCGACTAATTATATTGAACTTATCTGTAGAATTCGGAAGACATGGTTATGAAGATGAAGCCATTGACAAACTCTAGGTTGTCTTCTACTTCCAATACTTCAAAATATCTCTCTACCGTTAATAGGGTTTGGCGTGAATGAGAGAACAAACGTAAGGAAGCAGAGACTTAACCGTGGTATTTATATCATTAGGGTTTTCATCACATCCGACCTATCATTGGCTGTGAAGATCTACCCTATCTCTCTAGTATTTAAGTCCCACCATGATACAATATCTTCGTAATAAATCTATCAGATTTCCTCTAGGTTAATTGCAAGGGATAAGACTCCATAATCCTTATTAGGTTAGGACTATCGGATCACTTTGGTTGCTAACCACTCGTATACAATTGGCTTACAACAAAATGATCCAATACAACATTCATTGTCATTCACAATCTTACATTCTCCCACTTGAATGTCAATGATTCATCCTAATAAAATAAGAACTCATGGTGATCACTGAGTCTTCATAAGTATGCAATAACCTTTCCTAGTAACCTGTCACTTTGAATCGAATGCAGAACCAAAGAAAACAAAGAACAACTTGGTCTGTTCTTTGCACTCCAGGATTACATACACTTTCAACTCAAAGTACTTTGTTACTAACGAAGTCATGGTGTCAAGAGCTGATAGTCAAAACATTAGCTCACAATAGTTGAACTGAAAATATGAAAATATATTTCAGTACAAAAGTAGTTCACAAAATAACTCAATAACGTTGGTAACAACATCCAACTTTTCTGTCAATTTAGAATATAATAAGAGAATAAGTAAAATACGATATACTATTTACAAAATAAGAACCTCTTATTAAAACTTATGACCAAAATTTAAACCAAATTTACTCTTAAAATTATCAGCCACTAAGACTTCAATTTTTCAATACAAAAGGTAATCTTTTACTTCCACTGATTAAAAGAGACAAAATTATATAAATTATTATTATTACTCCCACTGATTAAGAGAGTAAAATAAAACTTTGTAAATGTCTACAAAATGAAACAGAGACCTTTCAAATACTCCCATTAGCAAAACATTAGTCATGAGATCTAGAACATAAAATTTGTGAGCTCAACATCTTTATTCTAGATATCTGTAAGGAAGTGACTCTTGTGACTGAAAAACTATATAAAATCATTTGGTCAGTTTTGTTCATCTAATAATTTACAGAAATATAAAACTTTAACTGAATGTTTTCTTATTGCATCAAAAGCATATAATTCCAGAATCATCTTTGGACATAAACTAATTGTATTAGGTTTGCATAGCTAAAACATAAAATACAAGGGCAAACGTATATAGCTTCAACACTTTTGAGCAGATGAAGTATATGCAATCTTGTCAATTTCACGTTTCACTATACATTGATTTATAGTTGTACTGAATAAGAAAACACTTTTGAGCAGATTAATTATTCATCAATAACATATAAATCACAAGTCCAATTTCTTGAACAACATACAAGAATTAATAAGCAAAACACTTTTGAGCAGAATATACTCATTAACCCTTCTTGAATTTCCGACAAGATTAATTGAATATATAACAAATAAAATATAAATGAGTATGACAATGTACGTTTTATCTACCAAAACTATGACCATTAAAAGCATGCAAAATTGATGAGTGTGAAGCCCATAATACATTATTTCTCCCACTTGGGCAAACACTCAAAATTGCAAGATTAAACACTAGAGAAAGTGGTTTTCATATAACAAAATATAGGCTAGTTGAATCAATAAAGATAGTGTAAGCTCTACCAAAATTTCAGAATTAATCATAATTTAAATAAAACCAATTTACAATCTTTAATATGCTCAAAACACAAAAATTTCTTAAATAAATTTGTTGAGTCACAAAATAGTTGGTTTGAACATAATAAACCAATCTATATGTATCACAATTAGGCTTATATAAGGAACAATATCTCAACATCATTAATCGATAAAAGTCAAGTGATTAGATAAACCAATGGCTACAAAATTTATTTTAGTTTAAGAGAGAAGACACATATGTGTTAAAGATTAGGTCATAAATTAAAATGAAACCTAATAAGAGATTCCAAACTCAAAATTTATGTTTTAATTCTAAAACAAAGTCGATTAAAGTAAACACATAGATATCTCAACAACATCGATTTTTCAACAATAATTTTAATCTAATTTAGAACTCACAGAAAATTAAGGCAAAAGATTGGCAAATTTACCTACTCATTCTCGATTTTGCAAGATTCATCATGGAAGTAGTCGAGTTGTGGAGGATCAAACCAACTCTAAATTGCATGATTGTTACACCTTTGGGCAGAAACTAATCATGCAAAGAAAATACTTGCATAGCTAGCCAAAACATAAAATACACAAAATACATATAGCTTCAACAGCTTTGGCCAGATGAAAATATGTTAGAAGTACTTTATAATTTGTTATAATACTAATTTATAATTAGTGAGTGATTTCCTGAAATTCCCATTGGGATAGAAGTATTCACCATATAAATTAGAATTCTGATTTTTTTTCTTCAAAATAATCCTTTAGAACAGTATTAAATAACCGTTTTGTTGGATATTCAATGATTCTCAAAAGATTCAATCAGACACAAAAGTATATCGTTGTTAATATTGAACAATAGAGTTCTCGAAAGAGGAAACATGGTTATTCAGTTATTCGATAGGGACCAAAATGATCAATTAGTAAACTGATGCCACTTTCCAATTTTCTCTCAAAAGACAATTATCATCATAATTAGAATTGATGACCAAACAAAACATTGGTTTAAGCAAAACAAACCAATACATCTTTAAATCAAAGTTTAATCAGTTTTGTCTATAAAATTCATTAGTATTGAGAATTTGCATAAAATAAAGACATATTGGAACCATAACCTTGTATAATAATCGGTACCAGTAGATGTGCACAAATCAGTGAAACAATATCACATAATAAAACTAGTTTTGAAGTACCAAAATTCAGCAGTACTACTTTAGTTTGCAAATTCACTAAAAACTCAATTCTGTTTAGATTGTCATGAAAAATTTTAAATATGCACTAGACATATATGGCTACTATTTCGCAAAATTTCATGATTTTTAAAATTTTATAGGCAAGCCAAAAATGAATTTGAAAAGAGAGGTGCTTTAGAAACTGCAGAAAATATTATGTATAGACCTGAGACTTCAAATTCACCAAATATTCATTGTTCATCCGATATGTATGAAAATTTTCAGACATAAGGTAAACATACAAATCTGTTAATTCCAAAAATTTCATAATTTTTGAGACTTTACAATTGTACTAAAAGAAAATTAGAAATGGGATGTGCTGCAGAAACGGCAAAAATTCTGCAGCATACTGGAGACTAAATAATTCACCAAAAATTCAATTTTTCTCCAATATGCATGAAGATTTTCAGAAATGAAGTAGACATATAAATTTACTGTCACCCAAAGTTCCATAATTTTTGCAATCTTTAAAGTGGGCTAAAAAAAAATCAAAATGGAATGTGCTGCAGAAGCTGCGTAAATTCTGCAGTACAGTCTCGAGATTAAAAATTCACCAATAATTCATTTTCAAACCAATGCTCGTGAAAATTTTCATATTTAAAAAAAACATCTCAATGTATATCATACTAAAATTTCATGAATTTATGAGTTACATTGATATATCAAAATAATATCACAAACAAACTATTCTGCATAAAATTGAATTAATCCCAAATGAAAACACTATGTTTGCTCAGAAACAACAAGATAGTTTTTCAACTTCTCAATTATAATATCACAAAATCAATTCAGTTGAAACCAAAAGCTTAATTTCAATTCAACCAAATTGCAATAATTTATGAAAAGCAGTTTCATAGCTTCGCGGGAATACCCCGAAATTTCAAGCTTCAATTCGAGCTTAAGTGATTGAAGGAGGTTGGTCTAAGCTGGGCATTGATGAATAGAAACCCTCACGCGAGGGAGAAACCCTTTACTGTTCGCATGTTTTAACCTTTTTTTTTTTTTAATCAAATAGGAACCGGTAATATTTATCAACTAAATTAATAATCATAAAATTATATAATAAATCAAATATTACCCAAGATAAGATTAGGTCATCGTTCACCGAAAAGAATAGTGACCTTGATATATATATATATATATATATATTAATTATTAATTCATAATGATCAAATAAGAGTCCATAAAGTCGCATACAACAAACCTTGTTAGAGTTGTATACCTAATTTCAGTTTATCTTGATGCCCAGGTAAACGTGATAAAAAAAAAATTGCAAGAAAAATTTTGCAGAAAACAGAAGCCTGGTTATGAAAGAAAAACCTCATTGCCCAGATTCAACAATCCCTTTTCCTAGCTCTTTATTTTGGCATTAGATAGATAATTTATTTAAAGACACTTGATTCATATAATTGGAAAAATCACAACATAGATTACACGATCTTCTCGGCAATACAAGGTTGACATATCCATACAAGAAGAAAAAGCGCGGAAGCTAGAAAAGCCCCAAAATCATATCACAAGAGCACGATTAGTCGAACCAAAACAAACCCACTCTTAATAATTAAATGAGAGCCAAAATGAAAAACAAATAATTAAATTTCATGAAAACTACTTAAAGGCAGCAGTATGCATAGTCACCACCCAGGCCAATCCATATATTATTAACCACGAAAAATCATTGCACACCAACACAAAATTGCGGAAGCATCAAAACAAATTTTCATGAGATGGAACAGTAGAAGGCATCCAACCAAAACGATAAGCAAATTTTCTTTAGTATGTGAATCATCTTCAATAAACAAATTTGCTTATACCTTTATATCGGACCTTAAGCTTGTTGTGCTGCTCTGATACCACATGTAAGATATATACTGAAATCACAACAACAAGACATTAGGATCACGAATAAATCAAATCAATATGAAATAGAGATCGACTAATTATATTGAACTTATCTGTAGAATTCAGAAGACATGGTTATGAAGATGAAGCCATTGACGAACTCTAGGTTGTCTTCTACTTCCAATACTTCAAAATATCTCTCTACCGTGAATAGGGTTTGGCGTGAATGAGAGAACAAGCGTAAGGAAGCAGGGACTTAACCGTGGTATTTATATCATTAGGGTTATTGTGAGATCCCACATCGCCCAGGGGAGTGATCCTTATATCTATATTCTCATCCCTACCTAGCACGAGGCCTTTTGGGAGCTCACTGGCTTCGGGTTCCATGGGAACTTCGAAGTTAAGCGAGTTCGCGCAAGAGCAATCCCAGGATGGGTGACCCACTGGGAAGTTCTCGTGGGAGTTCCTAGAAACAAAACCGTGAGGGCGTAGTCGGGGCCCAAAGCGGACAATATCGTGCTACGGTGGTGGAGCGGGCCCGGGATGTGGTGGACCCCAGGTCGGGATGTGACAATTTGGTATTAGAGCCAATCCTTGGCCGGAAGTGTGCCGACGAGGACGTTGGGCCCCTAAGGGGGGTGGATTGTGAGATCCACATCGTCCAGGGGAGTGATCCTTATATCTATATTCCCATCCCTACCTAGCACGAGGTCTTTTGGGGGCTCACTGGCTTCGGGTTCCATGGGAACTTCGAAGTTAAGCGAGTTCGCGCGAGAGCAATCCCAGGATGGGTGACCCACTGGGAAGTTCTCGTGTGAGTTCCCAGAAACAAAACCGTGAGGGCGTAGTCGGGGCCCAAAGCGGACAATATCGTGCTACGGTGGTGGAGCAGGCCCGGGATGTGGTGGATCCCGGGTCGAGATGTGACAGTTTTCATCACATCCGACCTATCATTGGCTGTGAAGATCTACCCTATCTCTTTAGTATTTAAGTCCCACCATGATATGATATCTTCGTAATAAATCTATCAGATTTCCTCTAGGTTGATTGCAAGGGATAAGACTCCATAATCCTTATTAGGTTAGGACTATCGGATCACTTTGGTTGCTAACCACTCGTATACAATTGGCTTACAACAAAATGATCCAATACAACATTCATTGTCATTCACAATCTTACATAGGAGGCTCAGCCTCTTGAGCAAAGTACACAGATCATTAGATTTTGATCAAACATTTAGAATTATTATAATTTTTAGAGGGCTCTTTGTTTGTAGCCGTTTGATCAAAATCCAACAGCCCGTATGTTTTTAACACATATATCCCACCATTTATATAACGACACGTGATGTACCATCTCGTGTGACGATTGTTCTTCCTTGAGAGAATTGAGTTCGTTCCCTCTTTTGACCAGGACCAATCCTATATCCATACATGTTCTTTCATTTAAAAGGAAATATACAATCTCTAACGTCTCTTTAATCCAGCCACTCCACATGAGACGATTGCTCTCCAACTGTAACTCGATGCCAAATTGCCAAGCAGGTCTTTACCACTGCAATCTACGCCGAAATTCCACGGAATAAACCCTCCCATCAACTGGTCTCCAGCGCCATCATTTTCGAATCTCTTTTGCTCAATACATGTGCAGAAATGAAGCCCAGAAGCAACAAATTGAATTTCACAGTTGTCGAAGTCATAAAAAAGATTTTATGATTTGGGAATCAAAATCAAAACCCTAAAGATTGATTATGAACAACTTGGCACTAATAATTCCTATGCAGCAGTATTTTTTTTTTTTTTTGGAGGGCTTTTGGATTCAGTTAAAAAACATAGTTGTTTTTGGGACTGGGTCTATTTATCCAATTACATGTTTTGATTCCAATTTTGTTCTTTCAGATAAAAATATTTAAAACTACTTAATTTTGTATCATTTACTCAAATTTTGAATTTTTTTAATATTTAAATACTCAAACTAAAGTATTATCTAGGAAATTTTTTTTAAAGACAAAATATTAAGATTTAAATAGAGCATGTACCTGGCAAGGTTTTTATTGAGGCCTATTGTAAGCCAATTTGTACGTCTTCAATCTTCAATGAATATCGTACTTATTCTAAAAAAAAAAAACCTATATAGGCTACATTATAGGACAAACACAAAAAATAATTTCATAAAACTAATTTCATATATCTGTATAGGTAGAAAAATAAAGTTGATTTTAAATAGAGGGAGGAAGATATAGACGCCTCTTTTTTAATTTCTTGGATTAAACATCTGCTCTTTTTAAGAATTTGATTAAACATTCTTCCTACAATTAAGGTGCCACTTATTTTATAAGTAACATCTTTTTAATGTCATATTACACGATTTGCCATTATGATGTACCTTTAAGTAATTAATAATTATATGTTAATATTCCAAATCTCCTAAAATGTAGTAGATTAGCTTTAAAAATCTTAACACATCAAACCTGATCTAATTATGCTTCTAACGTGCATTTTATTCCTAACTCCACGCCATACAAGTAACTAACATGCTATCTTCTTCTACAACCATTAGCAATTTTTTCATGTCATTGCTTTCCTCGATCGGCCTATCAAACCCTCTTTCGTTCTCCCTTGTTGGTCATATTCATTTCCTTCATATTTCATTTTATGCACACCTCTTGATCTGAATATCAATATCAAAGGGTATGCTTTTTGTTTTAGCACACTTTTTTCCCATCTTTCCATCTTTTTCACGTACCATGGTACATTTGGGAAATAGAATTTAGTGTTACATTTTCTTTTAAAGGATAATTTGGTACGTTTCAAACCAATATATTGGTACGTTTTAAGTTAGAATAGGTACGTTTCAATTTAGCATGGGTACGTTTCAAGTTGTTATTGAACATTTCAAGGTGAAATTGGTACGTTTCAATTTATCATCGGTACGTTTCAAGTTGTTATTGGTACGTTTCAAATTGACCTGAATACGTTTCAAATTGATTTCAATTTAAAATTCACATTTATATATGGGTACGTTTCAATTTAGCATCAGTACGTTTCAAGTTGTTATTGAATGTTTCAAGGTGAAATGTGTACATTTCAATTTAGCATCGGTACGTTTCAAGTTGTTATTGGTATGTTTCAAATTGACCTGGATACGTTTCAAATTGATTTCAATTTAAAATTCACATTTATATATCTCATGTCGAATATCACTAATCTCAGTCCAAAGACTCCAAACTCATCTTTTTTATCAACAACTTTTATATTTCAATAATAATTTTATGATGTGAACGAGCCAACAAAAGGGGTATAAACCCTGACGCCAAAAAAAATTTCAAAATTCAAAGTTTATAGATAAATTTGGTGATTTAGTTAATAGCCATTAATAATATCCCTAAAAAAAAGGTATAAATCCTTACAAGCCAAAAAAATTTCCCTTATCAATTAAAAGGATAAAGTGGGAAATCAACATATAGCATTTTTATTTTAAAAAATAAATAAATGACATGTAAATAAAATAAATTTAAAAATGATTAGGTGGACACTAGTTAAAGCGTATTTGTCACATCCCGGCCCGGGCCCCCACCACATCCCGAGCTCGACTCCGCCGTAGCACGATATTGTCCGCTTTGGGCCCCGGCCAAGCCCTCACGGTTTTGTTTTTGGAAACTCACACGAGAACTTCCCAGTGGATCACCCATCATGGGATTGCTCTCGCGCGAACTCGCTTAACTTCGGAGTTTCGATGGAATCCGAAGCCAGTGAGCTCCCAAAAGGCCTCATGCTAGGTAGAGATGGGAATATACATTTAAGGCTTACAGGATCCACACTCCTGGGTGATGTGGGATCTTACAATCTACCCCCTCTAGGGGCTCGACGTCCTCGTCGGCACACTTCCGGCTAGAGATTGGCTTTGATACCAAATTGTCACATCCCGGCCCGGGCCCCCACCACATCCCGGGCTCGACTCCGCCGTAGCACGATATTGTCCGCTTTGGGCCCCGACCACACCCTCACGGTTTTGTTTTTGGAAACTCACACGAGAACTTCCCAGTGGGTCACCCATCATGGGATTGCTCTCGCGAGAACTCGCTTAATTTCAGAGTTTCGATGGAATCCGAAGCCAGTGAACTCCCAAAAGGCCTCATGCTAGGTAGAGATGGGAATATACATTTAAGGCTTACAAGATCCACACCCCTGGACGATGTGGGATCTTATAGTCTTAATCAAATTTTTAAAGAAACAAATGTTTAATAAAAATTATGTAAAAAAAGAGTGGGGATTCTAATTTTCTCATTACAAAATGAACCTGTGATATAGCAGGTAGAAAATTTGATACATGCATGTATATGCAGGTAAGTTATGCAAATATTCTTTGTGATGGAGGTATAAAACAAAGAAAAACTAAAATATGTGGTAGAGGTAGACAAAAAAACCTTGTGTAATAGGTAGATAATACCATGTTTAATTAGGAGCAGCATACTGATACAACAGCAAAAAACAAAAAGAATAAGAAAAACCAACAAAACCCAGGAAAGGAAGAGGATATGGATGAGGAAGAAATTGATATGTGAAGGAAAAATTACATATAGAAAGAGAAGATATTATGAGAAAATAATAAGGAACAAACGATGAATATCCAATTAAGAAAAGAAAAGAAAGATGGAGATAGAATTAGAAAAGAAAAGGGGAGAGAGCGGACATGAAGAAGAAAAGTAAGGAAAAGAGTAGTGCTACACTTGTCATCTATTTGTACTATCTCTTTTATAGAGCCATGTAGGGCCCGTCAACACGTGTGAGTCTTATCTCTCTCTTATCTCTGTTAGAGAGATGGTACAATTAGATGGTAAAAATAACATTTTTGAAGAAAAAATAAAGATAAGGAGTTGATGAAGAGAATCAGATAAGCAAAGAAACAGTCATGTTCTCCTAAGGTTTTGATTTTGAGGATCTATGTATATTAGCTACAAGAGTATATACGTTTAGCTCCAAAAGATTAAAATATTTGACAACTTAATAAAATAAAACGAACTTAAAATTCATCAACTATTAGAAAACTCATTTTTGCTTTTATGAAGAGCATTTCTAGTGGAGTTCCTGTAAGATCCCACATTGCCCAGGGGTGTGGATCATTTAAGCCTTATATGTATATTCCCATCTCTACCTAGCACGAGGCCTTTTGGGAGCTTACTGGCTTCGGATTCCATCGGATTTTCGAAGTTAAGCGAGTTCGCGCGAGAGCAATCCCATGATGGGTGACCCACTGGAAGTTCTCGTGTGAGTTCCCAGAAACAAAACTGTGAGGGCGTGGCCGGGCCCAAAGCGGACAATATCGTGCTACGATGGAGTCGAGCCCGGGATGTGGTGGGGGCCGGGTCGGGATGTGACAGTTCATAAATAGGGACAACCACCGTATAAAATGAGTATATAAAATAAATATAGGGACAAATTAATTTTTCAATGGATTGGAAAGTGAGTCCCTAAAGTATAGGGACTCACCAGATACATAGTGTTTGTCGTTACATATAGGGATTGTATAGGGACAACCTTGAGTGAAAAAAGGGGGCTTGCAATCTTGATTGAAGCTTTTAATGCTTTTAATTAATTAAAATATGGTTAACATAAACAAAAAAACATTCACCTTAAGTGGAAAACGAGGCTCATAATCACGATTGAAGATTTTACCGTTTTTAATGCTTTTAATTAATTAAAAAAAATTAACATAAACAAAAATTGTGCAGCTAATCAAATTATCACATAAAATTATAAAAACTTCAAAGTTAGAGATTCTACTATAAGGACTCTACCATTGGAGGCAATATTCCCTTAGGGACACAAAGATTCCCTTTAAGTCCTTAAATGAGTATTCAAAAGTGGTGGTGGAAGTCCCTAAATATATAGGGACTTCCACTAGAGATGCTAAGTTCTCAAATATTTTAAGCCTTAGATCTAAATTAATATAATATTATGGTTAACATGCATTTGGTATTCACGGGTCCTAAAATATGAGGACATTAGCAAAGAAAATGGAGGAGAGAATTCCCAAAACAGTTGGAGAAATTAAAGGAAAAGACGAAACTTATACAATTAATTGAAAGGATAATATTTAACAAGTAAGCTAATCTTACAATTAAGGAATAGTATCTAATTACTTTATTAGTTACTTACGGGTAAATTAAGAATGAACGTAACAATAAGATGACTTGGAATCATAATTATTGGACCTTTTTCAATAGAGTGGACTATTCCTAGGAAGGCTCACAAAAAAATGAACTTATATCTTACTCTTTTGTGAACAAAATGTCACAGGTTTAAGTTATGAAATAGCCTCTTTTCAAAGCAAAGATAAAATTACGTATGATAAACGTTCCTCTGCAAACTATCACAAAGTGGAGAGTTTGTTGACTTGGGTCGCCTTTTTTCACTTGCAAAATACAATTGATTGCAATGAACACTTATATACAGCATTAGGTCTTGAGCGAGTTTGTGCAGGTTATTTTTTTCTTGTGTTTTTCTTTTTAAAAGAATGAACATGTATCAATATTGTATTGGTCCATGTCAAAGTGGGAAGCGAGCTCATTTCCTTAAGAGCCGAATGCAAGTATTGTCTGTTTTTTTTTTTAAATATTAATTTGCTCGAACTCTTTTCTAATATTATCATCAAGTATAGAGATTTATTATAAAAATAATTTATAAATCATCTTATAGTGTTCTACTCATGCATTCTGAGTTCAAAATTTCTCCATTACGAAATATAGAATACAAAGTCTCATAAAATTAAGAACAAAATATGTTCCCAAATGATCGCGAAAACAAATCCAATACCTCTTTTATGTTTCAATATAAACATCGAATCAAAAAATAAAAGATAAAAATCTGACTATGATTTATAGGAATAAATATACATCAAAACTAAAACTACATGTATGTCAACGCCAATGGAGGAAGAAAAATATAAATTAAACATGTAACAAATTAAGAAATCAACTGCAGCTTCGTCAAATCGTATTGGTGATAACCGGGTGGTGCCAAATGTAGATCCAAATTCAAGTCCAGATTCAAGCACGACACCCTTTTGCTGCTATTCGACTTCTTCAAAACCGGCATCGGCGGTGACGCCTGAGTCCGAACGGCCGCAGCTTGAATGACTTCCCTATGTCTCCTCATGTGTCCCCCAAGCGCCTGCCCAATCGCAAACTCAAGCCCGCAAATTGGGCACTCGTGCTTCTTGGGCTTAACCGGCGACCCCGGCGACTGTGCCAAATGTAAAAGGTCCGCAGCCCCACCGGGCATCAGCTTCGGCTTCTTGTGACTCGCTCTGTGGCCTCCGAGAGCCTGGAACGAGGGAAACTCCCGATTACACGTCTTGCATACGAAAACTCGGTCTTTGTTCGTGTTCTCGTGTTTGATTGGGGAGGAATCGGGTTCCCTGGACAAAAGCATTAGGCAATTGACCAAGTCTAAGGTCTCGTCTTGCCTGCTTCTCTTCATTGCTGACGGGTTTAAGGTTTCGGGTTTAGGGTTCAGCTCGCAGGAGCAAAGCGTAGAAGTAAGCGGGAAAGGAAAGATTTGGAAGTGGATGAGATTTGTGTGTGTGTTCTCGAAACTTTTAAGGTTGTTCTTGCCAATGCTCGAAGTGGATGGAATGAGAGTTGGGAAGCTAGAGGGGACGTATTTATAGGAGGGAGGTATGTTTTGCAGACTTGTGGCGTACGGAGTAAGCGAAGTGGTGGAAGTCTTGGGGGTTAAGTAACGGAACAGTTTGGATAATTTTGTTAAAGTGTTTTAAATTTGAGTGGTGATTGTGGTTAGCGCCGCCAATGTTAGGTTCCGATGGCGTCACCGCGTTGCTGTTCTAAAGCTTCCAGAAGCGGTCGTTTCGTTGAGGCGATCAGTCGGAACTCTGGAATGATATACTTTTGTTGGTCAAAACTCTGGAATTGTCTGAATTTGCTGAACGTTCTGGATCGTTTACTCGGTATCCATGGTCACACGCATCCAAGGCGCGTGTCAAACATAAACTAGTCTTCCTCTTTTTCATAATTTCTTTTGGGTTTACGATAAGTTTGTGTGTGCGGAAAGTTGAGTGGTAAAGTATTTATAATACTGTAGTTTTTCATGAACAATTTATAATAGTATTTGTTGTTATTTTTTGTGAAAATAGAGTATTTATTTTCGCATAAAATCTATGATAATGTAATTTATCATATATAGTCAAAAAATTCCTTTTAATTTAAAAAATATCAATTTTTTATAAAGACTTTTAAATATAGATAAAATTTAATTTTTTTTTTGTTGAACAAAATTTCAGTTAAATAGACTTGAATATACCTTCAGTTTATTTGAATAACTAATTGTTAATTAAAAGCTCTGATCACCAATTGATAATATGGTCTACCAAAAGGTTTTCGCCTATCGTGAAGAAAATTCAAACTATAAGAAGGGGAAAATTTTAAGGATATCAAGAAAACGGACCATGTGATATATTCATTTCTACAGGTAATAATAAACGTGGTCATTTAAAGTCGATATGTCTTTAGTGATATTCCTCTTCATTTGTTAGTGAGAGGTCTTATGTTTGATTATCGTCAACGGCGAATTTTAAATCACATTATTGCTAGCCCATTGTGAGACTTAATCTACTCTCCACCCAATTAATGTAAATAATATCGTTTGTTAAAAAAAAAAAAAATCGACATGTCTCACTCAAAATATATCAATAAAAAATAAACCTATGTTCATAATTTTAACAGAATAATAATGTCTCATATTCGGAGTGCACGTCATGGCACCTAGCTTCATATTCTTCTGTGGAAAGTCTATCCAACATAATTTTGTTTACTTTTTCTAATCCAATTAGTCCTCATCAGCGTATAGCATATAAGTGGTATAAAAATCTACATCACAGCGCGTGGACAGAGAATGCTGAGTCGAGTCGAGTCGAGTCGAGTCGAGTCGAGGTGAGGTTCGAATGTGAACTGCGAAAGCAACTAAATTCTTAAAGAACAAGCGAGTCAACAGAAGAAAAGAAGCTACTCGCTGAAGAAGGCACAAAAATAACAGATGTCGACGGAGGAAACGTGCAAGCCAAGTAGCCAAAGTAGTAAGTTAGCCCTAGCTAGTGGGTTACTAGAAAATCTACGCGGTCCATGCCCATCAACATCCACAGTAGTTGTGCTTGCGATGCTCCTTCAGTGTGAGCTTCCTACTTTCACACCATTATTTTATGTCATGACATCATTCATCACGCCTTTCCTATTAAGTTTCCTTCCTGCTACAGAAATCTTCTTCCACCACTCCATTATCTATAATTTTATATATATAAATTTTACTCTATGTCATGTTACATATATAAATTTTACTTTACTTGTCCACGTGGCAATATGAAGAGTAGAAATTTGCTTCTTTAAAATTTCACTCCAACTAAACTTGATTAATTAGGGATATTCGGAAGTGATTATAGGAAGGTCAGAATTATTTCTGGAAAGATGCACATGAAGTATTTCTCCAAATTTTTTCCGAGATATTTTGTGGAGAAACACCCCTTATTTGATTCTCTGAGAAATAATTATGAATCACTTTGCAAACAGGACCTAGTTTACTACATTTCTATTAAAGTTGCCATTATAATCTAAGCTATGCCCAAAAAAAAAAAACGTTTTCTAAACCATAAAAACGTGCTTATTAAATAAAAAATGCTAAGGGGACCAAAATTTTATATTATCTTTTGTAAACCATATGATGTAGTAGTTGATAATTAATTTCTTTTTTAATAATTTGAAAAAATAGACCAACATTAACGGCCAAATCATATAACCTAAAAAAAATAATGTAAAAGTTTAATCTGACTAACATCACTATTTACAAATTTGTAGAATTAAAACATGCTCGCAGATTTGACGTGCATGTTAGTTGTTAAACACCCTTAAATACTCGACACCACGTCATACCTTTATGTATTTGACTTTCAGTTTGCTTTTCAATGTCAGAGTTGGTTAAACCAAATCTATCGCTCAAAAGCATATGAAGAGAAGTTGGTGGTACTTGTATTGCGATTTCTTTAGTTGAGACAAACATGTATATATGGAGATGCAGCATTTTCCGTTATTAAAGTCGCATCCTTTTCGTCCATGTTTAGTGTTAGGTGTGCTTTGCCTACCTGAAATTTGGTTAAAGATAAGACAAACACTACGCCACAACACCACATCTACCACGACTGATTGATCACGGACATATAAAGCCCGTTATAAAAAGTCAATTTAACCACGGACATTTGAAGTTCGTGGTAAATAAATTATTTTAACAACGGGCATAAAAAGACCCGTGGTTGAAGTGATTAAAATAACAACGTGCTTTTAAAGCTCGTTGTAGTTTAACTAAATATTACCACGATAAAAGCCCGTGGTTGCAAAAAGTTTTAACAACAGCACCTTTTTAAATTTACCATGGACTGTAATTGTTATCTTTATCTTTAAATTCTTTATTTTTTTCTTCTGTGTATTAAAAAAAATCTTTATTTTTTAATCAACCAATATAATAATAGACACCTAAATTTCAGATCTCTGTTGAACCCTATTTACAGTTTTCAGATCTCATCCAATTCGGTTATGTCGACGATTTTCCGCCTCTAAACTACAGAAACGAAGAGCTCACTACAAGAAAAAGGCTCCTTTGCGATACTCTCACGATCTCCCAAGCTCTCAGCCCTCTCACTGTCTCTTTCTCTCAGTGAGTTTGATTTGGTTTGTCTCTCTCAAGTTGGAATCTCGATTCAGACTATATAGTCTCGATTCTGGTATTTTTTTGTGCCTCTTGATTCTGGTATATCAATTTCTTAGGGTTTCTTTTTACGAATTTTCTTGGTGTTATTTCATCATTTTCCCGCATATTACAACCCTATCTATTCTCCATAAGTTCTCTCGTTGTTTAGGGTTTTTTCGTTTTCTCTATGTTTTACTTCATCACTAATTGCTAATATTGTTGGAGGATTTTTTTGTAATTGGAGCTATTCTAATCAGTATGCTGGCTTGTTTTTTTTTGTTTTTGTTTTTGTCATTTGTTATCACTGATGATTTATAATGTAATTGTTGTCTTGGGATTTTAATAGTTTGTTGAGGAGGTGCGTTGATGTGCCATCAATGTCAGAGGAACAACAAGGGCTGGGTAGTTCGCTGTGAAGAGTGTAAGAGGAAACGATTTTGTATTCCTTACATACAGAACTGGTATGCATTAAACTGCTCTATATTGCTTTAATATTTCTGATTATAACTTACTAAAGATCGATGTTGGGTTAGTAGAATCCAGTAAATGATATTTGATTTGGTTTCAAAAGGAGAAAGTGGTTACGTTTTACATTCTTATTTGGTTGGTGATAGAATAATGTGCATTTGGTCTTGAAAACTTCTTGAATGGAGCAAAGATTTTACAGTTAACAATCTAATGAAAACTTATCACTTTATCTCTCTTTGCTTGTCACTTTAATCTTTTGGTTATTTTGTCCAGTATTGGGTACTATTTGTTTGAATATATGCCTCAATGAGAAACCTGGCAATACTATCTTGTAGAGGATTTAATCTGCATGTGCAGAGAGGCTAGGTTTTGTTAGTGAAGCTTCTATATGTATTAACTGAAACAAGACTTGTTTAAATTTTGGCTAGTGTTTGTTAGTTGGCCTAGTGTTGTATATTGCTTGTCTCCAATCTTGAATTAATCAAGTTCACTTTTTTCACTTGATATATGTGTAAAATAAGTAGGGGATTGACAATTTGACATAAATCGAACATGACAAGATTATAAAAATTGGGACATTGAAGTGTTTCCTTAAATGTTTGGCAGATTGAAGTTTGGAGATGGTTTGACACTAGAAGGTACCGACTTAAGTGCTATTACCCTAACTAAGAATATTTATGGTAAATGGCCACTGCTTAATTACTGTAATGTAAGGCCCATGGAAAACTGTCCTCTCTCCTCTCTCGCTCTCTCACACACATAGAGGAAAGCATGCACATTGATATTCATATGCTTGATACTAATACATGAGGTCTATTTGTTTCTCTCTTTCTAGATTTTCACTATTGTTTTTCTTGTCACAATACTCTACTATTAAGAAAGTCAATCTATGGCAGTTGGTTTGAAATAAAAAAGGAGCCTTGAATTCTAGCTATCAATTATTTTTTACAGGCACCATGTACTCACTTGGACCATGATTGCTTGCGCCTTTGTGTATTTAATTTTTTTTGTACATGATGTCCTTGAGTGATGAGTTTTGATTTCTAAGCTTTATATTTTTCCTTGTGTCTCATAGGTGGTTGGTGGTTCTAATTCATGAGGGTTTATAACTCATATCAACTACTACATTTACAGGCACCTGCAAATTTGAAGTGTGATTGGCTTGCTTGAGATGTGTGTCTTCTTGAAGAAAAAAACGATTGCAGAGAAGACGAATATCATTGGAGGATCAAGGTTGGAACTAGGACTTGAGTTTTGTTTTGGAGTGTGAAACAAAGTCTGTAAATGTTTTGGTACATAAATGTAAGGTATAACTCAGTGATTTTGTGTAATATTTGAATATGTGAATTTTTATAAAATAAATGTGCAATTTTGTAAATAAATATCTTTATATATATATATATATATATATATATTTATATTTATATATTTATATATTAAATATTTTTTTTATTTTTTGAAATTTTTTAATAACGGGCACTAGCTGTGATCAATTTGTAATCCACAATGGCCATAGCACGTGGTGTTAGTTCTCAATTTACCACGGGCATAATTCGTGGTTACACTTCATTTGACAACGGGCATAGCCCGTGGTAGAAATAGAGATTTTTTATCACATCCAGAATACTAACGGGCAGATTGTCCGTGGTAGATTTCGATCTACAACGGACATCCACCGTGGTAGATGACCTTTTTTCTTCTAGTGAAAGTCTTGGTATATAATTTCGTTGTATATTTATCAACTTTCTTATTCCAAATTGTTAGTTCAGGAGTACGGATGACAATTTTACTCTTCCTATTCAAAGTGTGTACGATTTGTTGATTTTTGAATTAGTTTCAATTCTTTTTGCCTTCGAGAGTTTCTAGATTTTGCATGTGTCATCTTCATATTGTTCAGTTTTGAATTAGTTTTCTATCAAATATATATGTTTTTCTTTTCTGTGCAACCACTATGGAGAGATGAGAAAAATTGATCACATAACTTCATAGAAGATAAATAATCTTAACTACTTAAAATTACAATTTTTTTGCTTTATATATTCATCCACTTAGTCCACTACCTAGAAACTCCACGCGCAAGGGCTGAGTCACCCCCGGGCTAGAATGGCTCTAGCCCAGTTTAAAAAAGTAATGTTATGGAGACTAAATTTATAAACAAAATTCGTAAATTAAGTGATGTGTCACCAATAGGAAAGATCATGTTTATCAACTCTAGGTAATAATCTAATCATTAACTTACATGTTATTTAGTTTACAAAATTTTGTCTACTTCCATGTCATATAGTTTACAAAATTTTATCTACAAATTTAGTCTTCTTAGAATTACCCGGTCCAAAATATGGGTGCTTGAGATTATGGTGCTAGTTTTTATAAAGTTTATTCATTTACTGAAAATCAGTCCATTCCATCCAATTAAACGCATAATAAACGAAAAAAAAAGGAAAATGTATAATCCACCTTTTGGAAAAAAATTTATTTATGACGGGAACACAGATTGTACACCACGTGTTTCTATATAAGTGGTGAAAAATTTTAATTTTTAAGTTATTAACCTTTTAACACACATATTCCACCATTTATATAGAAACACATGATGTACCACCTCATATGACGATCACATTAAAAAATCTCTCCACCTTTTGATAGTGTGCTTTAATAACTGTGGTTTGATAAACGTGCATGCTTCAATTTACACCTACAAAACATACACAGTAAGCCACCTATTCCAGTTAGTATTTACATTGGCAAGACGGAAGGCATTATTTTAAAAGAAAACTAATGAAAATGACTTGAAAATTTTGAGTTTTAACGATAAGGACAAAATAAAGGGTAAAGTGAATAGTACTAGGATTGACTTTTTAGTGTAAAAATATGATTTTTCGTTAAAGTAAACAGTACATAGAGTTTTTCTTTAAAATTCCCTTATTTTAATCCTCTCTCGAGTTTGTAGTGTGTGCTGCGTCGGCCATAAAGATTTTGGTGTTCAAACCTTCTAGATCTTTCAATATTATAGTTGGCTATCTGTTTGAGCTTCTTTCAAAGGGGAATCAGTTCCAAGCTTAGAAATTCAATCTGTGGGATCAAAGTTTCCCTAATAAAAAATCATTGCAGGTTCATATGTGTATTCTATGTGTGAATTTCATCGAATTTTATATATCACTGTACTATAAAGTCACTGCGTTTGTCTTGAGATAGGTAGCGTACCAACTTTAATAACGTTATTACCATTAATTCCTTCGATGCTTACTCGGGGCAGGGTCTACTCATTATCGAGATAATTTTCCAAAACAAAAGTTATATTATATAAGTTTCTTCCTCATCGTGTATGTAAAATTGGCTGTGCTCCTGTTTGAACACTTCTATTGTAGCTGGAAACATGAGGCGCATCCGCATTACAGCGCGTGGACAGTTATAGATGTGGCTGTTGAGTCAACGGAGAAAATGTGCATCGGAAGTAGCAACGTATGCTTCTACGTATGTATGTTGCAATCTGGGCAGTCTATCTCCCTCGGCATCATTGTTGTACTTGTGACCTTCCCACCTTCATACTATTATATATTATTCTTTTGTCACACGTCTGTCAATTTATTCCTTTGTATGTTATTTTTTTTGTAATTTTATTTTATTTATTTTTGTTTTAAATTTATATCATTATTTTAAAGAAAAAAAAATACTACATAGATAGCTTTGTTCTGCTAGTTTGGATGTTGTTTTAAACTTAAATTATTTTATATAGAAATCTTAGTTATAGAGAAATATTTTTATGGGTTAATCTCAGTTTACTATCATGAAATTTCTTAGTTTTCAACATTTCATACATTAAGTTTTTTTCGTCCCAGTTTGGTGCCTAAGGTGATAATTCTGGAATACTGTCATACATTCGATAAGTATTTCATTAAAACCTATGCTAACTGATGATGTGGCATCCACGTGGTCAATAACTAGGTGACAAGTGTCAATATAGGCCACATGGACATTAACAAATTAAAAAAAAATAGTTTCTCATCAGATCCAAAAAGAATAAAAAAACTCCTGACAGAGCGCTTGCATCATACGAGGAGCTTGGAAAAGAGGAGAGTTTGGAGTTGAAGGTGGCGGCAAGGGTGGCAAGGAGGCATATCAAACACTTGTGCTGCGGCGTTTTGGGGCTGAAGGTGGAGGACAAGGAAGAAGTGGGGTGGGATTGGAGGTTGTCGCTCATACGCCATCGCATGCACGCATGTACGTTGTTGCTCTTCCTCCACCGAGGCCATTGACCTCACCTCCGTCCGCCGTCCGTCAACTGTTTTTCAAATGGATTTAGTCTTGGCTTGCAACTCTGTTTGCAAGAAATTTCAGGATAGTAAATTGAGATTAACCTCTTCTTTAACGGAGGTTCTAATAGAAAACTTAACGGATGTATAAAAGTGTCCCATAATTATGACTTTTGGTACCAGATTGGGACGGAAAAAAAACTTGATGTATGAAATGTTGAAAACCAAGAAATTTTAGGGTAGTAAATTGAGATTAACCCCTTCTTTATTTGTCAACAAATTTAGGTCTTTGTAATGCCCTACGTTTGAAATACGATTGAACATCATTTCCTCAATGCTTCTACTTCAACATTCATTTTATTAGGCTTAGCCATGTTACCTAAAGCAACATAATCTTCCTCTAAACCTATTGTGCAAATCCGCATCTATATAATTTAGATTAGTTTGGTACAGACAGACTAAAACTTGTGTAAAAACCAATTATATTGTTATAAGAACTATGGTCTTTTATGTGAGATATATATATGCTGCATCATTTATTTATAAAAATGTGAATAATAAGTCAAAGTGTTTAAAACCCAGACATTCATTTAAAAGCAAAAGTTAAATGTGCTTGACAAAGAAACTCTAATGTGCATAGAAAAATGTACAGCGGAGAACTTAGTCAACAAAAATAGGAATTTGGTTTATGGTGCCTCTTAAGTTGGAAATTTCAACATTGTATTTTGGGTATGGAGCTACCTCACTTTACGGAGACCGATCCTCTTTAATTTGCACTAGATCACTATATAATAAGCCTTGCATGATTATTGTTCTTTGCATCAGCGTCTGAGATCTCTCTTATTACACACAAGCACACACATAGAAACACACGGACCAAGCACAAACTTACATACACACAGATTCAAATGGAGCGTTCAATGAGTCTTGTTTCAGCCGCCTTCGTTCTTGTCTTGCTTTTGGCCGCTACCTGTAATTATACCTCTTTTATTTAGTAATTAATTTTTTATGATGTTTTGAATAAAAATCTTATTTAACAAAAAAAAATTGATCTTTAGAGATGGGGCCAATGGGTGTTGAGGCAAGGACTGAGTCAAACAAGGCAGTTGAGGGGAAGATCTGCGAGTATCCGAGCACCCTGTTCAAAGGGTTGTGCTTTTCGTCTAACAACTGTAAACACACGTGCAGAAAGGAGCAATTCACCAGAGGCCATTGTAGTGCCTTCACCCGTGCTTGCGTGTGCACCAAAAAGTGCTAATTAATTAAATAGTTAAAAAGAAATGTAATCTGTGTAGAGACCGTGCTTGTGTAATGTGAAGGATTGATATGACCCTGTATCCACATGGTTGCTTTTGCTAATAAATTGAATGACCCTGCATGGATCATTATTCATATGTCTAGTGTAGTGTTTTCATCGGGCCTAACGAATTTTTAGTCGCCTATTATCCTATATGTTTTTCTTTAGGGTTATTATTAACATTCCAGATAGTCACCACAGACTATTCATTTGTTTATTGACTTTCAATTAAGAAAAAGTGCACGATAATAATTGCGAAATGCTAATAACAATATTTTTTTCCCCTTTTGACAAGGCATTGAAAAATTTCACTTGGTGTACTTGGATTCAACACATTACTCTAATTTGTGTCACAAAGATTATTTAAGTCACATTGTCAATTTCAGATGTACTTTTTTATCCACACCTTCTGTTGTATTAAGTTCTTTTGCCTTTTAAACCAGTAGTAATAAACGTAAAACAAGGTGAGGTTGATGCACACAAAAAAATTAGGAAAATGTTCGAAATTGCTTAACCAACTTTTAAGCAAAGATTTAATTGTTTACTTTAATTTAATTTAATTTTAAAAGAAATAATCCTTAAAGATTAATATTTTCTTGATAACATTTTAAAAGACTCTTCCACATTTTTTTTACTTAAAACACTTTCATATTTTTTTCTCACTTTTCTACATAGCATGTGTGGTATTGCCAAGGATGAAGCCACCTTGGGCCCAAGGGGCGGATGCCCTAACTCAGTTTTTGTGTGTAAAAATTGTACATATTTCATATAATAATTTCATGTGATAAAACATTTTCGGCTATGAAATTTCTAAATAATCAATTGAGAAATTGTAAGAAAATAAATGGATGAATGATAACATGGTTATTTTTATAGGAAGAGATATTTGATGGTATTGGTAATGAAATTGTTATGCAACGCTTTCAAAACTTCAAAATGCGTCGTGAGAGATTGTAATATGTTGTATAAAATATTTTATAGATTAATGTATGTGCATTGTTAGTAAATTCTGAAGCCTTTTAATTTGTGACTTTATTTTTTAGGATGTCCTGATTCATATAGATCTCAGACTTCGTATCTCTGTTATGGTTTTTAATGTTCTTGTTTGTTATGCATCATCATCATGAGTTACTTTGTACAGTATGCCAAACTGCGTAACTTCTTTATGAGTATCTCAATTTACTACCCTAAAGTTTCATGGTTTTCAACATTTCATACATCATGTTTTTTTTCGTCCCACTCTGGTACCTAAAGTGATGATTAATTTTGAGACACTGTCATACGTCCGTTAAGTTTTCCATCCATTAACTGATGACATGACACCCACGTGTCAATATAAGCCACGTGGATATTCAAGAATTAAAATTTCATCAGATCCAAAAAGAAAAAAAGTTAAATCCATAGAGATTGAGAGGAAGACAGAGAGAGGGCTTGCTTCATACAGAGAGCTTAGAAGATGAGAGTTTGGAGTTGAAGGTGGCGGCGGAGGTGGCGAGGAGACATCTCAAACACTTGGGCTGCGGCGTTCAGGGGCTTTATTTTTAGGATTAATGTATGTGCATTGTTAGTAAATTCTTATGCCTTTTAATTTGTGACTTTATTTTTTAGGATGTCCCGATTCATATAGATCTCAGACTTCGTTCCTGATGTATTAGTATGAATTTACAAGAGCTTATACATACACACACACACATATACACACACACACACACACACACACACACACACACACACACACACACATATATATATATATATATATATATATATATATCAATTGTATCATTCTAAGTTACCCTAATTAAGTTTGAAATCTTAAGTGTAAACTTGTTACATATACATAAAAAACGTTCCATGCGTTTTCTCCCAACTATATGCTTCTTCCTGTTGCCACCGGTAGTATTTCTTCTCGCTCTATCTTGTTAACTAACTTCATGGTTAATATATATATTATTACGATTATAAGCATGTATAGTAACCATATTTTGTTTGGAATAATTGTTTATTAGGACGATAGTTGCTGAGGGTTGGACATGCGAGTCTCAAGTAAGTAACCGCTTCAATGGAACTTGTGCGAGTAAGGGTAACTGTGCTAGGGGTGGGCAAACGGGTCCAGGACCCGCGGGTCGGGGCGGGTACTTGCGATTCGGGGCAGGTTCGGGGCGGATACGAATTTATTAAAGAAGAAACGGGGCGGAGGAAATGTAATTACTGGACGGGCCGGATCCAAAACTTAGGAAGCACGGGCCCCCGGACCGGCACGTATCTAACATGAGTCTCCCAGTCCACTCACACTCACTACCTCGATTCGACCTTCAATGCCATTATCGTCTTCAATAGAAGAGCAAGACGGAGGAGAAATGGACAGCAAAAGAGTAAGTATTGTAAGGGAGAAGAGCAGCTTAGGAGAAGTCATTAAGGCATCTGTTTAGTTCTTATTATTTGCTTAATTAGCACGTAAGGATGGTGATTATGTATTTATATTATAAGTATGCCCCAAGTGCAATGTGAACACTTACAAAAATTGTTTAGGATACAAAATTACACGTCAGAAATTCAAGTTTACAATCATACAGACCTACTCAGAGGTTTCTGTATAACACGTACAATGCATACATCAAAAGAGAAAAACAAGAAATGCCATCCGACTCTGTCTCCCCTTGTTTCTCAAATATATCCAAATTCAGCCCAGAAAGCATACATGGGAACTGAGATTGAAGCACAACCTAAACAGGCAACCTTTTAATTACACTGAGAAAAAGAAGGGAGATGGTTGAACCTTCGAAAAAAACAACTTGATGATTCAAAATATTCCACAAATCAACAAAGGTCAAGGATCCCATCTTAGACAGATCGTTTTGAGTGCCACTTAATTTTTTAACCGTAGAAAATTTTGAATTCCAAATAAACTTCAACATGAAGGAAATCCAAAAAAAAAAAAAAATGCAAAACTCCCAAATTAGCAATACTGCAAGATAGATACTTTATTGAAACTAATCGTATGTGCATGAAAGAACATTGGCTTCTCAAACCTCATCTTGTTTACAATCATTTACAAATGTGCAACAATTTAATAAGAAAAATTCCAAAATCCAACAGCAAAATAGCAAAAACCCCACTTGGAAAACCAAGTAACAAACCTAAAGATAGTAGTAAGTTGATTTAGTTCCATTATTTCTCAACACACTGAATCACTTTGCATGGTAATAAGAAAAATTCAATCAAGAGGAGATAAGGCATTAATTCGAACCCTATACTTGAAATCAAAAAACCCCTAATTTAAGAACCCTAATCTAACCCCCAGTGAAGCACCCTAAATCTAACCCCCAATTTAAGAAAACATAATATAACCTCACTGCCCAAAATCATTCCCCTAATTTAAGACCTAAATCTAACCCCAAATAAGAACCCTAAAAACTCTAATTTAAGAACCTAAATGTAAACCGCAATTTACGAACCCTAAATCTAACATGACTGCCCTAATTCTAACCCCCAATTTGAAAAAGAAAAACAAAACCAAAAAAACCCTAATTCGAACCCCCAATTTGTAAATAAAGAAAATTGAAACTAAAAACTGAAGAGGAAATTACATCTTGGAGACGAAGTCGCGACAGCCGGAGAAAGGGACGGGGAGACAGATGGAGATACAGAGGAAGGAGAGAGACAATATCGCGCAGGGAAAAAGGAAGAAGAGGGAAGTGAGGGGAAGAAGGATAGATGAGGTTAAAATATAGAATCTTGCGCGACAGAGGCTTTGTCTTCTAAGGGAAAAAATCGTCGCGCAAGTTTTTTAAAATTTCCGCAAAAAAAAAAACGCCTTAATTAAAATTTCAGACACTTGCTCAACGAATACAATATTTGCGCAAATATACTTTGTGCGACGAAATATATGTATTCGTCGCGTAATATTCCCGCGTAAATTTAAAATAACCGTTAAATCGTGATTTTTCGTTTCTAACCGTCAAAAAGTTTTGTACCGTTACATGATCTCTGAATGTTAGTTTTTTTTCGATTTTTGGCATGTGCAATCTCGAACCATATACAAACAAGTTTGACGGTTAGATTATTGAAATTAGTTTCGTAGAATGCTTATCCCATCAAAAAGATAGATTCACTATCACTTAGAGTTTATTTATACTTTCATTAAGTACAACATATGATTTTGTGGTATCCACTAATGTAAATAGTTTAAATTGAAGATCGAATTCATTCATTCTATTCATATAGGGCCAAGGAGTATATCTGTAAAAAATCATCAAAATCGGAGTTAAAATAACCGTTAAATCATGATTTTTCGTTTCTAACCGTCGAAAAGTTTTGTAACGTTACTTGATCTCTGAATGTTTATTTGTTTTTTAATTTTTGGCATGTGTGATCTCGAACCATATACAAACAAGTTTGACGGTTGGATCGTTGAAATTAGTTTCGTAGAATGCGTATCCCATCAAAAAGATAGATTCTCTAACACTTAAGAGTTTATTTATACTTTCATTAATTATATTAGTGTAAATAGTTTAAATTGAAGATCGAATTCATTCATTCTATTCATATAGGGTCAAGGAGTGTAGCTGTAAAAAATCATCAAAATCGGAGTTAAAATAACCGTTGTGATTTTTCGTTTCTAACCGTCGAAAAGTTTTGTACCGTTACTTGATCTCTGAATGTTTTTTTTTTTTGGCGTGTGCAATCTCGAACCATATACAAAAAAGTTTGACGGTTGGATCGTTGAAATTAGTTTCGTAGAATGCATATCCTATAAAAAAGATAGATTCACTAACACTTCAAGTTTATTTACACTTGCATTAAGTATAACATAAGATTTTGTGGTATCCACTAGTGTAAATAGTTTAAATTGAAGATCGAATTCATTCATTTTGTTCATATAGGGTCAAGGAGTGTAGCTGTAAAAAATCATCAAAATCGGAGTTAAAATAACCGTTAAATCATGATTTTTCATTTCTAACAGTCGAAAAGTTTTGTACCATTACTTGATCACTGAAAGTTTGTTTTTTTCAATTTTTGGCGTGTACGATCTCGAACCATATATAAACAATTTTGACGGTTGGATCGTTGAATGGTCACCAATTTTTAAAATTAAATTTAATATAAATATATATTTATTATAGTTTATAGGGGTATAAATTTGTTAAATTAATATATATATAATTATAATAGTAATTTTTTTAGGGTTATATAATTATAAAATTAATATTTTGCTTGTCGTGTCGGGTTATCGGGTCGTGTCAGGAATTGCCAGGCCTTGCTTGCGTGACCAAAAATTGTTATGTGTCACACAATTATGTTTTAAAATGGTTTTTTAACTTTTTTTGTTTGTTTACAAGTTATTATAAAATACAAACATACCAATTTATTTACAAAGTAATTCACATATAAAATGGGAATCATTCATACCATTTTTTCCATCACTCTATATAATGCATTAACCATTTTATGTGTTTTACAAAAAAAGTTACAAATAAATTGCCTTAATCTTCATCCGAACTATAATAACTTTCACTTTCGTCGCTATCATCATTTTCAGTGTCCCATTCCTCATCATCGATAGGTACGTCACCATCGTCGTTTGTGCGCACTGGCCCATCGTATCGTGGAATATTACCGAGGTCAATGTGATCAACTGAATCGGTATTTTGATTGAAGATACTCATTCTATCTGAAATGGTTCTTGGATAAGATTAGTATATCGGAGTGTTTCCGCACCACTTTCCATCAAAGATTCAAGATGTTGGTCAACAACATTGTCGATTTCGTCGTTAGTACGGTCTTGTTCTGGTATAGCATACACGTTCCTATGATCCATCGTCTGAACAACTTTCCAACCCCTCCCGGCTTTAAGGTCATCTAGATACACAATTTGTTTTGCCATGGTTGCTAAGATGTAAGGGTCGTCATCGTACCAAGTTTTGGTAGTGTTCACTGATAGTAATCCATGATCTCTTTTCACACTTCCATGCCTATTTGGGTTTGTATCAAACCATCGACACTTAAATAGGATCACTTGGCACCGGTCTTTGTAAAGCAATTGCACGACACTTGTTAGTTTACCATAGAATTCAATGTCTGTACTTTCGCCTCCCTTGGGGACATGAACACCGCTGTTTTGCGTACACAACTTGTCATCTCGTGCACCCGCTAAAAACTTGACGCCGTTGACATGGCAACTCGAGTACAATTTAATGCGAATTGGTCCGAACGCCAAGTTATATAACTCTTCACTGTACACGGGGGAATTCGATCCTTTCAGTTGATTCACCTAATATTAGACAAACATTTAAATTTATTAGTTCGAGCAACTTAATTGGTACAATATATATGTCCAATACAAAACACTTCAAACTTACATATTCGAGAAACCACTGCGGAAACAATTCACTGTGTTTCTTGGCATACAAATATGAAGGATGTGCCTGCTTCATCATATTTTCATGCTCGTCTAGGTATGATAGTGTCTCGTCACAATTGTTGAGTACGAACCAATGTGCTACCTCCATGTCCTTCTTGGAAAACGACTCGCCACAAATCAGATCTTCGAATGGTCGAGTGATTTGGGCAAAAACTGAAAGTTTCTCCTTTCTCAGACCCTCGTCATTATTGCGAGGAGGATGATTGAAAGTTGTCTCAACATCCTTTAAATACATTACACAAAATGTAAGCACCTCATATGCCACCCAAGCTTGTATAATGGATCATTCGGGTTTTGCTTTGTTTTGTACACTTTTCTTCAAGTATCCAAGAAGCTGCCAAAAGAAAACGATACGATACACATATCACTAATCTTAATATATTTAATATTGATTAATAAAAAAAAACGAGGAATATATACCTTTCTATTGGATACATCCATCGAAAATTGACTGGTCCAGCAAGCAATGCTTCCTCTAGTAAGTGAACCATGACGTGTATCATACTTATGAAGAAAGCTGGAGGAAATATCATCTCAAACTTGCATAGAACTTGCACAATGTCATGGTGCAACTGATTAACGTCCATTTTTCGCAACGTTTTTGACGTCAATTGCGAAAAAAAACTGGACAACAAAATGATTGGTTTCACTACATCGGCTGGCAAGAAATGTCGAATACCCACAGGAAGTGGGCATTGCAGAATCACATGGCAGTCATGACTCTTTAGGCCAGCTAATTTACCCTCGTCACCGTTCACGTAACGCGCGATATTTGAGGCATAACCATCAGGACACTTGACAGACGATAAAAACTTTAAAAATTCTTTCTTGTCATTCAGTTTCAATGAAAAAAATGCAAGATCCCTTCTGGCTTTATCATTGTCCCTATTCATCCATAAACCCCGTCGTATTCCCATTCGTTCCAAATCAAGACAAGCTTTGATCGTGTCCTTTGTCTTGCCCTCAATATCTAGAATTGTGCCGACCAATGTGTCAAATACATTTTTCTCAACATGCATAACATCGAGGTTGTGTCTCAATTTTTGTTTGGACGAATACGGGAGCTCAAAAAACATAGACTTGTGTGTCCAGTTCATATGTGTAGAAGGTCTTGTCCTACTGACATTGGTCCCAAAAGGAGAAAAATCCAAACGGTTAAGTTGTTCCAAAATCTGAGCACCAGACCATTCTCTAGGTTTGAGGCGATGCTCTTTCTCCCCGTCAAACTCTTTATCCTTCTTTTGCCACTCGTGGTCCCAAGGCAACCATTTTCGATGACCATGGTAACAAACTTTTTCGGCGTGTCAACTAGATGTTAAGTCTTCCTTGCATACAGGGCATGCCATATAACCCCTAGTGCTCCACCTGGAAACCATTGCATATGCGTAGAATACGTTCACAGTCCACATCACTGCAGCCCGCAAAGTGAACATCATGCCAGTACATTTATCGTATGTGCGCACACCGTGTGTCTATAAATCTTTTAGCTCATCCACCAACGACCGTAAGTATACATCGATTGACCTACCAGGATCCTCAGTTATCAGTCATCATCATATATTCTTTTTTCATACATTTCCATGGCGGCAAATTATACGGAAATACGAAAATCGACCAAGTACTATGGTGTTGGTTTAAAACCCCAAACAGATTAAATCTGTCAGTGGCAAGTCCCAATCTAACATTCCGAGAATCAGCAGCAAACTCGGGCGAACGTTCGATCAAACTCTTTCCATGCCTCCCCATCTGCAGGATGCCACATCATATCGTCATCTACCCGTTTTTCCTTATGTCATCTCATGTATGTGGCAGTATGCGTCGACATATACAATCGCTGCAACCTAGGTTTCAGGGGCATATAACGCATAACTTTTTGTGGGATCTTAGTCGTTATATTCTGAGATGTCTTTTTGAACCTCGACTCATTGCATACAGGGCATTTATCCAATGTTTTATACTCTTAGTAGAATAAAATACAATTGTTTTTGCAAGCGTGATTTTTTTCATAACCCAATCCAAGACCATTCAACACCTTTTGCGCGTGTCTATGGTCTTTCGGCAAACAATTGTCCTTCGGAAGCATTCTCTTGAAAACCCTCAAAAAGTAATCGAAACACTGGTTCGACATACGATACTTAATTTTTTCCATGCATTAGTTCCACAATGGCCGTGAGAACGGAAAAGCTCTTGCACCCCGGGTATAACTCTTGGTTGGCAATTTTTAATAGTTTTTCATATTGTTCGAACTCGGCACTGTCCATTGCTGTAGGCACATCATCTTCCCCTTCCTGATTGGTGTTTGTCGATGCAAATGGAAAAACATCATTTATAATATCCATGACTTGTTCATTAGGATCCACAATAGGTTCAACATTATCCACTCTTGTGGCGTTTGAAGACAAAGCATTGTCTAATTGTTCCCCATGATGGTTCCAAGTATTATATGTCTCAATCATTCCATTCCTTACTAAATGAAATCAAACATTTTCAATTGTCTCCCTTAACGTTTTGTTACACCTCCTACAAGGACATCAAATTCTAGTTGCACTCGGGTTGTGTATACGTGCAAAGTCAATAAAATCCTCGATTCCATCCAAGTATTCGTATGCGCATCTATTCGGGTTATGTATCCATGTTCTGTCCATAATTCTTGGAACCACAATAACAATACAACAATCACAACAACTTCATACAAAATGATAATGTCACCTTATGCCTCCGGTACGCGCCATATCCCATTCGGGAATGCATAGTCATGTCACGTAATTCACAGTTGCATCAGATTAGATTTCGACGTGGATGAATTTCGGCAGCATCTCGATACAGCTCTTCAGGTGTATGACCCGAAGAAAGTACATAGATGACACCGAAATCTCCACAACCGAAACCTAATCTTTCAACCATAAACTACGCATCATAACTGTGCATTCCCAAACTGTCCAAATAATAGGACAATTGAAGAATTAATTGGACCCTAGTCATGCTTTCGCATCCATGCACGAAATCCATCTAATCCTCGAATGGGAAACTAAGTTTTACTAAAAATAAAAAACAAGTACGAAGTTAATTTCAATTGACTCCGTACATCACAACACATATTTGTGCGTCACGTACAAATTTAACAAGATAATATAAATATAATTTCATAACACAATATAAACATAACAAACTAAGTTCAACATAATTTAATTAATTTTATATGTTTAAAAAATAAAACGAAGAAAATACCTTTCAATCGTTCTCCACCAATCGCTAATCACACACAATATCCCTATAGACAACAAAATTAATGGCGTTATTATGAATTTACATTAATAGTTTTACCGTAACGACAAAAAATGCTTACCAGACAGATCGAGATTGCTCGATCAACCTAGAGAAGAAGATGGAGGGAGTATCAGATGATGAAATTGAGAGAAAATGGAAATGACGGATGTCGGATTGAGCAAAATCGAAGGGATGAGTGCAGAGGCACAATCTGCAAATTTTTTGTAGTTTGACTCTGCACATGGCTGAATTTGGATTAAAAAGGACGAACGATTTTGCGCAACGAAAATTAAATTCGTCGCGTATATACTTGCGCGACGAAAAAGGGCTTCGTCACTCAAATGGATGGTATTTGTGTGGCAACAAAGGTTTTCGCCTTGCAAAAGACTTTTGCGCGATGAAAAAAGAACATTCGTCGCGCAATGAAAATTTATTTTTTATTTTTTATGTCCTCCTTTTTACTTGTATGTATTGTGAATTTTTATTTTATTATAAATCAAAAACTCAAACCTAATTAAACATTAAATTAATTAACAAAACTAATTTACTATCCCAAATAGAAATTATAATTAACGCAAATATTAATACTTATCCACATAACATATATTTATTCATTAAATTAAATATAAAGTCCACAAAATCTTATTTAAAAAAAAAATAAAAAACAACTCTCATCAACTTCAATCCTTCCTCGCCCGCAACACATCAAACTTCTACTACCGGAAACTCTGCTTGAAAAGCCATCCACATAAATCCATTGCTTCTCATCGGTTTCATCAATATCAACATCCCAATGAACCTACGTTAATGCCAATAACAATAAATTAGTAATTTAAAAAATATTACGTTTTAACAAAAATAATTGTTCATTATTTACCACAAACTTACCGATAACTCCCCCAGCATGGACTTCTTCAACTCCTTAGGAACCTTTTTCCAAGACTCAAACTCAGCAGAATAATCCCTCCGCACCAAATTCCCAATGTCATACTTAAATTCGGCGTACGCCGAAGCCAAATTTTTGCCTTCAAAGTACGGCACTTGCTTCCATCTATACCTCTCTGATCGCACAACAATTTTCTTTTTGCCAGAACCTTCTCCAGAATCGGCCATTCTTTTTTAAATATTTTTTTTTAAAACTAAGCCTATGAAACAGTGATTATATAGCAATACTTCGTTGCGCAAACATCAAAGTCCGTCGCACAAAATGTGTCATAAATGCACAATAAATTGGAAGGTTTGACCGTTCTTTGCGCAACAAACACACTTATTTGTCGCGCAAAAACATATTACGTGATGACTAAGTCGTCGCTCAATATATTGCGCGACGAATAAAATAACTGTAATTACAAAATTTATGTAAACATAGATATCTATGTTTACGTAAATTTTATAATTACAAACAAATATTCACAAACGATTCAATACCTTAAATATTTATTCTAAAATTAATTAATACTTTAAATATTTATTCTATAAATAATTACTGCCTAAAATATTATTATATAAATAGTTAATACCTTAAATATTTATTCTACAAATAATTAATGGCTAATCCATACAATTATTTTCAGCATAAGTACGATATTCATTAAAGATTAAAAACACATATAAATCGAGGATAGATAGGGTGCTTACATTAGGTCTCAATAAAATAACCCAACAGGAATTGAAACCAAATTAAGTCCAAATACATAAATTTAAAAAAATAAAAAATAAAAAAAAATAAAAAAGCCTGAAATTTAAATATTGTCATACAAAACATAAATTTTAAACTACTATTTGGATGATCCTGCTCCATTCCGCAAGACTTCATAACGCCACCGATTGTAAGCTCCCTCCCAGGCACATCTTTCCAATAACGCCACTCAGCAGTGGGGCAATTATTCCCCATAGCTACAACAATTGCATGAGCAAACTCAAAATGCTCTCTGAAATCATGCTGGTTGGCCGCACGCACACTCTTATCGTTGTTTTTATCTACCATCTCAGCACGAACAGATTTGTGAAGAATAAAGATAACAGAATGGTGAAGAATAAGGATAGTAGAAGCCCATATTTATAGCAAAGTTAGGATCTTTGCGCGACGAATGATTTGTCACACAAAAATCTGTATTAAATGTCCTCGGATTCACCTGCATTAAATGGTGAAAGCTAACTAGAACTTGCGCGACGAACCATTGGTCGCCCAAAAAGCCCTTTCGTCAATTGCGCGAACAAATTTTCGTCGCGAAAAAGTACTTTCGCCGCGCACGTTTTTCGGGCCAAATAAAATTACCCCACATTTTCTTACTGACTTTACACGACGACAACTATTATTCATCGCGCTAAGTATTATTGTGCGACGAATGATTTCGTCGAGCGAAAGTTTTTTTTTTTTTCAATATGTTTTCTATTTTGCGTGACGAATACGTTTTTCTGTTGCGCAAGTGAGTCTTAAGGGACGAATTTTTGTTCGTCGCGCAAACTGTTTTTTCTACTAGTGAAATTGCTCAACAACCTTTTAAGCAAAGATTTAATTGTTTATTTTTATTTTATTTTATTTTAAAAGAAATAATCCTTAAAGATTAATATTTTCTCATTTTTTTACTTAAAACACTTTCATTTTTTTCTCACTTTTCTACATAGTATGTGTGGTATTGCCAAGGATGAAGCCATCTTGGGCCCAAGTGATCAGGGCCCAAAGCGGACAATATCGTGCTACGGCGGAGTCGAGCCTGGGATGTGGTGGGGTCCAGGTCGGGATGTGACAATTTGGTATCAGAGCCATTCTCTGGCCGGAAGCGTGCCGACGAGGACGTCGGGCCCCTAAGGGGGGTGGATTGTAAGATCCCACATCGCCCAGGGTATGGATCCTATAAGCCTTATATGTATATTCTCATCTCTACCT
Source organism: Cotoneaster glaucophyllus (assembly GCA_036320875.1). Classification (NCBI taxonomy): domain Eukaryota; kingdom Viridiplantae; phylum Streptophyta; class Magnoliopsida; order Rosales; family Rosaceae; genus Cotoneaster; species Cotoneaster glaucophyllus. The sequence goes on along the minus strand of CM070058.1, from coordinate 9,124,121 downwards.
AGCACGAGGCCTTTTGGGAGCTCACTGCTTTGGGTTCCGTAGGAACTTCGAAGTTAAGCGAGATTGGGCTAGAGCATTCTCAGGATGGGTGACCCACCGGGAAGTTCTGCTCGCGTGAGTTCCCAGAAACAAAACCGTGAGGGCGTAGCCAGGGCCCAAAGCGGACAATATCGTGCTACGACGGAGTCGAGCCTGGGATGTGGTGGGGGCCCAGGCCGGGATGTGACATCAATTGTATCATTCTAAATTACCCTAATTAAGTTTGAAATCTTAAGTGTAAACTTGTTACAGATACATAAAAAACGTTCCATGCGTTTTCTCCCAACTATATGCTTATTCCTGTTGCTTTTGGTGGCCACCGGTAGTATTTCTTCTTACTCTATCTTGTTAACTAACTTCATGGTTAATATACATATTGTTTGGGCTGAAATATGAACTTAGGAAGAAAGGTCCAAAAAGGGAGATAAAACGAAATTTGCCCGAAGCCCAATGACAAGCCCAGACCAATTCTCTCAAAACAAAGTGACGGCTCCTCATTAATACAAAGGCTACATGCCTATAATCAGATAGGACAAGCGATGGAGACCCGCCAGCTATCAGCCAAAAAGTACTTTACAGTGGCAGTACCAGTAAATTGTCAAGCGGTTTGCTACCCCCAGTAGCTTTCAGGCAAGGTTCAAACCGCAAGCAGTCAGGCTCATTCGTCTATAAAAAGAGGAAGAGGGCCCAGTGAAAAGGACACTCAACCAATCAAACAAACATACAACTTGCCTTTCAGTCAAGCCAAATACCCAGAAAGCTGAGTCTTGTCTAGATTCTGCCTCTTTTTAGCCTTAGAACTCTTATAATAGAATACCTTCAGCTTGTGTAAAAGCTCTGCTACCTTTGTTCGGATGTTGTAGTATCGATTCCCTTATGTAAATTAGTTTACTTCCAGTCCCCTTAGCTCCCAAAACCTGTGTAATCACAAAGAGAAGAAGCTGCACAAGATTCAACCTTGCCCGACAAGGTTAAATCTTGCCCGACTCTCTTTGTATTGTCTTTTAATTAAGTAGATCTAACATTTTAATGTATTCCTCAGCATATATGCAAATCATTTCCAATCCTTCATGGATCCAAAACATCATTAGATCTCAAATCTGGTTCGTTTAAAGGTTATCATTGTTATAAGAAGATAAAAGTGGACCATAACTGATGAACTGATCAGATCTGGACCTCCATCTTTCAAGTATACAAGATAGATAAAAGTCATTGATCTCAAGGCATAGAAAAGAACTTAATGTAGACTTAACCCATCTACGACAATCCTTTGATAAACAAGAAGTTAGAGTAACTTGGGGCGCAAGTAATCTGCTTAAAACAAACTTGTTCTACGTTTGACATACAGAGATGGCAGTGGCACGCCTCCACATATAATTGATTTTGATTGTGAGTCTCAAGGCCTATACCTAAGGCCCCATAAAGGCACATTTCAGAACTAATTATAAACTCATATTGCAGTCTCTCACAAGCAGGAGCCCGACAACCAACCAAAGTCCCAATCCATCAGGGAGCTGTGTGCTCGAGCCATGAACACCCATCATACAAGATTTCCTGCTCGAACATAGTTTTGGCACGCCCGGTGGGATCAGATCATGTATGCCAAGAAGACGAAGGAGAGAACAAACCTTCAGATGGGGGGGGGCAAAACAAACAACACCCTAATACACATCAAGATCCAACATGGCAGATCTCCTCGAAGACTTGCAAAGGCCTATCTTGACGGAAAGTCCGAACCCTTCTGAGAGATCAGAGGGAAAGGTCATGAATGAAGACCTACAAGCCACCATGATGGCTATCTTAAGAAACATAGAGCGAAGCTTTCTAAACATAGAAAGAAACTCTCGGGAGTCAAGGGAAAATATGAGCAGACTTATTTCCTCGACAAGAAATCCACGAGAAGGGCTAGATCTAGAATGTTCTATTCCAGAAAATGATTGTGTTAATGAAATAAAAAGTAAAGCTAGTCCTACGGAGGAAGCTGGAGCCAATCAATCATTGTTAAAAAGGGAGCCAGAATCGCCCGACCCCTCATTAGTGGGTAGCAGGGAGCAATGCGAACCAAAGATAAAATGGTTTCTGAAAAAACCACAGGCTAGTACTACTCTTTTTCTGCAAGCCTCGGTAAATATGATCAACTTGACGTGGGCAGAAAAAGGGAAAGGAAAAGCCACGTGGGAGGTAAAGGCGAAAATGAGGCCAACTGACAGACCAATGAAGAGAGTTATCAGTGTGCCCGATAAGCCTAAAGCCACTATAGTCAAATGAGTAGTGTTGTGCAGCAGATGCCATTTTGAGTGTAAGTTGGAGGTACCAACAGCAGGAGCTACCATCGATCAAGAGTTGGTCAAGATGAAAGAAAATGAGGAGCAAGAAAGGCACATGAACATTATGCGGTCAAATGAAAAAGAGTTATCTCATAACGTCTTCCAGAGGTTGGGGGGGGGGACTCCCAGTCTAAAAACTTGTCAGAGGTATTCAAGAACTATGAAGCATCGGAGGAAGTGGAAGATAATGAGGCCAATGTGCCAAGATGGAAAGAAGTGAAACCACCCCAACCAAGTTATACCGGTGGGGATGTCCGAATGAAGGGAAGGACAGTAGACCCAGTTACAAAAAGGAACCTTGCCCGACTTGGGCGAAAGTGGTTTATAGTTGGGAAAGATGGAAAGCCTGTCAAAGAAATGGGGGTATCCATGATCAGGAGGGTTCAGAGGCAACACAAAGCCCATATGAACTCATTAAAAGTCCTCGCCACTTCAAAAACTTCGGGGAATATAAAGTTTGAAGATGCTCCTCATGGAGGAAGAAATCAGCCTCATTTGAGGAGCAAGAAAGAAGTAAAAAAGGTGAATAGTAAGAATGAAGGAGAAGGAGATCATGTGCCACCAAACCCTTATCATGGGAAGTACAAAATCTTGAGGAGAGCTCAAGAAGATGAAGTAATGATACCTACCCCAAGATGGAGCCTGGAACCAATATGCTTCCGAATCATTTCGTCGAAAAGAGAGTTGTCCGCACTATTGTTAATAGACACTATCTGCGAAGTGCCAAAGGAAGCGCAGGCTTGGATAGATGAATTTATGAATAACATTGGGGGGGGGGCAAAGAGAGATACTTACCCGGACCTAATAACTTCCACGTAAACATGACGTATGTTTTATCAGCCATGTTTCGTGCTGAGCATGATCAACCTCCTACAATGGAAGGTGACTACTTGGCAGCGAAACCCATTGGCACATGTTAGTGTTGAATAGGCATGACATGGGGTGTCTAGCCAAGCAGAATTGCCTAAGCAACCAGGGAAGAAACCCGAGCGAATATACTTAGACAAGATGGTCTTTATTCGCCCAAATTTGACTTTGGTCAACCACCTCAAACCCATATACGTGACTACTCACCTGGAGGGGATACCCTTCAAGAGGTTTTGATAGATGAAAGGGTTGCGGTCAATGTGCTTCCATATAAACAGATGAAAAGAATGTACAGAAATGAGGAAGACCTTATTCCTATAGACCTTACAGTGTCTAGTTTCTCACGAGCTATCACCAAGACCCATGGAATATTGCCATTAGAAATGGACTTGGGGTCAAAGCAGATCATGCTGGCTTTCTTTGTGGTAGATAGTACTTCCACTTACGGGGCATTACTGGGCAGAGATTGGATTCATCAGAGTCTCTCTGTGCCATCTACCTTATACTAGCAAGTGGTTGTCTATCATGAAGAAGGAGAGACCGGGCCTAGGTTCTGGGAAATGATAGAGGCCGAATCACGACCATTCTTACCTACAGCCAACATTGCAGAGGCAAACTTCTACAATCCCAATGTCGGGATCCTTCATTGTTCAAGAGCTGATAAGAACGGCCGCCCAACTAAGGTGACATCCCAAAAGCTTTTGGAATAAGGGTTGTCTCTTACAAGAGAAAAGTGAGACCGACCCTATATCATCCCAAACCCCCAGCAGCATTAATGTTGGAGCAGAAAATGAAGGACCAGGTAATAGCAGTCAGGTCCTTAATAAAAAAACTGTTAGTGTATGAGAGGGAAAAGAGACAAGAAAGAGAGAGCTCAGCTAGGGAAGAAGAAGACTGGAGCAGAAGAATTACAGGCAGCCAAGTAAGGAAAGATGAGCCTTTTGGAGAGGAATTAGAAGCAGCCATCCGAATAGTTGAATGTGTATATGATTTGGATGTGCCATAGGACTTGCCCGACAATCCAGAACTGGTTGAGTTCTTGTATGCAGAACCAGATAAGCCAACCCCAGAGGTACAAGACCCTTATGAGATCATTGATATAGGAACCAAGGAAGATCTGAGATCGATACAGATTAGCGGTTTGTTGGAGACCGAAGATCGGGCGAGGATTGTGGCCCTTTTGCATGAATTTAAAGATTGTTTTTCTTGGCACTACACCGAGATGCCAGGTTTAGACCCAACCTTAGTAGAACACAGGATGCCTATTAATGAGGGATTTAAACCTGTCAAGCAGGCACCACGGAAGATGTCAAAAGAAATTGAGGAGAAAGTCAAGGAAGAAATTGAAAGGTTGGTGAAGGCTAGATTTATTAGGCCTACCAAGTATGTTGAGTGGTTGGCCAACATTGTACCAGTTTTAAAAGATATAACTAAAGCAGTTAGATGTTGTGTTGACTATAGAAACATTAATGGAGCTATGCCTAAAGATGAATACCCCATGGCTATGGAAGACTTATCCATAGATGCAGTTGCTAAACACAAAGTGCTATCTTTTATGGATGGGAATGCTGGATACAATCAAATAAAAATGGCTAAAGAAGATATACACAGAACAGCTTTTAGGTGCCCCGGCCATGTAGGAGCATATAAATATTTTGTGATGCCATTGGGGCTCAAGAATGCCAAGGTAACTTACCAAAGAGCAATGAACGTCATTTTTCATGATTTAATTGGTCATAGCATGGAAGTATACATTGATGACATCGTGGTAAAATCCAAAACTGAAGAACAACATTTGATAGACCTTAGGCAGGCCTTGACAAGAATGAGGATCCATAAGCTGAAAATGAATCCAAAGAAATGTGCATTTGGAGTAAGATCGGGCAACTTTTTGGGATTCCTCGTTCATCAAATAGGTGTGGGGGTTGATAAAAACAAAGCTCGGGCAATAATGGAATCACCTTCCCCCACTAACAAAGTACAACTTCAAAGGCTGCTGGGAAAGATCAACTTCTTAAGGAGATTCATTGCTAATTTAACGAGCAAGATCCAGCCACTAACCCCTCTACTGAGGTTAAAAGACAAAGAAGACTTTTAGTGGGGTCCACCACACCAAGAAGCTTTCGACAAGATAAAAGCTTACTTAGCTTCTCCACAGTACTTATGCCACCTAAAATGGGGAAGCCGCTGAAGCTTTATATTTCTACCTCGGAGAAATCAATTGGAAGCTTGCTAGCTCAGAATAATGAGGGTGGAAATGAAAAAGCCATATATTACCTCAGTAGAATCTTTACCAAGGTAGAGGCAAGATATACCTCGATGGAGAAATTATGTTTGGCTTTGTACTTTACTGCTTGCAAGCTAAGGCATTACATGTTGCCTTGTCACATCCACATCATTGCCAAGACTGACGTAATCAAGTGCATGTTGTCAAAACCAATGCTGATTGGAAGGATCGGAAAGTGGATTCTGGCGTTATCAGAGTACAGCTTTCAATATATTCCCCAAAGGGCAGTTAAGGGACATGCGATCGCAGACTTCTTGACGGAGCACCAAGAATCTCAAGAGGAAATTGTCAACATTCTAGGAACTCTGGAGGTAGCTAGCTTTTGGGTCCCACCAACTAAAGCTCTTTCTGGCAGGGAAGAGTGGATTCAGCAAGAAGTAAAGAGAATATCTAGCCTTTGGGTTACTCCATGGAAGTTGTATTTTGATGGATCCTATACTCAAAATGTTGCTGGGGCTGGAATCGCCATCATCGATCCCAGTGGTAACCACCACTGTTATTCCTTCCTCTTAGATTATCAGGAAACTACCAATAATCGGGCAGAATATGAGGCATTGGTAATCGGCCTAGAGATCTTGATGGAATTAGGGGCAGTTGAAGTTGAGGTGTTTGGTGATTCAGAATTGGTAATCAATCAATTGAATGGGGAATACAAGTGCAGACACATCACCATGGCTGGTTATTACCTAGTAGCCACTCAGTTGTTGGGCTATTGGGGTACTGAGATATCAGTCAGTCACATCCCTAAAGAAGCAAATGTAATTGCCAACGAGATGGCACAATTAGCCTCTAGAGTACCAATCCATGAAAGAAAGTTTGAGGGAAGCATAGAGGTCCAATGAAGAAACCTCCCTTCCATCTTGGAACGAGGGTTTAGTCTGGATGTAATGATCGAAGAAGTGGAAACTGAGGACTGGAGAACACCTATTTTGAGATACTTGAAAAATCCTTTTTTTCCCACGAAAAATGAAGATATGCGGCAGACAACTAAATGCATTTTGTTGGGGGGGGGGGGGGAATCTACTGAGAAAAACTCCAGATGGGCTAATGCTAAAGTGCTTAGGTAAAGAATAATCAATGAGGGTAATGGCCGAAGTGCATGAAGGAATTTGTGGAGCACACCAAGCTGGAACCAAGATGAGATGGTTACTCAGAAGGTACGGTTATTTCTGGCTCGAAATGGAACGAGATTGCAAGGCTTATGCCCGAAGGTGTGAAGAATGTCAAAGACACGGGCCACTCCAGCATATACCTTCAATACCTTTGAACCCTACAGTCAAGCCTTAGCCTTTTGGAGGGTGGGCCATGGACTTCATCGGGCAAATTTACCCAGCTTCTAGCAAAGGCCATACTTTCATAATCGTGGTTATAGATTACTTCACCAAGTGGGTAGAAGCTTCAGCTGTCAAAACTATCACTTCGGTTGTGGTCACAAAATTCATTGAGAATAAAATCTTGCATAGATTTGGGGTGCTTGAGACAATTGTCACAGACCGCGGGCCATCTTTCATTTCAAAAGAGGTAGAAGAGTTTGCCCACAAATTCAACATAAAGATTATTCAATCTAGTCCTTACTACCCCTAATCAAACGGTCAAGCAAAAGCCAGCAACAAGATCTTGGTAAACATTATTAAAAGAACAATGGCCGAGAATCCAGAAAAGTGGCACAAAGGATTGAGAGATACTTTGTGGGCATACAAAACTTCTAAAAGAGTAACGACTAGGACAACACCCTTTGCATTGACTTTCGGGCAAGATGTTGTACTCCCCATGGAGATTGATGTGAGTTCGGTCAGAATTCAAAATCAATTCAGGCTACACAGTGAATAATACGTTCAAGCTATGTGTCAAGAAATTGAAGACCTCGATATAGCCCGAATTGAAGCTCTGGAGACAATCCAAGAAGGAAAGAGAGCTGTTGCACGAGTATACAATAAGAAGGTAAAATTGAAAACCTTCGAGGAAAGGGAGTTAGTATGGAAAGCAATTCTGTTTTTGGGAGCTCAGGTTAGGGGTTTTGGAAAATGGAGCCCGACGTGGGAAGGTCTTTTCGTTATTAATCGAAATCTGAGTAAATGAGGGTTCTATTTAGCAGATTAAGAATGGAGGTTACAGAAAAATCCGATCAATGCTAAGTTTCTAAAGAAGTATCACCCAACTTTATGGGATGCCAGGGATTGTTATATTGAGGACAATTAAACATTATAAGTGATCTGAAGTTGGTTTGCATATTCATTGCAGTCGAGATTGGGAAGAATATAGGATTAGAGGAAGTTAAAAAGAACATTTTCATTTCATCAAATGTGGAAGATACATGTATTCAAACCAATAGTTGTACATCCCTAATGAGTGCAATTATCCTAAAGGGATGGATCTACATTTTATTCAACCTTTCCTAAACACTGATACTACTAGCTAAATCTGCCCTAGTTCGTCTGAATCTGCTGCGCTTTTGTCCATAATCCCGATCAAGGTTGTTCAGCCGGCCAGTCCGTGGTAGTTGATCTTGAAGCATACACCTATGATGATGAAGTGATCAAGAAACAGGAGTTGTGGAGAAACCTGGGCTGGTAGGTTTCAACCCGAGTGAGATCTACCAGTATGATTGAGATTATTCGACTAGCCTGCAAAGTTGTAGGAATCCTGAAGTGTGAACCGAGTGTGGAGCGCCTGACTGAAGATATTAAGGGAAATGATTACTCCTTAGTTATATCGTTCCTGATACTGATCAGAACCAGAGAAATCCATGTAGGTTCCAATGGATGCATTCCTTCCTTCATGAAGAGGAATTTGGGATGATAGTCTGCCCGAGGGCGACAAAGACAATGAAAGCCTGTGAGAAGGCGAGGCATGGTGGAGAACCTTTCACTAAAACCTACATGTAAAGCTCTGAGGTGCGTTTTTTGAAGAAAATGAAAAAATTGGAAGCATCCGAAGAAGAAATCCTAGTGATCTGGAAAACTATTCGAATAAATTAAATAATGAAATCGAGCAGAGTTTTATAGGATGATCGAAAGATAGTTGAAATTCCTGGGTTAGTGCAAAGGTCGTGGATAGCTTCGACTGACCAACAGTTACGTATGGGCGGTGCAAGTTCTGAGACAGGCGTGTAACGGTAATTAATGAAGGATGGTTGTTCAATCATTATTAGCGCATTGGTTTGCAGGCTTAACAACGATTGAAGGGGGCACTGTTTGGGCTGAAATCTAAACTTAGGAAGAAAGGCTCAAAAATGGAGATAAGAAGAAGTTTGCCCGAAGCCCAATGACAAGCCCAGACCAATTCTTTCAAAACAAAGTGACGACTCCTCATTAATACAAAGGCTACATGCCTATAATCAGATAGGAAAAGCGATGGAGACCTGTCAGCTATCAGCCAAAAAGTACTTTACAGTGGCACTACCAGTAAATAGTCAAGCGGTTTGCTACCCCCAGTGGCTTTCGGGAAAGGTTCAAACCGCAAGCAGTCAGGCACATTCATCTATAAAATGAGGAAGAGGGCCCAGAGACAAGGACACTTAACCAATCAAACAAACATACAACTTGCCTTTCAGTCAAGCCAAATACCCAGAAAGCTGCGCCTTGTCCAGATTCTGCCTCCTTTTAAGCCTTAGAACTCTTAGAATAGAATACCTTCAACTTGTGTAAAAGCTCTGCTACCTTTCTTTGGATGTTGTAGTATCGATTCCCTTATGTAAATTAGTTTACTTCCAGTCCCCTTAGCTCTCAAAACCTGTGTAATCACAAAGAGAAGAAGCTACACAAGACTCAAGCTTGCCCGACAAGGTTAAATCTTGCCCGACTCTCATTGTATTGTCTTTTAATTAAGTAGATCTAGCATTTTAATGTATTCCTCAGCATATATGCAAATCATTTCCAATCCTTCATGGATCCAAAACATCATTGGATCTCAAATCTGGTTCGTTTAAAGGTTATCATTGTTATAAGAAGATAAAAATGGATCATAACTGATGAACTGATTAGATCTGGACCTTCATCCTTCAAGTATACAAGATAGATAAAAGCTCTTGATCTCAAGGCATAGAAAATAACTTAATGTAGACTTAACCCATCTAGGACAATCCTTTGATAAACAAGAAGTCAGAGTAACTTGGGGCGCAAATAATCTGCTTAAAACAAACTTGTTCTACGTCTGCCATACAGAGACGGCAGTGGCACGCCTCCACATATAGTTGGTTTTGATTGTGAGCCTCAAGGCCTACACCTAAGGCCCCATAAAGGCACCTTTCAGAACTAACTATAAACTCCTATTGCAGTCTCTCACAAGCAGGAGCCGGACAACCAACCAAAGTGCCAATCCCTCGGGGAGCTGTGTGCTTGAGCCAGGAACACACATCATACAAGATTTCCTACCCGAACACATAGTATTATGATTATAAGCATGCATAGTAACCATATTTTTTTTGGAATAATTGTTTATTAGGACGATAGTTGCTAAGGGTTGGACATGCGAGTCTCAAGTAAGTAACTGCTTCAATGGAACTTGCGCGAGTAAGAGTAACTGTGCAGTTGTTTGCCAAACTATGGGCATCCTCGACGGCTGGTGCTTGGGTTTACGCCGCAGATGCTTTTGCACACAAAACTGTTAATTAGCTAATTAATTAAGCTAGTGATGAGCTGATCACTTATCACTTAATTATTAGTGGGTGCATGGATGCACGTACTTTGGTACTGGCTAGTGTGGAAGTAGTTGGAATAATTTACGGTTGGATTGTTAATTAATATCGTATCACTGTTGTGGTTTTTAATGTTCTTGTTTGTTATGCATCATCATCATGAGTTACTTTGTATAGTATGCCGAACTACGTAACTTCTTTATGGTTATCTAATTTTACTACCCTGAAGTTTCTTAGTTTTCAACATTTCATACATCAAGTTTTTTTTTGTCTCACTCTGGTACCTAAAGTGATTATTAATTTTCAGACACTGTCATTCATCCGTTAAGTTTTCCATCCATTAACTGATGACATGACACGCACGTGGACAATGACTAGGCGTCACGTGTCAATATAGGCCACGTAGATGTTAAAGAATAAAAAAAAATTAAATTTTTTTTTTCTCTTCAGATCCAAAAAGAAAAAAAAAGTTAAATCCAGAGAGATTGAGAAGAAGAGAGAGAGAGAGGGCTTGCTTCGTACAGAGAGCTTAGTAGATGAGAGTTTGGAGTTGAAGGTGGCGACGGGGGTGGCGAGGAGACAGATCAAACACTTCGGCTGCGGAGTTCAGGGGCTCAAGGTGGAGGATAAGGAGGAAGCGGTGTGGGATTGGAGGTTGTCGCTCCTATGCCATCGCACGTATGCATGTACATTGTTGCTCCTACGAGGTCGTACCTTTTTGGATTCATCCTTCCCCCACCGAGGTCATTGACCACACCTCTGTCCGCCGTCCGCCAACCGTTTTTCAAATGGATTTGGTCTTGGCCTGCAACTCTATTTTCAAACATGGTGGATCCCTTTGTTTTCCTTTCTCGCTTCTTCGAGAATTGAGAGAAGACGAGAGAGGGTGATGGAAGAATGGGTGTTTAGGTGGGGGAGATTTAGTGCTTTGGTGAGGAATTGGGTGAGGGAGTCGAGGGGAAGAAGGGGTGTTTGGGAAGGGAGGATGTGCATGGAAGAAGGAAGGTAAGACAAAATATTTTTTTTTAATTAATTTTTAATGTTCAAGTGGCCTATATTAACACGTGACACCCATTCATTGTCCACGTGGGCACAATGTCATCAATTAACGGGGGTTCTGATGGAAAACTTAACGGATGTATGAAAGTGTCCCATAATTATGACTTTTAGTACCAGACTGGGATGAAAAAAAACTTTATGTATGAAATATTGAAATCTAAGAAATTTTTGGGTAGTACATTGAGATTAACCCCTTCTTTATTTGTCAACAAATTTAGGTTTTTGTAATGCCCTACGTTTGAAATACGATTGAACATCATTTCCTCAATGCTTCTACTTTAACATTCATTTTATTAGGCTTAGCCATGTTACCTAAAGCAACGTAATCTTCCTATACACCTAATGTGCAAATCCTCTTCAATATAATTTAGATTAGTTTGGTACAAACAGACTAAAACTTGTGTAAAAAACAATTATATTGTTATAAGAACTATGGCCTTTTATGTGAGATACACACACACACACACACATATATATATATATATATATATATATATATATATATATATATATATGCCGCATCATTTACATATAAAAATGTGAATAACAAGTCAAAGTGTTTAAAACCCAAATATTATTTTAAAAGCAAAAGTTAAATGTGTTTGAAAAAGAAACTCTAATGTGCATAGAAAAATGTATGGCGGAGAACTTAGTCAACAAAAATAGGAATTTGGTTTATGGTACCTCTTAAGTTGGAAATTTCAACTTTGTATTTTGGGTATGGGGCTACCTCGCTTTACGGAGATCGATCCTCTTTAATTTGCACTAGATCACTATATAATAAGCCTTGCATGGTTATTGTTCTTTGCATCAGCGTCTGAGATCTCTCTTATTACACACAAGCACACACATAGAAACACACAGACCAAGCACACACTTACATACACACATATTCAAATGGAGCGTTCAATGCGTCTTGTTTCAGCTACCTTCGTTCTTGTCTTACTTTTGGCCGCTACCGGTAATTATACCTCTTTTATTTAGTAATTAATTTTTTATGATGTTTTGAATAAAGCATCTTATTTAACAAAAAAAATTGATCTTTAGAGATGGGGCCAATGGGTGTTGAGGCAAGGACTGATTCAAACAAGGCAGTTGAGGGGAAGGTCTGCGAGTATCCGAGCACCCTGTTCAAAGGGTTGTGCTTTTCGTCTAACAACTGTAAACACACCTGCAGAAAGGAGCAATTCACCAGAGGCCATTGTAGTACCTTCACCCGTGCTTGCGTGTGCACCAAAAAGTGCTAATTAGTTAGTTAAAAAGAAATGTAATCTGTGTAGAGACCGTGCTTGTGTAATGTGATGGATTGATATGACCCTGTATCCATGTGGTTGCTTTTGCTAATAAATTGAATGACCCTGCATGGATCATTATTCATATGTCTAGTGTAGTGTTTTCATCGGGCCTAACGTATTTTTAGTCGTCTATTATCCTATATGTTTTTCTTCAGGATTATTATTAACATTCCAGATAGTCACCACAGACTATTCATTTGTTTATAGACTTTCAATTAAGAAAAAGTGCACGATAATTATCATGAAATGCTAATAACAATATTTTTTTTCACCTTTTGACAAGGCATTGAAAAATTTCACTTGGTGTACTTGGATTCAACACATTACTTTAATTTGTGTCACAATGATTAAGTCACATTGTCAATTTCTGATGTACTTTTTTATCCACACCTTCTGTTGTATTAAGTTCTTTTGCCTTTTAAACCAGTAGTAACAAACGTAAAACAAGGTGAGGTTGATGCACAAGAAAAAAAATAGGAAAAGTTTCGAAATTGCTTAACCAACTTTTAAGCAAAGATTTAATTGTTTATTTTTATTTTATTTTATTTTAAAAGAAATAATCCTTAAAGATTAATATTTTCTTGATAACATTTTAAAAGACTCTTCCACATTTTTTTACTTAAAATACTTTCATATTTTTCTCACTTTTCGACATAGTATGTGTGGTATTGCCAAGGACGAAGCCACCTTGGGCCAAAGCGGCGGATGCCCTAACTCAGTTTTTTTGTGAAAAAATTGTACATATTGCATTTAATAATTTCACGTGATAAAGCATTTTCGGCCATGAAATTTCCAAATAATCAATTGAGAAATCGTAAGAAAATAAATGGATAAATGTTAACATGGTTATTTTTATTGGAAGAGATATTTGATGGTATTGGTAATGAAATTGTTATGCAACGCTTTCAAAACTTGAAAATGCGTCGTGAGAGATTGTAATATGTTGTATAAAATATTTATAGATTAATGTATGTGCATTGTTAGTAAATTCTTAAGCCTTTTAATTTGTGACTTTATTTTTTAGGATGCCCCAATTCATATAGATCTCATACTTCGTTCCTGATGTATTAGTGTGAATTTACAAGAGCTTATATATATAAAGATACACACACACACACACACACATATATATATATCAATTGTATCATTCTAAGTTACCCTAATTAAGTTTGAAATCTTAAGTGTAAACTTGTTACAGATACATAAAAAACGTTCCATGCGTTTTGTCCCCACTAAATGCTTCTTCCTGTTGCTTTTGGTGGCCACCGGTAGTATTTCTTCTTGCTCGATCTTGTTAAGTAACTTCATGGTTAATATACGTATTATTACGATTATAAGCATGCATAGTAACCATATCTTGTTTGGAATAATTGTTTATTAGGACGATAGTTGCTGAGGGTTGGACATGCGAGTCTCAAGTAATCGCTTCAATGGAACTTGCGCGAGTAAGAGTAACTGTGCAGTTGTTTGCCAAACTATATGGGCTTCCTCGACGGCTGGTGCTTGGGTTTACGCCGCAAATGCTTTTGAACACAAAACTGTTAATTAGCTAATTAATTAAGCTAGTGATGAGCTGATCACTTATCACTTAATTATTAGTCGGTGCATGGATGCACGTACTTTGGTACTGGCTAGTGTGGAAGTAGCTGGAATAATTTACGGTTGGGTTGTTAATTAATATCGTATCTCTGTTATGGTTTTTAATGTTCTTGTTTGTTATGCATCAACGTCATGAGTTACTTTGTACAGTATGCCGAGCTGCGTAACTTCTTTATAGGTATCTTAGTTTACTATTCTGAAGTTTCTTGGTTTTCAACATTTCATACATCAATTTTTTTTTTCCTACTCTAGTACCTAAAGTGATAATTAATTTTGAGACACTGTCATACATCTGTTAAGTTTTTTATCCATTAGCTGATGACATGATACTCACGTGGATAATGTCTAGGCGTCACGTGTTAATATAGGCCACATGGATATTAAAGAATTTTAAAAATTAAAAATATATATATTTTCTCATCAGATCCAAAAAGAAAAAAAAGTTAACTCCAAAGAGATTGAGAGGAAGACAAAGATAGGGCTTGCTTCGTACAGAGAGCTTAGAAGATAAGAGTTTGGAGTTTAAGGTGACGGCGGGGGTGGCGGGGGTGGCGAGGAGACAGATCAAATACTTGGGCTGCGACGTTCAGGGGATGAAGGTGGAAGACAAAGAGGAAGCGGAGTGGGATTAGAGGTTGTCGCTTCTGTGCCATCGCGTGCACGCATGTACATTGTTACTCATACGCTGTCTTACCTTGCTGGATTCATCCTTCCCCCACCGAGGTCATTGACCTCATGTAGAATTTTTCAGGTCGGCAGGCCGATGGCCCACTCCAAGAACATCAATATTGTCCCCACTTAACCACCTACACAATCCTCAGGTGTGGGGTTTTATCACAAAAGTCCTCGGTGATAGTTAGAGAGGGGTATTTCTATCTAAACTACTTTCTCTTTGGCCCTCTGGCCGATGTGGGACAACAATGAGTTCCAACACTCCCCCACACGTGAGACCCTATTTTATGGGTCACTCGTAGAGATCCACATCGGCAACCTCGTGGAGCCATGTAGGGACTCACCCATCACGCAGGGCCAATGGGGACCCATCTAATCATGTGGCATCTTTGGCCTACATGGAGCCATGTCGGGAATCACTCATCGCACGGGGCCAAACGGGGACCCACCCAATCACGTGGCAGTACGGGCCAGTCTCATGGCTCTAATACCATGCAGAATTTTTCAGGTCAATGGGCCAATGACTCACTCCAACAACATCGATATTGTTCTCACTTAACCACCTACACAATCCTCAGGTGTGGGGTTTTAAACTATTTTCTCTTTGGCCATCTGGATGTTGTGGGACAACAATGAGTTCCAACACCTCACTTCTGTCCGCCTTCCACCAACAGTTTTTCAAATGGATTTGGTCTTGGCCTGCAATTCTGTTTCCAAGCATGGTGGATCCCCTTGTTTTCCTTTCTAGCTTCTTCAAGAATTGAGAGATGAAAAGAGAGGGTGATGGAAGAATGGGTGTTTATGTGGGGGAGATTTAGTGCTTTGGTGAGGAATTGGGTGAGGGAGTCGGGGGGGGGGGGAGGGGGTGTTTGGGAAGGGAGGATGTGCATGGAAGAAGGAAGGTAAGACAAAAGATTTTTTTTTTTTAATTAATTTTTAATATTCACGTGTGGCACCCATTCATTGTCCACGTGGGCATTATGTCATCAGTTAATAGGGGTTCTGACGGGGGGGGGGGAGGGGGTGTTTGGGAAGGGAGGATGTGCATGGAAGAAGGAAGGTAAGACAAAAGATTTTTTTTTTTTAATTAATTTTTAATATTCACGTGTGGCACCCATTCATTGTCCACGTGGGCATTATGTCATCAGTTAATAGGGGTTCTGACGGAAAACTTAACGGATGTATGAAAGTGTCCCATAATTATGACTTTGGTTACCAGACTGGGACGCAAAAAACTTGATGTATGAAATGTTGAAAACCAAGAAATTTTAGGGTAGTAAATTGAGATTAACCCCTTCTTTATTTGTCAACAAATTTAGGTCTTTGTAATGCCGTACGTTTGAAATACGATTGAACATCATTTCCTCAATGCTTCTCCTTTAACATTCATTTTATTAGGCTTAGCCATGTTACCTAAAGCAACGTAAGCTTCCTCTACACCTAATGTGCAAATCCGCATCTATAATTTAGATTAGTTTGGTACAGACAGACTAAAACTTGTGTATAAGAACTATGGTCTTATGTGAGATATATAAGAACTATGGCCTTTTATGTGAGATATATATATATATGCCGCATCATTTACATATAAAAATGTGAATAATAACAAGTCAAAGTGTTTAAAACCCAAATATTCTTTTAAAAGTAAAAGTTAAATGCGCTTGAAAAAGAAACTCTAATGTGCATAGAAAAATGTATGGCGGAGAACTTAGTCAACAAAAATAGGAATTGGGTTTATGGTGCCTCTTAAGTTGGAAATTTCAACATTGTATTTTGGGTATAGAGCTACCTCGCTTTACGGAGACCGATCCTCTTTAATTTGCACTAGATCACTATATAATAAGCCTTGCATGGTTATTATTCTTTGCATCAGCGTCTAAGATCTCTCTTATTATACACAAGCACACACATAGAAACACATAGACCAAGCACACACTTACATACACACATATTCAAATGGAGCGTTCAATGCGTCTTGTTTCAGCCGCCTTCGTTCTTGTCTTGCTTTTGGCCACTACCGGTAATTATACCTCTTTTATTTAGTAATTAATTTTTTATGATGTTTTGAATAAAGCATCTTATTTAACAAAAAAATTGATCTTTAGAGATGGGGCCAATGGGTGTTGAGGCAAGGACTGAGTCAAACAAGGCAGTTGAGGGGAAGATCTGCGAGTATCCAAGCACCCTGTTCAAAGGGTTGTGCTTTTCGTCTAACAACTGTAAACACACCTGCAGAAAGGAGCAATTCACCAGAGGCCATTGTAGTGTCTTCACCCGTGCTTGCGTGTGCACCAAAAAGTGCTAATTAATTAGTTAAAAAGAAATGTAATATGTGTAGAGACCGTGCTTGTGTAATGTGATGGATTGATATGGCCCTGTATCCACATGGTTGCTTTTGCTAATAAATTGAATGACCCTGCATGGATCATTATTCATATGTCTAGTGTAGTGTTTTCATCGCGCCTGACATACTTTTAGTCGCCTATTATCCTATATGTTTTTCTTCAGGGTTATTATTAACATTCCAGATAATCACCACAGACTATTCTTTTGTTTATAGACTTTCAATTAAGAAAAAATGCACGATAATTATCGTGAAATACTAATAACAATTTTTTTTCCCTTTTGATAAGGCATTGAAAATTTTCACTTGATGTACTTGGATTCAACACATTACTTTAATTTGTGTCACAAAGATTATTTAAGTCACATTGTCGATTTCAGATGTGCTTTTTTATCCACACCTTCTGTTATATTAAGTTTTTTTGCCTTTTAAAAAAGGAAAAGGTTCGAAATTGCTTAACCAACTTTTAAGCAAAGATTTAATTGTTTATTTTTATTTTATTTTATTTTAAAAGAAATAATCCTTAAAGATTAATATTTTCTTGATAACATTTTAAAAGACTCTTCCACATTTTTTTACTTAAAACACTTTCATATTTTTCTCTCACTTTTCTACATAGTATGTGTCGTATTGCCAAGGACGAAGCCACCTTGGGCCAAAGGGGCTGATGCCCTAACTCAGTTTTTTTGTGAGAAATTGTACATATTGCATATAATAATTTCACGTGATAAAGCATTTTCGGCTATGAAATTTCTAAATAATCAATTGAGAAATCATAAGAAAATAAATGGATGAATGATAATATGGATATTTTTTAGGAAGAGATATTTGATGGTATTGGTTATGAAATTGTTATGCAACGCTTTCAAAACTTGAAAATGCGTCGTGAGAGATTGTAATATGTTGTATAAAATATTTTATAGATTAATGTATGTGCATTGTTAGTAAATTCTTAAGCCTTTTAATTTGGGACTTTATTTTTTAGGATGTCCTGATTCATATAGATCTCAGACTTCGTTCCTGATGTATTAGTATGAATTTACAAGAGCTTATATATATAAAGATATATATACACACACACACACATATATATATCAATTGTATCATTCTAAGTAACCCTAATTAAGTTTGAAATCTTAAGTGTAAACTTGTTACAGATACATAAAAAATGTTCCATGCGTTTTATCCCAACTATATGCTTCTCCCTGTTGCTTTTGGTGGCCACCGGTAGTATTTCTTTTGCTCTATCTTGTTAACTAACTTCATGGGTAATATACATATTATTACGATTATAAGCATGCATAGTAACCATATTTTGTTTGGAATAATTGTTTGTTAGGACGATAGTTGCTGAGGGTTGGACATGCGAGTCTCAAGTAACCGCTTCAATGGAACTTGCGCGAGTAAGAGTAACTGTGCAGTTGTTTGCCAAACTATGGGCATCCTCGGCGGCTGGTGCTTGGGTTTACGCCGCAGATGCTTTTGCACACAAAACTGTTAATTAGCTAATTAATTAAGCTAGTGATGAGCTGATCACTTATCACTTAATTATTAGTGGGTGCATGGACGCACGTACTTTGGTACTGGCTAGTGTGGAAGTAGCTGGAATAATTTACGGTTGGGTTAATTAATAAGGAAAATTGATGAAAAGGGCTTGAAAAGTTTTAGTTTTAATAAAAAACCATGTTATAAGTTTTGTTTAATAAAAACCATGTTATAAGTTTTAGTTTTAATAAAAAACCATGTTATAAGTTTTGTTTAATAAAAAACCATGTTATAAGTTTTGTTTAATAAAAAACCATGCTATAAGTTAAGTCACTGTTTCTGGAATTTAAGTCACTGTTTCTGGATTTTAAGTAATATAAGTCACTGTTTATGGAATCTAAGTCACTGTTATTTTTTCAGCGACAGTGTTAGTTTTTCCAGCGACAGTTTTTTTTTTTCAGCGACAGTGTTAGTTTTTCCAGAAACAGTGTTTTTTTTCCAGCGACAGTGTTATGTTTTTCCAGCGACAGTGTTAGTTTTTCCAGCAACAGTGTTAGTTTTTCCAGCGACAGTGTTAATGTTCATTTTCTTTCCAGATACAGTGTTTATTTGTGCATGGCCCAAAGGGCTTGGTGTGGTTGCTGCTCGCCGGAGCTAAACGGAAGGGAAGGCCGGATATTGGTCGGAAAGTTGGACAAACTTTAAACGTTCATAACTTTGTCAATACTCAATGAAATCAAATGATTCAAAAACGAAAATTGTAGTTCTCGCAGAGACGAAGAGAATGGTACATTGCATGATAGCTAACTCGTTGTAGTTTGGCCGTAAAACGCCTCGAAAGCCTCGGAGGTCGCCGGAAACTGGGTTGGACAAACTTTAAACGCTCATAACTTTGTCAATACTCAACGAAATCGAGTGATTCAAAAATGAAAATCGTAGTTCTCGAAGAGACGAAGAGAATGGTACCTTGCACGATGGCTAACTCGTTGTGGTTTGGTCGGAAAATGCCTCGAAAGCCTCGGATGTCGCCGGAAACTGGGTAAGATTCAAATAGATATAACTTCTTCAATACTCAACGAAATAGGGTGATTCAAAAAGGAAAGTTGTAGTAATCAGCGAGACAAAGATGATGAGGAGGAGGATGAGGGCCAAAGGAGAGCCCATGAGTGACTGGCTGGTGGTCGAGCTGTCTGATGGTTTGGTGGGTTTTACCTTGTTCTGGGATGGTTTTTGGTTAAAAAAAGTTATAGGATGGTTTTTGGTTAAAATAAACTTAGTTCAAGCCCTTTTTATTAAAGCTCCCTAATTAATATCGTATCTCTGTTATGATTTTTAATGTTCTTGTTTGTTATGCATCATCGTCATGAGTTACTTTGTACAGTATGCCAAACTGCGTAACTTCTTTATGGGTATCTCAGTTTACTATCCTGAAATTTCTTGGTTTTCAACATTTCATACATCAATTTTCTTTCGTCTCACTCTGGTACCTAAAGTGATAATTAATTTTGAGACATTATCACACATTCGTTCAGTTTTCCATCTGTTAACTGATGACATGATGCCCACGTGGACAATGACTAGCGCCACGTGTCAATATAGGCCACGTGGATATTAAAGAATTAAAAAATTATTTTCTCATCAGATCCAAAAAGAAAAAAAAGTTAACTCCTGAGAGATAGAGAAGAAGACAGATAGAGGGCTTGCTTCGTACGGAGAGCTTAGAAGATGAGAGTTTGGAGTTGAAGGTGGTGGCGGGGGTGGTGGGGGTGGCCGGGGTGGCGGGGGTGGCGAGGAGACAAATCAAACACTTGGCCTGCGGCGTTCAGGGGCTGAAGGTGGAGGACATGGAGGAAGCGGGGTGGGATTCGAGGTTGTCGCTCCTATGCCATCGCACGCACGCGTGTACATTGTTGCTCCTACGATGTCGTACCTTGCTGATTTCATCCTTCCCCCACCAAGGTCACTGACCTCACCTCCGTCCGCCGTCCGCCAACCGTTTTTCAAATGGATTTGGTCTTGGCCTGCAACTCTGGTTGCAAGCATAGTGGATCCCTTCGTTTTCCTTTCTCGCTTCTTCGGGAATTGAGAGAAGATGAGAGAGGGTGATGGAAGAATGGGTATTTAGGTGGGGGAGATTTAGTGCTTTGGTGAGAAATTGGGCGAGGGAGTCGGGGGGGGGGAGAGAGAAGGGGTGTTTGGGAAGGGAGGATGTGCATGGAAGAAGGAAGGTAATCCAAAAGATTTTTTTTTCTTTAAAAAAAAAATTTAATTAATGTTTAATATTCACGTGGCCTATATTAACACGTGGCACCCATTCATTGTCTATGTGGGCGCCACATCATCAGTTAACAGGGTTCTGACAGAAAACTTAACGGATGTATGAAAGTGTTCCATAATTATGACTTTGGGTACCAGACTGGGACGAAAAAAAACTTGATGTATAAAATGTTAAAACCAAGAAATTTTAGGATAGTAAATTGAAATTAACCCCTTCTTTATTTGTCAACAAATTTAGGTCTTTGTAATTCCCTACGTTTGAAATACGATTGAACATCATTTCCTCAATGCTTCTACTTTAACATTCATTTTATTAGGTTTAGCCATGTTACCTAAAGCAACGTAATCTTCCTCTACACCTAATGTGCAAATCCGCATCTATGTAATTTAGATTAGTTTGGTACAGAAACACTAAAATTTGTGTAAAAAACAATTATATTGTTATAAGAACTATGGTCTTTTATGTGAGATATACATATATATATATATATGCCGCATCATTTACATATAAAAATGTGAATAATAAGTTAAAGTGTTTAAAACCCAAATATTCATTTAAAAGCACAAGTTAAATGTGCTTGAAAAAGAAACTCTAATGTGCATAGAAAAATGTATGGCGGAGAACTTAGTCAACAAAAATAGGAATTTGGTTTATGGTGCCTTTTTAAGTTGGAAATTTCAACTTTGTATTTTGGGTATGGAGCTACCTCACTTTACGGAGACCAATCCTCTTTAATCTACACTAGATCGTTATATAATAAGCCTTGCATGGTTATTGTTCTTTGCATCAGCGTCTAATATCTCTCTTATTATACACAAGCACACACATAGAAACACACGGACCAAGCACACACTTACATACACACAGATTCAAATGGAGCGTTCAATGCGTCTTGTTTCAGCCGCCTTCGTTCTTGTCTTGCTTTTGGCCGCTACCGGTAATTATACCTCTTTTATTTAGTAATTAATTTTTTTATGATGTTTTGAATAAAGCATCTGATTTAACAAAAAAATTGATCTTTAGAGATGGGGCCAATGGGTGTTGAGGCAAGGACTGAGTCAAATAAGGCAGTTGAGGGGAAGATCTGCGAGTATCCGAGCACCCTATTCAAAGGGTTGTGCTTTTCGTCTAACAACTGTAAACACACCTGCAGAAAAGAGCAATTCACTAGAGGCCATTGTAGTGTCATAACCCGTGCTTGCGTGTGCACCAAAAAGTGCTAATTAATTAGTTAAAAAGAAATGTAATCTGTGTAGAGACCGTGCTTGTGTAATGTGATGGATTGATATGGCCCTGTATCCACATGGTTGCTTTTGCTAATAAATTGAATGACCCTGCATGGATCATTATTCATATGTCTAGTGTAGTGTTTTCATCGCTCTTGACGTATTTTTAATCGCCTATTATCCTATATGTTTTTCTTTAGAGCTATTAGTAACATTCTAGATAATCACCATAAACTATTCTTTTGTTTATAGACTTTCAATTAAGAAAAAGTGCACGATAATTATCGTGAAATGCTAATAACAATATTTTTTTTCCCCTTTTGACAAGGCATTGAAAAATTTCACTTGGTGTACTTGGATTCAACACATTAATTTGTGTCACAAAGATTATTTAAGTCACATTGTCGATTTCAGATGTACTTTTTTTATCCACACCTTCTGTTGTATTAAGTTCTTTTGTCTTTTAAATCAGTAGTAATAATCGTCGCTCCTACGCTGTCACACCGTGCTGGGTTCATCCTTCCCTTACCGAGGCCATGGACCTCAACTCCGTCCGCCGTCCGTTTTTCAAATGGATCTGGGTCTTGGCCTGCAACTCTATTTGCAGGCATGGCTGATCCCCTTGATTTGCTTTCTCGCTTCTTCAAAAAATGAGAGAAGACGAGAGAGGGTTGATGGAAGAATGGGTGTTTAGTGCTTTGTTGAGGAATTGGGTGGGGGAGTCGGGAGGGAAGAAGGGATGTTTGGGAAGGGAAGATGTGCAGGGAAGGAGGGTCAGACGAAAGATTTATTTTATTTTATTTTTTTAATTTATAATTTATAATGTTTTATTGGTATTTTAAAAAAAAATTAATATTCGCGTGACATATGGGCGCCACGTCATCAGTTAAGAAGGTTCTAACGGAAAACTTAACGGATGTATGAAAGTGTCCTAGAATTATGACTTTAAGTACCAAACTGGGACGAAAAAAACTTAATGTATAAAATCTTGAAAACCAAGAAATTTTAGAGTAGTAGACTGAGATTAACCCTATATTTAGAATTATGTATGATTCATCTTTTATGCCCTCTTTTATATATATATGTTCTTGTCAATGGCGAAACCACGAAAGAAGTCTCGTGTCATTGACAAGGTACCTCTTAGTCTTAAATTCTAAATTTTGGTGGAATGTTCTCGTCAGTGGTGAAACCACGAAAGAAGTCTGGTGTCATAAACAAGGTACCTCTTAGTCTTATATTTTAAATTTTGGCGGTTTTTCTCTTCTTTGCTTTAGAAAGGGTAATGTAAGTTGTAGTTACTGAAAATACTTGCATTCTGCAACACAGGTAAAATTGCACAGATGCATGTATCTTGGCATGTGTACGTATGCAGTCTGCATATTCATGTACAGGTGGTATCTTTACTATAATAAAGCTGATCCCTCTTTCGGGTCAGCGACTTAACCTATAGATATTGCGGTTATTGCCTTCACATCTGTAAATTATGCTAACTGAACAAAATAGTTGTTATTGTATATTGAAAATGTCAAAAGAAGAGAGATTGGACAGAATGCAAGGAAGGAAGTGTATTTTAGACGATCCATTTGTTCTAAAAGATAACATTTACGATGTTTGATTTCTATAATACCATTCTCTATTTTATTTTATTTTTCTCATTTTTTGCAGACATATTGAGCCAGGGACTGGAAGGCGGTTCCGCTCTTTAGTAGCAGTTGATAGATACCTGACAGAAACAAATGAAGAAGTTCCACTCAAGGCATTGATGCCTACCAATAAGTCTAGTGTATGTTCTTTTCCAATAAGTGATCAAACAAAAGTTTATTAATCCGTTCTCTGTGATCGTTGACCTTGTCCAATAGCTTTGCTTGTGTTTCAGATATCGAGTGGCTCTTGCCATCAGCAGACAAAAAATTCGGCTGAGATCGAGCCCCAGAATGTTGTTTCTAGTACTCTGAAGAGAAATATTTCCAGCGAGAATGATAGACCCTCCAAGCTCAATATTGGCATGCTACCAGCAATAGTTAAATGGGTTCTCTGCGGTCCTGGAGGGAATATGTGGATCCTGTTGGAATATGAGTATAAAACACGATTGAGAATTAACTATAATATTGGATGAATTCTTGAATGGAAAAGTCTTGATAAGGTATTTCTGTGAATCCTATTTCTTGTAGGATTGTGAGTGCTTTTAGTGTTCTTTTGGGAAAAGGTTTTGGTTCCCTGTACTAATTGATTTTGTACACTCACTGCGTGAAAAGGTTTTAGAATTCAACACTGATTCTAATAGGAGAATGTGTTGGATTAATACTGTATATAAACCTCAGTCACTGCTCTTGCAAAGATACAGCTCATATTGTATTGGATACCTATTGTTCAAAGAGCTCTCTGGTTTTGCTAAAGAGGAGAAGATTGTTTTGGTTGTGAAGCTGTTGTGGCTTCTTCGAGTTCAAGTTCTGCAGGTATGTTCTTGACTGACTTTATGTTTGGTATTATAGTTCCTGTCATTTGGATAGATTGTTGGAGAGTTGGTAATTTATTGGCATGTCAATGATCTGTGTAGTAGAACTTACATGTGGTATCAGAGCTATGGAGAGATAATTGCCATTAAATTCGAATTTTGTACAACAACCTGGATAAGAAACTATAAGTTTTCCAAACCCAGAATCGCACGAACTAGTTTTTAAAACAACAATAGCAAAACGACACCGTTTTACTCAAAAAATAAAATAAAATAAAATAAAATAATAAAATAAAATCTTGCCGTTATGTTCGATGGGTTTTGCGTCTTTTGCCATAGCTTGCATCTTTTCCTTCTTGTTTTTTTGGGTTTACAGCGATTCGAGGAATTTTATCCTTCTGATCCTTCTCGTGCAAGTTTTATTCAATCATTCTTTCTTTTGATTCTGATTCTGGTTTCAAAAGGTATGTCTGCAATTTCTTTTAAGTTTAGATTTGAGGTTAAGGACTGCTTGAATCAAAGAATATTGTGTATGTGCATGTAATTGGAGAATCTGCTAAACATCTCACCAATTCGAATCAAAATCATCTAAATTGGATAAACTGAATCACCTATTTAAGAGTTTCCGCTGCTATTTTTGGGGTTTATTGAATTTGATTTCGATGCATGTGGTGTGATATATCTTTTACGAATATGATTCTGAATGCAATCTTCTGTGAGTTGTTTACTCTATATATGGTTACCTTTATCAAAGTTTGAGACCATATGTATGACAAAATTGATTCATTAATGAAGATTACATAGTGAAATAGATAGAAATCATGAATCCCAAAAGATTCAAAGTGATGATTTCATTGTTATCTTCTGCAGTTTCACTGAAAACATTAAATTTGGCTGTTGTTCCTATACTCACTGGTGGGAGCAATTACAAAAGATGGAGATGGGAGATGGAATTGCTTTTGACACTAAATGAGTATGATATAGCACTTGATACGCCACAACCTGCACCCCTCACTGATAAGAGTTCAAAGTCTGAGAAGGTTGAGTTCGAAAGATGGACAAGAGTTAACAAAGTGGCATTATCCATTTTAGAGAGTGGGATGACAGACACTATTCGTGGAGGTATCAAACGATGTGATCTAGCAAAGGACTATTTCAAAGCAATTGAGAGCAAATTCAAGGAATCACAAAAGGCTGAAATTGCTCAGTATATGACCCTTCTCACAACTTACAAGTTTGAAGGAGGTGGTTCAGTTAGAGATCACATTATGAGAATGACTGATGCGGCCGAAAAACTTAATTCATTAGATATGAATATCTCTTAAAAACAACTGGTGTTTATGATCCTACAAGCACTTCCTCTGAAGTTCAGTCCATTGAAAATATCCTACAATACTCAAGATAAGTCATGGACAGTGGATGAACTGATATCTCAATGTGTTCAAGAGGAAAATCGACAGAAGCAAGACAAAGGAAAGGAAGCTGAGACAATCAATTTCGTGCAGACTTTTAAGAAGAAGGATCTCAGTGCAAGTTCTGGTAAACCTTCTCAATTCAAACACCCTGATAAATCTTTTGTGCCTGCTAAGAATTCCAATTCCTCTAAGTCTAACAATCTTAAAGTTAAAACTAAAAACATTGAAAAAGTTAGATGTCATCATTGCAAAACTAAAGGTCATTATAGAAGAGATTGTGAAATATTCAAGGAATGGCTGAGAACTAAAGGTAGAACTAATGTCTATGTCTGTGAGGAATCAAATCTCATTGAAATTCCTGCAAATTCTTGGTGGTTTGATACTGGTGCATTTGTGCATATAACAAATTCTCTGCATGGTTTTGAAAAACAAAAACAAGCAAATACATACAACGTTTTTGTTGGTGAAGGAACCAGGGTTGCAGTTGAGTCGATAGGAAAAATAAAACTCAAACTATCTTCTGGTTTTGTGTTAGAATTAACCAATGTCTTATATGTGCCTGCAATGAGGAGAAGTCTTATGTCTGCATCTAAATTGGTAGCAGAAGGTATCACTTTCATAGGCAATAAGGAATGCATAAAATTTTTTAGTAAAGGATCTCTAATAGGAAAAGCATTTTTGCATGATCATTTGTGGAAAATGCAGTGCACATTATTGGATTGATTGTTTTGAACACAACTGTCAAGAGAATGCATAATTTTGACAACTCTTACATGTTATGGCATAAAAGACTAGGACATATTTCGAAAGATAGGATCATGCAACTGTCAAAACTAAATTTCATACCCGCTTTAGATTTCAATAGTGTATCTGAATGCATTGATTGCATGAAGGGTAAAACCACAAATTTTAGGAAAATGGATGCCAAAAGAAGTAAAAATTTGCTCGAAATTATACACATAGATGTTTGTGGTCCTTTTCCTGTCAAAACAATCTGTGGAAATTCATATTTTGTGAGTTTTATAGATGATTTCTCCAGACATGGTTACATATTTCTAATAAAAGAAAAGTCAGCAGTCCTTGAGTGTTTCAAAGTTTTTAAATGTGAAGTTGAAAAACAACTAAACTTTGTGATTAAGATTGTTAGATCAGATAGGGGAGGGGAATACTTTGGCAGGCACACAGAGGCAGGGCAACAGAAGGGTCCTTTTGCACAGTTTCTTGAGCAGCAGGGCATTGTGGCCCAGTATACTACTCCAGGCACACCCTAACAGGATGGAGTGGCTGAGAGAAGAAACCGAACTCTGATAGGAATGGTCAGAAGTCTCATTTCCAGATCAAAGTTACCTAGTTTTTTGTGGGGAGAAGCATTGAGGACATCCAACTATGTGCTGAACCGAGTGCCTACAAAATCAGTGCCTAAAACACCATTTGAGCTATGGACTGGCAGAATACCAAGCTTTAATCATTTCCATGTATGGGGTTGTAAAGCAGAAGCTAGGTTTTACAATCCAAATGAGAGGAAGCTCGACTCTAGAACCAGTTCATGCTACTTTGTGGGATATTCAGAGAAATCTAAAGGTTTCAAGTTCTATTGTCCTCAATCATAGACAAGAGTTCAAGAGACTCATAATGCAATTTTCTTGGAAGATCAAGATGTATCAGACTTGGTTCATGACACTTTTGAGTTTGAAGAATCAGAAAAACTCGATGACTCGAGTCCAATGGACTACAATCATATCTCATTGCTGCCTAGAACTCATACACAGGAAGATGTTTTTGATGAGGAGATGACGCATGAAATAGATGCTGGTACTCAAGATAATCAAGAGGATACTCACCATACACAAGATACATCCTTAAATGCTTCAAGTTCTCATATTGAGGGAGATCCAAGTCACTTAAGTAACCAATTGAATCTGAGGAAGTCAGGCAGAGTCAAGAAACCAGTTGTCTTAGCTAATTATGTCTATCTTCAAGAGACAGATTTCGACATAGGTGATATAGATGATCCAATTACTTATCAACAAGCAATTCAATGTCTTCAAGTTGCGTTGTGGCAGAAGGCAATGGAGGAAGAATTAGATTCCATGTACAAAAATAAAGTCTGGACCCTTGTGAACTCTACTTCAGATTTTAAACCAATTGGTTGCAAGTGGGTTTACAAAACCAAAAGGGATGCTGCAGGGAGAATAGAGAGATACAAGGCTCGGTTAGTAACAAAAGGCTTTACTCAAAGAGAAGGGATCGATTACAATGACACGTTTTCACCAGTTTCTTCCAAAGATTCTATGAGGATCATCATGGTTTTAACATCTTATTTTGATCTGGAATTACACCATATGGATGTTAAAACTGCCTTTTTGAATGGTGATCTAAAAGAAAACATATACATGGTGCAACCTCCTGGATTTGTTGAAAGGGGGAAAGAGAATATGGTCTGCAAACTAAACAAGTCGATTTATGGGCTTAAGCAGGCATCCAGACAGTGGTTCCTCAAGTTTGATCAGGTAGTCACTGCCCACGGTTTCGTTGAGAACAAGATGGATGATTGCATCTACTTAAAACAAAAAGGATCAAAGTTTATCTTTCTAGTCTTATATGTTGATGATATTCTGCTTGCAAGTTCTGACATACAGTTACTCAAGGAGACCAAGACTATGTTGAGTACCAATTTTGAAATGAAGGATTTAAGGGAAGCACATTATGTTTTAGGGATTGAAATAACAAGAGATAGAAAGAGAAAGCTTCTAGGGTTGTCTCAAAAGGGATACATTGAAAGGGTATTGAACCGATTCAATATGGAGAATTGCAATAAGGCAGATGTTCCAGTTAATAAAGGTGACAAGTTTTCTAAAGATCAATGTCCTAAAAGTGAGAATGAGATCAAGTTGATGAAAATGAAGCCCTATGCCTCATTAGTTGGAAGCATTATGTATGCTAACATTTGCACAAGACCTGACTTAGCATTCATTATTGGAATGTTAGGCAGGTTTCAATCAAATCCAGGAGAATCTCATTGGGTGGCTGCAAAGAAAGTATTGAGGTATATGCAGAATACAAAAAACTATCAGTTAGTTTATGGTAGAGATGATGGTTTGGAGTTGGTTGGGTTTACGGATTCAGATCTTGCTGGGGATCTAGATGAGAGAAAATCGACTGGGGGTTACATCTTTATGCTGAATGGTGGTGCCATCTCCTGGAAAAGTGATAAGCAAACAATAGTGTCTACCTCTACAATGGAAGCCGAATTTGTTGCGTGCTTGAAGGAATGAAGCAGGCAGTATGGTTGAGAAACTTTGTTGCTGAAATGAAAATTGTTGACTCAGTGAAAAGGCCTTTAAAGATGTTTTGTGACAACAATGCTGCTGTGTTTTTCTCCAAGAACAATAAGAGAACTTCGGCTTCAAGATTAATGGATGTGAAGTTCCTTAAAGTAAGAGAAATGGTGAAGAAATGAGAGATAGAAATTCAGTATCTATCCACTGAGAAGATGATCGCAAATCCTCTTACCAAAGCTTTACCAAACAATGTGTTTAAGGCACATGTTACCAGAATGGGAGTTCTAGAAGCTTTTGACAAGTGGGAGTAGACCAGCGATCAGAGTTGAAGTTATTTTGGAGCTGCAGTGTTGCTTATGTCACTGCGATTGGAGTTTTCTTAAGTTAGGTTGGTTATAATATACTGGAATCTCTTTAGTTTTCTGTTTGATTTTGTTTTGATCTGTCTGTATTCAGTTTTTCCGTCTTGTGATTAATTGTTTCAGATAGTTAGTATTGCAATAAAATAGTTTGAGTTTGCTAGTAAATCAGTTTGTGATTTTGCTGAAGTACACTTTGGAACTATTTGAATGAACTGTTCTGTTATGAATAGTTCTTATCATTAAAGCTGAAATTTTAAATATGATCAATTTGAAATTGGCTTAAATGAGTGGGAGTAATGAATATTGGCATTACTGTGAATGGTTTCGTATAGTTACAAAATGCAAAATTGGATATGTTGTGATTCTTGGATAAAGTCTGATATTGTACAGATAGAATCCTAGAGTTCCATATTTTGATGTGCATAGGTAATGTTGAATACGAGATTAGATGCTTTATTTTGGCTTAGTGATCACTTCCATGATTCATTTAAGTTAATCATTGTGTTTTGATACTCAAGTGGGAGAATGTTGGAATATGAGTATAAAACACGATTGAGAATTAACTATAATATTGGATGAATTCTTGAATGGAAAAGTCTTGATAAGGTATTTCTGTGAATCCTATTTCTTGTAGGATTGTGAGTGCTTTTAGTGTTCTTTTGGGAAAAGGTTTTGGTTCCCTGTACTAATTGATTTTGTACACTCACTGCGTGAAAAGGTTTTAGAATTCAACATTGATTCTAATAGGAGAATGTGTTGGATTAATGCTGTATATAAACCTCAGTCACTACTCTTGCAAAGATACGGCTCATATTGTATTGGATACCTATTGTTCAAAGAGCTCTCTGGTTTTGCTAAAGAGGAGAAGATTGTTTTGGTTGTGAAGCTGCTATGGCTTCTTCGAGTTCAAGTTCTGCAGGTATGTTCTTGACTGACTTTATGTTTGGTATTATAGTTCCTGTCATTTGGATAGATTGTTGGAGAGTTGGTAATTTATTGGCATGTCAATGATCTGTGTAGTAGAACTTACAGATCCCCGTCAGGAATTATTCTGCGGTCCCGGATTCTATCAAGCAGAGCTGGTTCGAGAGTTTCAAATCGTCCATCTCTGGTGGAAATATTAGTGCACTAAGTCTGTAAGTTACAACTGTTCTGCTAAAGTTGAACTTCTGTTCATTTTGTTTGGTCATTTACTTTTGATGATAGCATTTACTTTTGATGATAGCCCCCAAAGTTTTGCCGGATCCCTTTTTCTTGGAGGGTTACATTGGAGAAAATCGAATCCGACCAGCATTGGCACCTCGTTTTGACCTAGAGTGACATCAATATTGGTCAACTCGCAACTCTTCTGACCTAAACCTTGCATTGCCGATGAGCATAGGCCTCAGAAAGCCTTCACTGAAGAGCAAACCAAGATTTGGAGACCCTTTTTCCAAACACGAACCCAAAAATCAAGGGAATTTAACAGGTAGATCTAACCTACTTAACATGTCTCGTGCAGGAGACGTTGACTCATAACACGGTTGAATGTAACATCGTATTACGATGTGAATGTCGCACTAATAAGTGTGGCTCAAATTCACCTCAAAATTGAGTCAATTGGCTATTTTCTTTTAATTCCAAGCGATATTACTACTTTAAGCTATATTAAGGGAATGAAAACTTTATTAGAACTCATATAACCTCTTTTTACACCCAACTTATTTTTTAAACCCTTGTTTTTAATTAAAGAACTAATTGCAAGTCAAGAGGCTGATTTAATGTGAGGGAAAACCTAACACATTGAGTTGAAGAGGAAAACCTTATCCATTAGAGCAATTCAACACTTGCAAGTCAAGTGGCTGATTTAATGTGAGGGAATTAAGGAAACATCACTCCAAGGTTGAAGAATCCCAAATTTGAGTTTGAATAACGTGCGAAAAACTTGTACCGGTTGAATGCCACGGCCCTTTTTTTCGTCTCTCAATAAGAGGAAGAGAGATTATGGTGCATACTATACATATGCCATAACTATGTTTAATTTTGTTTGTTATTTCGTTTGATTTTTTCAGTCGACAATAATAAAAAAAAAGTGGTGGGTCAATAACTTAAAAGGTGTGAAAATAAGAATCACCTCCCTTACTAAATACACGGAAGAAATAAAGATCATATTTTTAGATCATATTTCGTAAACCACATAATATGGCAGTTGATCATTAGATACGTTCTTTAATGATTTAAACAAACAATTCAATCATCAAATGTCACATGACATAGTTTTCAAAATATAATGTACGTAGGTAATCTCTCGCATCACCAATAAATCAATCCAAGTATAATCATTTGCCAATAAAATAGGAAAATTGTCCAAATAATTCTTATGAAACCGGAATCATACTACGTTGTCACGCTCTGTAGACCCGATTCCACTTTTTTCTTTTCTTGGGCTCCGCTGGTCCAAGGCACAGTTAACTTTAATACCAGACCCCCAAACAAGCACGTTGCTAATCTGCTACAGTGACATCTCAGTGACGATGGGGAAGGGGAAATCGTCAGAGTCGGAGCCGATTCCGCTGCTAACAATGAGGCCGGGGGAAGAAGGTGAAGAACCCAGAAGCAGTGGCAGCAAAAGGCAATTGCAATTTGTCACCACCTCCCGGTCCTTCAGACTCCCCGATGGTTGGTTGGTTGAGGAAAAGCCCCGTCCCCCTAGCTCTACCAACCCGCGCCAAACCCATAGCGACAAGGTTCGATCTTTCTTTCTCTCTCTGTAGAATTGTTCGAATTGGAAATGCATGTACAATGTAAATCCTTTGCATGCATGGATCATGGATCATGGATGGATGTATGCATGTATGGATTTTTGTGGTTCTGGGATGTTTTGACTGGTGCTAAAATCCATATGCTTTCCAGCATTTTAGAGGCTCTGGGATGTTTTTAATTATGGGTTTGTGGGCAAATTTCATTGCAGAGTGAAAAACTGGAAAATTTTGAGTGAATTGATCATGTCAAATTTGTTTATTTAGTGCCAATTGATCTTGTCAAACATATTTATCTTTTTTTTGTTTTTTGGAGAAGCAGACAAGAGGCAGGACGCTTGGTCAAAAATTCGAAATAAAGAAATTTGGGTTTTTGCTAAAACCTAGTAAACGTTTATTTATTTGGAACTTTTTTTTTTAATTTTTTGTTGCACATGCTTTATGATTTAAAATCTGTGTGTTTTCCCCTTATCTGTTGCACGTGTTCTCTAATTTACTGTTGGCCGTGAAACTTTTGAATTGGTACATCTTAATGATCTTACAGAATAACAC
The DNA here is from genome assembly GCA_036320875.1 of Cotoneaster glaucophyllus. NCBI lineage: Eukaryota > Viridiplantae > Streptophyta > Magnoliopsida > Rosales > Rosaceae > Cotoneaster > Cotoneaster glaucophyllus. Next base: position 9,091,204 of record CM070058.1, on the reverse strand, counting down.
CGATAACTTGTTACCAATCAAACTTTGAAATCAGAAACTCCAATCATCGTGTTCTTCCAAAGTGACCGTAAATTTCATCCACAAAGCATAATGCTTGAGCAACAGCAGTGGTTTATGCTACACATCCCACATTGCCCATATTTGGGTTTTTAGGCCACGCAGAACAACAGCGTGGTAGCCGTTTGCACTACTATGCAAATGGATTTTATAAGTTTTTTTGGACATGAAACTTTATGTTATCTGCAGTTAGAGTCCTTTTACTATACGGCAATGTGTAGTATACAATGCCTTTTATGATGTACGTGGATCACATCTACCGGTTAAATTCAGCAATGTATGTCATACATTGGTGTACTGTAGAATTTTAGCTGCGGTTGTAATGATAATCAATAATGTCCGTGCAGCTTTAGAATTTCCATTCTCTGTTAAGTGAATTGTACAAATCTTCTCCTACCACACCTACTTAACGTTGCTATGTCTAATGTTTCTTTATTGAAAATTCACCAGAAAGAATATTATGTTCTGAAGTTCTTCTATTAGATCTTATGCGGCCAGGTCTCAGACCTTTTATTTTGTTTTGCAGTATTACTATGAGCCTGGCACTGGACTGAAGTTTCGTTCGCTGGCAGCTGTTCAGAGATACCTAACAGAAGGGCAAATCGAACAACGTACCATAAGATCAAAACCAGGCAATCAGTGTAATGTGAGTTCCAGGATTTACAGTTAATGCTTAAAATTTCTCTTCCCACTCTAAAGGTTAGAGTGGGAAGAGAAATTTAGAAACAGAGGAAACATAAGTTATGCTTAGTTCATCACCCACTTGTATCCTCTGCACTAAATATACAAAATATCTACACCTTTGATTCACTCGCATGGTTTAGTTGATGGACCACTAGATTGAGGTACCATAACTGTCAAAGTGATTTTTTTTTTATTTTAATTCTCCTTGTTTTGCTACCATACGCTTCAATATGATTCCAGAACTAATTCATTTGTTCTTATATATTTGAAGATGTAATAAAATTACAATCTAGTGGAACTGTTTGAAAAAGATAACCACGATGAAGGAGTTAAAATAAATGGATGTTACATGTATCTCTGTCACCATTACAGCAGTCCGAATTGAGGAAGAAAAGATTGCGGTGCCTAAAATTTTAGGGAAAAATCCTTATTGACAGTGTCAATGCAGATGCTGATGACGCCACGCACCAGGAGGACCAGTTCATCCTTTGTACTACCTGATGGTTGGGAAGTTGAGGAGAAGCCACGAAGCAATATCAATTATTCTGGTCACATAGACAGGGTATTTGTTCTTTTTCATTATAGTTTTGGTGGTTTTTCTCTTCTATGTTGTAAAAAGGGTATATCTAGCCGTACATGCTTTAAATACTTGGTGAAATTGCAAGGATGTGCGTTTCTGGGTCATCTGTGCAGGTGCACTTTGCATGTATACATGTACATCTTATGTTTACTATTCTAAAGCTGATTGCTCTTTTGGGTCACTGACTTCACCGAAACATATGTATTCTGCAATATAGTTACTTACATTAACTATGCAATATGGTTGTTATCATATATTATTGGAAAATGTCAAAGGCACATTGACATGTGGGAAGGTAAAACACTTGGCGACACATGTTAGGTTTGGGACACCGCCAATTTGGCTTGCCCATTTCATGCAAGTCTCTATGACGGATATGCTGTTTTCTCTGTTGTGTTGGCATAACAATTGGCATTTGATAAACTTCTCTTGGCAGACATTTTATATGCTCAGCTATGGCTTTCTTTTTATGATCCATTTGTTCTGAAAGAAAACATTGTGATGTTGGTTCTTGTACACTGCACTTCAGAAACGTAATACTATTTTCGGGTGTTGCAGTATTATATTGAGCCAGGGACTAGAAAGCGGTTCCGTTCTTTATTATCTGTTGAGAGATACATAACAGAAGCAAATGAAGATTCTCCACTCAAGGCATTGATGCCTGCCAACAAGTCTGGTGTAAGTTATTTTCCAATTCCTGATCAAACAAAAGCTTATGTTCTCCTCCATTAAGCTTGACCTTGTTGAGTTTCGCTTGTGTTTCAGCTTTCGCCTGGCTCTGGCGTTCAAAAGATGAACAATTTGGGCGAGATCCTGTCCCAGAAATTTATTTCTAGTTCTGTGAAGAGAAATATTTCGGGCGATTATGATAGACCTTCCAAGCCCATCCCACCGGCAAGGGTTAATTGGGTCCTCGGCGGTCCTGGGGGGAATATGTGGAACGCCTTCATGAACGACTCTAAGGTCCCGGATTCTGTAAAGCAAAAGTGGTCCGAGACTTTTGTATCATCCGTCTCTGGTGCAAGCGTGAGTGTACCAAGGTTTTAAGTTATGATTGTTCATCCAAACTCATGTAACATAATGTTTTCCCAGATCCTAACTTTTTAGAGATTGTAAATGTATGATAGAGAGATGTGTTGTCGTAGAATAAAGGAGCAGTTTGCACATCATTCAACAGAGAAATACGACATCGAAACGACAATGCCTAAACGATAACACAATTTGGATCACATCCTCGGAAAATTTATGTTTATTCCAATACAATATCACTGTCAGGGGCTCACCTGCTAAATAAACAGCCTACAAGTCAAAACTAAAACTCGGGAAAACCCGACTTCAGCTCTATAATTTTTCGGTATTGAAATATGTCGCGAAAACAACGTTAAAACTGAAGACTACAACTGTCTTTGATACCTAACACTCTCATAAGAAAAACGGAAAAGAAACAAAATCAAGGTGGCATTGGCATCCTTCTTCCAGACAGGTAGAGAGACAGCTTTTCTCTCAGATGAACGCCGTTTATGTCAACAGTTCCACAAATCTGTTGGCGGTATTCCGAGTCATGTTTGTGAGACTGAGGCATCTCGTCTTGAACCCCGCCTTCCATATCTATAACAATGTTGTGAAGCAAGCAGCAAACGAGAATGATCCTTGGCAATCTATGTTTGTCAGGTCTCCACATCACTCCCTGAATGATCCTCCACCTATCCTTCAACCTCGCCAATGCTCTCTGCGCTACCTTCTGCGTAGCATAATGCCACTTATTGAACTGAGCTTTCGGCTCTGGGAGTTCTTTCCCTTCATAGGGGGTCACGAGATAGGGCAATAAAGAAAACCCCAAGTCCCCAAGTATGTATTCCCGGATATCCAATCCTGCGGAGAGCTCTAACCTTTTCCCATTCAATCTCTCACCTCTAGCACAGAGTTGATAAAAATTCGAACTCTGAAACACCGACCAGTCCTTCATTTTTCCTGGCCATCCGGTAACTATGTCCCGAAACCTCATGTCAGGGTCCACAATGGCTTGCAAGACCATGCTGTGATTCTTCTCTTGATCGAGCCATGCGTTACTTGTGGGGTCTGAAGCAGGCAAACACATCATGATGTGAGTGGTATCCACAACTCCGCAACAATTGGGAAAGCCTCGTATTTTCTGAAATTTGGATTTAACTTCTGTCATTTCTGCTTCAGTGGAAGGCCATTGCAGGTGGTGAAGTCCTCTTTCTTCCATGGCTTCGACAAATCGCCAGGTCACTTGAGACACAGTTGAGTGGTTCACCCCAAACGAATCACCAATTGTCACTAGTGACTCACCCGAGCTCAATCTTCTTAAGGCTACAGCGACTTGATCGTGCAAAGACAAGGGCTTACCATTTGTAAACACAAAATGTGCCGACTTTGCCATCATATCTTCACTCACAAGTGAACAGATGTAGTCGAAGGTTTTCCTGGAAAGCTTAAAAACAGATTCAAACTTGTCTGAAACCTTTGATGGAGACTGCACACCTGCAAACAGGATGGGAAAGAAAAGAGGAATATTATTATCCCCAAACGTGAAGTACTTAGAGGTGACTTTCAATGCTTTATGGGAGTGTTTTACGACATTAGAAGTAACAGTAATCTCAAATATCAAGATCAAATTATTCAAGCATAAACTTTGATCCTTCCCTTATGGAACCAAGTGCACAACTGAATGGAAATAGCGGAGCCAGCTTAATCAGGATAAACTTTTTTCAAATCCCTCATCCAAGCGTAAGGTAAGTGTCACAGATGTATAATTAACGCATCAAATCTCTCATCCTAACTGATATGTCAGTTATATCAAAACATGAAACTGACTTGTTTGCATTTCTCTGTAACAATTTCAATAATTTATGATAGCATTCTGGTTGATAATTTGCACAGAAGAAGACTCACTCGTAAATTTGGTCACTACTTGAGGAACCAAAAATCATGGTGAAAATGGTAAAGTCAATGCAGTTACAACCTAACCTCTAACTACAAGAAGGGAATTTACAAAATACATACACGTTTCCGATATTGCTCATAGGTTTAAGGATGGTACAGTTTATGATCTTTGAGACTTACCAATCCATGAAGTACAATACTTGTACAAATGATGAATAAAATGTTTATTTCTGTCTGCGTTAACTCTAACTGGTATAAAACAAATTGCTCTAGTTATAAACTTGGTCTCTTTCCCTGCGCGTGTGACTGTGTGCATCCATATTAACATAGTTTTCACGCTTATCTGACTCAGATACCCTTGTGTCTGTTGAACTTGACATATAGATTGCATATTTCAAGGTCTTCAAATATTATTCTTACCAAGAAGAAGCACTTTGTCTCCTCCTTTCTTTTTCATTTTTAATGGGCCCGGGCATATGCCTTATGTTCGATCACAAACTTGACATAGGCCACTGCAGTTACATATACATTGGCTAAATCAAATCATATCGAGGGTAGTTGTATGCACAATCAATCTACAGTGCCCTCCAAATTAACCAACAGCTTCTGAGACAATTTCAGAAGGAACACAGAAATGGTTTGTAATATACAAAAATTAACAAAAAAAATCTTCAAATAACTCCATGACTAAGTATTCTTTTGTGAATTTCACTCCAGCCCCCAAACTACATATCAAATCAAATTAGACCTAAAAGTATTATGTTTCTTTTAAGTTCCTTGTACCACTAGGGATATACCTTCTGAATAATGGAGAAACTTTTAAACATTGTGTACCTAAGTCTCTTAAACAACCAGCTCAACACTTTATCAATTCCCACATCGTGAAACGCTCAAACTAATGATTATCGGCATTTCCAAACTTAAAAAGATAACTGAACTTTTGGTCTAAACTTTTACACTGTCAGTCATCAAGTAAGATGATCATTTCTATGTGGACAGTAGACTGCCATCTTTAATAGCTAGTAGCATACTGTCATTACCTAAAGATTTCGGATTAAATGGGTGTTCTTCGAGCAGTGCTATTGTTCAGTCATTAAGTATGATGATCAGTAATGAAAACAAAAGTAGAAACACAGCTAGAATTCACACAAGCAAACTTCTTCACAAAATTCAAATGTTATATTACGAGTTAAATACCTTTGAGTTCCTGATTGCATAAATCCGATAACAATGAACCGTCCTGTTAATTATAAAATGCATAAATGCTGCAGGCATTGTAGAAGGACCTATTTGAATTAGACAAATAAAATTAATATAATTAATCTTATCTTATCCTAGACTTAGTATAATTAATCTTATCTTTTCTAATGTTCAAGAAGGCAATGAAGCCAGAACGTTAGGTCAAATTCAGATTAGGGATCCTTCTTCATCGTGCATAAACGCATTCGCAATATATAGACACAGAAGTAGAATGCGGAACAAAACATAAACCAATTTGAATTAGACGGAATCAATTTACCAGAAGTCCATTAAACATTAGAAGCACATACATAATCAACATAATATAACTGTTAAGAAAAGCTGAATTTAAAGCAGCATATCATAAAGCAAAAATAGACAAACAAAGCAAAAACAAATAGAGTAAAAAAGCAATCAAAATATCAAAGGAAACAATACCATTAATTCTCCTGGAGAATTCATCCCACCAATCCACAGGACCTTCCTTCTCTGATGACCCAGAACCAGAAGCATTCTCCTCACCCTTCTTCTCAGCCTTCTTTCTCTTCCTAATCCCTCTCACAGGACCCATCAGCGCACAACCCACAACCACTAAATCGAATCAAAACCCAGAAACCCTCCAGCTCCAAACAACAGGAAGAACACAATCCCTGATACAAATCATAAAAATATCAAAAACCCATTTGCCATGATACAATATACGAGCTGAAGAACAAGCAGAGAGATCAACAGAGAATGAGCAAAAGCAGCAACATGCAAAAGTGCTTTTGAACAGCTGTTGCTACTCGCAGTATGTGCTTTCAACGGATGTTCTGAAACGTGCAGGAAAAAATAGAGAAAACTAGAGAGCCTTGATGAAATAAATAGACGAAACTACAAGTGAGAAAAATCCAAACTTTGACATGTGGGTTTGTGTTTGTGTTTGTGTTTGTTTAGGACAATGTGGCAACACGAGTGAAAGACATGGGCATTGCTGCTTTTGCTACAGATTATATATCGATATATCTATATATATATGTCTATATATATGTATAGCCACACTATAAATATAAATACACAGATTTAGAGAGAGAGAGGGTGAACTTTACAGAGGGTTTTTGTTGTGCTTAAATTGGTTGGAGACTGCCTTCAAATTTCGAGAAACGATGGGGAAACCAGAAAGCAAATTTTCTCATGGGTTTCGATTTATGTGTCGGATGAACAAATTGAGGGTCAAGTTAATATGTGGAATGACCAATATGCCATTAACTCCTAGTCGTGGCCAAATTCCTAGATTTGGTAAAAGGAGTGTAAATTCTGTTATACACTACATGGCAACGTGGAAAAGTTGATATTTTGCCTTTACCATGAGAATTTTTCAGCATGCCGGTGTAGAATTATCAGAGAAACGAGCCATACAGCCCACTTCCGACAACACCGTTATTGTCCCCAATTTGGTAATTACCACCTACACAATCCGTCAGGTGTGGGATTTTATCACAAAAGGTCTCGGTGTTAGTTAAAGTGGGGTTAAGATATTTAAACTATTACTTTTCTTTTTGTATGGCCGATGTGGGATTCAACACGCCCCCTCACGTAGGTCACATGTGGGAGATTCACACATCGCAATCACGTGGAGCCAAGTGGACTAACCCTACACGCTGGGCCAAGAGACCCACCGCGCGGGACCAAGGGGACACACCCATCACGTGGCAATACAGTACGGCCCCGCTCCCTGGCTCTGATACCATGTAGAATTATCAGAGAGATGGGCCATACGACCCGCTTCCAACAACACCGATATTGTCCCCAACTTGGTAATTACCACCTGCACAATCCGTCAGGTGTGGGGTTTTATCACAAAAGGCCTCGGTATTAGTTAGAGTCAGATTATGATATTTAAACTATTACTTTTCTTTTTGTATTGCCGATGTGGGATTCAACAGACGGGACACAATCTGATACAGTAAATGTAATACTACAATTGGTTGGACACAATCTGATACAGTAAATGTAATATGATAATTGGTTGAAACTTTTAAAAAAAAAAAAATTCTTAAACGTGCTTATTCCTATTGGTGACACATTATTTAGTTTACGAATTTAATATTCCTAGCATTACTCTTAAAAAATTTCTCTTCACCACAACTATTTGTTTCCTTCTTTCTCCCTTTTTCCTTTTTCTCTAAGAAAGGAAACGTATAAAACTACATGAATATATCATTTAATGTGTAATTTAAATTCTCAATCTTTTAGTGTAAATATATGGTTGTATTAAAATATATTTATGAAACAAAATTATTTTCATGAAAATATATTTCCGTATATGAAATAGTAGGAAATTTGTTTAGGTTGATAAATAATTTTATAAGTCAATGGCGCCTGCTATGGGGCTTATATCAAATGGATACTTCTAACCAAAAAAAAAATATTGAAGGGATACTAACATTGAACAACCATTGACTTATTTAAGGAAAACAACTTGTATGATACGGGTACATCGTTATGGTAGTATCTAATGTCAATAATATAAGGACATAGAGAGAAACTAACACATATTTTATATAATTAGCAGAAGACGCCACCTTAACGGTTTATCCTTACCATACAAGTCTTCTCCTACTCTAGGACTTACAAAGAACAGACGATAACATCTATCTTCGTTAATGTACATGTTTTCTTTCATTTGTCACTGGTGTAATTCTTAGTCATTTTCTTACACATCATATCGACCATAAACCTTTTTGTCGACGAGCTTCAGGTGCACATGGAAGCAGATGTTGTTCAATCGTACACTGACTTTTGTAGGATGTAGCAAGTTATGAAAATCGTGGCGAGACACGAAAGTTTTTGTCTAGAGAGATTCTTAGCTATTTTCGACTCTATGTAACATCAGAAATAAGAAACAATGGGATATACAACCGAATACATAGCACATTATTTGACGTGTTTGATCAGAACGCTTCTTAGTGCTTACATTGTGCTTGCATTGGATAGTGAGTGTCTTTTTGCTCCAGCAGATGAAACCTACGCATCAGTACGACATGAAGTGCTTCTCCACCAGCCTTTGTGGAGCAGTTCAGCTTATCCAGAAAGTAGATGATTCCAATTTTTTTTTTTCTCTATACCGAATTATACTTAATAATTTAGGAGCAATTTGATAACCATTTCGTTTTCGATTTTTTTTTTTTTTTAAATTGAAAACTTAATCTTGTTTGGTAACTACTTTCAGTTTTCAGTTTTCAAAAAAAATAAAAACTGAAACTACTTTCTTGAGTTTTCCAAATTTGGCATTGAATATTCACATTTTGGTTTTCAATTTCATTTTTTAGAAAACTGAAAACTGAAAATAGTTACCAAACAAGATTTCAGTTTTCAATTTCACTAAAAACTGAAAACGAAATGATTATCAAACGGCCCCTTAATATTTATGTTCATATTTACACAATTAGAGAAACCAGAGTTCAATAACCATTCAAGTTAATATATTGATATGGAGCCACAACCAATGTTCGGCCAAGCCAGATTCTCAAACAGCAAGAAATAGTGCATAATGACTATTTTGGATTGCTAGGTACAGCTTCCTAGAGTACCAGTCTAAAATGCACACGGATAAAAAATTTAGACAAACGATACCGGAGGAGGGAAGAATCAAACTTAAGACCTTGGGTGCAAGAATGATAGTCAGTGTTTCCTCTTATATCAAATATCTAAACTTGTGTTTTTACCAAAAAAAAATGTCTAAACCGGTGTAAGGTTTTATGGATCAACTAGCTAGCTCTTAGCCTAGTTACAAGAGTCTGAAATCCCTTGTTGATCAAATGTGAAAAATAAAATAAAAGATTTTAGTGAAGCTGGCTACGGAAGTATCTGCATGCAAGCTCGGATTTCATTTCCCGATAATTTAGATAAAATGGCATTTGAATTGGAATGGAAGAAAGAAAAATAAAAGCTTTGATTTTAGTGATAAAGCCCAGAGAATGCATTTGGACTGATGATTTACTTTAAACTTGGGCAAGGCATAAAACAGCCCAAACCATTAATGGGAGAAGTAGAACAAGAGAGAGAGAGAGGAGTGGGCGAGTGAACTACCAATAAATGTATGATCACTCGTATTTGAATTTAATATTAAAGATTGAAAATAAAACATAAAAACGCATCTATCTATTCCTCATCCTTGATGTCAAATCAAAATCAAAAGCTGGTGCCAACAAACATTGGTCACCGACCAAGTGACCAAGAGAACAAGATTGTTTTTCATACTATATCAACGTAGTTACAAAATGTGGAGGATCACAACTATTATGTCTAAGAGATAATCATATCATTCGTTGAACGCAATCATAAACCATTATCTGCATTGAAAAAAAAAAAAAAGGGAAAAAAAGAAGAGAAGAGGTTCATTCTTGATGAACACAAGCATGGACAATTGGAAAATGTGATGTCATATCTGTAACACCATATATAGAAGCACCTCTACTTTTCTTCATCATTTCTACACTCAAAACCCTCAATTGCCTCCTACATAAAGAACCAACCACAAGCGAATTCCCAATGTCTTTCTTTCTTGGAGGAGGAAACATTAACCATTTTTAACCATTTACCTCTGCAATCTCCAAAACATGGCTCACGTGGGTGGTCGAAAACGATGCGTCTTGGGTACCTAGGACATTATTCTTTCTATTACCCATGTCCCGAGGTCAAAAACTCACAAAAAAAAACAAAAAACAAAAAATAAGCACAGACTTTAGCAAATATTCACCGAAATCAAGGAACAAACTTCAGTCCCCCATAGAAACCAAGAGGCCGCTTCAACTCATCTAGCTTTTGTAAGATTCCCACGCCCCATGCTTTGTTTCCTCGTCGAAGCTTGCGCTCATTGTGCCGTGAAATGCAATGTGCTACCTAAAACGCTGCCTCCGCCGCGTATTTTGCCGATCCTTCTCGTTGTCATTCACTCCGCTATTTTTTTCAATTTTAGGGTCTCAATGTCCCCCCATATACTTTACTTCTGGTTGTGTTAAGCTCGTGTGTGTAACCACTTTCTAACCGCTAAAAAGATGTGCATGACATGTATAGACGACTGGCGATTGGCCGTAACACAACTGCGCAGCTTAGTGATGAACCTCGGGTAGTTTGCTCCCTCCTACATGACCGTTACTACTAGTACCACTACCACTACCATCACTACTAGAGGCGATGTGGTTGATCTCTCTCTTGGTGGGTATTCCTTTGGGTTTCCTGGGAATGCATTTTGCTCGCACTCCACCTTTCTCTGTTTCCTCCAATTGCAGCTGCGCACTCCTGCAATTCCATGCATATTTTAAATCAGTTAATCAAAATTATTACATAAAACAATTGATTAATCAATAAAATAGCCAAGAAAACCTCCTTTTTTTTTTGGAAACTGCCAAGAAAACCATTTTTTTTATCAATAAAATTAAACAAAAACTAATTTGACTCTCTAGTTGGTATGAAAGAGATGTTCACGTGACGATTTCACGGATTTGAAATCCATTTCTGTCTGCACTGAATATTTATAGAATTAAATCCTAAAACTGCGACAATAATCTGCTAAGATCACAACTGCAGGGGCCCACATTTTCAAGATAACAAGCTTAATTAAGGTCACAAAATCCTACGATGCTCCAGTATATAACGTACACCAGAGCGGGATTAAAATGCTAAAAAATTATAGTGTATGTTATGCTCCGACCCATACTAAAAACTAGAAGAATGAGACTTGCTGCTGAAGAATCAGCAGCACCTCCTGCTGATTACCAATCACGGATGGACACGTGTCTAAGTTGTGAATTGGTAATCAGCAGAAGGTGCTGCTGATTCTTTCAGCAGCCAAGTTGTATCCAAACTAGAAATGGCAAGCCAAGTTCTATCCAAACTGGAAATGGCATTCAACGGTAAAGTGAGTATGCAGGCAGAGCCAGCTGGCGACGTCTCAAATTAACCATATGAATATTTATTCAAAAACGAAAGCAGACCAAACGGGCCATCAGAGAATCAAAAACTTTCTAACTCGAATCTCCGGAAAGCAAGGGAAAGTAGGAGTAGGATTCTCTCTCTTCTTTTCCCTCCCTTTCCTTCCCTTCCTAGTCACAGTTAAGTCACGTCAACATCTTAGATTAATTTTTTGAGTTCTTTAGATATAGACCCTTGCAACTCTTATTTTCTATATAAAAACCCACATAATTATAAACATCCAAATAAAACCCAAATTTAAAAGCGATTACCATGTAGGAAAGTAATTGACCTATTAATACAAAATATTTACAACTTGTACCACAATATTCAAAATAAATCAATAAATATTATTACTCACCTTAGTTACAATGAATAAGTAATTTATTGCATATTATTACCCATAACACACACATATATATACATATATACGTTCAAATGTATATAGTACTACCATAAGCTCAATATATATATATAGGTATCTTTTCACAAGAGAGATCCCCATTTTTCTAAAAAAATGGAACACCCTCTTGACCGTTGGATTTGACTTTAATGAAATTGTGTGGTTAAGATTGTGTGGCCTGTGTTTTAATCTCAACCACACAATTTCATTAAAGTCAATCCAACGGTCAAGAAGGTGTCCCCATTTTTTTAGAAAAATGGGGATCCCTCTTGGTAAGGGGCCTGTATATATATATATAGTTTACCTATATATTTAGTACTACTATACGTGTATATATATATATATATATATATATGTATATGCACAGGATCAAACATATTATTTCGTATGTATTTTGCATTATTATGTAGGTACATTATTTTTGCATGTATTTTGCATACACTGGGTTTGCTTTATTATGTAGGTAAATTATTTCGTATGTATTTTACATATAATGGGGAAATTATTTTGCTTTTTTTAAGCAATCTAACATTTTAAAATTTGAATAGTAGGTGCACTTAATCAAATAATATTTTTTGTAGGTAAATTTGCATGAATTTTTATGTATACCAGGCTTTTTTTTTTTTTTTTTGTTATATATATGTGTGTGAAATAATTTACCTACATTTATATGTAAAATATAATTTGTTTACTTAACTAAGCATGTATTATTACATATATTAGGCATGTTTTGTTGTTATTATATATTAGGCAATAAATTTATTATTTTTTATTTTCGTAAAATCATTAATTCTCTCTTACAATCTATATGGAACTAATTGTGTACATCAAACATTCTTATAAATAGGGGTGTTTTGGGCATCAAAATTTTTTTAATGTGTAAAGTCAAATGTAATTAATGAATTTGTTGATGTGGAATCTAGTTAATGAGTTTTATTTGAATAAAAAACTTATGATGGGTTTTATGTGGAGAAAATTAAATTTCAAGAGCCAAAGTCATATTTTCAGTAATTTTTTTTATAGCAAGAGAAAATCAAAATAAAAGAATGTAAAAGAAGGATATGAAAGAGAATTAAACGAGGAGGAGAGAGAATCCTCATCCAGAAAAGAAACCTTCGTAATGCAATAAACCTGCTGAAAGAGGATCAGCATTTTCAAGGTGAAATTTCAAATCAGCTTTTTATCTGCAGATGCTTCTAAAGTTAAAATGTGTGCCTACTTTTCCCAAACCATTCAAAAAATTATTAAAAAAACGTTGAAATTTTACTGTAAACTTAATAGACTTGCTGAAAAAGTGCTGGGATGATCTTCGTCGGATCTTTTTTGTAAGAATTTTGAAATCTTCCAATCATATTCGTTACGTCGTGCAATCAGAAATCATTGTAATTTTTTTTTTTATAAATTGAATATAAACCGTACTTGATAAAAACTAACTGTATAATGTACGATAAATAAATGTGATTGGAGGATTCCCAAGATCCTCACAATAAGTATCCAGAGGGGATCCTCTCTCGAAGGAGTATAAACATTTTCAAGGTGAAACTTCAAATTAACTTTTTACTACATTAAGTTAAAATGTAGGCCTTGTACAAATGATGGTACAAGTTAAAACGTAGGCCCCGTTCGACCCTTTACCTACCACTGCAGATGCTTCTAAGTTAGTGTGTGCCTACTTTTACCAACAACCTTCATAAAAACTAAAAATTAAAAATTCACGGCAAATAATTCTAATTTAGAAAGTTATAAAGTCAACAATGAAATAAAAATTTAGACCCGAATTATAGCTATATTTTTAAGTTTATAATAATTACAAATAAAAATTTATATAAAAGCACTAATATATCCTTAAAAGTACAAATACACCAAGTTGTCACTTGCAATTATTAGCTATGCTTGTAAATAAGAAAAAATTATGAGTTCAAAGTTGATAGATCGCCTAAGGATAGATTGGAAGTTAAATATGTGGATGATAATTGCAAATGAAGACTTCTTATTGACTTTCAATCTATCCACTTTGAACTCATAATATTAAGGTACTTTAGTATTTTCATATCAATTTTTGGTTGTATTTGAAGTCTAAATTTTAATTATCTTTTCAAATTTTCCAAATTAAAAAACAACTATTTTAGAATGTTAATAACAATTCCGCTTCGATAAATAGTATTAGAAAAAACCAACTAAGCACACAAAATTAAATGCATAAGCAAACTTACCTATCTGCATTGTAAGAAGAAGACCTCTTCAAAGACGGAACCGCCTCTTTCTTGGTCTCAATTAAGCTCCCGCTAAAATACTCCTTATCTTCCAATTTTACCCCCGCTAAATTCGAAATTACGCTCTCCGTCCCGACCTGATTTCCGGCCACGCCACGTGGCAGCCTAGGCTTGTAATGCCCAATCAGCGAGAACCCCTCCTCCCTCACCGCCGTGGATCCGCAGTCCCTGAACGAGATCGAGCCGCACGATAACAATTGCATCAGGACCGTTGACGCCTTCAACTTCCCAGTTGGACAAATCTCAGCCGTCTGGTTCACTGCCTCCTCCTCGTTCGCCCCGTTCGTGCAGAGCACCAGCCGCCCATCCGCCTTCATCAGCGACTCGAGCGTTTCGGGGCTCGAATCAGACGGCGGAGGCGAAATATCGCCCCTGCTCAGCTCCGTACTCTGACTCTGAATCTGAATCACCTCGCGCTGACTTTGACCTTGACCTTTTTCCTCGGGCTCGTCTCCAACAACACGACGTCGGTACCGTTTTTCGTCGGTCTGAGTCGACGCGTCGGCGGCCGCTTTCCTGGCCGACTCGCCGACTGACTCGGTCTTGTACACCTTGTACTCGTTCAAATCGATGGAACTCCACGACTGGTTTCGCCGGCCTGAAATCACCGGAGATTCGAAATCTTCGGCGGACTTCAGCGCCTCTGGCGGCGGTCTCAGAGACCTCGACGACGCCGTCTCGAGAGCCAGATGGTTCAGCGGCGGGTCAAGAAGCTCCGACCCCTTGAGCACGTACTCGTGGCCGTGCGACGGGTGTATCAAGTCGTCCTCCGTCAAATCGTGCCACACGAAGCCGGTTTTGTAGCTCCTGAAATTTCAATTCCAAAGAAGTCAAGCAATCAGACCGTTGAAAAAAAAATTACTAATTAGATCACACGGTATCTGAGAAAGCTCGCTCTTACCGTTTGGAAGACCAGGAGTACATCAAAGCCATGCCCTTGCCACGTAGCAAGTTTAACCGGTTAATAACATCTGAGGAGCGAAACGTACAAATTAAGCTTCTGTGATCCGGGCCTGTTTGGTTGCCGAGAAAGTGGAGAGAAAATAAAATCTTACCTTTGAGAAAGAGGCCACGGGGAGAGGAGAGAGGGACTTCCATGAAGTGAGGGTGCTCGAGCTGGCCGTTCCTGGACAGGTAGTAAACGACAGGGACTTTTCGGGGAGTGAAGGGGAGACTGGGACCGGTCTGGGCCGGACTAATCCGGTCCGGACTGGTTTCCGAGTCGCGCCATTTGCTGGGGATTTGGAGGTGGGAGGGCCGGCCTCTGGAAGTGACAGCCATGGCTGATGGCTCTGTAGAAACAAAGCGTTCGGAGTCAGAAAAGAGCTGTTTGGTTACCGAGAAAATTGTGTGTGGGTGGGTGGAGAAAAAGTGCGGGAAAAGGACTGGTGGGAGAGAATTTAGGAGAGTAAAGGAATGGGAGGGGAGAATATATATGGAGGGGAATTAGGGGATGTGTGAATAGGAAATTGAAGATTTTGGAGGGTACATATTCATTCAAAATGGGGATGCGGCAGACAAACGCTACCAAACAAATGAAAGCCGTTTCAGATTTCAGAACCTTGGCGACACCTGCACTCTCTCACTGTAAATTATTATTTTTTAAATTCTTGACAAAATAAAAATTTTACTTTTTTAATTCTTAGATCCAAAAGAGCAATCAAAAATCTACCACTTTATAGACTTGTCTGGAAAGTGTCATGAGACATCCGAAATTGTTTTTTGAGAAAATATTTTTAAAATTAATTTTTAGTAAAAATGTAATTTTTTTTAATACATCATTATTTTTATGAAGCTTTAACGAAAAGCTCGCGGTACTGTTCACTTCAACGAAAAATCACATTTTTACACTAAAAAGTCAAACCTAGTACTATTCACTTTACCTTTTATTTTGTCTTTATCGTTAAAACTCAAAGTTTTCAAGCTCTTTTCATTAGTTTTCCTTTATTTTTATACTAAGAAGAGGGGAATATTCGAATTCGCTATCTACGAGATTTAAACCTAAGACCTCTCACTTCTAAGTGAAGAACAATATGTCCTTGTAGAGAGTTTTATCGATCGGGAGTCAAGTTTCATACCCAACCGTTCATCAAATCGTATTAATTAATATTCTTGATTTTTTATTAATATTCACGACTTTTATCGTATTGTCGAAGTTTTATGAGAAAAATTAGTACCTTATATCACGTTACATTGCAGACCCATTCACCCACTTAATGTATCATCAAATCAGCATATAATTTACAAACCCTAACTTTAAAAAATCTCAATCAATCCTAATAATTTCAAATAACCCCAAGAATATATAGGGAGCATTTTTGCTCACCATCATAAACTATGATGTATGCTCATCATACACCTAATCAATTGACAAGTGTCATTTCACCTAACTCTAGTTAACTTTCACATTAAATGTTAGTTTTTCAATTTTGAAAAAAAATTAACCAAGATCAAGTGAAATGACACATGTCAATTGATTAGGTGTATGGTGAGTATACACCATAGTTTATGTTGGTGTGCAAAATTCCCATTTTCTTGAATAAAAAGAATAATACTAGGCATTTCAAGGGATAAGTCGACGTTTTTACTCAAAATTGTTCGTTAACGATTCATAGAATTTCTTGTTCATAATAAGAATCTTTTATAGATTGACTAAACGATATTAATTTTGATTCATTCTTTTGTAGAAGGAAATCTTTACAGAGTAGTTCATAATCCTAAAAAATTTCGATCAAAAACATAAAACTCTGTAATTTAAACACGAAAAATCTTTAAGTTACCGAATATCATTGAATTAAAAATCCATTGCAATTAGTTACTTTCTAAATAAAAAAACTCTCTCACAAAATTCAAACCCACTACGTAGGTTGACTAAGATGTCCCTTCTTTCTTTAATTGTTGTTCGCTACTTTGGTCTTGGGCCACCTACCTTTGACTAGAAACCTTAATTGCTTTTCAACACCCTTTCCGCAATTTTGAAAAGTATCTAGAAACCAAGTGGACCCAAAGCTGACGTGGCCTCACCTCCTTAACCCAATTCGTTGACCAATATTCCAATTTTCAAAAAATTTATTTATCTATTAATTTCCCATCACATCACATAGAATGCGATCCATACCCATGAATCATAGAGCTGAGAGAGATTGGACAGCTCTGATTTGAGTTTTTCAGAACACGTGGACGGACCAGATCAAATGAGGCTGTATCAGAAAACGTACAGACGATCTGGGAGCGGATATGCAGTGAAGTATTTTGGCTAGCTGTCTTGTAGTTATTGTCATACTCCTTCCCCTGATCTTCCCCCTGATCTTCTCAGGTACTTAGACGTCGTCGTTTCTGGTGTACGTTTGAGAGTAGGGAAGTCATGTGGGCCCCAGCCTCTCTGCAACCCTAATTAATCTTGGGGCCCGTTTTATTTTGTGGGTCAAAAAACGTGGGTTTGGATCGCGAATTTAACCGGGTCGTTAAAGTCCAAGATATCGGCGAAACAGTCCATGGTTCAGACTACATACCTTCCACGGGGTTTGACGACTGTTCGCACGTGCGGATGCACATGCGCTCATGCTTCACATTGCACTCACAGCGGAATGTGAACTTCGTTGTCGTGTCTCCACCGACACGAACACACTTCCATAGATGAATCTAAATAAATAGAAGGAATTAGATGTTGCATGGAGCTCTTTCATCAATTACAAACATAGATGAAATACCTTCCTAAGTCTTTCTGGTCTCTGAAAAATGTATTATCGTTTTTTATTTTTATTTTTGTTTTTTTAAAAAGAATTAGTCAAGTTCACTACAATTGCGTGTTTATTTTGCTTTTCAAGTTTGAATTTTATTTTCCAATTAGGGGAACATGCATATCTTTGTGGCTTTCAGGAATGGACGTTATCTTCTTGCTGCACGTAAAGAAATTAATACGTGTCCTGTACGACAACGATGATGGGAACAATTGGGGACCTAAATAGGTGCACAATCATTTGACACGTGTGGTATCATGTACAGTACGAGTAACAAGTTCGATCCATCGTGCAACACTCTTGTCGATGGTGGTGTACAAAGTGTCTTGACATTGTAGCGATAATATCTATTGTTGAGCACTTGGCCAACTCATAATCGTTGTGTGCTTAACGTCTATCCTTATTATTTTGTCATTTTAATTGTATCTATAGGGTCAATTAAGCAGGGGTGAAACTAGAAATAACATTCATGAAGAGCACAACTAAGCAACGGCGGATGCAAGTTCTTGTGGACTTTCAAAAAGATTGCATGATGCCAATTTTTTTTTTTTTTTCAATTTTAAGTAAGGCATTTTGTCGAGTACTTGACCAATCCATACCCATTATGTGCTTAGTGTAATGCAAATATTTATGCAGTCGCTTGGGAAATTTTTAGTTAACCAGTACTGTGTCATTTGGATGGGAAGAAAACTGCAGGAGTTTCGACTGTGGTTCTTAAAATCCCTTATTACACAACCACAAGAAGATTTTACCCTTTCAAGCTCTTTCTGTAACTAATGTGTAACAAATCCTGAACATTAGGCCATCTCAGACGTGTTGATATCGACGACGATGAATCAATCATTTCTATGGAGACTATGCAGGACAGGCTATACGGTCGCTCAAGTTCCCTGCAAATCTTTCTTAAAAGATCATTTCGAATCTCTTAGATGATGTGGTAATTGAAGTCAGATGCCACCAGTTGATTACTTTACGACCAAGAAACAAACACTTACATAAATAATAAACCAGAAAAAGAAAGAAGAAGATTTCTAACAAAATCCCTCTTCCATTTTGTTAACGGCAATAGACCTGCTCGAGATCAGTATACTGCAGTATATTTGCTGCTAACCTATGAAGCATGGATACGAATACGGATACGCCGATATGACACGACACGACACGACACGACACGGCAATACGGAAAATCTCTAAAAATTAAGATACGATACGCTATGGATACGGCAAATAAAAATGTATATAGCAACAAAACTATACATTTTAAAACATAATTCATCATTCAAATTCAAGTACATTTGAGTTGTTAGAGAAGAAACGTTCGAAATCTAATCCTCTTTATACAGTAGAAGAAGTGTGAGAGTCGTGTTCATAGTTTTAATCAGATGGAAGCTCTTTGTATTCATCACATATCAATTATACATATCTCCTATTAATTTTCTCCTCCTCATTACCTTTTTTTGAAAGTGTAAATGTATCATAAAAGCCGAATACGTGTATCTTAAATGTAGGATACGCTTATCCATCATGTCAAATTCGTGTCCATCAATCAGGATACGTGTCGAACGAGTATCCGAGAGTATCGGGCAAGTATCGTATCCGATCAAGAATCGGATACGGGATACGGGACCAAACAAAAGTGTCCTTGCATCATAGCTGCTAACCGATTTTCCATTGCGATGCTTCAAATGGAGAGTAGAGAGAATTTTCCATTTTCTGGACAAAGAGAGAAGGAAAATATCCAATGAGGCATCGAGTAGCAGCACAAGGGACACAAGTGACTGGTCTCCAAACCACTGAACAATGCAATCTCTGTGATAAAATGTAAGTATGGCAAGTGAATGACTTCAACACCAGCCTCAAACAGCTTCGTACAAATAACACACTCTATTGAAGCTTCCGAGCTATCAAGTCTTACTCTCTCCAAACCATCAATGGATGATTTAGTTGCAGGACGAGGCTTGACCTCATATATTTGTAAGAAATCCCAAATCTGTGAGCTGCATCAGTTCATATTGTTGTGATGCAACTGTGTAAACATTTTGGTTGTGTTCGAAAGACTTGAAAGAGTGGCATACACCGGATAAATGCCAATATAGGAGGGAAAACTTAAGAAACTGATTGTTTGAAATAAGAGGCAGTTACACAAACTGAGAAACTGCATGTAACCGACATCCTTAATGGAAGGATAGGTTATAGAATATATATCTGGTCTTGGTCCCTCTTCTAGAATATATATCTGCTCTTGGTCTTGGTCATTCACTTGTAAGAACTTGTTCCATTGAGAGTTCAGAGATCCATTACGTAACCAAGAGGAGAGAAGAAAAAGATCACACTGATGAAATTGAGGTTCCACCATAAAACCAATCGGCAATATAGGGAGTAACCCAAGACCATATAAGCACATAGCAAACCTTGTTCCTCACCAATGTGGGATAACTCTCAACACGCCCCCGCACGTGTGGCGGATTTTTTAAGCCTACACGTGGACAACAACTGGGTGACGTGGAGCGCGTGTGGCCGTTGGGCTTCACACATGGACAACCTTGCTCTGATACCATGATGAAATTGAGGTTCCACCATAAAACCATTTGGCAATATAGGGAGTAACCCAAGACCATATAAGCACATAGCAAACCTTGTTCCTCACCAATGTGGGACAACTCTCAACACACACTTGATAACCATGTCTTCTAATGCAAGTAAGTGACGTGATCGTCTTAGTTTTCGAAACCTTAATCATGCATGCAAACTGGTTTAACAGCACTGCATGCAATACTGTAATTAATACTTTTAGTTTAACTTATTAGGGTTTGATTGTTCTACGATCCTTAAAACTTCCAACATGTGGTATCAGAGCCACACAATACAAACCCTAATTATGGTTATGCTTATGTATATATTTCCGCTGTGCTATAATTATTTATATTGAATTTAAGTAATGTATATTGATTACTGAATTCATACCCTACTGATGCATATCATAATAAATCAAACATATTTTGATTTTCTGATAAAGTATCTGGTTTGCAATCGAGTACAATTAAGCATGATTATCCTATAGTAATCATACTTGCAAATGTTACAGATGAAGATATTTTGAGGATAATTTAGTGTAACATCAAAGTGTAGGACTAGATTATCTTCTCAAAATTATATAATGATATTAATGATAGTGATCTTTCAAATATTAACAAGTAAATAAATTTCCAAAGAAGTCAATTTACTGGGTTCATTTGAATGATCAGTGTATAGTGAGTAATGGAATTCATAATATATGTGTACTCTAGCTTACCCAAAGGTCCTGCAATACATATAGTTTTGTAGTTTTATGGCTTGGCTATGCAAGATTTGAAACTCATAATTATGTGTGGACAGTCTCTTGCCCAAAGGTGTGACTGACTCCATAAATTAAGAATGACAAGACCTGTTGCTGAAAGTTCTTGATCATATATTTATGAAGTTTTTTCAAATCATTTTGAGTTAATAGGTTTTAATATGATGAGTTTGGTGAAAGTTGAGAAGTTGAATGGCAACAACTTCAAAACCTGGAAGCAGCAGATTGAAATGAATCTTGGAATGTTGGAGTTCAATATTGCATTCAAAGTTCCTCAACCTGCAACACTGACTGGATAAAGCAGTGTACAAGAGAAAGAGTTTTTTGCAAAATGGGAAAGGGCAAATCAAATGTCATTGCTCATAATGCAAAACTCAATGGAGGAACATGTGAGATGAGGAATTCCTAGTTGTGATTTGGCTAAGGCTTATTTGGACATAATAGAGGAAAAGTTTAAAAGATCAGACAAAGCTGAAACTGGTGTACTTTTGTCAGCTTTGATTAACACTAAGCACGATGGTTCTGGGAGTGTTCATGAACACTTGTTGAAGATGGTTAATCTTGCAAATAAACTGAATGTTATGGACATTGGGATTACTGATCAGTTCCTTGTGCATATGGCGCTTTATTCACTTTCCAGTGAGTATGAGCAGTTGAAAGTGAGTTATAACACTCAACATGAATCTTGGAGTGTCAATGAACTCATCTCAATTTGCTGCCAAGAAGAGGAAAGACTGAAAAAGATGAAGGCAGATAGACTAGAGTTTGTGAACGTTATGAATGTTGGAAAAGGCAAAGGAAATATTACTTCAGTTCCCAAGAATGACAATTACAAAGGGAAGAAACCATTTGGATTCAAACGAACTGGTTCTACTTCTGGAACCAAGCAGTTCAAGTCCAATGCAGTGCCTGCTAGATCAGATGCAATTTCCACGATTAATGGACCTAAATTTAACAAACCAGGTGTCAAAAAGTGTCATTTTTGTCAATCTGAGGATCATCTTAGGAAGGACTGTGCTGGTTTTAAAGCCTGGTTAATCAAGAAAGGTATCAAAATCTTTAATGTTTTTGTCACAGTGGAGTCTAATATGATCTTTATACCTCAAAACTCTTGGTGGTTTGACACTGGGTGTTCTATACATATAACCAACTATTTGCAGGGATTTCAAAGCCAGAAGAGAACAAGTAAGGAGATCTACAATGTTTTCATTGGAAATGGAAATAAAGTTGCAGTTGAATCTATTGGCACTGTCAAACTAAGATTGTCAACTGACTATATTTTAACGTTAAGTAATGTACTTTATGTTCCTTCCATGAGAAGGAACTTGTTTTCTGCTATTCAATTTGTAAAAGATAGTTTTTCCTTTATTGGAGATATTAATCAAATTAGGTTTTATGTTCAAAAACAGTTTGACAATCTTATTGGTTATGCATTTCCTTATGGTGATTTATGGCAATTACAGTGTACATATCATCAAGAGTGTCTCAATGTCGAACGTTCAACTCCTAAACGTATGCTCACCGATGATAAGTCTTACATGCTTTGGCATCAAAGACTAGGGCATATATCCAAGGAAAGAATTATGAGAATTGTTAAGGATGGAATGCTGCCACAGTTAAATTTTTCTGATACAATGAAATGCATTGACTGCATTAAGGGCAAAACCACAAATTCAACAAATAAGGCTAATATAACCAGGAGCTGTAATCTCTTGGAGATCATACATACTGATGTATGTGGTCCATTTCCAACTAAAACAATATGTGGAAACTCATATTTTGTTCTCTTTATAGATGATTTTTCAAGATACACTTTCTTATATTTGATTTCAGAAAAATCACAAGTGTTGAATTGTTTTAAAGTTTTTAAATTAGAAGTTGAGAAACAGTTGGACAAGAGAATTAAGATTGTGAGGTCCGATCATGGAGGTGAATTCTATGGCAGATACACTGAAATGGGACAGAACAAGGGTCCATTTGCTTTGTTTTTGCAGCAAGAAGGAATAGTGGCTCAATACGCTACTCCTGGAACTCCATCTCAAAATGGTGTGGCTGAACATAGAAATCGTACATTAAAGGATATGGTTCGAAGTATGATCTCTCACACTCATTTACCTGATTTCCTTTGGGGTGAGGCGTTGAAAACAACTAATTATATCTTAAATAGAGTTTCAACTAAAGCTGTGAATGTTACACCATTTGAAAAATGGACAGGCAGAAAGCCTAGCTTGTCACACTTTCATACCTGGGGTTGGAAGTGTGAGGCAAGGCTCTACAATCCAGGGGAAAAGAAGTTGGATATGAGAACCACCAGTTGCCATTTTGTTGGTTATGCAGAAAAATCTAAAGGGTATAGATTTTACTGTCCTAGTGCATTGACTAGGATAGTGGAAAGTAATAATGCTAAGTTTATTGAGGAATGTAATGATTTGAGTTCTCAGCCCAACAATCTCTATGTGTTTGAAGAAGTGAATGAAGAGGAACAAATCACTGAACCTTCCAGAAATGAGATAGTCTTGCCTGTGCCATTATTTCCTTCACAGTCGGATGACACTGCAATTGCATCTTCACCTTCAAGAAACATTGTTTCAGGTACCAATGTTGTTTCAACTTCTATGTCTTCTCATCTGCCAAGTTCTTATTCACAGCAGCCTTTGCCAGTTGATTTTGTCCCAAGTACTTCCCAATAGCCTTCAGCATCCAGTATGGCATTTTCCAATGCAGACAATTCATCAACAATTCCCCTTAGAAAGTCAACAAGACCTAAGAAATCAGCTATTCCCAGTGACTATTTGTGTTATTTGCAAGAGATAGACTATGATATTGGTGACAATGATGATCCAATCTCTTATAAGACAACCATGGAAAGCATACAATCTTCACAGTGGCAAGCTACTATGGAGGATGAGTTACAGTCAATGCAAAAGAATAATGTTTGGATCTTAGTACAACCATCGGCCAATGTCAAGCCAATTGGTTGTAAATGGGTGTACAAAACCAAACGTGATTCACAAGGGAGAATTAAGAGGTACAAGGCTAGGTTAGTAGCCAAAGGATTTACACAGAAAGCATGATTGGATTATAATGAAACATTTTCTCCAGTTTCAACTAAGGAAACATTCAGAGTTATTATGGCTCTCACTGCCCATTTTAATTTGGAATTACATCAAATGGATGTGAAAACAACTTTTCTTAATGGTAACCTTAATGAAGAGATTTACATTCAGCAGCCAATTGGATTCATTGAAAGGGGGAAAGAAGCTATGGTTTGTAAGCTAAACAAATCGATATATGGACTTAAGCAGACGTCTAGACAATGGTATAAAAAATTTGATCAGGTTGTGACATCTTTTGGTTTTGTGGAGAACAAAATTGACAACTGCATCTATTTGAAAATGCATAAATCAAATTTCATTTTTATGGTTTTGTATGTGGATGACATCTTGCTTGCTAGTACCACCAAGCATTTACTTCAAGAAACCAAGGAAATGTTGTCACTGAGTTTTGATATGAAGGATTTGGGGGAAGCACATAAGATCACTAGGGACAGATCCAAAAGAAGTTTGGGCTTGTCTCAGAAGGCATACATTGATAAGATTCTTAAAAGGTTTAATATGGAGAACTGTAGTGGTGGTGATATTCCAATTGGAAAGGGAGATAAGTTGCCACTCTCTCAATGTCCCATAACAGATCATGAAGTGCAGTCAATGAAAGAAAAGCCTTATGCTTCCTTGGTTGGTAGTGTCATGTATGCACAAGTTTGTACCAGGCCTAATTTAGCTTTTGTGCTTAGTGTTCTGGGTAGATTTCAATCGAATCCAGGATTGGCTCACTAGAATGCAGGTAAGAAGATGCTGCAATATTTAAAAAGGACTCAGTCATTTGTTTTAAGTTATCAACATGTGGACAACTTGGAGTTAGTCTGTTATACTGATGCAGATTTGGGGGGATGTGTAGATGATAGAATGTCTACAAATGGTTATGTTCTCATGATATGTGAATGTGCTGTCTCATGGAGAAGTAAGAAACAAACCACAAGAGTCGTGTCCACCATGGAATCAGAATATATTGGCTGTTTTGAGGCTTTGAAGCAGTGTAATTGGATGAAAAATTTGCTTTATGATATGAAAATAGTGAAGAGCATTGAGAGACCAATTAAGCTCTACTGTGACAACACTGCTGCAGTGTTCTTTGCTAAGAATAACAAAAGATCAGAGGCTTCCAGATTGATGGATATTAAATATTTGAAAGTTCAAGATCAAGTAAGGGAAGGTGTCATTGACATTGAACACATTAGTACACATGACATGGTTGCAGATCCTTTGACAAAGGCACTGAATGTTACAGTCTTCAATAAGCATATAATGAAGATGGGTTTGCACTTCTCATCTGATATTTTCTGATTGTGGGAGTAAGGTACAAAAGTTTATGTATATATATGTGAGAAACTTTTTGTCAGTAATGTAATTAAGTTAATGCATGTACTGTGTTTAAAGTTGATTTATGTAACTTTCTGAAAGTATACAAGATATCTGCAGTATCTTGGGACCAAGGAAATGTGGGAGTAATTCGAATATATTCATTTTGTGTTCCAGATATTTTATTTCCCTGTATACAATGCTAATATATCATAGATTAATCATATTGTGGTTTTCTAGTACTGATGCTAATACTAGCATCAAATGGCTTCAAGACTCAATTGATAAATCAGGTATATGATTGTAAAAGTCATCAAGAGAATGCAATCAGTGATCACATTTGTTTACACAATTGCAATTAAGTTAAAATGAACAGACTTTGCTCATGTGGGAGAATGTAAGAAATCCCAAATCTGTGAGCTGCATCAGTTCATATTGTTGTGATGCAACTGTGTAAACATTTTGGTTGTGTTCGAAAGACTTGAAAGAGTGGCATACACCGGATAAATGCCAATATAGGAGGGAAAACTTAAGAAACTGATTGTTTGAAATAAGAGGCAGTTACACAAACTGAGAAACTGCATGTAACCGACATCCTTAATGGAAGGATAGGTTACAGAATATATATATCTGGTCTTGGTCCCTCTTCTCGGGTGTGGGATTTCATTCACTTGTAAGAACTTGTTCCATTGAGAGTTCAGAGATCCATTACGTAACCAAGAGGAGAGAAGACAAAGATCACACTTGATAACCATGTCTTCTAATGCAAGTAAGTGACGTGATCGTCTTAGTTTTCAAAACCCTAATCATGCATGCAAACTGGTTTAACAGCACTGCATGCAATACTGGAATTAATACTTTTAGTTTAACTTATTAGGGATTGATTGTTCTACGATCCTTAAAACTTCCAACAATATTTCCATGGATTCTCTCGTAACCCTTTCAATCACATCAATCGGATTGCCAATATTTCAATCACATCAGTCGGATTGCCAGTATTTCTGTGCATCCGCAAGTAACCTCCTCTATTTCGACAACAACAGGCAGCATGGATAGGGTTGATTCAACGTACTTTTCCAACAATAACTGGCTGCTCATCTACTGGGACATGCATTCCAGAAAGAATTTAGTGATTACCAAAGTACCACTTTCGGATAATAGCATGGCACAAGGGACCTTAACTGTTTCTTGGGTTAGAAGGATCTTTAACCATGAAATAGTTATCGGAGTCAATGGACTTGTAGAGCGTAAAATTGACTGGAAGTGCGTCATTTAAAGGCTGAGACTGCCGGGTGATCTTGGGTTTGCTTACCTTCCACAAATCGGTTTTCTGCTGCCCATCGCTACGATAATGTAGGTGACTTATCATGCCTGAACAAAATTGGAATTTGCAGAGAAGCCAAACAATGCTCATCAATGGGGGATGCTAATTGAGAATCTGCAGGGTTCATGGGGTGTTTGCGTGCATATACATAATACTAATATATAACCCTAATTTCCATTAAATCAAGTTGGACTAAAGTTTTCTAGACATATTCAGCAATCATAAGATGCCAAGTCACTCATACAAATATTCCTAAATTCGTATCACTCAGCAATCGTGACATGCTTGATTGAATGACCGCAACGATAACAATGGTTACTGATACGGAAATATGTCGATTCGAACTTAATTGAATGCTAAATAAAACTCTAAACTAACACCTTAACTTGTAACAATTTAAAGAAAATTCAACGATATGAGTGAATTTATTAATAAACAAAAATGATACACTTAGTCTTAATGTCTCTGTTAGGGAGATGATACTTAGGCCCAGTCCTTCATGATTGGAATTCTTGGTTCCAATAATATTCGTCTCATGGTAGTATGAGAATTTGCTTGGGACTACTTATGAAATTGTTCAAATTGTTTTTTGACAACTGAAGATACTTTTGAGTACGTGTAAAAAGAAAACTTAAGTGTTTCCAAGCTGTAGAAATGCTTAATGAAAAAGCACATTTTCTCAGAAGCACTTAAAACTTTATATATGTTTCTAATAAAACCACTATTAAAATTTTAAATTAAGTACCTAAAATCCCCCCACCTTTTATTGTCGTTCCAAATTAGTCTCAACATTTTCAAACATTCCAAACAAGTATCTAACTTATTAAGAATGTCACATCCGTTAAGCCTCAATCATATTTATGTTAAATTAACTAGGGCTCACCTTGTCTCTAACATCAACAAAAGGTCATGGAAGCATGACCTCCACCAAATGACGGCCATCGCCACCCCTTTCGGCCATCACCTCCAAATACAACGCACAACCACAAACTCCACCCTACAATTGAAGTCGCCAACATTTAGAAGAATTTCATGGAGGCTGTTGAAATGGTATGAACTATCATGATGCGGCCACCACCATCTTCACCACCCACAAAGAATAATTGGAAGCTTTACTAGCCAAAAATCGGCTAATGAGGAAATCACATGAGCAGAAACAAGCTCCTTGAAACCATATGTGAATTCTTAACCTCCTTTCTTAGGAGATTTTTCGATCTTCATTTTTTGTTTTTATTTTATTCGTGAGTTTGTTTACTTATTTATTTATTTATCTATTTTTATCTTCATGTCTTTTTTGAAGTGATGGGGGAAGGGGGTGGTGATGGGGGACGGGGTTGGTGACAGGAGAAGGGGTAGCTCGGGTGGGAAGATGAAGAATTTGTATTTTCTTTTATTTTTTAATTAATTATTTTAATATTAAATATGTTAATATTCAAATTAGATTTTAATTTTTTTATTAATTGTTTGGCCACCTGGCACACGTTTAGCAGCCATGTCAGCATAAATGAGGACCTCATATTTGCTACGTCATCACTTAATGATTAACTTAACAGATTTTTCTAACGGATGTATGAAATTGAATTGAAATAATAATAAATGTATGAGATTGAAATATTTTAAACATGTTGTATGAGGTTGCAATTGCACTGAAACCTGAGAAGGTAAAATGTAATTTACCCTTATTGTTGTAGTGTCCAAGTTAGCAAATAAGTTAGACCCATTGTTGCCACATGTACATTTTACAAATAAATTAACTAGGATTTAACAAATATGACGTTTTTAATAAGTTGGGTACTTGTTTTGAATGATTAAAAAGGTTGAAACCAATTTGAAATGACACTAAAAGGTTGAAGAGTTTTAGGTACTTAATCCTAGATTTTTTTTTTTTTCAAAAAAAAAATACTTGCAGGCAGCGTATATATGCTTCTTATAAAAGAGCCTCCTAGGGCCCTAACTAAAGAAAAAACAGAAAATAACTGTTTGGGCCATACAAAGCTTTCAATTTTTATTCTCAATTAAAGGCTGAGGTCCAATAAAGTATGTTGGGTCGAACTCGAAGTCCAATCCATCTAAAATATCATTTTCCCCAGGATCAAGGGTTTGGAGAAACTCTCAACTATCACATCAGGAACACACCAACCTTGAGAAGTGTGTTCAAGGGAGTGAGTTTGGTTTTAATCGGTTTGATTTTTGTCAAAATTGCAAACCAGATTGAAATTACTATTCGATTCGATTTGGTTTTTTTTCGTTTTATTTTGGTTCAGATTGACTTTGATTCAACTTGTTTTGGTTCGGTTTGACTTTGATTTAATTTGTTTCGATTCGGTTTGGGTTTGATTCAATTTTTTTTTATAAAAGCTGAAAATTATTTCTGAAAAAGAAAATTTTAATTAGGGGTTGTTGGATTTGGGGAATTGAGTTCCTGTACCTATGTTTGGATGAGAGAAGTAAATTTGGAATTTGGACAAAGACAAAATTTTTAAATTGATATGTACAAAATTCTTTGTTTAGATTCATAAACATAGAAATTTAGGATTTTTTCATGAAAAAAAAAATTGAAATTTGTGACTTTTAATTCCTAAGTTTAAATTCTACGCAAATATGTGTCTAAATTTTTATGAGTGAGAGTTAATTAAAAACAAAAACAAAAACAGCTTAACCATGAGTGGTCACACCTACCACCTACCACCACCATCTCGGCTGCTACAACCACTACATACCGTTGTGGTCCCCGCCATCACTGACACCACCAATACTAGAACATTTTCTAATTACTATCTCTTATTTATATATTAATGATTTTATACACATTAAATTCCGTATTCAAATTTCATTAGCCTTGTTAACCAAACATGAAAATTTATAAATTCTAAGGCATAAAACTTCATTATTTCTATTTCCGTCATTTTGAAATTTCTTAGTAATCTTAAATTTCTTCATCCAACACACAATGCTATGCTGGACTCTTTTCTCTGTTGTATCGAAGATCAAAATTAAATACAAAGGCAAAATTCTAATGCAGGATGGAGCTTCACTGGTCCAAGCAATGGTATCCGAGAAGGCAAAGGTCTTCCACCAGCAGTTTTGCAGGGTCATTGCAGATGTTCTATATCAATGGATGTATGCAAGCGAGTCGAATCCAGAGGGAGAGCCAGGCGAGTAGAAGAGACAGAGAGAGAGTGTGTATTCATATTCTCGTGGAAACAGCTCTGTTATTTTGTACCAACCTAATGCCGGCGACGCCAGATTCATCTAAAACTAAAAGATGCTTTACTTTCTAAAATTTTAAATTCTAATCGCAGAAAGAAGGGAAAGAGACCAATCATGTAGCTGCCGCACGCGCGTCCTCCATAGTATCTGGAGATTTGGCACCCATGTAATGTTAACTGCAGTGCTTCATGAGGTGTGGTAGGTGCTAAGAATGCATGATCTAAAATATTTTCTAATCACAGGCATGTGTACCTATAAAAAATAAAGAAGTAAAGAATCATATAACTTATAGGGCAGGAATCAGTGGCTGAGTTGGCATGAGATCATTGCTTGCCTTTGATCCCAAAAACTTCAAAAATTCTATGTATATTTGTTGTATATTGTATTTGATCCTCTAAACAGCAAAGACAAATGAAATTACAACCTCCTCCTTTTATTTTCTTCTATAATATATGTCTCCCTTCTCCTTTTTCTTGTGTGCGACTCTATTGTACGCACCATGTGTTCGATAAAATACCTTACTTGACAAGCCTTGGCAGTCTTCAACAATACTACACAATATCCTGCATCTACTCTCGACAAGCCTCTACAAATAATAGTAGTTCTGAACATATGTTGACATAAGCATTCGCCATATGTTGGCATAATTGACAGGTGCCTACTAGGTGCTGAACGAAATGTTTTAATGTGAAGTCTTTTTTTGTTGATATTACGAACTCATTATTTAAAAATCATGATTCCGCCATTGGAAAGAATGATAAATTGATCAACTACTTCCTTTAGTACTAATCCGACTTCTGATTTTGATGATATTCGATTACAAACTATAAAAAGTGGATAGTTATTCGTTTTGTATTCCTTGTGTTAGTATATATGGGAACTCGATCAGAAATTTTATTTCGTTTTGTATTCCTTGTGTTGGTAAATATGGGAACTCAGAAATTTGAATATTTCCTTTTCCTCTCATATTCAGTTCATGTTGAGAGAAGTTAAGAATTGAAGTAATTCTCTTTCCTCTCATATCATCATATCCATTCACGCATGGTAAGTAAATATGTCATCACACTTCGTTTTACCAATATA
Organism: Cotoneaster glaucophyllus; assembly: GCA_036320875.1. Taxonomy (NCBI): domain Eukaryota; kingdom Viridiplantae; phylum Streptophyta; class Magnoliopsida; order Rosales; family Rosaceae; genus Cotoneaster; species Cotoneaster glaucophyllus. Next base: position 9,059,997 of record CM070058.1, on the reverse strand, counting down.
TAGTGTTGGAATTACCTAGTTTCCTCCTAATTTCTCAAACTAATCACAACTCGCCATAAAAATAAAATAAAATAAAAAAACCAATATTCATCTTCACAAAATAATTCGAATTCCACTTGTTTTTCAATTTGTTGTTCTGAGACAGGGTTTTTTGGCTGGTCACTTCCTGTTTTTGGTAATGAAGAATTTCTTGTTGGCTTTCTATCGTTAGGAAAATTATTTGAGAGCAATGAGAGGTGAAAAAAAATACAAGAACATCGCATGTATATTTTCTTATATGTTATTTATTCACGTTCTCAGTTTGAATAGTATTTATGTAAATTTACCCCATTTTTCAAAGTTTATATTAGGCGACGATTTCCAAGGAACTTCTAAACTTTAGATATTGAGATATTTTTTAGTGTGACTGGAACACGGTCTAGTACATCTAGTGTCAAAATATAAATTATTGGATACTTTAAAAAAGAAAATTCCAACCATTTATGTTAAACATAAATACTCAGTATACCAAAACATATTTCATACACACAAAAATTTCTCATAGATACTAGAGCAAAACCACCTTATAAAACCAAGTGTAGTGAAAGAGCCTCCTAGGAATGTGAATACCACTATTAAGGAAGGAGTACTCTCTCTTTAATTAACAAATAGGGTTATTGGCAAACCCTAGATCCTCCTTTCTCCTCACTCCTTTTTCCACATCGTGAATAGCAAGACAAACTTTAAGTATATACATATTGTCATATAGTGATGATTGATCATACCAAGATGTTGACTTGGTTGCTCTATCGAGACGTACGTATCAACTGTGGAGATAACCCATGAGGTCACACAACTTACAAACTTTTATATCTCGTCCCCTAAAAAATTAAAGTTTGTATAATATTTGAGGTGAAGTGTGCGCCTGGACAGCATTGCACTTGTGAGCATGTACCTATATATACCACTATGCAGAAGACAAGCTAAATTAGTGATGCTTATCAACTTATCTGATATCAAATTCTAAAAGGTGTCTCCATTTTATGGGATAGACTTTTTTCATTTTCTTGCCTAACTTATTCATGAGGCAGTGGTAGTGGTAGACATAGAATATCATGAATGAAGGGCTTTGCTTCTTCTTAGAGACATATAGAAAGATACCCAATTCAATTCGTTGTTCTATAGCTATATAGCTTGAAAATCATTACATCATGAAATGGTTTTATCTATTTTTAAATCAAAAGAAATGGCCAATCATAAAAAAGATTGGTTATATATAACCTATGGATCTATTGAGACAACAAATGCTGACGATTCCACATTCCCACTACTAGAATCTCATGGACCCAAATTCTGCAACCACTTAATTATTTATGATTCCTTAAAATCTACTTGACATTTTTATTATATATATATATATATATAGAGAGAGAGAATTAGGATCCGAAGACAAATGCTTTTGACACATATTTTAATATACGTTTTTCTGAAATCCACTAACGCCGAGTTCTAAGCCCTTGTTCGACAGCCAAAACAAAAGAAAAAAAAAGAAGATAATTTGATATAGATTCAATTTTGTGAGCCATTACTAGAATTAGTCCATTGCATTGAAATAAGTCTAATAATTGATGTTCCACGTAAGCTTATTTATAATTTGTACCATATTTCTAATAATTGATGTTCTATGTAAGCTTATTTATAATTTGTACCATATTTATCCCTTAGACTTATAAATTGTAGTAAATATTCAAAATTTCTTAATTATATGATTATTTGTGGTTTAACTAATCCCTTAATTGTAGGATTAGTGAATAGCAATAAAATCTCAACCCCCAATCCGTTTCATCCCTCCTTTTTTCCCTTGTTCTAAACAATTCCCTTTGTTAGATCATGGAATCAATTCTCCTCTTTCTTCTCTCATCTTTCATGGGTGATATTTTGTGTTCCTCCCTCCAAATTCCTTCATGACAATTTCAGTTTTTACATAGCTTTCACAATTTTTTTTACATATTCGTTCGGCAATACATTATCAATTGCAAGCAATAATACAATATCATGCATTTATATTTGCTCTATTACATTTTTTTTTGCGTATCATAAAGGTAAACTGAAACTTAGTATTTGTTCCTTTTTTTTGTTTAGTATTTGTTCCTTTAATGGAGGTATATTATATCATATTTCTATTCTAATGTTCTGCCATGGAGGTTCATCATTTTTCTTCCTATACAATAGGTAGTTTATTTTTGTTTTGCAGGTAGATTACATTTTTATTTTTGTTTTGCAGGTAGATTACATCTGTTTGGTTGGTATAAAGTATTTTTCTTTCTATACAGTAGGTAGTTACTAAATTATATCGGTTTTGTAGGTAAACATCATTAGGTGGTTACTAGATAATATTTTCGTTTGAGTATTTAAATATTCAAAATTAAAAACTGAATAAATGATACAAAAATTAAAGAATTTAAATATTTTTATCTAAAAGGGCAAAATTGGTATAAAAATATGTAATTGGATAACTGGACTTAGTTCAAAAACTACCTATATTTTTGGACCTATATCGAAAAGCCCCAAAAAAAAAAACTCATCTCTACAGCCGATCCACTCAAATTCTACTTAATTATTTCAGCGATCCAACTTTTTTATGTCTTATCTCAAAGATCATGTCTACCAAAAATCACCTAAAATCTGAAACCATATGATCGTTGGGTTAAATTTAGTGTTTCTTTGTAGAAAAGTTTCGCTTATTTTTTTATCACTACAAATAAATGTCTTAATAGTTTTGAATTTGTCCAATTTTTTTGCAAGGATAATCAATGAATGATGTACTTAAATATAGATGGTTTAGATCGTTGAAATATATTACGAATTGAGCCTTACAAATGAATGTAAAAATGTGTGTCAAAAACATGTATCCCCATATCTTTTTTTTAGTACATCGATATTTTTACACTAAGGGGAGGGAGAGTTCGGCTAAGCCACACAATGAGCAACCTAATTTGGTATCAAATTTGTCATCCACGAGATTCGAACTTAAGAACACTCACTTCCAAGTGAAGAAGAATATCACCAGACCATAGTATTGAGTGAAGTGTATTCCCGGATCTTAACTCATATATATCTATACATATATGTCCAGACTCTTTAAAGTGAAGGATCCTATTTTTTGGAATAGGATCCTCTCCGGATCCTCTTTGTGGGGATCTAGAGGTTCAATCAATTGTGTCTGTTCATCGTACATCGTGTGGTTAGAAATCATTTCAAATTTTTTATTTAAAATTGAATATAAATAATACTTAATGAAAACTGACCGTACGATGTACGATAAACGGACACGATTGATTGATCTTCAAATTCCCACAAAGAGGATCTGGAGAGAATCCTCGTTTCTATTCTTTTACAACAAATGGAGATCACACACGGAGCCGTCAAATCATTTTTAATGAAATCAATGCGGCTGATATTAAACTTCCCTCATCATCTTATCTGAAGCGGTAGAATGGAAAAGGCCAAAGCTCCCAATCGCCATTTCAAAAATAATGAAGGGATTGTACAGGTGCTTGGAAATTGAAGAATATGTGTTGAATGATTTTGAATTTTTTTTGAAGTTCTAATCGTAAATGAATATTCGGTTCTGATGAATTGCAGGTTTGAATTATTTGGTTTTTTTTACTTTTCATTCAGGTTTGATTCCAATTATGGATTTGACTTTTTGGATTTTTTTTGCAGGTTCTAATTGTAAACAAATAAAGGGCCTGTATATATACAGATTTTTTATAGAAATGGATTCCATTTTTTATTTTCAAAAAAATGGGATTAGTTATAGGGTTGACACCACATTGAACTTCAACGATTCGAATTGTATATTTTTTAAGTTTCATCTCATAGATCATCTTTGTAAAATATTAGTTATTTTAGAGATAGTTGAGACATCAAATTGAGTTAAAAAAAATTGGCGAATACTATGTTGTTAAAAACATTGAAATTTCATTGTGACAATTAAATGGGCAACTGGTTTTAATTAGACAAAATTGAATTGAACTTTTGCAAAACTTCCTATGAATCAAGACTTACAAAATAGATTGTTTGGATCGTTTAAGTTAGATATGAAGTGTATTCCACAATAATTCTGCATTTTTTTCAAAAGTGAAAATACATACATACATACATACATATATATATATATATATGTGTGTGTGTGTGTGTGTGTGTGTATGTGTGTAATGTAGTAAAAGACGATAACAGAAAAAGCAGGACCAAGCAAAGTGGAAGTGATCAACATGGTTTGATCTTGTATTTTCTTAATCATTCTACTCTTGAGTCCTTGATTGCACTAACTCCTCCCCCCTTGACTGATCTCCAGTAGAAAAGAAAGGTAGTAAAAGGATTTGCCCTTTAGAAAGATATACATATAGATTTAATATTTCATAGGTTCATGTATTTTGGGTAATAAAGAGGCTAATTGTCATTACTAAATGATAATTCGCTTCCTACAAGTAGTAATCACAATCATATGGAAAGTTGCCACCATCCTCAGCTATGGGACCCTTGTTCCATTACGAATATCATTCTCTCCCCACCACTACTTCTGCATACAAATAACAAAATTAAGACAAATTTCAGTCCTAATTAGATTAATCCATACCATTTGATTACATATATAAAAGCAAAACTAAAGATATTATTATGATATTACATTCTTTAAATTATCATGCCAGTTATTATAATCTAAAAAATAGAGACAGAGCGTAATATCAACGATATGTAATATTTTATCACATCTCAATTTGTTGGCCAAACATCAGAACACTTGTATCTGACTCAGAGTCTAACCTAATCAATAATATGGTGTTAACCGTCTTCTAATTACATTTGGTAAAATTGAGATGAAAATGTGGACCATGCGGACAATCAAACGACTAAACAATTATTTATAGCTAGTTTTTAACATAAATAACCTTTGAAAGAGTATCTATAACTTAAACAGTTCCGATCATTAATTAAACAGTTTGGAAAAAAAAAATACTTAAAATAGGTTTTTTAAAAAAAAAAAAAAAGAAATTTAAGAGCGTTGCATTAATTGGTGAGACAGAAAGTGAAGAGAAGAGTAGAATTAAGTGGGATGGCCACAAAGGCATGATGTATTGATCTTGCTGGTTACTTGTTCCTTTTCCGCTCCACTACACTTAAAATAAGGAATTTATGTGCTAATTTCTTCTATGCTGAAATCACCAATCCACCACCACCACAAATTATAAATTCGTTAACTATGCTAATCGAGGCACATGATGCCATCTCCCACTTAACACATCTCTCCTTGAGACACTTGTCATGCATGTGGCCATAATTTCTCATACTGAAATCTGGTTTGCTGTGTGTGTTGGAGAAGTAAAAATCATTTGCGGTCCTGGTATGAAGTTTCTTCTTCGAGCAAATGCACAAAGCATATAAGAGGAAAAAGGAAGAAAGCGACGAATTAAATAATGCAGATATTCAACACAAACACTCATGAGCTCTGAGCTCTAGTAAAGTGCTAGATCCTAAATTCAAATCTTGATCATTATACTAGAATCCACCATACACGATATGTATGTGCTGAAGGAAGAAGAGTCAAAGAGTTTCCAGGAAACTAGCTTGGCAAATGCATTTTGATGAGCCACATCAGTAAAAATTCACTTCATGAACTAGATAAATATTGCCTATGCAAAATACTCTAATGATAAATCTATTTTGCCTTGTTGAAATAAGAAAAATTGAACACTTAAATTTATTGTATTTGACGATATATTTACACTAAATGGTGAAAAAATATAATTACACAAATGCAAACACAATTAAATCATGTTTTCTAGATATTTCTCTAACAAATTGACTCATCCTTATAGTGACAAGTTTTTGATGAGGCAAATATTGAAGGCAAAGTGCCACATTGGCCACTCAGAGTACTTATTTGCATCAAAATGTTTCCTCATCCTTTGGAGATGCCTATGCATGGATGAGAACGTGAGTAATCCCTAGAGTTAGGCTAACGCGGCGAGGATGAGTACGAACGAAATAAGTTAGAGGAAAAAGTTTTAAGTTGTAATATAAACCTAGGCTAGGGAACGGGTTCAATTCCCTCTATTATAACAAAAAAGAGATTTAACGTTAGAGAAAAAAGTTTTAAGTTGTAATTTAAACCTAGGCGAGGGAACGGGTTCAATTCCCTCTATTATAACAAAAAAGAAATTTAACGTTTACTTACTTTACTACTCTTAATTCAACAATATTTTAATAATTATAATAAGTATGATTAACATCTTATTTGATTGACAAAGATAATTTTAAATATTACTAGCAATTCCGGAGAAAATAAGCTTATCTGATTAACAAGAGATTTGGTAAGACAAGAGTACAGTGGGAGAAAAACGTAAATTTAATTGTTAACTATGTGTTGCCTCTTAGTAGTACGGTCTAGTGGTATTCTTCTTCACTTGTAAGTGAGAGGTCTTAGGTTCGATTTTCGCTAAAGGCGAATTTGAACCACATCATTGTTAGTCCATCGTGAGGCTTAGCTTACTCCTCCACCCCTTAATGTTGTATCTTAAAGAAGTTGAGGTTCTATTTCAAAATTATTAACCAGTGGTGGGAATGAATGAGGATCATCTCCGTATCCTCTTTTTGAGGATTCCGGGGATCCTTTAATCGTGTTCATTCATCGTAAATCGTGCGATCAGTTTTCGTCAGGTACTATTTGTATTCAATTTTAAATAAAAAGTTTTAAATAATCTTTGACCGCACAATTTACGATGAACGGACACGATTAAAGGATCCCCAGGATCCTCATTCAGTGGGAATGACCCAACTTATTAAAGTTGCAATGTTTCTTAACTATCTGATGTGAGATTATTTTACATTCTTACACGCCTTTACAAATGCCAAAATTTCAAATCTAAAACGTGGATAATTCAACTAGATGATGCAAAATACCTATGGCTATTACTCTTCGCACGTGGCCCAACTTGCTTTGATATTACGAAGAAAGTTACATATTCCCAAACTAATTGAAAATGGAAGGAGTGACCCAAATTCTTAGAGAATCTACAACCAAGATGTCAAAATGCCACAGTGGACAAAGAAAACTATTTTTTTCAGCAAAAATGGCTCCAAAAGATGAGCCAAATGCTGGCATGGGTTGAAGGAAGAGAGTCCAGCTTAAAAAATGGCAGCAACCAAGTCCGACGCCAATCTCTTCTGTAAACTGACTAATCGTGAGATCCACCATAAATATAGCTTCTTTTGTGGCTATATAACCTTGAGTTTACATTCTTCAGATCATCTCCAATTCTTAGATTAAAACCTAAAAGTTAGATCTTAAACTAATTCAATTTTTCTCTAATGGTTGAACCTAAAATAAGTTTTGGGCTCAAACCTAAAATTTGGACAAATTTAATCTAGAATTTAGGACAGGGTTAAAAAGCTAGCCCACCAAAATTTAGGTTTTAAACTAACACAATCCTTCTCCAATGGGTGAGCTTAAAATAAGTTTTGGGTAAAAACCTAAAATTTAGGCAAATTTAACCCATAATTTAGGCCATGGTTAAAAGGTTGGCCCACCTTAGGCTCATGGAAGCGCCCAGAAAAGTAGAGGCCATAGCAAGGCGACACACCCAACGCACGAGGCGCGCGAGGGTTGGAAGGAGGGCAAGCCCCTGACGAGAATGTCGGCCACCCAAAACTTTATAAATACATGTTTCATGGGTTCGATTTAGTGAATTTTCAACTTTTATAGGAATCTAAATATTTTTAGGTTAAAATGTTCATAAAAATAAATTATGATAATCTACATAAATTTTGTTTTTAAAAAAAAAAAAGTTACCGAAAAAATGTAGCCTAAATTTTCTTTAATAATCTGGGGCTAAAATTTTAACCAAGAACCATTAAAGCAGAAAAACTATTTCTGTATTAAAACCTAAATTTTCTGCGTTATAAATTTAAGTTTTAACCTCAACTAAGAGTTGGTTCAATAACCAAGTCATAAATATTACAAAAATAATAAAATAAAATAAAGTATTAAACATATTGGGTGTAGTGGGAAGCTTTTCATAATGTCAAATTGTCACATAAGCTATCAAATACAAATTTTGATGAATTTGACATCTCCATTGGAGATGCTTATAAGCTCTTTTCTTCACATATGCATTAGGTTTTCCATTTAATATAAGTGTGATTAGGAACATAACAGAAACTTTCCAAAACGGATGTCAAGGAGCCTTCAATTAGATAATACCCGTTGTTTGACATATGCTATGCATGTTATTGCTCGAGGTGTTGAAGTTGAGAAGTAGTAGGAGGTAGTTACATACAAATTAACTATTTCTTCTTCATGGACAAACCAAACATGACACACCCCGACCGAGATCGAGGCACGTTGGCCGTCACGTGAGGTGACGTAGCCATATGCACAGTGCGGAAGCGTTTAAAATAATGAGAAATATGAATAAACAAAATTCGAATTCTATGAGTGTTAACACATTCAGAGTATGAAGTCTAGGTGCAGTCGAACCTAAAGAATAATTATACAAAACATCCTAACAGGGATCCTACATGAGTGAAGGTCTGTCAGAATCACTGCCGCTGCCTCGGGTGCCACCAACAATGCTAGCTAATACCTGGAGGGGTGCAAAAACAAAGGCGTGAGTGGGCAAAAACAAGTCTTTTCGAAAACCTTTTCAAAATACTATCTTTCTAACCCCTCGCCGTAAAACCTGTATACTTTCCCAGAAAAATAATAGTATATAAACATATACTAAACTTATTTGAAACAACATCATCAACATGCTAACATGAAACGATACATGAAATGCCAACTACTCAAAGATGTGTTATGCCATGTTTCTAGTTCATGAATATGCTAACAATTCCGATATATGCCAAATCATGCCAACATATGCCAAAACATCCATCAACTCATAAATGTGCCAACGAAGTCAACATATATGCCATAACACACCATCAACTCATAAAATAAGCACCATAGGTGAAATAACTCATCAACGGTAATATCATGTCCACCGTGTGATCAGCACGGATGGACCATAGCTCATACTCAATCTCAACATATCTCATCATCATCTGTATATCCTGCACACATGTCGAACCCACTCAAGGTGGTCTATACGACAAGACTAGGTGTAATAAAGTACGCTCAAGTGCTACAATCACGTGAAGACTATGCGAATAATTCGCGGGTCACCTACGAGTCGAACCCACTGAAAGTGGTCTATACGACAGGACTATGCACCTAACTTGGATCCAAGGTGAGCGTGTGGTGCGGGAGGTGAACAACACGTGAAAGACTATGCCCTGGCCCTGGGCGGGAGCACTAACACCGGGGTGCAGGTTATGAGCTATCAACATCTCAACTTCTCGTCAATCTAGTCCTAACTCACTTTCAATCAACACTCAGAGGCTTACCTGAACTTACCTTGTCGTCCACAGCACCAACAGTCATGCGCATACAATTCCATGATGCAAGGCACTCCATAATGTATAATATGTGATGTATGTTAAATCTTAATGTAAATTCATAATGTATTCACTAGCTTATGCATTTCCGTACCATTATGCAACTCACTTCATAATGCATAATGAAATATAGCAAGATGTGATGGCATGGCATTTCGTTCATATAGGCATATGCATACTAACGTTCTAAGTATAACAACAATAGAATTATCATGGCATGCAATTCATAAATCATTTCAATTGTTTTCTGGGAAACTCATAGTATAAGGTAAATACGGAAAACAAAAGCCCACTCACCTGGAGTCCGTGCTACGGCTCCCCAACGTAACCATCGAGGCGTCCCAAAACGTTCGGCGCCTAAAACAAATACCAAACTATAACTTAGAACTCTTAACCATGGAATATGTAATTCACGTAAAACATATCCTCAAGGATATTCTATAATCATTTAAGACCCTTACTCAAAAGTCAACCATCGATCAGCGATCGACGGTAGGGTCCACTGCCCCACGTACTTGATCCGGAAGATCCGTAACTCAAATCTTCGATCCGTAACTTTCCAAGATGCACATTAACCTTCTAGAACAACATACTACAATTTCGTTACGATCCGACGGTTGGATCTCCGCCAATTTCCAAAACCGAGTGGCGGTTAACCTTTTATTTTATGAACTTACAAATCCAATTCGGGAAGATCCGTCCATCGGATTCCCGATCCGTAAGTTCCTACCTTCTTCAAATATTACGCACTAACACGTATCAAAGTTTGGTGACGATCCGACAGTTGTATCGTCGATTCATATTTTCACCTAACCATGAATCGTAACGAACTTAAGTTCAATTACTCAACCAATGTTATACCAATATCAAAATCGAACTCATGGCATCAAATATAGCATGAAAATGACATTGGCGGCCCACTGGCCACGTGCCACCGCACGGGCCGCCGCGAGTGGCGGTCGGTCGCCCCGACTCGCCGGAAAATCCAACTATTTTTAAAAATTCTCAAAAATTGCAGAATTGAAGATCTCAAAGAGAGGAACAACTTTCATACCTTCGGCCAAGGCCAATTTGGCTTGGAAATGCTCCAATTTCACCAAAACCGTGAAGAACCCTAGAAATGGGTGTTTTCGATCCGACTCCAAAGCAACTCCGATGCTCCAACTAATGCTTGGGCTTTGTTGCTGGGTTCTTGGGGAGTGCTTTGGCAGTGGTAATTAAAAGAAATTGCTTCGGGATTTGATGGATTTTGAACATGGAAGTCGCGGCACCCTCTTCGCGAGTTCTTCAATTTTCAAGGTCAAATCTCTCCAAATTTGGGATGGAATGGGTAGAGGGATGATCCTAGAGTGTTTCCCATGAGGTAAGGTGGTTCAATTCGCCGGAAAAATGGGTGAAAATCGACGGAAAGGTGTGGAAAACCCACGGGTTGCGCACGGGTCGCGGATTGAGACCCGTTTTTGGTTCTTCTTCCTCCGCTTCTCGCCATCTCTCCTTTCCTCCTTTCTCTTCCTCTGGTTGGCCGGTTCTCTCTCTCTTCTCCCCATTGGTCCGCCTTCTCTCCTGAAGCTCTCCCGGAGCTCTGCTTTCTTCTCTGGTTGGGCAGATTTGCCCAACCCCCTTCTTCTTCCTCTTTCTTCCTCACCAGTCACGCACACACACATGTACCCTCCTTTAATTTTATTTTTTATTTCCTTTCCTTTACATCCTAGCCATCCATTCAAAATTCCCTTAATCTGGGCCATCCAAATGGCACACCAGATTTTTTAATAACATTCATAAAATGTCCAACTTCAAACTTTAATAACTTCTTTGTTATAACTCCAAATCACGAACCGTCTGCGCCCACGCGTCCGTAGCGACGAGTACTACGAGATTATGCCAAGAAAATAAATCTAAGGTGGCACGACAGAACGATTAACCTCGAACAACGCATGTGCCTCAAAGGGCATTTTTGTAAAATCCTTTATTATAACTTTAAAACTCTTAAAATCAGGGACGGGCTGTCACAAAACATCTTAATAATTGCCAATATAGAAAGGAGAAGTGAAAATTGAGATGACAAATGTAATTTAGCATAGATTATATTTACTTTAACCTTTTATATTTATATGCTTATTGTTATTCTTTACCCATCATTTTGATAATAGTTGTCCATATATATCTAGTCAAAACCTTACAATTGATGACAAATTGTCAGCTAATTACTAGTTCACAACAAAGAGTGAAAATTGAAAGCTTCAGAAATTTGACATATATACTTAGTCAAAACCTTACATTTTTCTCCTTGTGGTTACTAATTAATTTATACTAAGGAAAATTTTATTCAGACTCATTTATCTTCATTCAACACCTAGTTTATTATTTTTAGCCTCGAAAAATTCTGAATATACTCAACAATTCTCTTTCTACACCTAAAATGAAAAAGAACAAAAAGAACAAAAAAAAAAAAAAAAAAAAAAAAAAAAACATTTCAGCACTAGAAAACTCCGGCCACCCCATCTCTCCAAACCCTAACCACCCCCAATTTCTAACCCTTCTCAACCCCCCACTGCCCCTACAATGAAAACCCCAAAGATATTAGTCATCATACCCCTCTCCCGACTTTTCCCATGCCATATAACAACTTCCTCTTCCACGCAATCCCTCTAACATGTCCGAATTCCGTCGAAACTGTCGACCAATCAAATCTAACCATGTTAGACCATTGAGTGTATGATTCATGTGTAGAATCACACTTTTAATATTATCATAAAAATTTTCAAAGAAAAAAAATATTGACTTAAATTTCTCTTGGGTCTTTTTGATGGTGGGTTGTTAGAGGATAAGGTTCTTCGAATTTCCAAATTGTTGTGGTGGTAGGGGAGGAGCCAATGGAGAGTTGGAGAGAGGTAGAAATGCGGGTGGCTGAGGTTTGGAGAGATAAGGTGGCTAGAGTTGCCTATTGCTGAGTTATTATTATGTTTTTTATTTTTTTTGGCTATCGTTGAGTGCAGAAAGAGAATTATTAGGCACATTTGGAATTTCAAAATTAAAAAATAATAAATTAAGTGCAGAAAGAGAATAAATAAGTCCAAATAAAATTTCTCAATCTACTAAAATTTTGTTTTCAGTGTTGGATGGGCTATAGCCTAACCAAACTGGCCCTAAATTCATTCTATCACAACTCAATTTTTACGTATTAGCTTATCTTTATTTCTGAGTCCAAAGTATTTGAGTGTTTATAATTTTTCAGAATTAATGTTTTTAATTTCCTTCTACATAAATGAATTATGCTAAAAGCCCTTTTGCTTATAGTATAAGTTAAGCAAAAGCATACGCTCATAAAATCAAGAGAAAAAGCACCAAATTCCTTTCTTTGAGAACCTTGCTTAGGAAAGTTAATCAGCAGGCACCAAAGAGCTGGCGCTTCGTTTAAAAGGCGACCGGCTTTATCTTTCAACTCTCGACCACTTGTTAAAAGTGATCAAATAAAGCTAACAAATACCCCATGCACGAAACCCTAATTAATCTAAAACTGGTGGAAGCAACACACAACCGACATTGCATTGGGAAATCCACTTAAGCAGGAAGAAAATGAATCTACCGATGCATTTTAAATACATATTCCTCAGAGTATATAATATCTACCAAAGAAAATGAATCTACCATACCATATATCTCCTCAGTTGAATTGAAAAAAGGAAAGTCCTAAAGTAGGGCACACGTATGGGGCACCACTAAAGCCTAAAGTACAGTTTCTTCCTATTTCATTGCTTTTCAAGCTTTGTCCTCATCTCCTTTATCTTTTCACTTGGCTTCTACACCTCATATGGCCTCTATTATTGTCAAGGGTCACTAACTAACATCAATATTTCCTCAAATTGGATGAAGAGAAGAAGCTCACTAGTGATCTCTATCAATTTATTCCCTTTTATCCAACCATAAGACAAAGCTAATCTTCTTTACGGAAACATTCCTATCTAGTTTGTAATGTAGAGTAATATAGAGTAATGTTCTCTTTTTGAGACTTATCGTTAAACAAATACTTATATTATCTGTGAATTTGATTCACACATTTGATCAAAATCAATTTCACTGAATACTTCAAATTTACACAGTTTGAGAAGATAACATTTCCCTCACAACAATTAATTGATTATAGTGACTAAATAATCTCGAAACATGGATCAAATTGGTGTTAAATTTGATTAATGATCAAGTGCTTGTGTACTATCTTCACTCATATGATTGGGTAGTTAGAGGCCTCTGATATGAATCCATCTTATGAAAGTTGCACCAACAGATCAATCTCTTACTTCGATTATTGCATTCATAGTGGCTGACATCAGATTGATAAAGTGCCTTATCACAAAAAACCATGCGTGGAACACATGGACGGTGAAGATGCAAAATCAGCAATATTATAGTCACATACAATAATCATAGAGTTCTTCAAAATGGAAAATGGGTAGTATATATACCAGTACCGGACAGCAAAGTTTCCATGTACTAAAAAGAAGAAAGCAGCAGCAGAAGAAGGAATCAGAGAGACAAACAAGGCCCAAGGGAATTGAAAAGATAAGGAAAAAAGGAAAGTAAAAGGCTCATCAAAAGAGAAAATTATCAGTGATGAAAATGGTGCAAGATCAAGAACAGATCAGAAAGGGGCCATGGACTGAGCAAGAGGACTTCCAGTTGGTGTGCTTTGTGGGCCTGTTTGGAGACAGGCGATGGGATTTCATAGCCAAAGTTTCAGGTTTGAAGGTGGCGGGAGACAAATAATAGGTATGGTTATCTGGAGATGGTCAGCTTTTGCAAGGAGCTACCATTTAACCAACATATATGGTGGTTTTGTTACTTGTAGGTTTGAACAGAACAGGTAAGAGTTGCAGGTTAAGATGGGTTAACTACTTGCACCCTGACCTCAAAAGAGGAAAGATGACTCCTCAAGAAGAGCGCCTAGTTCTTGAGCTTCACTCCAAATGGGGAAATAGGTTTGACCTAAAAAAAAGCATCTCAATTATTAATTCATGTTTTAATTCATTTGTTTTGTATTATCTAACGTTTGAATGGTAAGACTTTAATATGCCATGTTGCTAGACTGTAAATCAGGCCAATAAAATCATTTTTAATATATAGGATTTTGATAAAAAAAAAACCGGAATATTTTGTCAGAAACCCTAAATTTCAATTCTTTTGAATTTTATTTTACTTGATATGGAATGAAAATTTTCTTGCAGATGGTCCAGAATTGCTAGAAAATTACCTGGGAGGACAGACAATGAGATCAAGAACTACTGGAGGACTCATATGAGGAAGAAGGCACAAGAGAAAAAGAGGGCCATGTCTCCCTCATCATCTTCTTCCAATTGTTCCTCCTCATCAAACATCACCACAACTGAAGGAGGAGAAAGCTTTTATGACACCGGGGGAAAGAAAACCAAGGCTTCATCAGGAGGAAAGAAAACTGAAGGAGGAGACGAAGTGAAAGAAGACGAGAAAAGGGAGCAAAGGGAGTACTCACTCGATGATATATGGAAGGACATCAATCTGCCAGAAGTGAGCAGTATTGTGCCAGTTTATGATGGCAACCTTTCTTCTTGTCCTCTAATGGCTTCTCCGACGCCATGGGAATACTGTTCCGACTCGCTTTGGAAAATGGATTTAGAAGAAGAGAGTAAGAATATGTTTCTTCCTACACCAAGTGGTGATCACCAATTTCTGTCATGCTATGAATATGGAAAAGCATCTCTAACTGGCTAACGATGATTAGGATTTTCTTTTTTAAGATTGGTTCATATATGTGAAATAGTGTTAAACTAAGGAAAGCTTCTAACCTGTATAATAACATGGGTCTGATCTGCTGCACCAGCCAGCCATCAGCTGCAGATCACTTTGTTTATGCATTGCTGTTGTTCCTATACTCTCTTTGTCTTGTGTGTTTTTTCAATTTCCAGTGAGGATTGAGGAAAGAGAGAACTTCAAAGCTTACTATCATGTTGGCATGCTCATGAAAGTATAGTGTATATGTTTTTTAATCAAATTGGCGTGGTCTTCCACCTTTAAATGTTTCTTTCTTTATTTAGCCCTTATTTATATGTTATTATCGAAACTATATGTAAGTTCTTCCGGAAATAGGGCAACGGAAAGTATGCAGACATAAAATTTATTGTTGAAATTGTTCTGACGAAGAAGTTCTAAATACCAAAGTTTTCAGCAATTTCACTCCAATCAAGTGTTTGGTAAATTGGAAATGATACTAGATTATCAGGGCAAGAGAAACCATAAAAAAAACAAGTTTGTGCACTTAATTAATATCCAAATACTTATATTTACACTCGAATTAAAATAATTTAACCATACATTTATAAAGAATTTTGAATTATGAGCATAAGAACCTTCAGGAAACGAACAAGGTTCATCTATTCTAGCTTTCCCAGATACTGTTTTGCTTTTACTTTTCCATGAAAATAAAAAGCTACAACTTTGTCTGCAACAAGAAAAGTAGACAAATTCTGGGTATTATGAATGAATTATTTACTAATTAACTGGTTGAAAACTAAGGATTAGCACGTGAACAAAGTGGGGATGAAATGATTTAATTGGGACATCAATTTATAAAAGGACCCAGCATGGAGAAAAACTCCTTTTGAGGAGTGTGGTCCAGGTGGTCTTATTATAAATCCTTTTGCTCATTAAACTAGCTTGTACTTTAGTGGTTATATGTCCAAATCCATTTTCTATAAAATTTGTTTAATTATTCAGAGAGTAGTGGTCCATTTAGAACTGCACAAACATATTCTCCAGTAGCATCACCTTGCCATGCACAAAACCATTTAATATTTCATTTCCTGATGAAAACAAACTCAGAAAGCACTTAGATATATAGAGATCTCCTAATTAATTAATGATCATGGAAATTCCCTTCAAATCTTTCCAAGAACACAGTTGGGATTTCTTTACTTTCTTTTTCTTTTTGGAATATAAATCTATAGGCAAAAGGCAAAATCAAACCAAGAACAAAAGGCAAAATCGATTTATTAATCATTTATACATTACAAACTAATGGTAAAGATCAAACAAAACAAAGAAAGGTATAAAGAAAGTCTGCCCGGAAAAAAAAAATTCTAACATTGAGGTAGTGAACATTTTCGTTATCTTGGATCTATCTTGCAAAATAACAGAGAATTATATGGAGATCTTAACCACAAAATACAAGGTGGATGGATGAAGTAGAAGAGTTCATCAGATGTGTTGTGCGATCGTCGTATGCCACTAAAGTTGAAAGAAAAATTTAATAGGATGGTAAAAAGGCCAATGATGTTTTATGCACGGAATGTTGGGAGGTCAAAAAGCAACACGTGCAAAAAATGACAGTAGCCGGAATGAGAATGCTTCGTTGGATGTGTGGGCACACGGAAAATGATAAGATTAAGAACGAGAATATATGAGGTAAAGTAGGTGTGGCCACTATTGAAGATAAGATGAGAGAAAGTCGGTTAATAACATGATTGGGACACGTGAACATAAGACCTAAGAATGCTCCAGTTAGAAAATGAGACTATGTGATGAAGGCTCATGGCAAAATGGGTAGAGAAAATTCTTGGTAGACTTTGAAAATGACTTAAAAATATGAAGTACTTGGAGCTAACAGAAATTTATTGTTGTTGTTGTTGTAAAAACAATCAATTAACTCAAACACTGTTTACCTTTCCAACAGTTAAAAGTTAATACAACACAATAACTACCGGAAAATCCTTGTGCTCTACCCTGAATTAAATTTCCTATTATTCTAAAGCAACCACATGTTCTTTGCCAAATATATCTTTGGTTTATATTTCCTTTCTATCTAACTTTAGCATTTCAATGGATTGCACATCAGATTTGGTAAGAATTCTAGAGATAATAACATTATCTTTTTCATAGTGCCCAGATGTGAAGCCGAATCTGCTTGTTCGGTTGTTCCAGTTAGTCAATGTCCAGATTGAAATTAAATAATTGATCATTTCCAGTTATGGTTCCACGTATACAATCAATCTGCATCACCTTTGCAGTGCCTACATAAAGTACTCATCTTTCCTTTTTCTTTGTTCAACAAACCGAAAAGTACACGAAGTAGTCATGCAGCAAACAAGAGAGATGGATTGTCTGTCCTTCCAATTCTCTTTTATTTCTGTGGTTACGATTAAGTCACATCAATATTTTATATTCTCATTGATTTTTGTCTTATTATTTTTATAAAAAAAAATCAATATAAAATGTTGACGTGGTTTAATCGTGACCACATAAATAAGAGGGGATGAGAAGAGGAGGGAAAGGGGGAGAGCAAACAATCCCGGTCCGCAAACAAGATGCTCAAAACCAACACCAAAGGAAGAAAACAACAGTATGAAACGAATATGGCATCTATTACAAACTGCATAACAGCTTAATATCAAGGAGAAAGCCTATTTATATCTACCTTACTTTTAATTTTCTCAAAGATATACTTCCATCTGTGTGTTGCACTTCGTGGTGAAAAGTGACAACCTTACTATCGCTTTTCAACTACTTTAAACTTGATAGCTTTGCACGCTAATTTGACAACAATATTTAGGCTTTTCTTAGAAATGCAGAAAGTATTTGAACCGCTCCTTAAAAGAAAAGCACGTGCGCGCGCACATGCATATTTAACGTTTTTCATCAAACATTGTCAAAATCACTTTTAGTAATCTGAAAAACATTTTTAGTTATTTTAAATACTTCCAAACAACCACAATAATGAGCCAATTGGTATCAACATCCCAAATGTTTATACTTACAATAATAGATCAATCATGCAGAAATTTTGTTCCATCCATTCACTGAATATATATATGATCTATGGTTTCAATTGAAGAATAGCTTTGAAAAATTAGGGTTTAGGGCCACCGATTTAGAGCAGCAGATGTCCGATGGTGTTCCAAACTTCCAAGTTTCTGCAAGTATATACTCCTGAGTTAGAAGAGATTGTCCAGATAACTAAATCAACCAACGGGGAATGAATAGAATACATATGCACAACCACATAAATAAGGGAAGTGGTATTTATGCACCATTTTTAGTTTCTCACATACTCTTTATATTTATGGTCATCGAATTAGATAAATCAAATAAAATCAACATTCATGATTAACAGGAATATATAAGATGTTAATAAAGGCGTGCGAAAATCATTTTCTCATAAATAAACATCGACCAACTTCCCGGCAAGATTCATAAGGAGGGTATGTGGACTTATAATTGAGGCTCCAGCCCATCAAGTAGTTGCTGAAGCCCATAAATATCCTTGACCCAATAGGGCCCAATCCAAAGGGATAACCCAACCACCACCGTTATCTCCCGCCACGCCTGGAATTCTTTTTTTCTTTATTTTCGAATAGATCGATATTTTTACACTAAGGAGAGAAGGGGTTAAGCCACAAAATGAGTAATCTTATTTGGTATCGAATTTGCCATATATGAGATTTAAACCTACGATCTCTCACTCCCAATTAAAAATAATTGAAATTCGGAAAGGCAGAAATGGTAAGGCTAATCCAAATCCAACCTCGTCTCTAGGTCTACAACTCTCTTCAGGCCACTGCATGGTAAAACCCCCTCAACACTCAAAACCCCACCTCCCCAAATTTCATTTTTTTATTCAAATTTTGTTGTTCCTCGTATCAAAATTCTCTCATTGCACGGCAGTTTGTCTCTCTCTAAGCTTGAGCAGCTTCGTCTCCACCAAAGCCGTCAATGGAGCCTACGCTTCTGCTGGACACCTTATCTGTCAGTATTTTAGTTCCATTTGTTTTAAATTCTGATGAAAATTAGATAAAGATTTGTTTTAAAAGTGAAGTGTTGGGTTACATTTCTTTTGCTGCAGATTTGCTCCAAATGGCACAGTTCTTGGAAGTTATACACGGAGCAATTGGTAGGTTTTCTGAAAGACCCAATATTTAATTTATTTTTTGTGTTCAAAGAAGTAGAACCCAATATCTATATAAGGTATATTTTTCAAATTTATTATGTTTATGGGTTTTGTGTTTATATGTGTTCTGAAAATTGAGGTCTGGTACCGAGTGGAGTGGTGTTGCCTCTGATGCAATGGGCAGGAAGGGCGCATTTTTTATATGTTGTGTGCCAAACCCATGAGGTTTTCTTCCTTTTCTTTCTCTACTTTTTATCTGTTTGTTGTTTTAGTTTCAGTTTAAGCACTGAAAACACTTATGGGTTTGATTATTTGAGATATGATGAGCATTCTGTGAATATGTTACATGGTGAGAGAATGACGAAAGGGATGTTTGTTTAAGCATGGACTTGAATGCATATTATGGCTATTGATATGGATTTCAAGACCCCAATCCCAAATTCCCGAGATCAAGTAAAGTTGCTAGATAAGATAATTTAAGGATGCTAGGTAAAGATCAATAACATATATACTTTAAATCAGTATTCTTTATGTGGTTCAACCCAAACTGGGGTAATCCAGTGACCATGATTTGAACTAAGGGAAGAAGGATAAAAGTATCACAATGAAGAACGTATAGGTTCTTCCTCATGCAAGTATAATCTTTTCCTTTCTCTTGCATTCAATCAAGAACACTGAATGTATCCTAACCTGACTGGCTATCTTATCTGTGGAGAAAACTTATGCACGAGCCTTCACACATCCTGACGTCCAGGTTCTAATATTCCACATATATCTTTAAGAACTATGGTAAGAGATACAAAATATGCTTTTGGTAAAAGCCTACAAACCTTTGTTGCCAGTCGTACTTTCTAGAGCTATAGTTTACAAGGTTGAATCTGCAGATACTTGCTCAATCAATTGTAGAATTTCTAGCATGCGACGTAATCAGATTCATTTTCACTTGAGTAAAATTACGCAAAGAGAAATCCTAAGTTCTGCAGAAGTGCTTAGTTCTTGTGAACTTGAATGAACATTTATGAGACGTTCATTGTGCACAACTAATTGCGGACCATAATTTTGAGCATTTTGTAGGTCCAAGAGTCGCCATCAGTCTTCATAACTTTTGTTGCTTGGAGCTTAAGTGAGGTAATTTGGTTTAATATTTATAATGCAATCAAATTTTGTTTAACTAAATAGCGTATTTCAAATTACGATCACAAACCTGTATGCAGGTTATTAGGTATCCACATTATGCTTTTAATTACACGGGTAGCTGTCCATCTTGGATTACCTATCTCAGGTTCTACTCTTTCTCATTATGATGATAAATTCAAAAGTTCGCATACAAGCATATAATTACAATACCACTCAACAAAAAGTTATACAATACAAGCAGAAGAGGATTTTATTTTCAATTATATTATTTTTATTTTCATCAAGGTACACTGCATTCATTGTCTTGTATCCTCCAGGGATGGCTGGTGAAAGTAAGTTCATAGTTTCCATTAGTCTTGGGTTTCGATTTTTGGTTGCATGTACAAGTCCCCCTCCCCTTCTCCGTTGATTTCTTTCTGTAAATGGTCGGTGATTACCATGCAGCCTGGCTTACGTACCAAGCACTTCCTTTTATAAAGAAGAAGAGCCTCTCCCCACATTTCTCCGCTGGCCTTTCTTTCAGCTATTATAACTTTCTGAGGGTATGTTCTGATTTTTTTCCACCATGATATGTTGCTTCTTTCCACTTTTATGAATTCTTAAACTTACCTTATTTCCTCTGTATTTATGCTTAGTGCACATAGTTATTGCGCTTCCATATTAGCCGAGAAATGATGGACTCAGAAAATATTTACCAGTTTCTTCGAGGTTTTAGGCCGCCAATTTGAAACCTGGGTTTGTGTTGGAGTTGCACTACTAGGATATCTTCTTATTAATCAAATTTCCCCATGAAAGAAAAAAAATATGAAGTCCATAGTAGGATCTCCCATTTCAAAGTTCGTATTGCCAAGACCTTTCAGTGTCAGATCTGTCCAGGAAAAGTGCCATGGTTTTCTTGGTCCTCCAGTAAGGCGCCTCTATAAATATATACCCTTTGAATCTGCCATGTGGTTCCTTCAGTAAATGTTTTCGTCTTCAATGCACATGTATCAGAAACCATGCAACAAGGGGAAGCATCTTCTATTTTCTAACAACGCCTAAACTAATGTTTCAGTTATTGTTTGCTTTTATCGTTGTGATTAATATCATTGGATTCTTCTTATTCAGGTTTTGCTTGTCTGCTACCTATGCCTCTTGATTATATTAACTGTTGGAAGTAGATGATATTTTGGCACTTGATGCGTTGGATTTCTGATGCACGTAGTAGTGGAATTGTAGCTTAAAAATTGTTATCCCTCTACACAAAAGTGTAATCTCGTTAAAGTTCTATATGTGGTCCGTCCTAAGTGTTGTTTTAAATTTATGCATAACTTACTCATGATACATGTTCCCACTTCTTCCCCCTTGTCTTTCACTTTTGCGATCAAA
Organism: Cotoneaster glaucophyllus; assembly: GCA_036320875.1. Lineage (NCBI taxonomy): Eukaryota > Viridiplantae > Streptophyta > Magnoliopsida > Rosales > Rosaceae > Cotoneaster > Cotoneaster glaucophyllus. Next base: position 9,038,096 of record CM070058.1, on the reverse strand, counting down.
GTCCCTTGTCTGTGGATGGTTGGACCGGATAGAACCAGTATCAAGGAAGCAGCCCTACAGCCTCTTGTTTAGATTGGATGTTTGGACAGTATGCCAACTAGCAGGTATTCTTTTAATCTAATTGTACATTTTTATTATGGTCCTCCAAAGCTATGTCTATGTGCATAGTTCACCCTAGCTTCTACATAGTATATTGCCCCATCTACGATTAGCATCTCGAAGTGTACTCTCTCTCTCTCTCTCACACACACACATATCACTGTGTACATTATGTAAACGCTTGCTACAAACTACCGCGGATGTTTTGGAGTGTACCACGTAAACACTCGTGTCATTTGTATGATTATGATTTCACCATCTTAATCTCGTCGATCCAATTCTGTGCATCAACAGTTCTGTGTCATCTTCTTCCCTATTCCATGGCAGATAATATAATTACTCCTTTTCCGCAGGCCATTATTTACTCAACGACATAATCACAATTACCTTTTTCCGCTCAAGTTACTGTTTCAAACAACCCCCCCCCCCCCCCCAAAAAAAAAAAAAAACATTTTCTTCCCTCCCTCCCTCTCTTTTACCGTACCAAATCTTTGGTCTCTTTCAAGATCTGTTGTCGTCTTGTCGTCGACATTGTCCCTTCTTTTTTGACAAAAGTGAATTCCCGGATGGTTGTAGTTGGTGTAATAGGACAACTGGCTCTGTCTCTTTTCTCTAAGCTTCCTGTTGAGTGCTTTGGCTTGCAGGTTATAGGGTGGATTGTAGTCACGGATCCATGAGCTGGACTCTTACTCAACAGCCACTCCATATAGACCACAAAGTTGCCAAATTTTGGTACTTTTGTATTTGAATTTTTGTGGCCAAATTGTGGCTCATATGTCATTGGTGAAAAAACTCTTACTATTAACCTTGTTAATAAGCTCGTTATCAATCATAGTCAAAATCGAACTGTACGTCTAAATTTCAAGATTCTAAAAGACGCTAGACGTTAGTCGGGCGGCAGGCTGAGGCTTAACGCCTAGACGGCTAAGCGGATTTAAGTAAATCTATTATATTTCGTGTGAATAAGTGTATGCTTATACTTAAAATATATATAATTTCATCATAAACTGCAAAATAGAATGATGTATATATTAGGGAATCTTAATGAAACACTCCTAATATTGTTCACTTTTAATATTAATGACATTTTTACCTTGAAAAGTCACTCATGATACTATTCACTAACACCTTTATTTTGTCCTTTTGATTAAAATTAAAGTTTTCAATGACTTTTTGTTAGTTTTCCTTATATATTATGAAGTATTAGAACATAATGAAAACATGGGGACCAAGGATATAATGTGTGTTCATTTAAGTATGCAACAAGTCTCTTACAATTTATTGAAAAAAATTAAAATGCAAAATTAAAGTTATATATTGTCTGTCTAATTGAGTCGCGACCTAGGTGGGTCTAGGCGGGTGTCTCAGTAGGTCTAAGTGTCATTTCTTAATTTTCAAACACCTAGGCATTAATCGGGAAGGTGACCAGCAGTCTAGCGCCTAGGCGGGAATTTTTAGAACAGTGCTAAATTCTAACTTAATTTGCTCATGTGCGTACTACGTGCAAGGGTAGAAAGGTCATGTTAAACATTGAAGCTTCATTGACGCTTGAATTAGTCTTGGAAGGACTCTTTTATAAGTGATGCACGAACTTGTCCGAATTTGAGGAAATTCAAAGTTCGAATTTGAGGAAATTCAAAGTTCAAATTTGAGATTGCTAAGAAATTTAACTACAACGGTATTATTAGGAGTTTTTCTGCCACATTAGATATATAACCTACACCACAATACTGAGGACCTTCATGATATTGGTACGCCATCATTGTAGCGTTATGTACCAAAAATACAATGCGATGCGTCAGTTTCTTTATTTAAATATGGCATTGCATCATGAAATGTTTCACTGAAATGTCACAGTAATAGTGTGTTCGAGTCATGAGAGTTGTTCTCCACCACCTAAAGCATCTGCTGCTCGCACATTCATCTTTGTTGTCCAAAAAGGCCAGTCTGTATTCTCTTAATTAATAATTAGCTGACTAATTAGCCTTAATTTTTTTAATCAAACGCATGCATGCCACTTTCCACCTAAAACGTTTTTTTTTTCCTTCCAAAAACTGAACACCAATGAACAGAAAACAAAACAATACAACTTCCACATCAAATTCAACAATTAACAACATCCAAAATACAAAACTTCACCAAACCACCGCCCATTTCATCAACTTGAACTGAAACGAAAAAGAGAAAAAAGAGAGGAGAAATCTCTCAGTAGTCTGTGGTGGGGAGCTGCTCGTGGGTGTCTGGGGCGATGAAGATGAGCTCGTAGACGACGGCTGCAATGGCAGCGCCGATGAATGGTCCGAGCCAGTAGACCCAGTGGTTGTCCCATGTCCAGCTGACGACAGCTGGGCCGAAGGAAACTGCGGGGTTCATGGATGCACCGTCAAAGGCACCGGCAACCAAGATGTTGGCACCAACAATGAAACCAATGGCAATGGGTGCAATGGTGCCGATGCTGCCCTTCTTGGGGTCTACGGCGGTTGCGTACACGGTGTAAACCAAGCCGAAGGTGATCACAATTTCGAGGACCACAGCGTTCCATACTCCGACGCCGGACGATAGGGAGAAAGCAGATGTTTCCTGCATCAAATCAATTAACATGTTATAAAAATTGGTTGTTTCGATTGAAAGAATTAATTAGGGACGATGGGTTAGTGGCATACCAATCCACCGGTAGCAAACCGGAGGAGCAAGCAAGCAATGACGGCTCCAATCAACTGGGCGATCCAGTACAAGATAGTCCTGACGAAAGTGATGTGGCCACCAATGAAGGCACCGAATGTGACGGCAGGGTTAACATGCCCGCCGGAGATGTTTGCGGCGATTGAAACAGCTACAAAAAGGGCGAAGGCGTGCGCTAGGGCAGCAGCTACAAGGCCGGCCGGTGTGGTTGATGCACTGTCAGTGAGCTTGTCTGCCAAAACAGAAAACACAAGATTAAGCAATGCGCACTACAACATAATAAACATATAAATAAATATTTTTTTGCCAGACAGTCTGATAGGTTAAATTATCGAGCAGCTGTTTTAACTTTGATATATATATAGAACAGATTTAAAATATGATAATATAATGTGTTTTGAGCGAATGTAATGTAAAACAGAGTGGAAAATGAAAATGCTGACCTTATAACATAGATTCGTAAGATTCTTGCTTGAAATTTATATAGTTCAGATTCACAGTCTGACAATAAATATATATAATGTATTTGAACAAACATTACATAAAACGAACTGGAAATGGAGAGGATGACTTACTGAAGGCCATGCCAGAGCCTTCACCAGCAAAAACAAAGATGAGGACTGAGATGAACTCAGCAAGAGCTGCTTTCAGAGCATCAGCCTGACCAAACTCAGCTGTGCTTCCAAGTGCAATTCTGTTGATCGCCATTTCGACTTTTGACTTAACCAAAAAGCCTTTAGACTGTCGCAAGAGGAAAATAAGCTGCTTTTGCTCTGAGTGTTTTTGGTTAGTGTCATGGTGACAGTTATATATAGGGGTTCCTACTTCCTAATGACAACGTAAAAGCGATGCGTGACCGGACTAGCCGGTTTCCATCCGGTGACACCGGAAATTCAACGACATGTACAATTGGCGACCACCTGTCATTGTATGGGTGGTCTAGTAGGCGGCCCTCCAATTTGTTCTCATCTTGCCACGTGGACGGCTGATGTGACTTGGAAGCTTGACTAATCAGCAATGATGGGAAGTTTGATCACATTCACCGGCCAATGTTTTGCCTTGGCGCCTTTGCGGTTGCGGTCCTCCCCAATGATTGTTGAAATTTAGACCGACCAATATTATTTTATTTATAATTTTGTGGCTAAGTGTGATTAGTTGATGCTGGCTTCACTTGTCTTTTATCATGCACTAATTATCCAACAAAAAAGAATTATCAAGTTAATTATAGTGATTAAATTCATTTTCCATTGAAATTAAGTTAGAGCAATATTGCATTGGTCAAAATGCGTGATCCTTCAAAGTTCAAACTCAATGATTTACTTATTTCCTATATTGTTTTGTTGTTGCCGTTTATTCTACTTGTATTGTTTTAAGAATTTCTATGAAAGCTCTTCTTGAGTATAACTGTCAATAGGCGAGATGTTTGATAAAGTCCCAAAAAATTAAGGTAAGATGGTTGAAGGCAAAGCGTAAACTTTTGAACTATTGAGCAAGAAGGTGAAGAGTGACGCAAACCTGCGGTAGGTCATGTACTTAGCACGAAAACTTCATAAATTCGCTACTGATTGAGTACGTATAAGGTCAAAAGGGAAAATGATGCAATTGTAAATGTTGGGATAATTGTTTTCTCTCCAAAAAGTTACAAGAGTTTGATAGCCAGTGAAATTACTTGTAAATAAACAAGTTGATGGTAACATTTATGTGAAGATATTTCAATAAAAAACAAACAAAATGCTTTACAACGAAACATCTAATTATCATATAAATTGATGTGATCACTACTACAAAAGGGCATATGACTGGCGGGGGAATTAGCATTGGTATATTTTCATAGTAATGAGTAGCAAATAAGCAAATTACATCGTATTCTCATGGGATTACCAACAAGAATTAATATTTTCATGGGAATTGGCTTACATGACATTCTGATTAGAGAAATGCTAAGGAGATTCTCTCAAAAGTGAGACTTTTCTTGAACTCTTCGTCACCTTATGTTTTCGGCACAATTTTTATGCCAACATTATAGAAATTATGCAAAATATATAAGATGACAAAAGGTCCAAAACAATCCTGCTTTGAAAGAGTCTTAGAAAGTATAAAATATAATTTGGCCTTCTATTAATAGCATGGTCGATTAAAATAGGGGTGGTCAAAAATCCGTCAAACCAACTAAATCAAACAAATTCGATTAGTTCAGTCCAATTCATCCAAAATTGTTTTGCATCTCTGAACCTATTTTTACTTTTGACTTTATCTCTCCTGCTTTTTGAAATCCATTGAGTTTATCATTGATTGATGTTAACAAGAAGGGTGACTTACTGCCTAATATTTGGGCTTAACATTCTCCTGCTTGTTGCTCCCCTTCTGTGATTTTTCTACAAGACAACAAATTACTATTTAGGCTTTTGATGGTGTCCTTTCTCAGTTCACTATTGTTTATGCGGTTATTACTTCCAGCCGACATCGAGAATGTTGGTGTGACCTTTTGGATATTCGTTCTTATACTACTGTACCTGGGATGGCAATTGGCGATTTTAACACTATTCTTGGAGCTCGTCAACGGATGGTTGTTTGCCAGCTCGAACTTCTTGTGAGGATTTCTGCAATATTACTGAGCTTTGTGATTTTACTCATATCGCCACTACTGGTACTTATTATACCTGGGCTAGAGGTCAAGGTGTTCATGGTCATATGGAGAGGCGTCTTGATACATCTTTATGTGACACCCGTTTGCTAGAGTTATGGCCTCACACTAGTTGTTCTGCTTTGCCAAGAGTAGTCATTGGTCATGATTGTTCAGCCTCGATTGTTTTACCAGGAGCCCTAGGCCTTTTCGGGTTCAATCTATGTGGACTTAGCAGTCTATAATTGCATATTGTTGTCGCATGTTTGTTAAGTTGCAGAAGCTTAAGGCCTTAAGCATTTTCTTGGGGGATTGAAATTCTCATGTTTTTGGTGATGTTCATTAGAATGTCACTATTGCTAAGGAGAATTTTAGGACAATTCAAAATATTATTGCTTCCGATTGGCTTACTCAATTGAGGTTCCGAATCCGAGTCAAATAGCTTACTAAGGGTGATCGTAATACTGCTTTTTTTTTTTTCATGCGTATGCCCGTGTTAGGTCTTCATCTTAAAGAATTGCTACTCTAATAGATGGTGATACTATGCTCTATTTGCCGATTGATATTGTTGATCATGTGGTAAATTTCTATCAGTCTTTATATAATTCTTCCTTCACTCTTTCTAGAATTGATGATGCATGTAGTGTAATTCATCTTATGGTTAGTGAGGAGGAAAATTCAGTCCTTTGTTCTCTACCTTCAGCTGATGAAATTAAAAGTGTAGAGTTATATATGGACCCTTCGAGTGCACGGGGACCGGATGGTTTTTCTAATTCTTTTTATCGGTCTTGTTGGGATATTTTGGTTTGGATGTTATTGCTTTTGTGCAAGACTTTTTTAAACGAAGTTGGTTATGTCCCAATGCTAATTGTAACCAAGGTCTAAAATATCGATGATATCGGAAATATCGGTTGTCCAAAAACACGGAAATTTCGATGGAAATATCGGGATATTGTCGATATCGATAAAAATTGAATAAAAACCACGGAAATTGTAAGAAAAACTTGGAAATTTTTATTGAAACTTTGCAGGATGTTTATTTAGTCAATTATCTATTAGTTTATCACAAAAAATTGGAAGGAAATGCATTGCATGATGGATTTAACTGATTTAAGTTGATTATATAGCGAGCTGGCAAACATTGTGAGTGTAGAAAATATGTAGTAATTAATGAAAGAAGTTTAAATACACCATAATCATTTATATATAATGAATTAGTACAATATTTTACACTTTATACATTGCATGGTAAGATACATGAGTGACTTAGTACCACATAGAGTTCCTATGAGGTTCAAAATTTTCACTATCTTCATCATCTCTATGTGTAGAGTAAGTGTATTGTGAAGAGTAGTCATCAAATGATAAATCCCCAAAAGTTGTCAAAATTATTTGGATGTTTTGTTTTTTTCTCTCGGATAACATACACACACACACACGTTTTGTTTTTTTCTCTCGGACACACACACACACGCACAGATCTTTACATAACAGGTAGGCATGCCCAGTGCACGATCTATTGCCACAATTGCTCGGATAGGCACAAATGCCGACTTGGACATTTGTTTTAGATGAACCATCATGTCAAATAGGCACAAACGTTTGCAAGTGTCGGGTTTTGCAAGTGGAGTAGAAGCCACATTCTGAGGTTATGGACACGGGTCCGTTGAAAGCAAAACTCCAATCCCGTGAAACCCCACCCCCAGATTAATTTATATTTTCACTCTTTCCCTGAAATTATATAATTTGTGCAATTGAGTCCTTTATCCTAATCTAATTTGGACACTCCATCTTGATTCTCACTCTCCGTCACGCTGCCACGTGGCAGCCCACTAGCCCTCACCCTATCTCTCTCTCTCTCTCTCTTTTCCCGAGTCTCTCTCGGACCCCTCACTCTCTCTCAGTTCTCAACTCTCTCAGTTCTCAACTCTATCTCTCTCTCGAACTCTCGTTCTCTCACTCCATTTCCCCGATCGCACCCACACCCAGGCACACCCAAATTCGTCCACCCCGATGCCAGCGCAGCATCTCCACCACCCTCCTGAACTCTCCCTCCCTCTCCTCCGTCTCTGGGAAGCACGGTGACGCGCAGAGGAACCCCGATGACCCCAAGGACACCCAACCCATATTCCGGCCACACCCAGGCACACCCAAATTCGTCCACCCCGATTCCAGCACAGCATCTCCACCACCCTCCTGAACTCTTCCTCCCTCTCCTCCGTCTCTAGGAAGCACGGCGACGCGCAGAGGAACCCCGATGACCCCAAGGACACCCAACCCATATTCCTGCCACCTCCGGAGAAAAAGGATTGCTCATTTTGACGGGTCTGAGTGTGGATTGCAGAGAGAGGCGCAGATCTTGGCAGCTGCGACGACGGAGCCTCGGCTGCCGTTGCGACAACGGAGCCTCGACGATATTATCGCTAATATCGCAATATTATCGCTAATATCGCCATATTATCGATAATATCGCGATATATTTACGATAATTAAGTGTAAATGTGTGAAAATATCGCTATCTAAAAAAAACGATATTATCGGCGACCGGAAATATCGATTTTTTAGTCCTTGATTGTAACTTTGTGGTCCTTATTTCGAAAGTTGAAGGGACTGCTACTATTACTCACTATCGTCTCATCGCACTTGCACATTTTCTATTTAAATAATTCTTAAGATTTTTGATGATGGACTTGGACCTATTTCCATTTTCCAACCGTATTATTTCTCCTCAACAAGCATCTTTTCTAAGAGGTAGACGTATTTTTGATTGCATTGGCTTAGTTTTTAAAGGGTTCCATTGACAAAAAGGCTTTTGGTAGTAATGGAGGCATAAAAGTGGATATTGCCAAGGCTTTAGATACTTTAAACTGAGATTTTCTTCTTCATGTTCTTTCCAATTTTGGTTTTTCTCATGTTTTTGTGGACTGGGTTCATATCTTATTACAGTCGGCTCATCTTTCATTTCTAGTAAATGGCACCCCACATAGACTTTTCTCTTGTTCGCAAGTTGTTCGTCAGGGAGATCCTATTTCTCTACCCCTTTTTTGTCTTGTTGAAGAAGCTCTTAGCAGAGGTTTAACCTTACTTTACTCCACTAGACAAATTATTGCAATTTTGGCTCCAAAGGGTTGTTGCCTCCTACTCATGTGTTGTATGCAGATAATTTTTTTTATTTTTTATTGTGAAAATGCCCGATCTCTTATCTACCTTCACAATTTCTCAGATATGTATGCATGCTTCTAGGCAATTTGTTAACGCTAATAAGAGCACTTTTAACTTGGGTCCACCTCTTCTCGTTGCAAAGCTCATATGGAGAGACATCTTGTTTTTCGTTTGGGTATGCCTCGTTTTACTTATTTGTGTGGACAGACAAATTAATGTGCATCCCAGTTTACAAGTTTGTCCTCCTTCACTATATGTGTTTTTCCTTTTTTCCTAACCTACTACTTTTGGTGCTTTGCAACTTGTTTTGCAGGTTTAGACCTTCTAGGTTTTTCTTTAGAGGAGTTTAGGCTTGACGTTCCCCCTCCCCTTAAGAGTAAGGTTTATGTCCCCCCTTCCCAAAAAAAAAAAAAAAACTCATTTTCTTGTATTCTTATTTGTTTTTTTTAAGAGGGATCAGGTTTATGTCGCATCTCTTTTTTTTATGTTCCCTAACTAGATGCAACTTATTTTTTCTAATTCAATCAAATTTCTCTCGTATCGTCAAAATTTTCTATTAAAAAAAAAAAAAAAAAGTAAAACTTTTTCACTGAATTGACCCAAACTGCAACTAATTTGATTTGGGTCAGTTTAGTTTATTAATTGGAAACTGCTTCTAAACTACTAACGTTAGCTGTATACATTTCTTGGCACTTAAAATCTTTTCTTATGGCTCACACATTGATATTTGACCATTTAATATCTAAAGCTAAATTCCCTAAATCATTCGATTTTGACGTTTCTATCTAAATTCACCATCTTCAATAGCAAGAAATTTTCTCTCTGCTATTATTCAACATATGGCATGAATTTCTCTTTGATATAGAGTACAGAAGAACTCTTTAAGTGCTTATGAAGAAAAAAATGGTTGAACCGAACAATCAAACAGGTTACTGAATGGCGTAGTTTGATTCCGTTATACTACTTGTTTGAACCGTAAATCAAATCAATACGAACCAAGCAAGATGTTAAATTTATTTGGTACCGAACCAAACTCGTTCACACTCATCCCTAATTAACAATATGCTACTTGTTAAAAATAAATAAAATGGCGTCACATGTTATGTGATTCAAAATGGTAGGGGCGGTAGAACATGTGGCCATCTTTGTTGTTGTGCGCTTCAAATGCCAGTCTTTGTTGTTGTGCTCTGATGTCATATGCTATATATATATATATATTATAGTTCCGCAACTAGTACGCTTTGTACCATGACATCTCTACTAATTATTTTGTGAACGTGAGGGGGAAATTTAGAATATTAAAATTATATTAAGTGGGTAATGTTGGAGATGAACTTAAAATTTGTCTCCACTTTAACATATAAATTGGTATAAATTAATCATTAGATTATCAAGCCGACCACAATGATATGTATGAGCCATTAAAAATTCTAAAAGCACATAAAATAAGCAAGAACATGACACAAATCCTCAAATTTAATTGTGCACATTTTCATTCGTATTTATATTATCCGCGAATATATATGATTTGAGCTCGATTCCTTTTTATTAAAACAAAGTCTCCCTCACCTTCCCTTTTTCTCATAATTTTCAATCTTATCTGTTGATTAATTTATCTAAAGGGGACGGCTCACGATCACTAATCATAATTAAAATGCTAAATCATTTTTAGTTTATAGTTTTATTGGATCAGATCTAAGTTGAATTCAGAGAGCCAGAGAATTTGGTGGTAGAGGTGAGTTGTAAACCCTAATAACCAAATTCGTTTGAGGCATGCAGCTAGTAAATGCCAGATTTTGGATGCATGTTTTGTATTATATATGGATTAACAATGACTAGGATCACATGCAGGTGCAGAATATGCAGGTGCTAGAAGGTTTTATTTTTCCCCAAGTTGGAGAGATTTCCTTGGCATCTTAGCAGTTGGTTCCTATTCGATAACATGCCTTTTTTTTTATTGTCATGTTAGACTAACCAGCGAAATCATTGCTTAAAACTAGTTAACCCTTTGTAGCATATCCTTTTTATCGATGCTAATTTGAGTAATGTTAGGGGATATAAATTTTTATGGATGTTAATAGTCGCTTGTTAATTCTTTAATTAGTAATTTAACGGTCAAGTTAATCTTTGTTTTTCTGATATAGCTCTCAGTTGACCTATTTTTTGCCTTTACATGCCGATTTCAGAACATGCCCATTTGCCCAATTGGACTTATGCCCTACTGGGTGATAGCGCATTTAGTTCCAAATTGGCATTGCCCTGACAATTGTATTTAATCTTTACAAACATCAAAGTTCTCATTAGGGATTAATTCCCTTCCTTCGTGCAACTGTCAAAATGAAGATAAGTGTTGAAGAGATCATAATCAACTGTATAAACATTTTTTTTTTGGTCGAAGATTGTATAGACATTTTTTTTTTGGTCGAAGGCTGTATAAATCATTTTTTTTCTTCTTTCATATCTTCTCTGTTCGTGATGAATTTTTGCCCTTAAAATTGTATCTAGATGAGGCTAAGCATGATGTTTAGTTTTACATGCGTCATGTCACGTGTCTTTTTAAGTAAGTCATGCGATGTAATCAATAGCTCACAAATATCTTGTTTTGATTTGAAACCCTATCCTTGAGTGTCCGTTGTCTTTGGTGACTTCATTCCTACATTCCTTGACATTTCCTTGTTGTTTTGAGAAGGCTGCTGCCTCCGGTTCTTTTTTGTGTGAAATATATGTGTATCATTTTCCTCATGAAAAATTGATTTTAAATCCCAAAAAAATTGGTTTACATCCACACTTTGCATGATGATCTGAGATACACTTCTCTAATAAAGCATAAAATCATTTTAGGTATAATATTTATATGCTTGTCTGGTCAGTGATGACCACCAGTTTTTCCCAAAGGTGGGTTTCCGGGTGAACGCCTTTTTGTGTTATTTGTTTTGCTTTTGTGACTTGAGAGTTCGTTGAATGCTCATCAGGCGATCCCCATAAGTTCATAGGAATTTGTGTACGTCGTTGTATCAGTTGAGATATGTTAATTTCTTGATAGACTGCTCTCACATATCACTCGAATTAATTATTGCTGTCTCGGGTGCCCTAGAGTTCAGGTTGTCACGATTATGCATGCTATACGTATTCCATTAAATGTGTGTGTTAATTTTTTTTTCTGAAATGTTAATTTCACATGTGCACCTAGAATTGTTGTGCTTCATTTCTATATCTGTTCTAGTCATCTATATTTAGTTTTCTGATAAAGTACTATGCAGTAAGTTTGTGAAGGTTGCTTAAGTTTGCTTTATGTTAGTGTGATCTTGTTCTTGAGTCATCACTAGTATCCAATTTCATTAGCACTCTCCGACTTCAACTAACAAGACCACTCACTTACAAGTCTTGGAGAGAAATAACACTAGATGGTAGTAGCGTTGGTAAAACAGAATCGACATTTAAGCCATTTAGCCTAAATTGAAATTTTTTGTCAATTCTTTATCTAAAGACTGCACGTGAGAGCTTCAACTCTTCACTGAAGTCACTGTGTGCACATAAAATATCATGAGCAATGAGAACATTCCACGTGTATAACTTATAAAATATGACTACTTTGCACTTGACGGAATACGCAAACCATTAGCCAAACCTTTACGGGCTAACGGGTCACATTCTCTACAAAGGCCCTAGAAGCGCACAATCAACTGACCCTCAGGCTTAATTCATCGCCAATATGCAATGGGCTTGCCTATCAGCCTCTTACCAAGCAAGACTCTCCAAAGCATATTCTAGGAATCTCAGAAGAATATTCGTCCATCAGTGTGCAGACTAGGTAACATCATGTTAACATATTCAACGAACCTGGACACTAGGGTTAACTCCTCAAGCTTAGCTACATTATTTCGGTAATCAAAAACTCTCACCACACTCTTACTACTTCTTACACACTTAGGTATTGAAAGCCCTTTGGTTAACACCACACTGGTTTTAGTCTGACTTTGTTTGTCTCTTTTCTTTATATGCGTAAGTTTTCGTCAATTCAACCGTAGCGAAAATTTGCTCCCACAGTCACAACCTCTATTAAGAATCATAGTTGTTAGCTCACTAATCCTGACTCTTATTAAAGGAGTATGAGTATAAGAAATCCTCAAGCAAAACAAAGAACGCACTATTTCTTTGTTACTCTCATTCTCCACATCTCATTTACTATCATCAATCCACCTCTCCTACTGTTCCTATGTTCTATTTGTTGGACAATTGATTAAGATATGACATTCGTGTATGCCAGTAATCTGCATAAGGGCCCATACATCATGTAAGGCTTTCCGTTTATATTGGAGTTATATGTGTATTATTGCATTATGCAATGTCATGATATGCAAGTAAAGAGGCGTTTACGGATTTAGGACCATGATATCTTGCCTTTCTTGAGTTGACATGCCAAAGACTACTCTCTTCTTTTTTTTTTTCTCAAATTAACCAATCTTGCGTCGTCATGATGGAATTCACCTCAAAGATTCAACAAAATGAACTATGATTTTTATACAAATGGTTACATAAATTACACCGAGACTGTTTAGGATAAACTCCACAACTTTTGAGATACAAATGGTTAAGTTGGGGATAATATTAGTGTTGAACCACTTTGTCCGTCTCTCTGAAACTTTAATATTGTATTAGAGCGGGTTTGGCTTGGGCCCAAACACTAGGTCTGTACTCTTTTCGGACTCACTTAACAAGAGTTTGTTCAAAGTACGTGCCATTCAAGTGCTTGTCTTTCCTTTCATGATGTGGAAGTTCTCTGCACATGTGGCCCACTAAATATTTCACATGAAATGGCGTGTTGGAATTCCCATGTTGGATTTGACAAAACCAATTACTATTTATATACAGAACCGAATCCCCTCTTGAGCATTGTAAACTGAGCTTCTTGAGCAAAAGATCCAGGCTGTTGAAATTTGATCCAACGACTACAATTATATAAAGCTCAGGATCAAATTTCAACGGCCCAGATCCTTTGCTCAAGAGGCTCAGTTTACAAAGCTTAGGAGGGGATCCGATTCCATTTATATACAAGAGGTTCCATTTCTAATTACACCAAATCCCTTTAGAAAATCCTACACCTCTTAGAGTACATGTGGTTAAGCTAACCAACAAATGTTGGACCATTTGACCCGTCTCTCTTAAACTTTTAATAAAAGGCTTATTATATTAACACCCCACAAATTGTTGAATAAACCCCACATACTTAATACACTCCACATTTGCTTTTTCAATTAAAAATTATCTTAATACACCCCACTTCCTTCCCCATAATACCCTCACACCCCACATTTTCAATATACACCTTACATTTTCCACATACACCTCACATTTTTTATACACCCCACATTTCTCAAATCATATAACACTCATTTTTAATTTTGCCGAATGATTTCAAACTATCTGCGTTAGTTTGCCGAATGATTTTCAAATGGAATGATTTGAAAATAATCAATACACCTCAATTATTTGCTAAGAATCATTATACAACTCAATATCAATATTCGTCTAATACTTTAATCGGTAAAGGGGGCATAGTCTTATGCTCTATTAAAAGATGAATACGAACATAAAATCTTCGCAGTAAAACTAAGATTAAATAATTATCGATGTCGTCGAAATTACTAAAACTATGAAAAATATGAAATTTTACCTCATGTGAAGATTTCGAAACACCGATTTCGTATTCCATTCGTCATAAATAATTTTTCTTAATCAACATGTTTGTAGTTTCATTGTTTAGGGTTTTATTCAACAATTGAGGGTGGGAAGGGTTTTGATAGTTGAAGAAGATAAATAATATGTTAAAAGTGATTTGGGGTGTATTTAGATTTTTTTTTATTTTTTAACTCTAATAAGGTTAAAATTGTCATTGCATAGTAAGATAAATAAATCATTAATATTAAATTTTAATGTGGGGTGCATTCAACATTTTTTGGGGTGCTAATATAAAAAGCCTTAATAAAATCGTTACCTTTCAATTAATAAAGATGAAATGACAAAGTTAACCTCGTACACGTTATACTCACTTGCGTCCATCAATTAATACAGGAATTTTTTACGCAATTGGGCCTTAGAAAGTTTTATTGAAAACGAACCAAACAACATTATTGGCCCACTAGGACCACTACGAACCAAATAACTTGAAAGACTCAAATAACATGTTACAAATGTAAAGCAACAAATACTGAAAGGCCTATAAACCCAAATCACAAGAATAAGAGTGGCTAAGGGCCAAGTCCACACAACCTTACTGCCAATAATCTTGTTACAAATATCATTGTTGTTGATATTTAAATGGTTTTGGTTATTGGGTTGAGGATAATGCTTGTGCCCCCACTTACGATTAACCAACTTTTATTGTCCGAACATTATAATCAAAACCGTTCATTCTCTTTATCGTCATCTAAAGATCATATATGCAAAAAATATTTTAATTTGGAGTTTGTTTAGTCATCCATACATGCTAAACTAATCAACGGTTTTAACAAGAAGTAGTATCCTCATGATGAATCGTCCATTTGGTCTATGCATATGAATGGCTCATAGATCTCTAAATTGAATGATTTTTTTCCATATATGATCTTTAGCTGATGAATGATAAATAAAATGAACAATACAGATTATGATGTTTGAATGTAAAAAATTTATTAATCATAAGTTAGGAACAAATAAGTCCCCCGTTAAGACACAAGCATGATCCTTGAATTTAATAAGGATGTCTTATTTGCTCTTAAAACAATGAAAGAGGACTGCTGTTGTTACTCTATGTCCATTACTTAGTTTAAAGCCTTAAACCATCTTTGTAATGGACCGTGAGAACTGATAGGAGTTATCAACTCAGCCCAAATGGCCCAAACCATACCATAAGCATGATCATGTATTGTATTGTACTCCTCATACCCCTTTAATACCACAAAGTGCCCTCTTATTTTTTAACAAATGCTATTATCTACAATAAGGAGGTGGGGGAGTGGCCTAAGCCTCACAATAGGCTAGCAATAATATGGTTCAAATTCGTCTTTGGCGAGAATCAAACCTAAGACCTCTTACTTACAAGTGAAAAGAAATACCAGTACTAAGTGGTGCCCTTTACTATTTTATGATCACTGCAAAGATTTTATTAATTAGAAGAAGAATATATGATCATGACCTGTATAATTTTTCTTTGGTTATTTAGAAAGTTTTTTTACTTCAAAATGAGAGCATCGCGTGATTTCTCCCCCACAATTTTGTTGCAATAAACTTGCATATATAAAGAACACATACAACAAAGCTACACTATGAAATGGAGCTATCCTGGACTAGGTAATGTTCTCATCATCTATGTATGTTGAATTTGAATCCTCTTTTAACTAAGTGAAGACAACTACCACACTAAATCAAAGGCTAGCTAGTTGGTTTTAATGTTGTGTTATGTCGTTTGTGTCATAATATCTGAATTGTGATATGTTGCTAAATCAATTTTTTTTCTAGAAGTTCATATTCATTTTTCACAATGCCAACCCTAGCTAGCAATCCCAACAATATAAGTTATAATTCACACTCGAGTCATACATACTTGAAAATGAGAGAAAAGGACAAAGCCAACCCTAGTTTCCTTTTCTATATATCTTTCCGTCATTTACCTACTCATGCACCAACATAGCAGCCTCCCTCCCCACAACATTAACAAAGACAACACTTATCTTTTTGATCAAAAGTGCTTTTCCTAAGAATAGAAATTAAAAAGCAGCCAGCTGAGTTCTCTCTTCAAACTCTGGACAAGCTTTTTCTCTAAAAAGCTAGACAAAAAAGCATGGATGGACAATTCTTTCTTGCATGCACTCCATGGAGTCAAACCAAGCATCAAAACACTAACCGGTTTGTACAATTTGGTCAAACCCCAGCTGAAATTGGAAAAGCACTTTTTTCGGCAAACTCAATTGGCTTAATACTTAGAAATCTAACTAAGAGTATCCTATGAAGGCTTGGCTAAATATAATTTCATGATTGGGTACAGTTCATGATTGTTTAATTTAATCAACCTTTTAAGAGACAATGGATAGGTTGATGATCACCCCACCATATAACCATATAATAATGGCAGACAATGGTCGAAGCCATGATGGCTCTACTTGGTACCAGGTGAAAAAAATTAAGATTCCACTATAAAATTAATTAGCGATATGAAAAGTAATCCAACTTACTTTTAAGCTTATGTAAGATATTTTCTCCCATCAATGTGGGATTCATTCTCAACACGCCCCCACATGTGGCGATTTTTAAGCCTAATGTGTGGACAATACAATGGGGGTGACATGGAGCGCGTGTGATTGTTTGGCTTCACGCGTAGGACAACTTGCCCTGATACCTTGAAGAAAGTTGAAGTTTCACCATAAAATCAATTGGTAATATGGAGAGTAGCTCAACTTACTTATAAACTCATGCAAGGTCCCTACTCCCATCAATGGGGGATTCACTGTCAACACACCCCTCACGTGTGACAAATTTTCAAGCCTAACACATGGACAACACAACGGGATGACGTGGAGTGTGTGTGGCTGTTCTACTTTACAAGTGGGACAACTTGCTCTGATGCCATACATAAAGTTGAGGTTCCAACATAAAAATAATTGGCAATATGGGAAGTAACCTAACTTACTTATAAATCCATGCAAGGTCCCTCCTAGTAATGAATGATTCATTCTCAATACGCCCTCACATGTGACACATTTTCAAGCCTAACACGTGGTCAACACAATGGAGTGGCGTGGAGCCCGTGTAACTGTTTGGCTTCACATGTGGGATAAGCTTCTTTAATACCATGAAGAAAGTTGAGGTTCCACCATAAACCAATTTACAATATGAAAAATAGTCTAACTTACTTATAAGCTCGTACAAAATCTGAAAATCCTCTATCCCATACTTAAATCATAATGAAGGTCCATTTATATAATTGCCAAGCATTTTTTATAGTTACTTTTTGCATGACATCCCAGTTAATTACTAGTAATAATAACTAGTAACGTTGGCTAAATAGGTCCGTCAATATCATGACAAAGCATCTTCTGTAAAGACTGCTCCATTGGGAGTAAACTCTTGACTGTTGCTGAAATAATAATATTAAAAATAAAAAATAAAACCCTTGATTCCTTATAATAAATCAGCAGAATTTTGTTGTTGTGTGTTTTAATTGAGTTATTTCAGTTTATATGTTCAACTATGATACGTAAATAAAAAAGAAACGGCTACTTACAACATTACAAATAAGGAGTCAAGCATTTTTCAATATAATATCAAGCATAAAAAACAAGTCACTTAAAATAGGATGACATGGAATTACATGATTAATGTTACATAAACTACAAAACTAATTATGTATCGACGTGAGATGTATCATAGATACAACGGAATTTGTAAATGTGGCCTACTTAGGTTCATCCATTGGTACACAATGTTATAAACTCCTATGCTAAAATTAAAAGTGCATGTATGAAGCACAAAAAGTCAAGAGGTGGATAAGAACAATAAGATTCATTTGAACATGAAGTTAATTACAATTAGGGAACATGGGTATTGGTTATTGAGCATAGATACCTATTCTTCTTCTTTTCTTTATAAAGACGGGCCTTGGAAGGTAAAGATTAACGAGCAGCTAGCAGCCAAGCTAGCATTTCACAACAACACTGTAAATGTGAGAGACATTTATGGCGTGTTTACATATGGGGAAAGGAAATGGCGGAATGGGAGTCATTCCCTATTCGTGATTATTCTTCCGTTTACCAATTCAACCGGAATGCACAGTGTTGCGGGACCCACGTAAAATCAGGAGTTCAATTCCTGATATTGACGGAATTGGATTACTTACACGGAGGTAGTATTTGGATTCCAGGAAGAAGGCTTCATCAGGAATCAAATTTTTCTTCCCAAAGCACCCTTCACCTTCAGCACTCCCTTCCATCTTCTCGTTGTCCTCCGCCATCCTCTCCAACAGCTATGTGCTCCTCCGTCGCCGCCTCTCTGCGCCCCATGCATTGCCGTGTCGAACTCTTTCGATTTGGGGCTCGGTTGCCAATTCTAATTCCAAATACTGCAAATTCAGACTTTCGTTAGAATTTAGGGGATAAAGATTGCAATTGGGCATCCTTAAAACACTTGAAAGATCAACAATTCAACAACATATTAGCTTGAATCATTATGCAGAGCCGCATAGGAGGGAGAGCATCAGGGAGGGCAAAGAATGGTCGGAGCATCAGGGAGGGAGAGCAAAAATAAAAATTTACATAGAAGGCTTACCTTGAATCCTTGATGGTGAGGTAGGGAGGGATAGCAAAGAATGGTCGGAGCATCGGGGAGGGCAGTCACGGTCGAGCGTGAGTGAGAGGATGAGGAGGAGGCGTGCAGATCAGAGAACGAAAAAGGTCTGGATTAGATTGGATTTAAAAGGCCTTAAAAAGCCTTTCTCACATAAATTAAAAATAAAATATTTTTTTTATTAAAGATAAAAAAGATTAGCATATAATATAGATTATTTAGAATAGGGGCATTTTAGTAATCACGTTAGTTTTCATTCCGATTCTGCTGAATTAGTAAACAGTTTTATGGAATTTTATTCCGATTCCAGACAGTTTTAGTAAACAACTTCAACAGGAATCTGATTCTGATTCCGCCTCATTTCAATTCCTCCTCAATCCAATTCCTCCTCAATTCAATTCCCCTCAATTTGATTACGGATTAGTAAACGTGCCATTAGACTAACATAGAGTTCTAGAAGAGGCCGGCAAAGACCCAATAAACAATTTTGGTAGACACTGGAGTGAAGCACAATTTTCAAAGACTGCCTTAGATTGTGTTTTGGTTTGTACACTAGAATGTTGAAATTTTCACATACAACAAGTTACAAGTGAAGTATGCCTTGGATTGTGTTTTGGTGTGTACACTAGAATGTTGAAATTTTGACATACAACAAGTTACAAGTGATGTATAAGTTTTGTCAGGTAAATTCATAAAATACATTTTCCACAAGATCCGAGCCAAACCATCTGATAATAAGTCAATTTAAATCATATATTCAAATAAAAAAAAACATGGTGTTCAATAGTTAAAGGCCAGTTTCCTTTTGAGTTCGAACAAACATTCAATTTAAAGTATACATTATCTTTTATACTCAAAATGACATAGTTTTGAGTTGTTGTACAATTGATTTCATTCTATATCAGCACGGGAGATTTATTTGATCTTACTATGCAACTACTCAAAATATTTTTTGATCATTGTGCTCAAAACATTCTTAGTTTTTAGCCTCCTAAGAAATGGTTTGAGATTAAATCTTTCGACCTAGACCTTTTATCTTGTTAGACTTAATCATAAACGCTGAACCCTAAATAGGATTTTTCTAGCAAATGAAAATTGAAGAAAATTCCATAAAATTGACTTGTAACGATTTCTTGCTCCCCTCAACGGGCCTATCTAAATTCTAATGGCAATGCCGTTTGTAGACTGTTTTCCTTCGTTCTCAAGGGAGGACCGACTCGACAAGAACCACTCACCGAGTCACTGTTTACTATTGCAAGTCTTTCTGCTCAATTTCTTCACTGGCTAGAACGCATAGGCCACGTGTGAGCTCCTCATTGGCCAGCTTCCATGCAGCGACAGACGCGCCGCACGGTGAGTAAACCCAATTTTGCTTGTGCGACTTCCGAGCCCTGGTTTTAGGTCTTTGGATTGTCATACACGTGTCGTGACGACGACGATCCTCACATGACCCGTACCTAATTGCCATGTGCAGCTGCATTACACGACAATCCCATCGGCTTGCTGCAGCATTGCTTATGATAAGGACGGTCTTAATAATTAGATTTCATCATAAACCCTTAATTGCATTTGTCTAATTATGAATAATTATATGATACGGTGGGTAATGTGCCAAGAAAATGGACAAAAGTTTTCAGTATGATCGTCAGTATGATCGTCATGCTCCTATCAGTGATCCAGTTGTTACTAATTTGTTAGTAATTTATAACATGTACTAAGGTACCGTTTGGTACGTGGGACGGAACGAAATGCAGTGGGACGAGGCGTTCCGTCCCATGTTTGGTGCGCCTAAAAATTGTGGAACGGGTTGTCCCATGGGACTAAATTTGGTTAATTTTTCGTTCCACCTCTCCCCCTAGAACGATCCGTTCCACATCCATGGAACACAAATTCATAACATTTTAAGACAAAAATTTCCCCTTATCTTTTTCAATATTTACATCATCTGTTTCGTCTCGTCCCGTCCCGTCTATGTACCAAACGGTACCTAAGAGCACTGCTTTAAAAAATCCCGTTTAACGTTATTTAGGTCTCGTCTAGGCGTCCAGACCCGTTTAGATTATGACTCTCTGTTACACAAAAAATACGTAACTTTCATTTTGCATGTTTTTTTTAATAAATTGTAAAAGACTTGTTAATACTTAAATGAACACACATTATATTTCATTATGTACTTTTTAGGTATAAACAGACATTTGTTTATACGATATAAAATAAATTTACTTAAATCCGCATAGGCGCTAGGCCCCAGTCTGCCGTTCAACTAGCGCCTAACGTCTTTTAGAACCGTGACTAAAAGCAAATGATTAAGTCAGTTTGTGCAAAATCTACAATTTAATATATTCGAGCAATTTTCTAATATAGTTACGGGTACAAAAAAACTTGTTGGAAATAGAGACATGCTACTCTGAGAATATGTACACTAAATGATACATGACGATAGAATTAAAAGATTACTCGGCAAAAATTTGCAGAGAAAAATAGATCCTCACATGAGTGGCAACGACACCGTCTAATTATGAAGATAAAGGGTGATAGTGATTTCTTTTTCCCCAAGAAACAAGAGTGATGAAAGTGTTTTCTTTTGTATATATTTTAAATTTTTCTCCGCAAGAACATGATTTGGTCGACAGGTAAAGTCGTTACCGGTTAGGAGGTAAAAGTGGGAGGTGGTCTCAACTTTTTAGGACCATTCTTCAAAGTTAATCGACTGCAATTACGATAATACCCCTATAATGCGGCTGTATAGCATTATCCACAGGATCATTGAACCATTGCCCATGGCTTTGTATTATTCTCCATCAGCCATTGAACATGCATACATGCTTCCAAACAATACTGATTTCGAAGTTTAAATTTATTCAACGATAATAAAAAGGTTAATGACCATTACCTCACTTAAAAGTAGTAAGCAAAAATACTCCCGAATATTATAGCCTACATACAAGTTTTTTATTAATTTTGGTAAAACTACGTACAAGATTTGCTTCATTTAAAAACTACCAAAACTATTCATGCAAAAGCAACACTCAATCTTTACCATCTGCAGTCCAATATTGGAAATTTGACAAAATTAAAGACGACAGGTATTGAGTGTTCGAGTTCTAAGTATATCGAGAATTTTTTTTTTTTTTTTTTTTTTTTTTGGTGATAAAATGTATCTTTATACCTACTGTACAAACATCAAAATGCATGTTGAAAACCGCATCAATATGATCAATAATGGAATAGCTAGTCCGTGTTCTCTCAAATATTGACAAAACTTAGACCTTCATTTGATTAACATCTCAAGATTTAGTTAGTCAAGTTTGAAAACTTAGTTAGCCTATTCAAATACAACAAAGGTACAATCACCATAATGAACAAGTTATAATCAATCTCAGTCAACCTATTCACATACAACAAAGGTACGATCACCATAATGAACAAGTTATAATCAAGTTTTTTTTTTTTGGATCAATTTATAATCAAGTATTAAACTCAACACAAATATGTATCGTGCTTTATTTGTGTTTGTTATTAAGTGTGAACGGTTAATACATAAATTTTGCGCTCAAGACTTTCATCGATTAGATAGATCCTAAGCTACAATGTTAGATCCTTTTTAGTCTTACCATCATCAATCTTAATAACAATATAAAATTAAAGGGTCAACTAGTGAAGGTGCTGAAACCACAAAGCGAAGATTAAAGAACAAAAACAAATACATAATCACTCACTTACACACGAATAAGCAAACCAGATACATTGCATCAAAGAGAATCAAATGTTTCTAATGAAGCAGCTTTTGTCCTAAACCAAAACATTTTTAAATTTAGAATTTTTGTCCTCTTTCAAGTTCAACGAGAACCGTTAACATTAAGTACAAATTTAAGTAAACTAATCCAACAATTAGAATAACATTGTGGGAATACCAAAACATTTCTCTCTGCCTAGTTGTATGGTACATGCATACTTATTTTCTTAGTCTCAATGGATTAAGGAATAATGATATAATTAATATTATCACAAAGGTGAAGTTATTGTGTTTGATATAAAATTATGAAAGAGTGCCGAAACCGTTTGTCGGGATAAAGAAAGAACTATTGTGGTCTTTTCAATGGAATTCCTGGGGATATCATCCATGTGCATTGTGCCTTTGTCTATGTCAGAAAGAGGTTTATCAGGTTGGTTTTGTTCTTAACTTGAATATAAATCCTATAAATAATACAGTATTATGCTATATATCTGGATCCACACCATGTCCAAATGGAAATCTAACTAATTGAGATTCTAATATTAACATGTAAAGTGTTTTATTACTTCAAACGACTGATAACTATTGATTGACGTAAGTTTCGTATCAATTGATGGGTACAGATATCGGTATATATAATATATTTACCTTTAAAAATTCGGGACCTTCAAAATTAGGAGTTTCACAGCATGTCAATCTTTCAGAGTTTAGTATGTTTAAATGAAAATGAATGATTAAGCCTAAGGAAAACTAATAGTGATTCTCTTCCCCACACACACACACGCACACGCGCACACACACGCACACATATGTAATATGTTGAATCTCTTCATATTGGTAATGGTGAACCTAAAACTTAAGAGTATAGGGTTTAGGCACTAAAATCGTAGAAGTTACAATGTAGAATCAATGTTCTAAAAAACGGCCTAGGCGCTAGGCGGTGGTGACCCGAGGCGTTTTTTTGCAAATTGGCTGGGCTCTAGGCGGGCTAGGCGGCCCTAGACGGCGCTAGGTGGCTAGGCGGTTTTTTTTTTCAAATTAAAAAAAAAAAATCCTATATACATTACTATATTTCCTTATTTTCCTCATATTTTGCATTTTATGTGGTTTTAAATTGTGAACTTATTGTTTATGTGTCATCCTACAATACTCCTCATTATGATTATATGGCATATATGTTTAATGTGTTTTTAAATTTTGGACTTGTTGGATACTTTTTTTTGCATTTTATCATTCTTTTATTATCTTATCTATGAATTTCATACAAGTATAATTTTTTGTAAGTGTCAATATGCACTTATTTACAAGAAAATTACCTAAATCATCCCAGGCCGCCTAGGCGCTAGGTGTCAGCCCGCCGCCCGATTAGCGCTTATCGTTTTTTAGAACCTTGTGTAGAACCCTAGAAATTGGATCAAGAAGCATACTAAGTCAACCGTTATGTTGTTCATTTCAGTTTCGTCGGGCAGTTCACAAGGAAATCTAGTACAACCCTAAAATTAAGATAATCTAAGAATATGGGTCCATCCTTCATAATATAATAACCATCAAAACGAAAAGCCAATTTTTAAATGAGTACATATATTTTATGATTCATCAATCATTCAAGGTGGAAAACTGATATTCAAGATAAGTGAACAAATGTATCTGTACTTCTTGTCATTGTCCCGGTCACATGGGACTTGAACTATACTCTTCATTTTTTAATGTAAATGTATCGTTATATTAAAAAAAAATTATACAATAATTTTGACAGATATTTGGATCATATCTCATTGATTCAATTCTCTCTTCTTTTTTTCGGAGATATATTTATAAAGAGACGAACTGTCTTGTTGATGTCATTATTAAATTTTTTTGCTAGCGGAAATTTGATTTAGTTGATTTCTGTTGTACTAAGGCTTCAAACTTAACCCTGTTTTTTGTATTTTTTTTTTATAAACAAAAACATGATTGCCCATGAATTTCAGACTATTTTTTGTAATAAATTTTGGGTGGTGCTATCCACACACCTATTTTTATCTCTGACACACCCCTTGTTAATTTATATTCATTGATCTTATTCAATTCATTGGACCCAACGACAGGAAATTGAAAAAGGTGTGTGAGAGGTAAAAAGGGGTGTGCGGATAAAACCACCCTAAAATTTTCATATAATAGCATTAAAAAGAGGGTGGTTCTATCCACACACCTATTTTTTACTTCTTATAAATCCGTTTCTATTTTCGGTCGTCAGATTGAATGAACCGAAGAAGATCAATGGATAAAAATTAACAAAGTCGTATGAAAAGTGAAAATATATGTGTGAAGAACACTACCCAAACAGATAGTTGCGTACGTTATACTGCAAGATTGTGTCATGGTGGCATTTATATTGCACTAATAAAAGTACATAAAGATGTATAAAGAAAACAAATTGCTACAAACTACAAACTAATATTGGTTTCATATAATATTTTATTTTTCAAAATCTTAAATTTTCATGTTTCATGTATTATGGGTACGAACACATTTTTTAACCCTCAATCTTGACGGGATCCACTTAGACTGATAATCTCACCCTCTAATATCCACTTAGATAAACACACATTATATCACCTACTAATCTTGAAGGTGATATTATGAAGAATTTACTTAATTAAACCTCATAATATCATCTACTAATCTTGAAGGATTCACTTAATTAAACTCATAATCCCATAAAGTTCGTACCAAATAAAATCATAGTTAAAATAAACACACATATCACCCTTGTTAGCTCATAAAATGGGAGCAATAACAACCTATATATAATGATGTGATTTGGCAAAATAAAATAATTTATTTGAAGCATGTAAAAGTAGGATTAGCCTTTAAACTAGAGTCCCATAAGGCCATCCCCATCTAAAGGGCTAAACATAGCCCCTTTCAGAAATATATCACTACAATAAATTATTTTTTAATGAACAGTGTTAGGTCATATTCATATACTATCTCCATTCGAATTGGCTAAATATAGTCATCTTTAATAATTTATTAGCTTTAAGTTTATTCTTTAAATTTATTGGTTAAAGTAATTAAACTACTAATTATACCATATTAAAATAAAGTTATCTAGACATGAGTTTTTAATGCCACGTGTCGCTGAATGAGTAAGTTTCTAAATTTCTTATCTTTATCTATTTTCAATAATATTTTAGATATGATTTTTTTTAGGATTAAGAGGGTGTGAGAAATGGTGTAGAATTGGGATGGGTATTCATAGGAAAAAGTTAGAAACTTTTTGAATTAAAAAAAAGAAAAAGAAAATAGTATACAGGTAGCTGTTGGAGATTCAAATATGGTCGTTGGATTCTTTCAAACATGATTGTTGAATATGTAAACAGACTACAGCTGCTGCTGCTAGGCCCCAACAAACGGGCTAGGTATCAGGCCAAGCTTGGCCAATCTGAGAGTAGTTCCACCGTGGGCTATTGCCCGATGGGCTGGCTCTCAAACAGGGTCAGAGAGCTCGAGTGGGGAGGTCCAGCGTGTGCTGGCGATGGAGCCCGAGCGGGCCCAAGGGAGAGGCCTGACAGGAGTTGCCAGCTCGAGAGCCCGAAGGTCACGTGACACAAGGCTGACGTCTGGGCGACGTCAGCCACGTTTTTTTTTTTTTTTTTTTTTTTTTTGCGTCAGGCACGTGCGCTTCAAGCGCGCGTCGTCCGACACAAATTCAGAGCTGGGGCTTGCGCTGCTTTTCAGAGATGTTACCGTTGGGGAGGCCACGTGGCTTCCCCACGTCCGTTGGATTTCAACGGCTATATTTTATAGACTGTTGGATTTCCAACGGTAATTTTTTTTTTAAAAAAAAATTTATTTAATTTAAGCAGTTAGATCTGAGACCAACTGTCCACGTTATTCGCCGTTATAAATAAAAAAAAAACAGTTTAAAAATCAGAAATATCTTCTTCCTTACACCATAATTTCATATTTTCTCAACTACTTTCAACCACATTCCTATCTTTCTCTCAAAGTTTCAATCCAATTTTTTTCCAACCAAATGACTACTGATGCATGTACGAATTGGATGCTTATTGAAGATGTTGCGTTGTGTACTAGCTGGGTTGAAGTTACTCATGATCTGATTACGGGTAATGAGATGTAGTTGCGAGAAATGTGGAGTCTTATTCATACCAATTTTCTTGAGAAAATTGGTGGGAAAAGAACCAAAGAATCGATGTCCGGTTACTCAGCCAATCGTATAGTGTGTGGAGAGACGCCTTGGCACAAGCTAGTACTAATCTTCGAAGTGGGGAAAGTTTAGCTGATCAGGTAACAATATATTATTTGTTTGTTTGTACTATACCCAAATTTACATTACCTACTTTGATTATAATTATTTCTTCTCCCACATTGTGTAGGAACTTCAAGCACAAGCTTGGTATAATGCCAAAACCAAAAGCAAAAACAAATCATTCACCCGATGGGAATGTTGGAATATTGTCAAAGATTGTCCTAAATTCAGAGTTGTGCCCGTCGGTCCAGAAGTTTTCATGAACAGCACCCCTCTACACTCTACGCCCGATCATGTCTCGCATGTTCATGAAGATGACGCAGAAGAAGTGCCCGAAACGCCTCCCTGAACGAACGTCGGGGTCGACCCGTTATCCAATTAGGCCTTAAGGTAAAAAAGCTTCAAAGAGAAAAGGGAGTGCTTTCCAAGAATGATTATGCAAAGTATATGGAAGAACTTGCTCGCCAAGGTGAATTGATTTTGGCGCGGAAAATGGCTAAATTTGAGGCTGTTAAGTCTAGAGAGGAGGCAAAAGCTGCAGCTGTTGAGAGAGAATTTCAAGCTAATAAGAGAGAAAGAAAGCTTCTTAGGCAAGAAAGGGAACAGGTTAGAGAATAAAGAATGGCTCAACGAGATTGTGACATTATGAACAAACCTTTAGAAGGGAAGTCTCCAAAATTCTAAATATTTTTGGAAGTTGGAGAAAGCGGACGTGGTGCGAAGGAGGCGTGGAAGAGAAGCGAGAGCAAGATAAGATGGTCTTAGCTCGACAAGAGAATATCATCCTAGTACCACAAATTGGTTAGGTGATGATGATCCATTCACGAGCCCATAATTTTCCAGTCACTTTGTTTGTAATCGGAGCCCACAATTTTCCAATCACTTTGGGTTGTAATTTATTATTTATTGAATAGAGTACTTTATATTGTTTCCAATTTATTGAATTTAGTACTTTATTTAAAGTAAGAGTAAATTTATTTAATTTGGTAATTTATTAACATAAACATACCAAATAATAAAAAACTCACTAAATGAACTAAAAAAACACATCAAATAAAATTACATAAACATACCAAATAATAAAAAACTCACTAAATGAACTAAAAAAACACATCAAATAAAATTACATAAACATACCAAATAATAAAAAACTCACTAAATGAACTAAAAAAAACACACCAAATAAAATTAAATAAACACACCAAATAAAAACAAACACACTAAATGAAATTAAGTATCTTGAGCTTGTTTCAATTCCCACTGGTGCTCTGTCAAGTCAATTTGTCGGGCATTGTGCATATATGGCCTTTGAAGTGCAGTATATCGTTGAACGAGCATTTCATTGTAACGTCCATCCCTTTCTAATGGCTCGTGTTGCATGGGTTCTTCGGTGGCGTCATGAGCACAATATATTTGTGTTATGGAATTGTTCATCGTGTCTTGCTCATATTCATCAACGACATCATAATCGTACTCATCTTCCACAATCATGTTGTGAAGAATGATGCACGTCATCATAATGGATCGAAGCGACTATAAATCAAACATTCTGGCAGCACCTCTAACAATCGCCCATCGAGCTTGGAGGATACGAAAACAACGCTCCACATTCTTTCTGCACCCCTCTTGACAGCTTGCAAAGTGTTTTTCCTTTGCACTTCGCGGACGTGGCACTGTTTTGACAAACGATGACCACCTTGGGTAAATGCCGTCTGCTAGGTAGTACGGCCCGTCGTACTTATGTCTGTTAACCCATTACGTGACTTTTGGTGCCTTTCCTTGCAGGACATCGTTGAACACTGGGGATTGTGCAAGAACATTGAGGTCATTATGAGCTCCCAGAACCCTGAAAAAGGCGTGCCAAATCCATGTATCAAAAGATGCCACCGCTTCCAAAATGATACTTTTTGCTCATTTTCTGTACCCATAAACGCCTTGCCATGCACCTGGACAGTTTTTTCAAGTCCAGTGCATACAGTCGATGCTTCCAATCATCCCAGAAAAACCTCGCATCTCGCCCTTCTTCAGAAGCCTTTGCAAGTACATCTCAATAGGTCTCCAGAGGTACTCTGCTGTGTAGATAGATTCGATTGCTCCGCAAAACCTCATAAGGGACTTAAGAATGGTTGATTTCCCTATCCTCGCTATCTCATCCACTTGATCTGGAGATGTTCCATATGCAAGCATTCGCAACGCAGCAGTAATTTTTTGCTCAGGAAGGAGACCCATAACACCAAAACATCATTCTTTTGCACAAAATAAGAATCATGGTTGCAAACAGCAATCATGATTTTGTTGAACAAATATCGTTCCATTCTATAACGACATCTAAAGTACATATTAGGAAATGCACTGTTTCGGACAAAATAATCGTCCAAGAGTTTTGTACCTTGTTGCCTGCTTCTATCAAGGTTTGCAAAATGGCTGGGCCTGCAGATCTGAGCCACAACTTGGATGACTCGACGGGAATGTGAGGCTCTGGCCATTCTTGCTTCGTCATCTCTCTTTCTACACTTCTCATCATCTTCCATCTCATTTCGGGCCAATTGGAGATTAGACATTCCTTCTGATTGGTTAAACAATTCTTCCTCTTGGTGATCGATTTCCCACATCATCCTTGAAGAAGAAGACATTGTAAGAAGGAAGCAGAAACTATGAATAATGATACAAATTTTGATTTTGGTGAAGAAGGAAGCATAAACTATGAATAATGATAGAGATCTTGAGAAAATTGGTGTGAGATTTTTTAGGATGTGGTGGATTATATGGAGGATTTAGAAAAGATTAGGTTGTAGATAATGCCACGTGGCATGTTGTCCTTCGTTAAAAATATGGTCGAAATCTATCCTCAAAGATTGTAAAAAGATTGTGACACGTGGCGCCAAGTGATTGGTTAAAAATCTTATCAGAAATCTATCTTCAATGATTCTGAAAAGGTAACGACACGTGGCACGACGACATTGGACAAAAATCTTATCGAAATCCATCACCAATAATTGTCTTTTCAGATAATGAAACATGGTCCAACGAGAACGATTAAAAATCTTATCCAAAATTACAAATTAAATTATTTTGTATTATTTTATAAAATAAAAATATTAATATTTTATTGCCTATTCCCAAGACTGTTCAGTGTAAGGGTGGAGATGCAAAAAGCAGTTATTGTTCATTACGGGTAGTTACTATTCATGGGTGGATTAAATAATGAATAGCCCTGGGGAGCCTTTGCAACGGTGGAGTTGCTCTGATGGCCTTTTAGACATGTTTTAGTCTAGTGGGCTCCACTGATATGAGTTTTGTCCAAATCAGGCCATATTTTTGCTTTTTAACTCTTTTCATTAGAAATGACCTAAATTAAATAACTTTTAAATTAGGGATTAAATTTTCACATTAAAATTGGGGAATCCCTTTCTTTTAATTAGGGGGTAACTATTTGTTGATTTCTGACACACCCCGACCGAGATCGAGGCATGCTGGCCGTCACGTGAAGGTGACGTAGCCATATGCACAGTGCTGAAGCATTAATAAGAAGAAGTATGAATAAATAAAAACCAAATTCGAGGAGTGTTAACACACAATCAGAGCTTAGTAGTCTAGGTGCAGTCGAACATAAGGAGTAATTAAATAATTAACACCCGAAGGTGGTCCTACTTGGGTGATGTCTATCAGAATCACGGCTGCAGCCTCGGATGCCACCAACAAAGCTACCTAATACCTGGAGGGGCGCAAAACAAAGTGCGTGAGTGGGCAAAAACAAAGTCTTTCGAAAAACATTTCAAAAATCACATTTATAACCCCTCGCCGTAAAACCTGTATACTTTCCCAGAAAAATAGTATATACATATACCAAAACTCATCTGAAAACATCATCATCAAATATATGCCAACAAATCAAGAATATGCCATGCCATGCAAAATATATCTTCAGGTAAGTATCTCAACGAAATCATAACTGCAACAGCTCGTCAGCTGATCTCTAGCTCATAAATCATCTAGCCGAATCCACCTCACATGGCCTATACGGAAATATACCATGCACACGAGTCGAACCCACTTAAAGTGGTCTATACGACAAGACTGGGTGTATAAATACGCTCTAGTGCTACATTCACGTGAAAACTATGCGAATGATCGCGGTTCACCTACGAGTCGAACCCACTCGAAGTGGTCTATACGACAGGACTGTGCACCTATCTTGGATCCAAGATGAGCGTATGGTGCGGGAGGTGAACATCACGTGAAAGACTAGCCCCTAACTCTGGGCGGGAGCACTAACACCGGGGTGCAGGTTAATGAGCTCTCGATGCATCTCATCATTCTCTTCATAACTCAACTTTTATTTAAACACACAGAATCTTACCTGATACTTACCTGAGCGTCCACAGCACCAACAATCATGCGCATACAATTTCATGATGCATAACCATTTCATGATGCATAATCATTTCATGATGCATAACCATATCATTATGCATAACCATTTCATGATGCATAACCATATCATGATGCATAACCATTTATGCATGACCATATCATGATGCATAATCCTTTCATTATGCATAACCATTTCATGATGCATGACCATATCATGATGCATAATCATTTCATTATGCATGACCATATCATGATGCATAACCATTCATTATGCATAATCTGATGTATATAGGTATTGGCATGGCATTTCATTTATAAAAGCATTTAAAATGCACTTTTTGGGAAAAACACGTAGTATATAGGTATATACGGAAAACAAAAGCCCACTCACTAGTAAGTAGAAGGATCGTAGCCCTCATGCCTAGCCTGGCTACGCTCGTCCTCCGGATAGGTCTCGCCTATGTGAGAAACAATTATAAAAACGTTATTTTAAAGCACATAAACGAAACTAGGTAATAACTTCTCATACAGTGCTCAAATGAGGTGTGTGAATATACCAAAATGATCTACACAACCTCAGGATCATCCCCATAATTTTAGAATAATTTTTGGACCATCCACGCGCCCTCACGCTCCGGCCAAGGCACGGCCAGACGCGCCGGCCACGTGCCTGGCACGTGTAACGGAACAGTAACGGCAGTTAGGGAATATTCCGTTAAAACTGACGGAATCCGTTAAACTTAACCTAACGCCGTTAAAATATTCCGTCAACTTTGACGGAATATTCCATCACCTCTAACCTTCAACTCCGACGACCGTCGCCGTCGCCGGAAAACTAGGAAAACTTCTAAGGGCTTGTTCTCGCTCGTTTTTAATCCAAATTGTATGAAACCAACGCCAAAATGAAGCTTAGGATGCGAGGAATCGCGTTATACTTGTCTTGAAGGTCGATGCTCACGGGATCACGTCGGAGATCCCTCGAAACTCCTGCGAGCTCTGCAAATCCTTGAAGCTTGCCTTCCCGACGTCCAATTCCGTCCAAAATGGTACTCCGAGCTTCGTGGGAACGTTCTAAGGCTCACTACGAGCTTAAAATTCCCTAAAAACCAACGTACAAAAGTTGCATGAACAGTACCCAAGTTGGACCTTTGAAAATCGACGTGAAAACAACGGAGTTCTTACCTGTAAGTGGTACGAATGTGTTCGTAGAGTCCTCACGAGTACAATGGTACTCTTTGTACCTTCGATCTCCAAGGTTTGAGGGTGATTTGGGCTTGTCCGTACGAAAGAAAAGGAAGAGAGAGAGAGTCTGTGAGAGAAAGAGAGAGCATACGGGAGTGAGAGAGCGAGAGAGTGTGATTGGTGATTGTGTGGTCCTCACACATCCAACACACCAACCCTTAACCCAACCACACCAAAAATGGTTCAAAATTTAACTAGGGTTACCAACTCAAAACCCTATAATCATTTAAGTTCCATAAGTCTAAAATCAAACCAACGTTTAGGGGAAATTTCGTCATTTCACATCCTTCAATAAATAAAATCCGAGACGGGCTGTGACAATCTACCCACCTTATAAAATTTCGTCCTCGAAATTCAAACAACACAAATTACATCACTGAAACTCATAAAACAAACGAGGATACAACTCTCTCATCCGATCTTCAGTCTCCCACGTTGCTTCTTCCATTGAGTGATTCCTCCACAAGACCTTTACCATCCGAATTGTCTTGTTTCTCAACTCTTTGTCCTTCCAGTCCAGAATCGTCACTGGTTCTTCCTCGTAGGTCAAGTCCGGACTAATCTCAAGCTGTTGAGGAAGTATCACGTGTGAAGGGTCTGAAACATAATGTCGAAACATAAAGACATGAAACACATTATGCACTGTGACCAACTCTGAAGGCAACTCAAGCCTATATGCAACATTACCAACTCGTTCGATAACCTGGTACGGTCCGATGTACCTAGGGCTTAACTTACCCTTCTTCTCGAATTTTACAACACCTTTCCAAGGCGATAACTTTAAGAATACCCAATTACCAACGTCAAACACTCTATCAGTAGCATGTCTATCAGCAAGGTTATTCTGTCGATCCTGGGCCGCTTTCATATTAGCTTTAATCACTTGAATATTCTGAGTAGTTTCCTCTATTATCTCAGGGCCCACCAAAACTCTTTCGCCAACCTTCGACCAACACAAGGGTGTACGACAAGATCTACCATACAAAGCCTCAAATGGTGCCATCCTGATGCTCGAATGATAACTGTTGTTATAGGCGAACTCCATCAAATCCAAATATGTATGCCAATCATTGCCAAACTGCATCACAGAAGATCTTAGCATATCCTCCAAGGTCTGAATCGTCCTCTCTGATTGTCCATCTGTTTGAGGATGATATGTTGTACTATAAAGTAACCTCGTACCGAGAGCTCCCTGAAAAGCGTCCAAAAACTTAGAAGTAAATCTAGGATCTCAATCCGAAATAATACTCACAGGGACTTCATGGTACTTCACAATCTTTGTGATAAACAATTCCGCCAACTTGTTCAGAGAATACTTTTCCCTCACTGGAATGAAGTGTGCTGACTTGGTAAGCCAATCTACAATCACCCAAACGCCATCATAGCCGTTTCTTGTACGAGGAAGCTTGTACACAAAATCCATTGTGATATTTTCCCATTTCCACTCTGGAACGGAAAATGGTTGTATCAACTCAAACGGCTTCTTCCTTTCAGCCTTTACCTGCTGACAAATAGCACACCTACTGACATACTCTGCAATTTCTCTTTTCATGCCCGGCCAATAGTAGAACAGTCTAACGGTAAGATACATTTTCGTACCTCCAGGATACATTGCATAAGTTGAACCGTGTGTTTCGTCCAAAATTACTTTCTTTAATTCCATATCATTAGGCACCTACATCCTGTTCTCTTGCATAAACATGCCATCTGATTCTCTCACTCTGAGGTCTTTCTTTTTCCCGTCGTTCCTTGCCTCAATTAATTCTTGGGTCTCTTCATCATCCATCTGAGTTTCAAGCACATGATCCACTAAAGTTGGCCTAACCTGAAAATTAACAAATAAGGCTTCTTCTTTAACTTCCACTCCTAACTTCACTCTAATGGACCGTAAATCATCAAGAAGAAGAACGTGACAATTATAACTGGCATGAAATCTAGCTGAAGTCTTCCTACTAAGTGCATCAGCTACCACATTTGCACGATCAGGATGATACTCAATCGTGCAATCATAATCACTTAGCAACTCAATCTACCTTCGTTGACGAAGATTAAGATCCTTATGAGTAACAGATACTGGAGACTCTTATGATCCGTAAAAATCTTACACTTTTCTCCATAAAGGTAATGTCTCCAAATCTTCAAAGTAAAGATGATAGCCACTAATTCCAAATCATGAGTAGGGTAATTCATCTCATGAGGTTTCAATTGTCGTGAAGTGTAGCAATCACCCTACCATGTTGCATCGGTACGCATCCAAGACCATTCAAAGAAGCATCCTATAGACCTCATAATTACCGCTATCATCTGGGAGTGCTAAAACAGGTGTATGAGTGAGATAATACTTTAGTTGCTGAAAACTTTGCTCACAATTTTTTTCCCACTCAAACCTAATCTTTTTTCTAGTCAATCCCGTCAATGGCAAAGCAATGACTGAAAAAAAAATCCTGTACAAACCGTCTATAGTAGCCTGCTAGGCCAAGAAAACTCCATACCTCAGTGACGGTTCGCGGTTGTTCCTAATTCTCCACAGCTGCAACTTGTTAAGGATCTACTTGAATGCCTTGTGCAGATATAACATGTCCCAGAAATGCCATTTAACTCAACCAAGATTGGCATTTCTAAACTTAACATACAACCGATGCTCCCTCAAACTTCGTAACACCAATTCAAGGTGTCTAGCATGCTCTGCTCTAGTCTTAGAGTATACCAGAATATCATCAATGAAAACAATAACAAACCTGTCTAGATATTACTGGAATACTTGATTCATCAACCCATAAAGCAGCAGGCGCATTCGTTAACCCGAATGGCATCAGTAAAAACTCATAATGACCATAACGAGTCCTGAAAACAATCTTAGGGACATCCTCACTTCTAATCTTCAATTGGTAATAACCCGACCTCAAGTCAAACTTGGAAAACACACAGGCACCTCTAAGCTGATTAAACAAATCATCAATACGCGACAATGGATAACGGTTTTTAATCGTTACCCGATTCAATTGCCTACATCAATGCATAACCTCAAAGTCCCGTCTTTCTATCTCACAACCAATACTGGAGCTTTCCAAGGCGACTTACTAGGTTGAATGAAACCTTTATCAACCAATTCTTGCAACTGAATTTTCAATTCCCTCAACTCAGCAGGAGCCATTCTATATGGAGTCAAAAATATAAGATTCGTATCTGTAAGCAAATCAATGGTGAACTCCACCTTTCTGTCTGGCGGAAATCCAGGTAAACCCTCAGGGAAAACGTCAGGAAGATGTCTAACCACCTTTACATCTTCCACACTACTCGGAGCAATATCATTTAGCACCACAAGAGCTAAGTATTCTTGGCAGCCTTTTGATAACAACCTATTTGCCCTCACAGCAGAAATAACGGCATGCCTCACTCCACTTTGCTCACCCACAAAAGTAACTTCTGGTAATCCAGGACGATTGGAAAGTAACTAATTTCCTGTAGCAATCTATCTTGGCACGATTATAGTGCAACGAATATGTGCCCAAATCACCTCAAAATCCACAATATCTAACGGGATAAGATTAGCTGGCATAACCACATCTTCCACCATCACTGGACACCCTGGATAAACATAATCTACTTAACACTTCTCTTCTCTAGGCATAGCAAACTCAAATTCAACCCTAGAGGCGTAGGATGAGATTGCGTCACTTGAGCAAATGTATGAGAACTTACAGATTGGGTAGCACCACAATCAATTAAAACTCTAGCAAAGTGACCAAGAATGTTTAACGTGCCCATGATCCAATCTGGATTGCTCTGAGCATCCTGCAATGTGATGTTGTTAACACGTCCTTGGGCTCGTTGTCGTCCCCCACGACCTCCATTAACTTGATTACTTAGCCCCTGCACACCACTGCCCATCTGACCATAACTACTAGATCTAGGAACTTGCTGGATCGGCGCTGGTGGTGGCAAAGAAGACTGCTTGGGCCTCTGTTGATTCTGGGGACAATTTGCAGTTCTATGTCCCATCTGCCCACATAATAAGCATCCACTGCCTCCTTGCCTACACTCTCCAAAGTGCCTATTATTGTACCTACGGCACAAAGGTACATTTCCTCTACCAACAACTCCCTGCCTTTGGAATATGGGACCACCAGTAAGTCTACCACCTAGCCTCCGGTCAGTGGCACTAAAGCCTCCACTAGAAGAACTGGAACTAGCTTCGCTTCTTTTGAAGCTTTGAGTCTTGCGAGGTCCTTGAGATGACTGACCTTTACCTTTGTCATCTTTCCTCTGATTCACATTCTTTTCCTCTTCCTCATCACTATCGCTGGACATATTCTTAGAGTCCTCAATCCTCGACAGAATCTCGTAAAACTCCTTATAAGAATCACAATGGGTAGCGATCGCCATAGAACGTCACTTCTTCTTAGCACTCAGCTTAAAACGACGTAACATCACAACTGGATTTAGCAGCAACATCCGGATGGTAACGTTACAAGTCCATAAATTTTCTGTAGTACTCAATCGTCGTCGTCTTTCCTTGTCTCAAATTGTAAACTCTTGCTTATTACCATCGATATATGCCGGAGGGATAAACCTTTTCTTAGACAACTCCCACTCAGCTG
Source organism: Cotoneaster glaucophyllus (assembly GCA_036320875.1). NCBI lineage: Eukaryota > Viridiplantae > Streptophyta > Magnoliopsida > Rosales > Rosaceae > Cotoneaster > Cotoneaster glaucophyllus. The sequence continues at coordinate 9,001,005 of CM070058.1, read as the reverse complement.
TTGTCTCCGATGTCATCATTTCTCATAAAATGATTCAGCTTTATCTTATAATCAATCTCAAGATGAGTCCTTTGGGGAGAACGAAGTAAAGCCTGAAAGGCATTAGCGATAGCCTCCCCTAACTAAGCAACATCGAGGAAACTAGGCTCTACTGAAGAACGTGGATCCCTACGAGGCGGCATAATTCTGACAGAAGACATCACAATGACTAGATTACTCACAAAATATGCAGGACTGCGAAACCTAGGCTCTGATACCAAACTGACACACCCCGACCGAGATCGAGGCATGCTGGCCGTCATGTGAAGGTGACGTAGCCATATGCACAGTGCGGAAGCATTAATAAGAAGAAGTATGAATAAATAAAAACCAAATTCGAGGAGTGTTAACACACAATCAGAGCTTAGTAGTCTAGGTGCAGTCGAACATAAGGAGTAATTAAATAATTAACACCCGAAGGTGGTCCTACTTGGGTGATGTCTGTCATAATCACTGCTGCAGCCTCGGATGCCACCAACAAAGCTACCTAATACCTAGAGGGGTGCAAAACAAAGTGCGTGAGTGGGCAAAAACAAAGTCTTTCGAAAAACATTTCAAAAATCACATTTATAACCCCTCGCCGTAAAACCTGTATACTTTCCCAGAAAAATAGTATATACATATACCAAAACTCATCTGAAAACATCATCATCAAATATATGCCAACAAATCAAGAATATGCCATGCCATGCCAAATATATCTTCAGGTAAGTATCTCAACGAAATCATAACTGCAACAGCTCGTCAGCTGATCTCTAGCTCATAAATCATCTAGCCGAATCCACCTCACGTGGCCTATACGGAAATATACCATGCACACGAGTCGAACCCACTTAAAGTGGTCTATACGACAAGACTGGGTGTATAAATACGCTCTAGTGCTACATTCACGTGAAAACTGTGCGAATAATCGCGGTTCACCTACGAGTCGAACTCACTCGAAGTGGTCTATACGACAGGACTGTGCACCTATCTTGGATCCAAGATGAGCGTATGGTGCGGGAGGTAAACATCACGTGAAATACTAGCCCCTAACTCTAGGCGGAAGCACTAACATCGGGGTGCAGGTTAATGAGCTCTCGATGCATCTCATCATTCTCTTCATAACTCAACTTTTATTTAAACACACAGAATCTTACCTGATACTTACTTGAGCATCCACAACACCAATAATCATGCGCATACAATTTCATGATGCATAACCATTTCATGATGCATAACCATATCATGATGCATAACCATTTCATTATGCATAACCATTTCATGATGCATAACCATATCATGATTTCATTATGCATAACCATTTCATGATGCATAACCATATCATGATGCATAACCATTTCATTATGCATGACCATATCATGATGCATAACCCATTTCATTATGCATGACCATATCATGATGCATAATCCTTTCATTATGCATAACCATTTCATGATGCATAATCATTTCATGATGCATAACCATTTCATTATGCATAACCATTTCATTATGCATGACCATATCATGATGCATAATCATTTCATTATGCATAACCATTTCATTATGCATAATCTGACGTATATAGGTATTGGCATGGCATTTCATTTATAAAAGCATTTAAAATGCACTTTCTGGGAAAAACACGTAGTATATAGGTATATACGGAAAACAAAAGCCCACTCACTGGTAAGTAGATGGATGGTAGCCCTCGTGCCTAGGCTGGCTACGCTCGTCCTCCGGATAGGTCTCGCCTATGTGAGAAACAACTATAAAAACGTTATTTTAAAGCACATAAACGAAACTAGGTAATAACTTCTCATACAGTGCTCAAATGAGGTGTGTGAAGATACCAAAATGATCTACACAACCTCAGGATCATCCCCATAATTTTAGAATAATTTTTGGACCATCCATGCGCCCTCACGCGCCGGCCACGCGCGGCCACGTGCCTGGCACGTGTAACGGAACAGTAACGGCAGTTAGGGAATATTCCGTTAAAACTGACGGAATCCGTTAAACTTAACCTAATGCCGTTAGAATATTCCGTCAACTTTGACGAAATATTCCGTCACCTCTAACCTTCAGCTCCGGCGACCATCGCCGTTGCCAGAAAACTGGGAAAACTTCTACGGGCTTGTTCTCGCTCGTTTTTAATCCAAATTGTATGAAACCAACACCAAAATGAAGCTTAGGATGCGAGGAATCGCGTTATACCTGTCTTGAAGGTCGATGCTCACGGGATCACGTCGAAGATCCCTCGAAACTCCGACGAGCTCTGTAAATCCTTGAAGTTTGCCTTCCCGACGTCCAATTCCGTCCAAAATGGTACTCCGAGCTTCGTGGGAACGTTCTAAGGCTCACTACGAGCTTAAAATTCCCTAAAAACCAACGTACAAAAGTTGCATGAACAATACCCAAGTCGGACCTTTGAAAATCGACGTGAAAACAACGGAGTTCTTATCTGTAAGTGGTACGAATGTGTTCGTAGAGTCCTCACGAGTACAATGGTACTCTTTGTACCTTCGATCTCCAAGGTTTGAGGGTGATTTGGGCTTGTCCGTACGAAAGAGAAGGAAAAGAGAGAGAGTCTGTGCGAGAGAGAGAGAGAGAGAGAGAGAGAGAGAGAGAGAGAGAGAGAGAGAGAGCATACGGGAGTGAGAGAGAGAGTGTGTGTGATTGGTGATTGTGTGGTCCTCACACATCCAACACACCAACCCTTAACCCAACCACACCAAAAGTGGTTCAAAATTTAACTAGGGTTACCAACTCAAAACCCTAGAATCAAACCAACGTTCAGGGGCAATTTCATCATTTCACATCCGTCAATAAATAAAATCCGGGACGGGCTGTGACAATTTCCTTTTTGGAATGTAGCAAAATAAATTTTGCGTTTGACTACAAAAATTTGGCTTATTTTTAGCTACGTTATGGGAAACTTTATTTTAATATCACTTTATCTCTTGTAACTCAAAAGTCACAACTTTATTTCTAAAACTCAAATTTGTTTCATTTTGACTTTTGAACTTTCTCTCATCTTTAAAACTTATAGGTCGCATCTGGAAGCATATATGAGATCGAACACCCAATAAGCCTATGTCACATGTGTAGTAAATTTAATTATAAATCTTCATTATACATTAACATTCAACAATAAGAGAATATTAAGTTGAAGAGAAATTGAAGAGATGAAAAAAAAAAAAAAAAGAAATTGATTAGCTTAGAGCACCCAAATCAAACCCACACAAGAAATTAGCAAATCTAAAGCCAATATGGAGTGAATTTCGAGTTTTATAGAGACAACTTTTAAGTTTCAGGTGGCAAGATGAGATCAAAGTTGAGTTTCAAGTGGCAAAGTATAGCGAACTTTGATTTTGAGAGTATAAAGTGATGATTTTTGAGTTACAGAGAGTAAAATGAGATTAAAATCAAGTTTAGGAGATATAACTAAAAGGGTGAAGTGCCGATTTAGTCCCTGAACTATCATCTTAGTGAAAATTGGGTCCCTGAATTATTTTTTTGGTAAAATAAGTCCCTAAATTAATTAGAAATTGCTAATTTCATCCCTACTATTATATTCAAAGCTATTTTATCCAATTTTTCGTCAACTTAAGTCACTTGATACACTTTAGAGTGTAACACCATCATTTTATCGTCTATAAGTGCTTAACATTTCATATAGGTTGTGAATTTAATGTCTAATTTACCCTCAAAAGTTAACTTACACTATTTTTTTATGAAAAACTACCAATTTCTCCTCTAAAGTTAACTCTATACACTATTTCTGTATGAAAAACTATCAATCTACCCTCCAATGTGTATCACATGCAAGTAACGTGATTTAAATTGATGGAAAATTGAATATAGTATAACATTAGGGATGTAATTGGCAGATTTTTATAATTCAGGGACTAATTTTTCTGAAAAAATAGTTTAGGGACCTAATTTTCACTAAGGTGATAATTCAAGGACTAAATTGACAGTTTACCCTAACTAAAAATAAGTCAAAAAATAAATAAATCTTGCCATTATCAACCAATAATGGAGGCAGCATGTGGCCTTTTACCACAATGATGAAAAAAAGTTGAGTCATTGTATGATGCGTGAGTTCGAATTCCGTCAGTAACTAATATAACATTTAATCTAACAAGATATATCGTTTAATAAGAAGAAAGAGAAAAAAAAAAAAAAAAAAACAATAATGGAGGCGCATTACTCTCATCGTGCTCCGCCGCTATACAAAAACACGTCTCATCAAGACAAGGTGAGCCGCCGGAGGAAATATTTCATTTTATAAAGGGGTATTTATGGGAAGTTACCATATACAAGCAAAGTAAAACCGCGTAAAATCCTCCACTCAAAAAATAGCAAAGCTTCTGTAATCATTTGAGAATTGAGTGGGAAATTTTATTTCATTTTTTATGTTTTTAGAAAAAAGAGGGAAATAAATTAAATGATTTTAAGTTTTGGATGGATAAACTGGAATTTTCTTTTTCGTTACAATTGAGAGTTTTGAACCTCGAATTAAGCCTATACGTACACTTATTCTTGCGATTGGGTAATCCAGGTAAATTAAACGTATTCAAAACAATTAAAAAAAATACAAAAGGAGAAAACGAGAGTGAAAAATCATTAAAAAAACCGTTCAGAATTTTCTTATAAAAAGTAGAATATAAAATATTTTGTTTTGGGTAAGACACAGGATCCTGAAAGAGTGGGAAAAGTTTAAATGAAATTAATTTTAATTGGAACCCCTAAAAAAATTAATTTAATTAATTAATTTCTTAATTTTCTTGTTTTGGACTGGGGCTTTTGTGGATCCTTGTGAAAAAAGCCATCTCTCTCTATTGTCTTATTTGCCTCTTTTTCCTTCTATAAATGTGTCACATTCCACCCTACTACTTTAACTCCTAATTCTCTGATTTTCCTCTTCCCTTCCTCCTCCCTTCCTCGTCCCTTCTTCCATTTTTCTCACCAGAGAGGTTGAAACTCTTCCAATGGAGGAATTGGGTTCTCTGTGGACTACTTACCCTGAGGTGGGTCCCTCCTCATTCTTCTTCTGAGAGCCATTTTTTGTTGGGTTCTTTTTTCTGCTGCAGTTTCATCAAAGTTTGCTGCTTTTTCTGCTTCAATTGTGTGTTTTTATGGTGGTTTTTCTACTTCCCGCTGTATTATTCTCACATTCAATTGCAAATGCTTCCCTTCATTGCCTCTTTCGATTCGTATTTCGGTTCTTTTATGTGAATTTAATTGTTAGTGATGGATTTTCCATATCTGAGAGGAATTCAACCATTAAAGTTTTCAGTTTTTCCGAATTTTTGGTCTCCATGAAACATTAATTTGTACTTGGCACGCAAGTCCTGCAGTCTCATTAGAAGTCATCGTTCTTGTGAATGCAAATTTTGTTTTCTTTGTTTTTCTCCACATCACGACGTTTCTATTAGGAAATATTCTAATCTTCATGCACGGAATTCAAACAAAAAGGCGGCCACGTTGTCTTGTCCAACTGACCTAATTTACGTCAGTGTTCAATAAGTTCATGTGTCAATTAATTGGCTTTAATTATTCCTTTATACAAACTATGGTAAATGCGTACCTCTTCTATTAATATATGTCATGAACAGAATATGCAGAATTTGAGAACCAATGTGTTTGCAGTATTGATGGACCCAGTTCTCTGATTTCGGTTACAGGTGTAGGTTTTAATGGAGTTTATTTATATATTAACCCTTTTTTTTTCACTCCCTTTTCTCTTTTCTTCAAAAAGATAAGCAGGATTTGTTGACCAGGACGTGGGATTTTCATGGGCCCTTATTGGGATTTCACTGTCTTCCTAACCTTTGAAATAGTTGCTTTCCGTTTTCCACCATGATTTTGTTTTGAATCTTTTGATCCTCCTTTCGTTACTTGTTGAGAATTGGTGAGTTTGGTGTTCATGTTTGAGTTTGAAACTGTGACCTTTGATGTATGTTTGTTTTTGTTTGTTTGGTCTCGAAAATGTTTTGTGTGATAGTCGCACCATCAGATTTTACTAATTCACGCGTTATGATATGAGCTTATGTATTCTTTCGGATTCTACTATGTTTAGAATTGTTATTTTTTTTTTCTAGGTTCAATTTTATTATTTTGATGGAATTGAAACTCATTTCTTGAATCCTGTTTTGAATTGACAGAGCGCTGATGAGTTGAAGGAGAAGCTTCTGCACACAACCCTTGAGCTAGAATCAGTAAAAACACGCGCAATGGATGAAATCCGAAAAAGCGAGGAGGATGTGAAGAAACTAGTCAATCTTCTAAACGTTGCATCCAAAGAACGAGATGATGCTGTCGGTCAGCTACGAAAGCTGGTAAACAAGATCATGCCTTCAGGTCCAATGGAACTCCCCCCCAACATGTTTCCTCATGAAAGTACACTTTTGCTTCCCACCAAAGCAAACTCGAGCATAACTGAATCCAACAGCCTCTCTGAAACCTACAATCCCCAAAAATCGCATGTCTCTTCCTCTGTGGACTCCTTATTCGATGCAGTTTCTTCACCTGAGTTTTCGAACATAAACATGGCTGAATCTGGCTGCATTCCTTTTGTGAAGCAGCAGCCTCGGGTGCAAGAATATAATGGTACTGTATCTGCTGGTGTAGTCGCTTCAGCGATGATCAAACCCGACCCGGCTTCTGAAGTGATTGACAACATTGTGAAAGGAAAGATTTTGCCTAAACAGGGAAAGCTCTTGCAGACTGTGATGGAAGCCGGTCCACTGCTCGAGACTCTTCTTCTTGCTGGGCCAATGCCTCGTTGGCGAAACCCCCCGCCTTTGCAGCCCTTCAAAATCCCACCTGTTTCAATCAAAGGCTGTGAAGCTGCTGCAAGCTTCAACCAGAAACCAGTGGGAAATACTAGTTACACTGTTCATAAGCCGGTCAACTCGGCATCATATCCTGAGATGTCTCGTGGCTTTTCGCAGACATGTTCGGCTTCCATGTTGAACTTCAACAATGGTGGTGCTTCCATTTCACGCCTGAACAATGCAAGGATGTTGGCTTCGAATTCCGGCATTGACCACCAATTTTCAATTGGCAAGCGGCAGAGGCTTCAATGATAGTATGGTGAACTTTTGCTTCTTAATTTTTAGTGTAAAAAATTTAAGTTTGAGAGGTTTGAAGGTGTAAAAATGGGATACTTTTGTTTTTGGGTTCAACTTTGAATGACATGGCCATTTAACTTCAGTTTTACCCATTTTAGCTTCTCTTTGTGTACATCAAGATGCTTCTGTTTGCATAGGGAAAAATAACAAGCAAGGACCATGTTGGTCCAACACTACATGCACCAAATCAAATACTAAAATTTCGGATCCCAACTTATGTGACAGTGTTTCATTTGTCCTTTAGCGGTATAATCATGTCAAGCCTTATGTAGCATACCGTAATTACCATCTTTCTTCCTTGGGAGCCACTCAATTTAGATTGTTTGCATCTTTAAATTTAGATGTTTGCTCTTACACTGCATGAGATTAGTGGAAGTTTGGGTAAGGCCAAACACAGAGAATCTCATGCTTTGTGAGAGTTATCTACAAATAACTTGATTCAGACAGCCCTACACAAGTTTTCCTCGTAATGCTCGTCAACAACTAATGGTGGAAACCAAATCCTCTCCTGTACTCTAGTTCTCTTGTGTGAAACTTCCCTCCATGGTTCCTGGTCATTTAACAAAACCAGAACCCAAAACAAAACCAGAATCCAACTTTGATATTATCTACAACAAAACAAACATATTAAGCAGCTCTTACAATTTTGAAATCCTTGAGATCCTCACGTCAGTCTTCAAATATGTCCTCATATGTTTGTTTTCATTGATTTAATCGTTTTAATATCATTAATTAAACAGTTTTTGTTTGCTAATCACCCCTATTTAATCAGCAACGCAGCCTAATACAAGCCCTTTTGGAATAACATTTTGGTAATTAGTCTCTAATTACACAAATTTCAGTTAGATTAGTATGTCTTCAGACTCCATATTTCCAATGTGGAATTCATGGATCGCAGCTACTGTTGCTACTATTTGCACCTTCATCCTCCTCTTCAGTTACTGCAAGATACTCCAACGCCTCTGTAGACGACTTCAGAGCACGGGCTTTCCGAGAAACCCGAACCTAAGGCCTGTACTGAACGAGTTCAACCTAGACGTTGCCTGGCTCGAGTCTCAGAGCAACGGACTGGACTTCTCGGTTGCTCGGTCTCTTCCAGTGACTCAGTTCAAGAAGAAAGAGGAAGCTGAGGATGTCGAACAGAGCCCCGCCCAGAGCAACACAGACTGCGCAATCTGCTTGGGGGAGTTCGAAGACGGGGAATGGATAAAAGAACTACCGAAATGCTCCCATGGATTCCACATTGCTTGCATAGACACTTGGCTTGCGTCTCACTCAAACTGTCCCATATGCAGATCACAGGTCTATGACCTGATGCATGATTCTCCTCTTCCCACGCAAACTCCGGAAGAAACATTGAGCCGAGATGAATTCGAAGAAAGGGCGTGAAGCAAGATACGCTCGTTGATTTTCTTTTTCAATTCAAAAGGATTAGAGAAACAATGACTTGCATGGATGCTCAAGACAAAGCTGTTGAACCCAAACCGGCATCAGGGTTTGGGTTTATAATATATTTTCAGCATTGTCGTACATGTTATGTTATCAGACTTCGAAGAGAACCACTCATTCAAACAAGAATCCACATTAATATCCGATTAATAACTTCAAGCTTTCTTTAATTGGATCTTGCAAATGAAACTTGTGTTTGAAGCAACAACCCAGACACCTTTGTCTCAGTACCTACCTTGTCTCCCTACAAACATGATGGTAATTGAACGATTGCAAGACTTTCAACTGCAGCCGGTAGCAAAAAGAACTACCGTCAGCCATACCGTCATTGTATGAACACAGTTCCAATGAACGGCTAGATTCATAACACATTTAGTCATTAACCATTCCTTAATATGCAAAAATGTCATCGCATATGAAAACATAAATAATGTTCCAAGGTCACATTTAGTCATTAACCTTTCAAGCCTACAAGGTCAGAACTGCAGTTATAACCACAAAAGATAAAAAGACTAGTAATCGGGTATCAAAAGGTGTTACAACTTCAAAACTAAAACAGAGCCACCGCAAACTCACAGAGCTCCCCTCTTAGCGAAGCTTTGCCACTAACTTAGATGATACCGATTTTGTTTGCCACATCCAAAGCATCATAGTCAGGGGTTAGCCTAACATAAGCCTTTTTGGTACCATCGGGCCTGGATCAAAAAAAAATATTCAAATTATCAGATCATCCTAGGAAGTGTGTCCACACCAAGGTACTCAGATCAAATCATGAGCCACATATCTCATGCCTCATAAACCTTCAAAAAATAAAGCAATTTGGACAAAGTCACACGGGACAGCTCATGCATCGAATATTAAAACTTGCAAAAAATGCATTAAACTAACATCTTGACCGAAGTAAAAGAGCATATACACAATTATTCTTGAAGGAGGTCTGTTTACATAATCAAGTCATCTTTGCAAAATTTTGAAAAAAAAAAACATCCGTTGTTCTTGTTTAGGCAGTATTCTAATGTCGAAATTGCAATTTACTAACCTGATCAAGGTATTCACTTTCTTGGTCTGAATGTCGTACATCTTCTTGACTGCATCCTTGATTTTCTTCTTGTCAGCGCGTATGTCAACAATAAAGACCAAAGTGTTGTTATCTTCAATCTTCTTCATTGCAGACTCAGTGGTAAGAGGATATTTCAATATTTGATAATGATCAAGCTTGTTCCTCGGTGTAGCACTAATACGAGGGTACTTAGGGTTCCTCTCCTTTTTCAATGTCCTAGGGCGGTGAAATGTAACTGAGGTTCTGATCTTCTTAACCTTCTTAACAGCCGGGCCAGATTTCAAAGCCCTTGCAGCCTTCACGGCTTGTGACTTTGGGTCAGCCTTTTTTGAAACATCAGCTGCAAAAGATATGCACCGGTCAGACAGAATCTATTTAAAGTTTTATCCATATAAATTTTCTCGTAGTTCATTGGAGAGGGGAAAGTCGTAGGGGTACTTATGTGAAAGAAAGTACTAAACACAATGAGTATGCGAATTAAGAGTGGAAAATGAATTTTCATCACCTACGGTTACTGACTAAACAAAACCCAAGCCATTGCAGAGCCAATTACATCTTGTCAATATCTACTGGAAGGAGCGATGAAAATTTGCAAGTACAAGCTAACGTTAACAGGCATTGACCTATAACTAGATAGAAGAAGAAGTGAAAATTTTCCCAAAATTTATTTCCTTCAAATCCCCCAAAATTCTGTTACCCTTAACCTAGATTGCTAGCAGACGAGTCATAATTAAAACCCACACCTAAGATGTTCAAATCCAATTGACTATTAGCCTATAAATTTTATCTTCCAATTCCCTTGATACCCCTAGAGTCTGACTGCACCGTGCACACGAAACTTAACAAAACTAGACTCCAAAGTTTCCATTCAATTGGCTAAACATTTGAATTCCAACAGAGACCCCCGGAACCAAGTGTGACAGGTTTCATTCCTAACTATAAAAAAACTCCACAACTCATAAGCACTTAATCATTGATACATTCATGTGCAGTTAATGACTGCGATGTATATAGGAAAGGGAAACATGTAGCGGTAAACTGAATATGACGGCGAAGATTTCTTTTGTTTAGCCGATTCCTCAAATTTCACAGCAGCCATTAATTTAGGAACGTATGAAGTTGTTCTTAGAACAATGAGAACTCACACAATGATAAAAGGTTAAAAAAAGAAATTAGGGTTTTGCACAAACATAGAACAATCTGACCCATTTGGTTTCTCAAAAAATGCGGCATACAATCTTAGTTTCCATACCAACAAGAACCCAAGAGATCCACCTCCGACGACAATTTGGTTAATTTGAATTCATTTTTCACTAACTAATACTAAGAATCATGCCAAGAGAAATAAAATACATCGAGATTTTGATGCAATAACTAGACTTTCCACCATTTTCTCAGCAACCAAACAGTAACATAGGAAAAAAAATTGAAGCACGACAAGATAATGAGAATGAAGGGGCAGTACCTTTAGGTGGAGCCATTGATGCCGACGAAGAAGCACTGGTTATATTCCCAAATCACCACCTGGAAACCCTAAAAGGACACACAGATACAGCACGTAAATTTCAATACTTTCTCAGTTATCAAAAGCGTGTGTGTGTCTGCAGAGAGAGAGAGAGAGAGAGAGACCTGCCGGCGTGAAGCTGAACCAGTAGGGTTTACGGTGGAGGTCGAGGCAGGGGTTATATCGAGAGTACACGAAATTACATAAATGTCCATGTATGTTATTTGATTTACCCGCGTGAGCATATGGGCTTTCTCGCGGGAACGTGGACCCGACTTGAAAACTCAGGCCGACGTCCAATTGTATGGTTTGATGTTGAGAATCAGGGCCCGTTTACTGCTTCTCTAAAAGCACTTTTGTTAAATGTAATTTTGTTAGAAAACGTTGAAATTTTTATTAAAAGTCAAGTAGTACGAGAACAGCTTTTATGGCTCAAAAATATTTTTAAATTTTTTGACAGCGTCAAAGAAAGATGTTTTCTGTTGTCATATAAACATGTCTAAACTTACGACCCACAATAAACAATTTACTTTATGTCCCATCTTTGTTCCTTTTGTTTCCAAGTAGGTCTTGTCTTCCTCTCTAATTGGTGTTAAAATCGGGAAAGAGATTCTCTTCGGATATCTTCTATAAAATCATTCCCATCAAACAATCTGGGTTCTTAAAATTTGATCCAACGACTAAAGTTATTATAATTTTTAAAGTGGGCCTCTGTTTGTAGTCGTTGACTCAAATTTCAAGGATTCGAGTTTGTTGATGAGAAGGACTTGGTAGAAGGAATTCGGAGAGAATACCTTTTCTCAAAACCGGAACCCTCCCGACCACGGCCAACCCGTATCCCTTTGGATCGATGAACTTTGTCGGGTTGTTTGTCATTAGACTCATCGTTCGGCCCCTATGTTTCTCAAAATCTGTACAAAATGATTTAAACAATGGTTTTATATACACGTCCAGAAAAATATGCTTTTAACTGATTGTAAATGTGCGTTCTTGATTGACAGTCCGACAATATAAAAGTTTGTATGATTGACCTGGGCACCGATCCCATATTCACGAGAATCAACAGCTAGTCCGAGTTCTCCGTTGGCACGGACTGTGTCATGGCCTTGGCCCTGCAGATTGTAGGCTTGAAGTTTGAGGCCTAGACCAATGCCTCTTCATGACCTCTGAAAATGTTAAATAATTTTTTGTACAAAGAAACAAGAAAGGTTAGGTTAATTCATGCCTTCATACCTTTTAGGGTAGATAATATCACTTGTTAAAAAAAAAAAAAAAAAAAAAACTCTTAAATTATTATTTGACCAAATCAACGGTCGATCTTGCACTGTAGAAGAATAAACATTTTCAGATTTTTCCAGTCTTGGGAACCTGAGAGAGGGAGAGGCTGCTGACGTGTCCACACTTTTCAAAAGCCAGGGAAACAACAGTCTTCCACACAACACACATTTTACAGAGAGAAATCGCCGCCGGCGATTCCGATACGCTGGTCGCTGCTGCTGCTAAATCCGCCACGTGTCCCCTAGCTCTCTCTCCCTACTCTATTTGATCCCAATCCTCGGGCCCCGCGCCATTTATCCGGCGACCTAACGGCACCGTATTCGACACAAGCTCCCAGGCGAACTCCATCAGCTACACTCTTCCCGATCGTGTTATGGCCGAAACGACGCCGTTGCCGGGCGCTCCGCAGCCGAGCAAGCTGTGGAAAGGGGTTTTCGCGGTGGCCGGAATCATGACCACGCTCGTCACCTACGGCGTTCTCCAGGTTGCTGATTCCCTCGCATTTCTCTTATCCTTCGAATCGATATCCGTTTTCGTGGCGGAAATGTTGAATCTGTTGCTTCGATTTCTTGCAGGAGAAGATCATGAGAGTGCCGTACGGCGACGACAAGGCGTTTTTCAAGTACTCACTTTTCCTCGTCTTCTGCAACCGCATCATGACGTCGGCGGTCTCCGCCGGTGCTATGTTGGCGAGAAAGAAGGCTCTGGATCCCGTCGCTCCGGTTTACAAGTACTGCCTTGTATCGATTTCGAACATACTAACGACTACATGTCAATATGAGGTGAGAGCTGCGGTCTTTAATTTTTTTTGCAGAATATGTAATTTTTTTATTTTTATTTATAAGTTTTTGATTGATTTCGTACATTTCGGTGACCGCAGGCTCTCAAATACGTCAGCTTTCCGGTTCAAACGCTTGCGAAATGCGCCAAGATGATACCTGTGATGGTAAGAAAATACAGTTTGATCAGTTATGGTGCTTCATTGTACTATTTCTGAGTAGTTTTTATCTGTTTGGTTAATTTTTGTCATGATTTATTGTCAAGCTGAGTAACATGTTGTTCGAATTCAAAGTTTCAAACTATAAAAAATGCTTGGAGCATTCAACTTATCTAGTGTGCTGGATAAGAAAAAATGGGTAAACTTGCACGAGCGACGAGTTTTTCTCAAGGGCTAAACATGCTTGATTGATCAGTGAGCTCCAAATGGTTGAACGTGTGGAAGTTGGGCTTGAGGTGTGACCTATTAGTGAAGAGACTAATTGAGAAACTTCAGTATCTTTTTCATGAGGAACATATGATCTTGTGTTCTTGGGTTTGCCAATTCATGCGGTTATTCTTTATGCAGGTTTGGGGCACTATCATTATGCAAAAGAAATATAGGGGACCTGACTATTTTTTGGCATTTCTAGTGACAGTGGGCTGTTCAATATTCATTCTATATCCGGTATGGTCTGATTCCCCGTTGAATTCTTTAAAATTTTCCACTGAGGCGTGCACATACAAAGGATTGTTTTGAAAAGTGGTCTTAATTGTTAGCATGCCACTTTCTTGTAATACTTGTAAGTGACCATGGTCTCTGATTCGTGCTGCAAGTTTCTTTAGATTTCTCTATCAGTCATGCACATACGGATGATGGTACATTAGGAACTTGCAACGAATGCCAGCATGCTACCACTTTGCATCCATATGTATAAATTTCCATTTCTTTTCTTTTCTATATAGAATCTCTTGCAAGACGAGAATAAATATAAGTACACTTATGCCTTCCATGTTTCTTGTACAATGGCTGCCGTATGGTGCTTGGTGATACTATTGTAGGAATGGAATATTTGTTAGTTGAAGATGTTTCCTGTTTAGTTTCATAGTTGGCCATAGAACTCCCAGAATTACCACCTCTCAGTTTCAAAGCCAAAGATTCATTCCAGTTCAGGTTGTTTATTACAATCAATTGGGTGACTGCTGTTTACATGCTAGCTTCGTCATATCTTAGTATGATCAGAGTGCCATGTACTTTTGACTTACCACACTTATCTTATGTACGCACTCTGTGAGGGAATTTGACAGTAAATAGAGTGCGGTTAGTATCTCTGAAATTCTATTGTTTAGCAACGAGATATTAATGAATATTCCTTTGCTTGTTTTCTGAAAATGGTCTAATTAATTAGAGAAAATTCCATATATGTTCATGTATGTGGCTGTTTTGTGAGATGGTGATGATTCTAATGAGAAAAATGTTCTTTGATTTAAATAGAACTAATTGTTTGCGCTTTTGAATGTAGGCAGGATCTGCTGACATTGGTCCATCTGATATGTACGGTAGAGGAAGAGAAAATACCATTTGGGGCATTTCCCTTATGGTTGGTTATCTTGGGTATTAACGTGAACCCTCTCTTTATTAGATGGTTATGATTTGTCAAAAAAGAATTTGTTGCTAGCTGCTGAGATGAACAGACTAAATCCACTTCTACCAATTCAAAAATATTAATATATACCTATTTTACTAAAAATGTGCCATCAAACTTTATCTCCATGTCTTGATGCTTAGTTGCTAGGTTAACAATAATTTATGATGCCAACGCAGCTCCAATATGCTAATTGCTTACAAGGAATTAATGCTCCCTTACAGAAGGAAACCATAACAAAACTAGTAGTTTAAAGTTTTCCTCGCAATGGATTATGAGTGCAGCACTGGCAGTGTGGGTGATTTTGCTTTTGTCTATTTTTCTTTTCTTTACTTTTTATAGCGTATAGCAATAACACTGAGAATTTGACCAATAAAAAAGAATCAATGACATTGAGAATATTTGAAACAAGATACTTGGAGCCAAAAATTTATAGATTTAAGATGCTCCTTTCTTTGTCTAATAGGTTTGATGGATTTACAAGCACGTTCCAAGATAAGCTATTTAAGGGCTATAATATGGAGATACACAATCAAATATTTTACACCACATTCTGTTCTTGTGTTCTCAGCCTGACAGGTATTATTCTTATTCAGATCTTGTTGCTCCATAAGTAGTTATTAATCACACAGAGGGATATTTCGTAGTGGGGTCGTCTATGCTTCATATTGCTTACCAGGATTCAGTGTTCATATGTTGTCACAATTTATGTTGCGGATTTCGTATCATTATCTTGCCTGTAATCCAACTTCAAAGTTATCCAAGCATGTGTTTGTGTGTCCACTGAAGGTTGTGAGTATTACTACTATGTGTGTACGAGGTACCACATGAGCCACTGGTTGATCACTGTTTCAATGGTGTTTGAATATTTTTTCAGTTGCTTAAACTTATCTGCACTTGCCACCTCCTTTATATTTATTTTGCATTCGAGATTTTTTATTTTTTTTTAACCTTTTAGCGATGAGTTGTTGATTCTGCTAAATTTTCAGGTCTTCTATTACAAGGTCAACTTCTGCCAGCAATTCATTTTGTTTCTAGCCACAATGATTGTTTCTTCGACATTGCATTGCTTTCCACTGTAAGAGATCTTTCCTTGCTATTATGGTATCTGTTAATGTTACATGTTTAATTACTTTGTATTTAATTAGCCGATGCTTCTAATTATTTTTAGTGCTAGTGCTCGTTGTTTAAGTCTTCTCTTTCCGACCGTGCCAAATTTTTTCTTTTTCTTGTCGTGTGTTCTCCTCTGTCTGTTGGTTTCCTTTTCTTTTCCTTCCTGATTTATAAGTGTTTTGTGTTGCAGGTAGCAACAGCGAGCCAGTTTTTTATTTCTTACACAATTCGCACTTTTGGTGCTCTCACATTTGCCACAATAATGACCACAAGACAGGTAAGTCATATCTCTCCAAAATAATCCTTGTAAGTGTTCCCACTTCTCCGTTATTAGTGCTTCTAATTAATGGTGTCTCTCTCTTTGGTATTGAAGCTGGCCAGCATTATGCTATCGTGCCTGTGGTTTTCGCACCCCCTTAGCTGGGAACAGTGGATGGGAGCTGTAAGCCTCAACCTCAAACCTAGTAATTTTTGTATTTGTGTTTTGTTTCCCCAAAGCCCAAATAACGCTACTTTTGTTACAATGACCAGGTTGTTGTCTTTGGTTCCCTATATGCGAAAAGCTTCATGAGAACGAAGCCTCCACCTTCCCAACAAATTCAGAATGGAGCTTCGAGTCCAGTGAAGGGGATCCCTTGATAGTGTTTGGGTTTTAACGGTTGCCACAATACGTCGGACTAGGTACCCACCTCTAACTTTGACATATGGGCAGCTTTGGTTTTACAAGTGACAAGCTGCAACCTGCGAACAGGCCTTCGATGCAGTGAAATTATTCTAAATATACTCTAGATCACACACACACACTTGCATACCGCACGCAAGAGGTCTCGATGGAGACCAAAGATTCTTGGAGGCCTACGTCTCCATAGAGAGGATTAATCATAGACTAACTAAGGGAACAAGAATGTTTCATTTTATTCTTACATACATGCTGGAATACACGGCTCAAAAATGTATAATGCGGCTGCGCAAGCAACATTTCAGTCGAGAGTAGGAATGGAAGAACAAAAAAGAAGAAAGTTTTGAATAATTCCACTATGGAGTATTTTCTTCTCGTCTTCCTTTGAATGATTTTTCTCTTCCTGTGACCCCAGCTTGATTAGGATTGTAATAATTGGTTTACTGGTTGGATTAGGGATGATAGTGTTTAAATTAAATGATTTTTGGTGGTTGTTTTGGTTTCTTATTGTGATTAACGCATCTTTATTCTCTCAAGGGAAGCTCAGAAAGATCTGAGAAGTTGGATTTCATCTGTGCTGTGTGCGCATATTGTTTTATTGTTTTTCAGGAAACATATGTATATTTAGGGAAAGGATAGAAAAACAACGTAGATTGTAATAATCACAATATCAGGTCCGGCTGTAATGTTACGTCTCACAACACATTGATAACAAACTAATTCTTACCTAATTTAGCCCTAGGTACTACCTGAGACGGCATTGTACTTTGACATTGATGTCCAACATAGGCCAAATCAACGCGTGTTCCGAAAATATGCATCAGTGGGATAAATAAATATTCGTCAATCCATCTACTGTAAGCAAATGATGTTTTGTCGCAGTGGCGGCAGAAAATAATGTCTATATACTTTGGTGTGGGTTCAATCATAATTACATCCCTCTTAACATGTAACAAATTAAAGAAAATCGACAACAAATAACTTTAACCAAATCTGGCAAGTGTATTTTCTATTTGATTATCGATGGACCGGATTAGTAAAGATATGAACGTCAGCCGGTGAAGGGCTTGGGGGATGGGGTTTACTGCCTATGTTACATATAATGAAAGTGCACAACATTGAACAACTAAGTGGCTGTAGTTTAGTGGTAAGAATTCCACGTTGTGGCCGTGGAGACCTGGGCTCGAATCCCAGCAGCCACACACTTTTTCACACACTTTTTTTATTGTTTTTTCTTTTAATTCAGTGTTTAATTTCCATTCATCTAAACTCTGATAATAATAATTACATTGCTCTGTAACTCTCTAACAACATGCTGATTATAATTGGTGCTTACGTATGATCTTGAATCTCTTTCTTTACAATACTTGGATGACAATCCATGGTCCTTCCTCTTAAAAAAATCACGTCCTAATCTCATATCTATAAGGAATGTATTCCCAACTTTATATAATTGGTGAATTTATTCCCAACTTTTGGTGTTTTTTATTTGCTTTTTAGAATTATTTTTAAAATCTTTACAAGCATCTTATAAATAAAGCAAAATCGCTTATCTTGTAGTGGTACTTTTTCTTGTAATGTTCAAAAAGGTCTTATGAGTCACGACACAAATATAAAACGAGCACGATTGTATAATACAAGCATGTGCTTAATATTTTATTTATTTGGGCTGTTAGCTACAATTTAAAATGAAGGCATGGAAAAGATAAACTATTATTTTTTATGACAATGATAATTATTGATATAGTTTTTTTATTTTTTTTATTTTACAAATTATTGTTGCGGATTAATTTATAAAAAAGTTATTGTTTTAAAAATAAAATAAAATAATGTAGTGAAGACAAATATATTGTTTTGAAAAATTGGTCTCCATATTATCTTAAAAACAGATTATCTTGTAATACAAACTATCCTCTAATCGTACTTAAATACTTCGCAGATAATCCACCATCCTCATCCCAAATCAAAGTTGCAGAGAACTAGAGGAACTCCCAGTACCAATTTAATTACATCTTACTTATCCTAAATTTCATCCGAATTAACTCATAATCCTTTTCCTAATCATATTCTAACACATAATAATTAATGAAAATCCGCAAATGCACCCTCATTCTCATTATTCATTCATTTACTACGCTTATTTGAAGTGGTCCTGGACCACCTTGGTCTCGAGACCACTTTGATCCCATGTACATTTGTCACTCAATGCAACTATTGACGAGAACAAAGCCAAAAAATCTAAAAATCGTAGAGTTTTATTAAACTAAAATCGTCCAACTAATGTTGATTGAAATATGAAATAGAATAACATTATCTATCTAGTTAAAATCTAATCTAATATTTTAGACATAACAGTAGATATATCGACAAGAAAGCAAGATTATATCCAATCTAATCTATCCCATTCTTTTAATCATAAGAAATTGATCAGATCATCCATTTTTATCCTTAATCCAATCCGAACTCACAATCCCTCTCCTCATCAGATTCTACCTCCTTCCTGCTCCCTCCCTAATCTCTCTCCAACAGAATGTCGTACCTCCAAACCCGCTCAACCCCCCTATATATACACCCCCAACACATGCCTTCCTCACCGCTCGATCGCATTCAATCATTCAATCAATCACTTTTCTCTCCTTTTTGGGTTTTGGGTTTTTCTGGGTTCGTGAAAAGAATCGCAAAGAATGGAGCTTGATCTTTCACCCAAGTTGGCCAAGAAGGTGTACGGCGGCGATGGTGGCTCCTACTTTGCCTGGTCCCCGTCGGAGCTTCCCATGCTCCGCGAAGGTAACATCGGCGCCGCCAAGCTCGCTCTGGAGAAGGACGGGTTCGCTCTCCCCAAGTACTCTGATTCCAACCAGGTCGCTTATGTCCTCCAAGGTATGCAATCTTTTCTTTTGTTCTTGCGATTAATTCATTAATTAATTTTTTTATTTTTTATGATCGGATTGATCTTATTTGTTTTTTCTGATTGGATTGATCTGGATCATGAATTTATATGTGTATAGTCCATATGGCTTAAACTAATTTTTTTTTTAATTTTCTAAGATTATCTTTGTGAATCATGAAATTCGTAGATGAACTGTGATTAACTTATGATCAAATAAGATAATGTGGGTTTTAATTTGTTATAATTGTATTTTTTATTTTCTGGGATTTGTTCTCTTAGGTACTGGTGTAGTCGGAATTGTCCTGCCTGAGAAGGAAGAGAAGGTTCTTCCAGTTAAGAAGGGTGATGCCATTGCCCTCCCTTTCGGAGTTGTCACTTGGTGGTACAACAAGGAGGACACTGAGTTCGTTGTTCTTTTCTTGGGTGACACTTCAAAAGCTCACAAGAGGGGTGAGTTTACCGACTTCTATCTCAATGGCTCCAACGCCATTTTCACTGGCTTCTCAACTGAGTTTGTCGGTCGGGCATGGGATTTGGAGGAGAGTGTTGTGAAGACTCTTGTTGGCAAGCAATCCGGCAAGGGCATTGTCAAGTTGAGCGGAGTTACCTTGCCCGAGCCAAAGAAGGAACACCGTGATGGTATGACATTGAACTGCGAAGAGGCTCCCCTGGATGTTGACATTAAGGGTGGTGGAAGAGTTGTGGTCCTGAATACCAAAAACCTTCCTTTGGTCGGTGAGGTTGGGCTTGGTGCTGACCTTGTGAGGTTGGACGGAAGTGCCATGTGCTCCCCTGGATTTTCTTGTGACTCGGCTCTGCAGGTGACTTACATTGTTAGGGGCAGTGGCCGTGTCCAGGTTGTTGGTGTTGACGGTAAGAGGGTGTTGGAAACTACTATCAAAGCCGGTAATCTCTTCATCGTTCCTAGGTTCTTTGTTGTGTCAAAGATTGCTGATCCAGAGGGCTTGGAATGGTTTTCTATCATCACTACTCCCAAGTAAGTTTTTCTTGTTTACATTATCCGATATGTTCTGTATTGCTTTACCTGCCCCTAATCTGCTTTTTTTGTCTTGCATAATTACGCTTTCGTTATTCTTGATTTAGGCTCAGCTAGTCTGCATTTATAACATCCTGCTGCTTGGAACACACATATACATTTATTCCCACCACACACAGAAAACTTAATTCGAGAGAGTTGACAATGTTTTACACCAGAAGTTTATCGATTGGTGTTGAATGTTATGCTAATTCGTTTAATTACTTCGCTGCAGCCCGATATTCACCCACTTGGCTGGAAGCATTGGGTGCTGGAAGGCTCTATCTCCTCAGGTGCTCCAGGCTGCGTTCAACGTGGATTCGGAAACAGAGAAACTTTTCCGTTCGAAGAGGACTTCTGATGCAATCTTCTTCCCTCCACCCAAGTGAACAGATCGAGCTCAGGCCTAGTTCCATGGTCCAGAGTCTCCAGACTCCAAATAAAATTGCTTTTTGCTCGTAGGATTTATGCCTTTTAATTTTTCAATCTTCTTTTCTAGTTGTATAGTTTTGGACCTGCCTTATTTGGTATAAAAATTTCTTGCTCTAATTAATTCAGATGGTTTTGCATGTTGGATGTCGTTGATGTTGATATTATCGTGGATTGACAAACAAAGATCTTGATATTACATGAACTCAAGGGCTTGGTAGGGACGCTAGTCTTCACTTATAAATTTGAGATTTTTTTTCGATTTTCGCTAAAGTTAAATTTGAACTAAAATTTTATGGTTAACCCAAAAAAGCCCAAAAGCAAATTCGAACTGCAAATTATAGTATACCGCTTGTACTAAAAGCACAAGTCGAAAAACCAAAGAGATGCTCAATATTCGATAATATTTACAAGTGTAATTCAAATTATACAACACGGCTACAGTCACGGTGCTGAAAAGCGTTTCTATTGCTCCCATTACCTCGTCAAACAAAACAAAAACTTCTCTGCGTTTCCGTGAAAGCTAAAAACAAATCGAAAGTGAGAAACTCGGTCGGATTAATAAGCCAATTGCAACAGCGCTTTTTCAAAAAGCACTGCGCCACTCGAATTGCGAAAGAAATGGCACCCTTGAAATCTGTGGAGGCAGAGCACCCAGTAATCGACTCCAATTTCCAGACCTTTTGCGCCTCCCATGGCATCTTCTCAGGTGGGTTCCATAATTCCGGTCCGTCAATTTCGAAATTTGCTTCAGTCCCAGTAAAAGCACCTAACTTTATATCTGGGGTCTCTTGAAGTTGATACCCAATAGAGAAAATGAAGAACCCAACTTGAATTTTGTGAATTTTTTTTGGTGCAGTGGAAGATTTCCTCATTCACGACCTCGATGAATTAGCTGGTTCTGCTCAGCAACATCCCACATCTGAAAAGCTAAAGCAGGTTTTTCCCATAAGCGCTTTTGTTAGTAATCACAGATTCATGTTTTCTGTTCATAAATCCACCTTCAATTCAATTAATCATATCATGTATGTGATGGGTTAAGCAGGGAATTACTGAGGTCCACTCTATCATTGATTCTCAGCACCAGCCATGGTTGAATGGTATGGAGCTTTTAGATGATGCTTTGCATTTCAAACATGTATTATCAACTGGGTGTGAAGGGTATGCTTTTTGTTTAGCCAAAACACACTGACCTATTCCTTTTCACTGCTATTAGTAATACTCAATGTAATGTTTCTTGGATTGTTGTGAAACCAGGATTGATTTGTTACTCGGAGGCGGATTGCGTGAGGGACAGGTAACTGAACTTGTCGGTCCGTCTTCCTCTGGTAAAACCCAAGTATGTAATTCGTGTTTCTCAGCAATTACATAAGTTGGTGAAGGCACTGATTTCAAATTTTCAGCTTACACATCACAGTTTGTTTTGTCATTGCTTATGCAGATCGTGTTGCGCCTACTTTGTCATCAATAGTTCAATGTTTATCTTTGTAGTGATACCATGAGTAACTGTATGATATTAGTAGCGTTTATATCTCAAAATTATATTCAAATTCTTGGTAGTGTTCAGGTTTGCCTACTATCTGCTGCAAATGTTGCAACGAAGCACATGGGTACTGTTGTCTACCTGGACACAGGAAACTCGTTCTCACCTGAACGAATTGTGCATTTTGTTGGTGATATCTCTGACCATGCCTTTGATCAGGTCACGACAATACGACATCACTTTGAATAAATTTTCTGTGTTTTGTTTGTTTTAGCTAGCCGTTTTACCCTAGTGAACTACTAAATTCTCTGATTCATCCGAACTGAATTGATCTGTAGGCTGGACAAAGAGTTTTTCAGAAAGTAATGAACAACATTTTATGCCATCCTGTGTTTGACATTTATACAATGTTCAATCTCTTACACCGGCTAGAGTTCAGTTTGCCATCTCAGGTTGAAATTGCCATGAGGCATTTCCCTTCCCATTTCTTGATAGAGTTCCTATTTTCCTGTTTATTGAACATATGTACTCGTTCCAGATGCAGAAAGGAGAGCAGGTGCGGTTGCTTATTGTTGATTCGATCTCTTCACTAATCACCCCTATTCTTGGGAACAGTGGTTCACAGGGTATGCATCATTCTATGCAGATAACAGTTTTCTTCAGTTTGTCGTTTGCTTCAATTTATATTTATGATGTTTTTCATTGTGTTGTATTGGAGAATTCCCTCCTCTTTTCCAATAATCATTATGTTTTCCAATAATTAAGAAAAAAGAAGGTTCACCTCGGTAGGTATATTACATGTTTCTAAGTTTTATTTGTTCATTCATACAACTGAAAAATGTCATGTTTAACTCGTTAAGATGGGAGCTGATTTATTGATGCTTGGGGAATAACTACAGGACGTGCTTTGATGATATCTGCTGGTTATCTGTTAAAGAAGTTAGCACACAAGCATAATCTTGCAGTACTGGTAAGTTTTCATTGGATACATGATGTGTACAATTCTCAGCTTTACATAATCTTTCACTTTTAGCGAATCACTTTCTTACTAAAATCAACCTAGAGAAGCTGTTGTTCGACAAATTATTTTTAGCCATAGTAAATATAATGTTTTTATATAATTTATAGCTTGGATCAGTTTACTTATCACTTCAAGCTTATTTGCATCCTCGCCATCGTTTTGTTTGTCATAATATTAATTAAATGTGGGAGAAAAATATTTGAATTGAAATTAAGTTCATGCTTTCAAACATGACAAACATTTCATTTGAAAGGGTTTATTCAATAGGGGTTAAGCTTATGCTTTGACCTTTGGAGTTAATGGAATAAATGTGAAGGTGACCAATCACACGGTGGGTGGGGAGAAAGGTATTCCAAAACCAGCTCTTGGACAGACCTGGAAGAGCATCCCACACGTGAGGCTTCTGCTTTCCGGTGATCAGGGAAATAGTACCCGGACTATTTCTGTGCTAAGACACCCATCTATGGTACATTAATCTACATTTGGTTATGATTGTGATGCATTTACTAATAAAATCACTTTGCTGTACGACTTTACTATCATTACTCGTGTCTCTCACTCCATCCCTCGCAGATAGTTCCTTCTTTTTCAGTTTCTGTTCAGAGCTGAAGCATGCTCCTACCACAGTTAACATTACTTCCAATGTAGTTCCATAACTTCTTATTGCTCCTTTTTTTTTCTCAGGCTTCTGGCAAGTCTACAAGGTTTACAATTTAGGAGTGCACGGTAGATTTAACTTATACTTGCCGCTCCTACACAAAAAGGTAGGAAGAGTGGATCATGTAGATAACTGAAGCTGCTCTATACGACGATACTGTTAACAAACTTAAGGGGAGTGCTCTATTTATAAGTTCGAGATTCTGAGATTGGGATAGATTAGTTCAGATTGCAATTTTTTACTGACTACTGGGAAATAGATATAACTTTGTTATCTTTTGTGTGTACTTTGGTAGTTTATGGTGTTTGTGAAGTTAGGGAACTAGTCACCAACATTTTATTTGAATGAGAAAATTAAATTATGTATTTTTTCGGTTTATTTTTTGTTGTAGTTCTGCTTTAATTTGAGAGCATAACCGGAAGTTTATAGAAAAAGGGTGTGGCAAGATGATCAACTGATGGAAGGAAGCACGCTCGATGACTGCCGAAAGAAACAAAGTGGTAGTCCAGCACAATGTGGCGAGTTTGGGCATGTATAACGGGGTTCTAAGCCATATACGTAGTGCTGTAAGTTGTACAGCACCGCCAAGATTATACAGAAAGGAAAGGAGCCAAGACATCGCAGCAGACATGACCCAATCAGCGATACTCTGACTTGGCGCTCGATTCGGAAACTGTAGGTTGCTTCTAAGATCACCTAAGATATCAAGTTCGTTCTTAAATAAACGAGATAGCAAGAAGCAAGAGGCTCGTCGGAGAGTGCTGAGCTGCGATAAGGATTCCCGAAAATGAACTTTTGCAGTGAGATGCAGATTGAAAAATTAGGGTTTGTTGGCAAAAGTTTGGTGCAAATATTAGATGGCACACGTTAGGTGAAAAATTAGAGGAAAAAGTTAGCTGAAACTAACCTAGGCTGATTTACGACTTTCTTTGTTTAATCATATATACTTTTTGGACAGTGAAGTAAGATGATCACGTTATGCACGTATAATATAATGACCATGTTTTGGAAATCAACTTGTCAACCATTCTTCCTCTAGCAAGAAGGAGAAGCCATGGCAGTCGTTGAGCTCCTCTCCCTCTTCTCGATTCTCTTCATCGTATTTCTTCTCCTCCGACCCCTCTCTGCCTCCAAATCCCAAACCCTACTCCCTCCAAGCCCCTTTGCCCTACCCATCATCGGCCACTTCCACCTCCTCAGCCCTCTCATCCACCAATCCTTCTACAAACTCTCCCTCCAGTTCGGCCCCTTATTCTCTCTCCGCCTTGGCTCTGTCCCATGCATCGTCATTTCCTCCCCAGACCTTGCGAAAGAGTCCCTCAAGACCCACGAGCTCTCCTTCATATCTCGCTCTCAGTCCATCGCCATTGAGCGCCTCACCTACAACTCCTCCCTTGCATTTGGACCCTATGGACCTTATCACAAATTCATCAAGAAGCTCAGCCTGAATGAGTTTCTAAGCAGCCGTAGCGTCAGCAACTTTGCTTCGATTCGAACCCAAGAGTACATAAGGCTTTTGAGGCTGTTGGCCAAGAAAGCTGAGAGTGGTGAAGCTGTTAACCTCACCGAGGAGTTACCAAAGCTTTCCAACAATGTGATCGCAAAAATGATGTTGGGGAATTCTAAGGGCTCTAGTAGTGCTGAAGGCAGAGACGAGGAGGCTAGGCTTGTGGTGAGAGAGGTAACAAGGATTTTTGGGGAGTTTAATTTGTCAGATTTTGTTTGGTTTTGCAAGAAGTTGGATTTGCAGGGGTTTGGGAAGAGAATTGAAGACACTCATCGGAGATTCGATTCGTTGGTGGAGAAGGTTATTTCAGAACGTGAAGAACTGAGAAAGAAAAACATGAAAAATGAAGGAGGCGGTGGTGGCGAGGAGGTGAAGGATTTTCTTGACATTTTGCTTGATATACTGGAAAAAGGGGGTGCTGAGAGTGAGGAGGTGGAATTTACAAGAGTGCACATCAAAGCTTTAATCATGGTACGTAAAAATTCTTTTTTCGTATGACTTTCAGTTCAATTATGTTAAATAAAGGTCAACTTATGGGGATATGTTATTGAAACAACAAATAGAAATGCTAAAGTGAGACTCTCTATCAATTCTCCGTCTTTTTTTTTTGCACAATGTTTTATGTCTTCAAGGTCATTTTGCATGAAGTTAATTTTGTCAATAAAATTTTCATATTAAAGTGGGTGAGAAAATAAGAGAATGGGGCGTGCGTAGGCATAACACCAAAGCTTAATATTTTTCATAACGCCTTAGTGCCTTTTCCTATTATTTAGAGCTATATATAACAGATAGGTTACTTAACATTAAAGGGCTTTTATGAGAATAATGAAAGGGAAATTTTATTTAAACACATGTAACATTTTTTCAAACCCAACTTACTCTCTTCACCCATATTGTTTTTTATCAAAGAATTAATATCTTTTTAAACCCAAATTTATTACCTAAACTGCCATCTCAAACCCAATTCAAAATGTTAAGTTATCTTTACACTCATTCACTTTTATAAAATAATGTCTGTAATTGATTTTTTTTTTCTACTGATGTGCATAAGCAACAAATCAAACAATTCATCCCCTTATATTTATCAACAAGCAAGGAAATTTATAATCTAAGAACATTGGTAAGAAGTTTTTCCTTAGAATTTTCCAATTGCAGAAAGTTTAACAAACCATTTGGGATTGATGAAAAAAATTGAAACCCAAATACTCATCTTCTAAACTTTCAAAAAAATTGAAATCAAATGAAAAAAATATTCATAAATTGAGTCATACTTTAGTTTGAGGATTCAAAACTTCAAAATCATCATCTATCAATAAAAAAACTTGTTTTTCTCTACAAGACCTATTAGGGCTTTAGCCAGAATGAACGTAGGTTAAATAAGAAGTGATGGTAGGGTTTAATGAGTTTATTGATAAATTTGAGTTTTATTATTAATTTCATTTTGTACTTAATAGTAATTATGCAATAGGGTAAAATAGATAATTAACAATTTAAATTTAAGTTGGGTGTAGAAAGAAGTTACATGAGTTCAAATAAAATTTACCATAATGAAATTGGATTTTTCAGGATTTCTTCACGGCAGGTACAGATACAACCGCCATTTCAATGGAGTGGGCACTAGCAGAGCTCATCAACCACCCGAAGGTGCTGGAGAAAGCAAGGGAGGAGATTGATCGAGTCGTTGGGAATAGACGGGTAGTCGTAGAATCAGACGGTCCAAACCTTCCATACATACAAGCCATCATAAAAGAAACACTGAGACTGCACCCATCTGTGCCTATGATCCCAAGAAAGAGTGTACAAAAGTGTAACATTGGAAACTATGTGATCCCAGAGAACACAATGCTATTTGTGAATGCTTGGGCCATTGGAAGGGACCCAAAGTATTGGGAAAATCCTTTGCACTTTTACCCTGAAAGATTCTTATCACCACTCAGTGGTGGAGGAGATGGAGCGAGTGTATTAGATGTTAGGGGGCAACATTTTCAGCTGCTTCCGTTTGGGACTGGGAGGAGGATATGCCCTGGTTTAAACCTAGCCCTGCAAATGCTGCCAGCCCTACTTGGTGTAATGGTTCAGTGCTTTGATTGGAAAGTTGTTGGGGTAAATCAGAAGCATATGAACGGTGATGAACGTGTTCTGGAAATGGATGAACGGCCAGGAATGACAACTCCACGAGCCCATGATTTGATTTGTATTCCAGTGGCACGTTTTGATCCCGAGTTGTATCCTTAACCCATAAAGCAGGTGAGCATATTGTAAATGTTTGAAGACCTTGATCCATAAAGAAGTTTGAGGACTTGAAGTGGGTGTCAAACTTATTGGGCAAATTTACCTTTTCTATTTACAATTACATGGAAATGGATAAATAACACTACGTTATTTCTATTCTTAAGAGGGGTTAAAAAAAAAAAACAAAGCATTACCAATGACAATTTCAAAGTCTTATGGAATAATACTTAACTTCTTACATGTAAGAAAGACACCCGATTTATATGACAATAACAACCTTGAATAGCTATTGACACAAACCCGGAAGGGATTCTTTTTGGTTTAGGAAATATGTCATCTATCTCGCACGCGTAATTTACATGCATTTTTCATTCTATAAAATTTGGAAAAATATGAAAAACGTAACTCTATTATTTAGCTTTCCACGCATATACGGCTCATCACTTGAAAAATTTGAAAAAGCCTTCAAATAGGTGGACTTAGAAGACAAAAGCTCATGTGCCACGGTGGATGCTCGCAATAAATTGCAATCCACCATAGGCAATGTTCCCCGTTAGGAATCTCGACGTGGTAAAAAGCCTCAGTTTCTACCACAGACGTTGTGCTCGTTCGGAACCCAAACGTGGTAAAAAATCTCAATTTCTATCACTGGTGATGCGCGTTGTCAAATGCGATTTAACTTTGTATTCTTCCTGTGATAGATCTGGCTTTAACACGGAATTGGATCCCCTCCTAAGCAAATGGTGGGGATCCTCATGACCCACTAACAGGGGCCGTTGGATTTCGATCCAACGGCTACAAACAGGAGAGTCTCTCTAAAAGTTATAATAATTGTAGGCTACAAACATGGGAGTCTCTCTAAAAGTTATAATAATTGTAGCCGTTGGATCGAAATCCAACGACCTCTGTTAGTGGGTCATGAGGATCCCCACCATTTGCTTAGGAGGGGATCCAATTCCCTTTAACACCATGTGCTATGGAATTAAATCCCTTCAAGCTTTATAGTAATTGGGATGCTGGTGACGTCTATTATTTTTCTCTCTTTCTCCATACTACTAGCCTCCTATGATCTATCAGACTCGTTTGCTCTTTTGCATCTTAAAAAAAGGGTAAATTACATAGAAACCCCTCAAGTTTGAGGTCTATTACAACCCCATACAACATCTTTAAAACATTTCACTTTCATACCTCAAGTACTATTTTATTTCAAAATAACACCTCCGTTAGATTTTCCATCCAATGGTCTGTTAAATGCTGACATGGCTGCCACATTTGTGCTGATGTGGTTGCCACATGGCAAAAAAAAAATAATTTTTATACATTAACAATATTATAATACTAACCCTATTAAAAAAAATTTAAAAAAAAAAAAAAAAAAAAACAGAAAACCCCGAACCCAGATCCCCTTCCCCGCAACCCCATATCCCACCCCCACCTCCTTACCCATCTCTTCCTTCCCGTCCGTCCATCCCCACCCCCTTACCCATCTCTCCCACTCTTCTTCTTCATCCACACCAACCCCAACACACTCCCTGACACCATTTTCTCAATTCCCTCATTCCCTCTCCCTCTCTAGGGTTTGAACTTCGAATTCCACCCCTCTCCCGCCTTTTCCCTCCCCACCCTCCGCCTCCCACCTCCACGCGTCTCCTTCCCCCAAAACCCATATCCCCCCTCTATCTCTCCCACCTCAAAGCCCCCACCTTTAATCACTTCTTTGCTTTTTTTTCACTGGTTTTCTTAGAAACCCCTGCAACCCACAACCTGCAAAACCACAACCCACAACCCAAATACCTGCAACCGTCGCCGGGGGGGGGGGGGGGGGTTCGCGGGAGCTTGTCATCGCCGGGGGGTGGTCGCGGGAGCTTATCGTCAACGGGAAAGGCAGAGGAAGGCAGGTGGGTTGTCGCCCGGGGGGGTGGGGGGTGGGTCACGGCAGGTGGGTCGTCGCCGAAGGGGGGAGGGACAGGTTTGGTTTCTTCTTCTGGGGGAAGGGATTTTGTAAATAGGAGTTGCAGAGAGGTGATGGGGAAGGAAGGGGATCTGGGTTGGGTTCGGGTTTTCTGTTTTTTTTTAATTTTTTTTTAAAAATAGGGTTAATATTATAATATTGTTAATGTATAAAAAAATTATTTTTTTTGCCACGTGGTAGCCACATCAGCACAAATGTGGCAGCCACGTCAGCATTTAACAGACCATTGGATGAAAAATCTAACGGAGGTGTTATTTTGAAATAAAATAGTACTTGAGGTATGAAAGTGAAATGTTTTAAAGATGTTGTATGGGGTTGTAATAGACCTCAAACTTGAGGGGTTTCTATGTAATTTACCGTAAAAAAAAATAAACAAAAAAACTACCCACTACATGGCTGGTAGCTTCTGTAGTTTGATACTTTTTTTAATTTCAAAATGATTTAAATTTAATTTTTTATCCCTATAAATTAAATAGTTTTGTTTAGTCTCTAATTAAGATGGGCCTTATTTGATATTATGAATTACTCATGCATTGGCTTCTGATTTTATCTATATTAGACTCTTGTCACACGTTTACATATGTGACAATTAGCTTTTATATGTTAAATAAAAGTTTTTTTATGATTTTTTATAAAAGAAAAATTAGGAAATTTAAGTTTCTTATTTATATATATTTTTATTAAAAAATTTATTGGAAAATAAATTGGAAGTCAACCATAAACCACCCACTAATGTGGAGGTTTTTTTGTTTTTGTTATTTTTTTCTAAAGTTTTAAATTTAAAATTAAAATGTTGATAACTTCTTTTAATTCAATTATAATTTTTGAAATTTTTAAAGGGTAATTTATCATATTTTGAATGTTTTATCATTTTTGGATACTTCCTTTATATATATATTTTGGCTTTCTAATATTAAAGATATAGTTTTTATCATCAATGGTCCCTGAGATTGACCAAACTCATCATTTTGGTCCCTCACTTTCAAAATCAATCAATGTCGTCCCTGACATTCACCACCGCACATCAATTTGGTCCTTCCGTTTCCGTCAAATATTTATGTTAGTTTGCATGTGGGACCCAAAAAGCCAATAAAATGGTGACTCATGTATTACACAAAAGAAGGTTTTTATCACAAATGATCTCTAACATTGATCAAACTCCTCATTCTAGTCCCTGAGTTTCAAAAATCAATAAATTTGGTCCCTGACTTTCACTATCGCACATCAATAGAGTCATTCCATTAAAATTTCGTTAATATTTTTTGTTAGTGTGCTGATGCGGTCCCACTAGTCCAATCATATGGCGCCAAGTGGATTAACTATAAAAAAACTAATTTTTTTAGGGTGAACCAACTGGCGAATATTCCGCGTTGACATTTATCTCGCATTCCACAATCCCTATTAGAAAATAAGATTCAATCTAAATTCGATAAAATCGAATCCAAATTCAATTCAAATTTGATAGGATTATAACCAACTAGAGAGAATGAGAAGTGGGTTCACGGAGGACAAGATGATGATGTCTTTTTTTTTTCCTTTAGTTTTTATTTTTAATTTCTTATAGTACTTTAGTTTTAAATCTTAACAAATATATTTTGTATAGTTAATCCATGTGGCGCCATATGATTAGATCAGTGGAACCATATTATCACACTAACAAAAAATAATGACCAAAATTTTAACGGAATGACTAAATTGATGTGCAGTACTTAAAGTCAGGGACCAAAATTATTGATTTTTGAAACTCAAGAACTAGAATGAGGAGTTTGATCAATGTCAGGGACCATTTGTGATAAAAACCTTCTTTTGTGTGATACATGTGTCACCATTTTATTGGCTTTGTGGGTCCCACATGCAAACTAACATAAATATTTGACGGAATCTAAACGGAAGGACCAAATTGATATGCGGTGGTGAATGCCAGGGACGACATTGATTGATTTTGAAAGTGAGGGACCAAAATGATAAGTTTGGTCAATCTCAAGGACCATTGGTGATAAAAACCCTTAAAGATATAGATACTAGCATCTTTTCATCTGCTACGCACCAGGCTCGTGGGGCTCATGAAGTCATGTGGAACATTGGATATTTTTTATGCATATGCTTGCCGACACAGTAATATTCATATAACTATATGGTTAAGAATCCAAGTAATTTTATTTCATTAATCTAGTTAACAACTGGTTTAATTGCAAGATAACATGATGAAATGTTGCTACTTAGTATTATAGTCTAGTGATATTCATCTTCACTGATAAGTGAGAGATTTGAAGTTCGATTCTTACTATTACTAAAGGCGAATTTGAATCACATTATTGTTAGCCTATTGTGAAGCTTAACAACTTCCTCATTCTCTTAGTGTAGATAATATCATTTCTTCAAAAATAAAAAATAAAATTGGTGAAATGTCAATTTTCAATTTGGGGTCCCGAATTTTCTTTTGATTTCCCTTCTTTTCTGTCGGCTCCTCCATACCAGCTATAAAGCCACATAAGAAGTACCGATTCATTGATTCAACCCTAAAGGGACCAAAGAATTGACTACGTTTGTATTTTTTCTTTTTGGATATTTTATGTTATATTCAAACAGTAAAAGCGCAATTAACTTGTTTTTTTGGTTATTTTTAAGGAATGAGGATCATCTTTGTTAGGATCCTGGAGATCCTTAAATCATGTCCGTTTATCGTACATCATGCGGTCAGAAATCATTTTAAATACTTTTATTTTAAATTAAATATGAATAGTATTTGACGAAAACTGACCACACGATATACAATGAACGTACATGATTTGAGGATCCCAGGATCATCGTAAAGAAGATTCGGAGAGGGTCCTCCTGGATTTTTATGGGGAATTTAGATTGAGATGCCTCATTTAGATTGAGATGGAGCGAGTGCATTAGATGTTAGGGGGCAACATCTAATATTCATATATATAATTTTCTTCGACCTGAAAAACAAGATGGAAAAGCCGTGGCAGTCCTTGAGCTCCTCTCCCTCTTCTCTATTCTCTTCATCGTCTCTCTTCTTCTGCGACCCCTCTTTGCCTCCAAATCCCAAACCCTACTCCCTCCAAGCCCCGTTTCCCTACCCATCCTCGGCCACTTCCACCTCCTAAGCCCTCTCATCCACCAAACCTTTTACAAACTCTCGCTCCGGTTTGGTCCTTTATTCTTGCTTCACCTTGGCTCCGTCCCATGCGTCGTCATTTCCTCCCCAGACCTCGCGAAAGAGTCCCTCAAGACCCACGAGCTCTCCTTCATATCCCCGCTCTCAGTCCATCGCCATTGAGCACCTCACCTACAACTCCTCCTTTACATTTGGACCCTATGGACCTTATCATAAATTCATCAAGAAGCTCAGCCTAAATGAGTTTCTAAGCAGCCGTAGCGTCAGCAAATTTGCTTCAATTCGAACCCAAGAGTACATAAGGCTTTTGAGGCTATTGGCCTAGAAAGCTGAGAGTGGTGAAGCTGTTAATCTCACCGAGGAGTTACCAAAGCTTTCCAACAATGTGATCGCAAAAATGATGTTGGGGAATTCTAAGGGCTCTAGTAGCACTACTATAATACAGCCTATCACCGGCGACGAGAAAACCGACAAGAAATCCATTTTTTGTCGCTAATTTGGCAAAAATCTGCCATAAAACAATGCAATGTCGCATGAGAAATGCGACACAGTTGCTTGTGTCACAAAAGGGCTTCAACGTCGCTTTGGACCCTTAATGCGCCACTAATCAGTGTCGCTTTAAATCGACACTACGTATAACGTCGCTTTAAAGCGACGTACACTTCAACATTAAAAAAATTAAATTTAAACACTACGTCGGTTTAAGCCGCCGTCAGCTAACAATAAAATAAAAAATATACATACCTTACGTCGCTTTACATCGACGTCATCTAACAATTAAATAACTAAATATATACCTTACGTCGCTTTAAAGCGACGTCATATAACATTAAAAAAAAACAAATTAAACCGACGTTAGAAAACAATTAATAAATAATTATAATGAAGTATAATTAATACATTAAAATTAGGAAAAAAGAAAGAAATAATTAAAGCATTGTTGTAGGCTTAATTTACTGAACAATTATGGAGGCCAGAGAGAGGGAGGGTGCGACATAGAGAGAAGAAGAGAGAGATAAGTAATTGTGGGTGTGTGTTATTCCACCCCATTGTGCCTTTATTTATAGTAGTAGGGAAAGTTAATTCCTTACCCTTTAGGATTACAACATTTAATAGGTAATCTACTCCTAATAGGAATATAAGAGATATTCCAAGATATACTAGGATTTACACAATCACATTCCTAATCTAATAGGACTCCCTCTTGAGTGTGTAAATACTCAAGTAAATAG
Organism: Cotoneaster glaucophyllus; assembly: GCA_036320875.1. Classification (NCBI taxonomy): domain Eukaryota; kingdom Viridiplantae; phylum Streptophyta; class Magnoliopsida; order Rosales; family Rosaceae; genus Cotoneaster; species Cotoneaster glaucophyllus. The sequence continues at coordinate 8,966,773 of CM070058.1, read as the reverse complement.
CGCATCAGGTCTTCAGCGATAAAGCAAGTATAGTTGATGAAGTCGTCGACACAATGAGCAAATGCGAGTCTCAAATCAACAGAAGAATGCATAAAAAGTAAAACTCACAAAACCTCGTTATGGTAAAACCCAAGGTGGGAGAAAAACCCATAGGCTAAGGAGAAAAGTGAGAAGTTGCATTAAAACAAAACTATACGTCTTTTGGACACAAGTAGAAAAGCTCACAAGGGTATGATCAGCCCATGATGGGTGTCTCGTTAAAACCTAGTTAGGTAGCAAAAACCTAGTGGGAAAAATGCTTCTAATTGTAGGGAAAAAGAGTACATTAAGATCAAGTGAGTATACTTTTGGATACTCCCCCTAAGTTTGACATAACTTCCAAATGAGAACTACAAGCATTGCATATGATAGTTAGGCATACCAATTCCTCTTACAAGCTTCTGGAAGGTTGACTTCGGCAGTGATATCGTGTAGAGGTCGGCAAGGTTGTCTGGAATTGGCTTGCATGACTTCAATCTCCTGATGCTTTGTTGATGTAGATGTAGACGCAATATGTCTTGGTGTTGACTTCATTGATGTATCATGGCTTGGTTGGATTGATACATGCGGCATAATCTTCATGGATCGTCGTTGGGACTTCAACGATGGATGAAAAACACAGCAAGTACTTCGCAATGCACTCAACAGGAACACCTAACCATGTCTCACGTGTGGCTAGTGAAGTAAGGTGAGTCTTGGAATGTTTCTAAGATTTCGCAACTAAGGTCATATCGTGGACCTCTAAGATATTGTGATATCCCTAATGGTAAAGACATAACCATTCGGGGATTTTTTCTTGTGAGGGTTTGATAAGTAACCAGCGTCAGCACAACAAACAAGGCAAACATCATTTCGAGGATCAGGGGGGTTGGATCCGCTCGAGATGCGTTGAGATTTGATTTGCCCAAGTTCGTAGTACCTTCAGGGTACGTCTTTAATACCAAATCAGTGGTTGCGTGTAGGTGCGGTGCTACATCTTTACCAAGATCAACAGCGAATGAGATGTCCTGTCTAAATACAATGAGCTAAGTACAACGAAGCGCAAAGTTGAACTTAGATATGGAATTTTGGATTCCATAACCTCTTCAAGGTTCTCATTTGCATATAACATATGGACGATCAAAGATATACTCAAAGGTGACACATTTGGGGTGTAGTTCGACTGGTAGACCAAGGTACCGTCAGAACAATGCTTGAACTTTAGATCAAGGCATAAACAAGTTTTCCTAAGATCCTTCATCTCAAATTCCATCTTCAGGTGCGAGGCAGTTTTCTCAAGCTCTTCTAGAGTCTTAGTGAGATTCATAGTTTAACACATAAGGGCATAATTCATATCCCTGACTGATCAAATAATCATGTAGACGGGTATACCACATCCGTCAAATTTTTCAATCCATAAGTGAACGCCTCAAAACAAGTTAAAAGGGTGTTCCGTGGTTTGGAACTATTTGAACCAGTCCATGTAATTCTTCGGGAACTTACATGTAAATCTCCGTATCTATATCCCCATGGAGAAACACTAACCACATTTCATAATGTTGCTATTAATCACAGGACATTTGAGAGAAACCTTACGCCGTAAGGCGTGCATCATATTGCACTATTTCATTCATCTCATAACGCTTCCTTTCCCACTTGTAACACAACAAGGTTACCTTAGGCAATGTAGGGACAACAGGTCCAAACACACTTTGGTAAGGAATTTAACTTGGATTGTAACTTTAGTTGTTCAGTCAGTTCTACGTTGTCACTTAATCAACGGAACACGGTTCGATATGGTCGCTTTTCATTTATGTCGGTAGCTACCATATAAGTGAAAACATCATCGATGGTAATCTCATTTCAATTCCATTTAGCTCATCCAAACTAGTATACTGGACCAAGAACTTTAAGTCTCGGGAGAAATCCGGATTAATCTCATGAGATGGAAATGATTTGAGATAGCGATCGAGTTTAGATTCATTGTTATGCCGTGTCTTCCTCTTCTAGGGAAATGAATCCTACGAACCGAATGATCTGTCGTACTCCAAGCCAAGATAAATCGATTGGTTATCTATCGATGTACCGGACCATCCAACTAGGGTGTCCAAACCGTCCAACGAGGGTGTCCAAACCGCACAACAAGGGCGGCACACCCTTAAGGGATGTTGACTCGACGTCCGTTAAGTACGTCTATCCTTGCAGGCATGTTTGCAGCTAGTATATGATCTCATCACTTTAGCTAGATCAGAGGAATGCGTCCGGAGCAATATTCTGAAATCTATAATTCATCGTACTTGCTTATCACACTTGTGCGGTACGGGGATCGAGATGAGACATAGTGGGCAATGTCCACGTAAATTCGCACAGTTCTCCAGGAACGTTGACATTCTTTTCTCCCCCTAACGGCGGGAAGACTGTCTCATTAAAGTGATAACCCGCAAATGAGCGATAAAGAGATTGCATGCAAAGGCTCGAAAAGAGCTAGTGTGAAGGAGAATCATGATCGACAAAAGATACACATCCTTCTTTGAGGACCCAAGGTGGTATGTTGCGGCGGCGCAACTTGGCACATGGAATGCACACCCAAATGTGTAAATATGAAAATCGTTAGGTTCATACCTAGTAACCAACTATAACGTCATATAAGTTGGGTGACAATGGGCCTCAATGGTGAACTAGCATAATTGCTTACAAGGATTGCATAGCCCTAGGCAGAAACCGAAAACTTGGTACGTTTACCAAAATTCGGGCGATCATTTAAATTGCGTTTTATGATCACTAGGCGAGGCTATTTGGGGTGAATCATGGGAATTCGATGTTCAATTATAAACCCAAAATGACATACAATACTATATCGAAAATCATCAATATAAACTCTCCAGCATTATCCAGTCTCCCAAACCTTAAGGGATAAATAAGGTGGTGAACCCTTAATGGACCATGAGGTTTAGCAGCAATGTATGTGGACAAACATGTGACCAATTTGTCGATTCATCAACCAAAACCATAAGTATTTATATGGTCCGCGTTTTGGTTGGATTAGTCTACATATATTCCCTTAAATCCATTGTGAAAAGAGAGTCGTGTCGTATCTTTGCGAGGAATGATATAGAAAATCAATTTCCCTAATGAGCATGTTTAGCAAAGTGTGCTTGTAAGCACAATATCCTGACTTCATATAAGGAGATGCGTTGTAGCATAATTGTTCGACCTAAGTGTCCAAAAGGTCGTGCCAAAGCAAGTAAACTACTCAATCACCAGGCACCAGGCCGGCCACATGTGGTGTATTCCCAGTTGGGAGACAACCCATTGGCCCCAAATCAAAGCTTCAGGCTTGTTTTTGGAGGTGGTGCAAAGATATTCCACTATATTTTCTTGGTGGTTTCATTTGTGATCATTATCATCTCGAATATCCTTAAAAACTCAACGACGGGGAGAATTTAAGGTATCTTAAATGGTAATTCAGTACGATTCCTTCAACGAGGAGCGTGCTTATGCTCTTAATCAAGTGTGATAGACCTGAAGTCGTTGTTAGAGATGTGATTTAGGTGTAAAGTTAGTGTGCGTAGTACGCATTCATCCAGACAACTAACTTTTCCACATTCCTACCTAATCACATGTTTAATTGAATCGGTCACATGTATTAAGAAACATGATTCAGTTAACTCATATTCGAGGATAATATCAATAAGATTATCCATAAGTAAAACATACACCAAACTTGAATCCAAGAACATGGAAAAATGTTCACAAAGTAAATGGTTTACTAAGGGGATTCGGCCAACAAGGCCATCTATGTCAAAATTATGCTCTTCCAATGATGACTGGTGGAGTAAAATTAGTCTCACATATTGACTACTAGAATGGTACTTCTTAACAACATTGGTAGGGGCACGAGCAGGTGCATAACCAATGATCTATTCCATCGAGACGGAAGTAGATTCTACTGGGTTAAGGTTTGGGAATACTATCCCTTATTCTTGAAGTTTTAGGTCTTAGGTGCCAAGGATCACGCTTCGGGCATGATGCCACACCTTGGCAGGCCCTGATTCTACCATATATTTGTGGTAGTAATCAGGCCCGAGAATTTGGTAATTGTCGCTTTCTACACTTGCTGTTTCAGGAGCGAGTTAGAAACAAGGAAGGACGAGAAAAGTCTTCTCTAGTCAAAATTCGATCAGATTTATAAACTTCAGAATTGCACTCATTCATGGACGTAATCATGGTGTGCTTCAGGCAATGTCTTTCATGATTAGACGGTCCATAGGAACAAGCCAAAGAGCTATGGAATCCTCATTCATGAGGTATTTCCGATTGTAATGCTTTGGGCATAAGTCTTCGAATGAAGATCATGGTGGAGGCTTATTCAGCTCGTCCTTGCCATTGTAGACGTCAATGGTTTCTCAGCTTCTTAATAGTCAAGTGGAGATTCACTTTTTGTACCCCCACATTAAGTGGTTTCTATAAGAAACGTCCAAATCAGGAAAATCGGACTTGTGACAGTTCGACAATCCACTGAATTGGAGGGAACAAGATTGTGACTGGTACTATGGGAATGAATCATCCATAAGCATCAAAGTTAGAACATTCGAGTTCTAAGACAGGTTGTCATGAAAAACGTCGGGTTTTCATGGATGTATTGTTTTATCAAATCTACAGGTTTCAAAGGCACTAAATTTGAAACTACAGGTTCAATTTAGTTTATGAACATTTAGTTTATAAAAGAGAGGTTCCTGCAAGAACACATAATGCAATATATAACTAAGTGTAGTGGATTTGAGGTTCTTCGGGAACTCAAGTGTGAGAGCTTTGTTACTACGAAAATATGTCACGGATCAAAGTATAAAAATAAATTATTGAATCTTTAATGTCCAAAAGTGATCTTCAGGTCAATAATTTTGGATTCATTATCAGATTAATGGACTGGAGGTCACTTTTAATTAATTCAATAAATTGGGCCATACAAGATCGATTGTAGAAGCAATAATAATAATAATATTCGGGTTAAAATTATTTAAAGTGCTAAATAATAGCATAGGGTCGAAAATACCATAGCCCAAAGCCATGAGCAAAAGGGCATGGGTATGGCTGCAATAGCAGCCCACAGGGTGGTTGCAGGCCACATACCAAATGGGTATGGGGGATCCAACAGATAAGGCTGCTGGTTTTTGTAGGCTAGCACACGAGAGGCCCAACTAAAGCTGGAGCCTTTGTCTTTGGGCTGGGGAAAGGACCCAGCCAACTGGGCTGATGGAAAGGCTACGGGCTAGGGCAACACAAGGCCCAGCAAGCACAAAAGCTTGCTTGCAATCGGGCCAGAACAGCATGGTGGGCGCGGGGCTTCAGGTCCTGTTAAGATTTACCCCAAGCTGAGGCCTAGTTGCTGTGATGGTTAGCTGGGCTTCAAGCCAGCGACTTTGACGACGGTGGTGCACAGTGGTGGTGCGGTGGGTGTGCCGCACCATGTCCAATTTTCCCTTTTTTCCTTTTGTTTTTTCAACATGGGTAGGGTTGTACAAACCCTAGATTTGCTTCTAATTTATTTTATATACATTGATTCACAAATTCCACATAGCAATTTAATTGTGTAATGCATGAAACAAATATATATATATATATATATATATATTGACAAATATATGGAACATATACAATATATATATCGGAAGGTAAATATAAATGTAGGGGGTTCATGCATCATGGGGAATGTTTTCATGCTTCATGGTCGTTTGAAATATCTTACTTTATTTTAAGCGTACCTGATTGGTAGAAAACAAATAAAAACCTTTGAATTTGTTGAAGATCATTCTCAGAAAGCCGGAATTGCTCTCTAATGCGTTGTATCATGTTCAACATAGAAAAATTAAATTGAATCAATTAAAAACGTAATACTCCCCTGATTGAAGATCAAACTCTTGTTAGCATAACGTCAAGAGCATGCTGATAACGTTTGTAGGCATAATTTACTGAACAATTATGGAGGCTAGAGAGAAGGAGGGTGCGGCATAGAGAGAAGAAGAGAGAGATATGTAATTGTGGGTCTGTGTTATTTCACCCCACTGTGCCTTTATTTATAGTAGTAGGGAAGGTTAATTCCTTACCCTTTAGGATTACAACATTTAATAGGTAATCCACTCTTAATAGGAATATAAGAGATATTCCAAGATATACTAGGATTTACACAATCACATTCCTAATCTAATAGGACTGCAACAAGTATCAAAATATAATTAATAAATGAGGTGCTTAGTGTATCAAGGGACTAACTTTAGATTTTGATCTTACTCATGGTTTTAGTCTAAAGTCATCTTTGCCAAGAATTAGAATGAAGTTTCCTAGCTATATTTTTTTGTTGTTGAACAATGGGGCTAAAAACAAGAGCCCAAACAAAACTAATCAATAATAGAACAACACCAAGACATCTCAAGTGAATCTTCATGAACAAAACTAACTGAAGAAGAAGAAAGATTATCAAAGTAACAGTCTAAATCTAAACCATGAATATAGTTCGCCCAAGTTCCCATATTCACATTCCTTAATTATTTTGTGTTCTTTGGACTTTTCATTTCTTCTTTTAATTCCTCTTATATTTGAATTTTTATTTGGGATACTTTGGATGCGGTCCTTAATCCTTAACATTTTTTAATTAAAACCCTAATAGTATTCAAAGTTTGATCAAGGTCCCTTGACTTTGTACACCTCATTATATTACTATTAATATTTTTATTTTTATAGTTTTGACATTAATTGTTTGATATTTTAATGGATTTATAATCCTATAAATTTAAAATCCCTCATTATAATACTATTAGAAACGGTTACAATAAAAAATTCAAACATTTTGATTGAATAAATGGATAAAAATTATGTAAAAATAAGAAATAATAAATGGCAAAAGAATGTATCCATAGTGTTAAAAAAATTGGTACATTTTACAAAAATATTGGTACATTTCACATATAACAAAGTGGTACATTAATAAAGAAGAATGAGTACATTATAAATAAATTATGGTACAGATAAAAGATTAAAAATTATGAGTACAAATGAATTTTTAAAAATATAGGCGCTAAAAGAAATTAATACATGGGTACAAAATAAAACTAAAAAGAAAATACTACAAATTTTAAAAAAAAAATGTTGAAAATTAAAAGTGGGTACAAACTAAAAATATAAATATATGATACAAAGTTTAGGCATAAAACATAAATATACCATATGTAATTTTTCTATCATTGATTAAATATATAATGTCACGCGACGGTATACACATGGGTACAAACACAAATAAAACTTTAAAAAATATGGGCACAAAAAGAAACTAATATATGGGTACAAATTAAAAATGAAAAGAAAATTGGTACAAATTAAAAAATATTTGCAAATTAAAAATAACAAACTAAAAATAAAAATATATGATAAAAAATTTAGCCATAAATATAAATATATTAATTGTAACATTTTTAACACTAAAGGAATATATTTAAAAATAAATATATTTTATTATTCAAATAATTAATGATGTTATTAATACCCATGGACCTTGATCAAAAATTGAAAATGAATAGGATTTTAATCAATGGAGTAACAAAAAGAAGGATGTCACATCCCGACCCGGGGTCCACCACCTCCCGGGCCCTCTCCACCACCGTAGCACGATATTGTCCGCTTTGGGCCCCGACTACGCCCTCACGGTTTTGTTTCTGGGAACTCACACGAGAACTTCCCAGTGGGTCACCTATCATGGGAGTGCTCTCGTGCGCTACTCGCTTAATATCGGAGTTCCCATGGAACCCGAAGCCAGTGAGCTCCCAAAAAGTCTCGCGCTAGGTAGGGATGAGAATATACATATAAGGATCACTCCCCTGGGCGATGTGGGATCTCACAAAGGATGTGAACCTAATTTTTCCTTTTATTTTAATAACATATCCTCATAAGTTAACTTTTATTTAATATAGTTGAACCGAAAGTCATACGAAAAAGAATTTTTACCATGCTTAAAGCCTTGATGTGCACTCTTGTAAATTCAACCTCCTCACTCTCAACACTCCCTTTTTCCAGTATATCAAGCAAAATGCCAAGAAAACCTTCACCTCCTTGCCACCACTGCCTTCATTTTTCATGTTTTTCTTTCTCAGTTCTTCACGTTCTGAAATAACCTTCTCCACCAATGATGGGCAGGGCAAGGGGGCTTGGAGGGATTAGGGTTTTGGATTTGGAGGCAAAGAGGGGTTGGAGAAGAAGAGAGACGATGAAGAGAATTGAGAAGAGGGAGAGGAGCTCAAGGACTGCCATGGCTTCTCCTTCTTGTGAGAGGAAGAATGGTTGACAAGTTGTTTGCCAAAATACGGTCATGATCTACATATATAGAGTGAGCGGGATAAAAATGTGAAATGTCAGAAAATGTCCCTTTCTTACTAAAGGCTTTGAGAAAGACAATTCAATCACTAAGGGACAAAATAGTAATTCAAGGCAATTTGAATTTTGAACCAAAATTATACATTAAAAAATAAAATAAAACACCGCAGTAGGTGGTTTATGGTGGTGAATTTTGGAGTTGGCCTCTTCATTAAATCCTTATTGTTGGATTATTCTCACTTACGTTTTTCATTTGGTTATTTATTGACTTAAAAAAATCTTTTTTTAAACAGGTAAACGGTCAGGTTATGTTACCCGTTAATATTAACGATCGAGCTCAGGTCAGGTGGTATTACAGTTCATTTTAACAGGTGTCACACAATACGACCTGTTAAGATATAATATATATCACGAAAATGACACGAACATGAAAAACACGATACGTACTTTGCTCAACGGAACCGTCGCCGGTAATATCGTCAAGCAAATTTTGTTTGCTTGACGAATAGTGAAGTTTCGTCGGGCAAAAGTTCGCGCTATGAGTTGAGCACCATGAACATTTCGTCGGGCAAAACCATGAGCGACAAAACCTTATTTTGGCCTAACGAAATCCTTTCGTCTAGAAAGGATTCTTTTTGTAGTGAACACTAAACAAAAATATATCATTACGATAGGATGACCTAAAGGTTTGCACAATGGCGAGAAAGCCATCTAACAAACCCTTGAGGGCCAGATCATAACCATATATTGGCATTGTACTAATTCTTGTTTTCATGATCATTGTGCAAAAAGGTACGAGCTTTAGAGTCAATTGAGGATGGGAACTATGGCAGCACGCTATGCTTTTGACATACATTAATGACTAAATGATTTCCAAATTGAATATTTTTTTTGAAAAAGGATATTTAGATGATGACCAAAAAACAACGAATGATTCTAATCATGAAGTTTGTATATATAGGGAAATGACGGTGTTGGAGAGTTGACCTTTTGTAATTAGTTTAGTTACCTATTTGGGTCCTTGTAATCAGATTGTAATTAGGTTATTTGATGTTTATTTCCTTGTAAATCACTCTTGTACATTATATATTTTCCTCCTTGGTGAGAAGAATCATATCAGAAAATTAAACCCCAAATTGACATGGTATCATAGCAGAGATCCTAGGGTTTCTGCTCTGCCCGTTCCCTCAAGCAAACTCGGCCCTCCCATGGAGAACCTACCACCACTCCACGGTGGAAACAACCCCATCCTAACCGATTCTACTCCTACACTAAACACTACTACCTTAACCGACCTTACCATGAATCCTACCCTACCTATACCGCAAGTTGTTACACAGATTGTCCATCATGATCTTCCTCCTGTTTCGAGTTCTTCCGATATGTCTCCGGAGTCCTCAGGTAACTGTGGTTGTGTTTTTAATATGAATAGTGATGCTACTCCATCCGGATGGATCATTGACTCAGGTGCCACAGACCATATGACTTATGATCCCACTGATTTAGCTTGTGATACCATTCCGCTTCGACGGAATATTACTAATGCTAATGGAGTCACCTCACCGGTAACTGGCGCTGGCACTGTACGCCTCACACCCACTCTCTCTTTGCCTCATACATTACTTGTACCTTCACTAAAGCATAAATTGATGTCTCCAGGCCAAGCTACTGAACAATTAAATTGTTGTGTGCTAATGTATCCAAAGTTTTGTCTTATACAGGATATTCTCACAAAGGAGATAATTGGTCGTGGTACTAAGAGGGGGGATCTCTATTTTGTGGATGATGTCAGTACAGGACGGGTCAATCTTGCCCAAGGAGCCGTTGATCACAAGCGGCGTCAGATATGGTGATGGCATCACCGTTTGGGTCATCCATCTTTCAGTTATTTGCAACATATGTTTCCGGATTTATTTGTTGGTTGTTCAGTTTCAGACTTTAAATGTGACACGTGCATACTTGCTAAGAGTCACCGTGTATCTTATTCGCTGAATTCTAATAAAAGTGTTATTCCTTTTGGTCTTGTTCATTCGGATGTTTGGGGACCATCTCCAATTACTACTTCATCTGGTATTCGGTGGTTTGTAACGTTCATAGATGATTGCACACGGATGACATGGTTATATCTTCTTAAGCATAAAAGTGATGTTTTTGCAGCTTTTAAGGCCTTCCACACCATGGTTCAGACACAGTTTTCTACTCAAATACGGATTTTGCGTTCTGATAATGGTGGTGAATATGTTAATAATGATTTCTCTCATTATTTAACTAATCACGGAATTCTTCATGAAACTACCTGTCCTCAGACTCCTCAACAGAACGGGGTGGCTGAGCGCAAGAATCGTCATCTTTTAGAAATGGCTCGCTCACTCTTGATTGGGGCGTCTATTCCCCGCTCCTCTTGGGATGTTGCTCTTCAAACCGCCACTTATCTTATCAACCGTCTGCCGTCCAAAGTCTTGGATTTTCTTACCCCCTTGCAAGTCTTTGCTACCTTCGTGCATCTACCGTCGGTTTTGGTACTCCCACCTCGGGTTTTTGGATGTGTTGCATTTGTTCATCTTCAAAAAAATCAACGGACGAAACTTGAACCGTGTGCTCTCCGTTGTATTTTTATGGGGTACGGACTCCATCAGAAAGGGTACCGTTGCTACCACCCTCATTCCCGTCGCATGTATGTTACTATGGATGTCACTTTTTCCGAGTCTGAGATGTATTACCCTTCGGATTCTTCCAATCCTCCTCCTCAGGGGGAGACACAACATGACGAGAAGGATTGGACCATGAATGATACTGTTGCTCTTCTGCTGCCACTAACCGAGGCTGTGCCAGCGCAGCCAACAACAATCGTAGTACTGCCCACATAATCAACGGAAGGCACGACAATGCCGTCCTCACCCACAGCAACAGTGTTGCCACTTGTCAACTTTGAGACTTCTACTGATACTACTCCCCCCTCATCTCCAAATATAGTACCACCAGATGACCATACTCCTGAGAATATTCCTGAGGTAAGCTCTACTATCCCTGTTGATGTATCTGTTGTTCCGAATTATCAATTACCTTTCAGGCACAACCGGGGAAAACCACCCAATCGATATTCACCGGACACAACAAAAGGCTCTAGATATCCCATTGCCAACTATGTGTCATCACATAAGCTATCAGAATCCGGCAAAGCTTTTGTTCAACAAATATCCAATAATAGCACACCAAGTTCATTGAAGGAGGCACTATCTAACGATCGATGGACCAAGGCAATGGAGGAAGAAATGGCTGCACTCCAGAAAAATGAAACGTGGGATTTAGTTCCACTTCCCCGATAAAAAAAGACAGTTGGGTGTCGATGGGTGTACACCATTAAGTACAAAGCTGATGGGTCCATTGAACGATACAAAGCACGATTGGTGGCCAAAGGATACACTCAGACGTATGGTGTTGAATATACAGAGACATTTGCCCCGGTAGCAAAGATTAATACGGTAAGAGTATTACTTTCATTGGCAGCCAACTTAGATTGGCCATTACAGCAATTTGATGTGAAAAATGCTTTCTTACATGGTAATCTTAAAGAAGAAGTGTATATGGATATTCCACCTGGTTATGCATCGGTTTTACAACCCGGAGTAGTGTGCAAGTTGAATAAAGCGTTGTATGGGTTGAAACAATCACCACGAGCATGGTTTGGTAGGTTCCGGACGGCTATGAGGAAATATGGGTTCAGGCAGAGCAATTCTGATCATACACTTTTCTTGAAACGTCGAATGGAGAAATTGACGGTACTTATCATCTATGTGGACGATATGATTGTTACGGGTGACGACAAAGAGGAAATCTCAAGGCTCAAAGATTACCTAGCAACCGAGTTCGAGATGAAAGATCTCGGTGGTTTGAAATATTTCTTGGGGATAGAAGTAGCTCGATCTAAACAGGGTATATTTCTGTCTCAAAGAAAATATGTTCTAGACTTATTAGCTGAAACTGGGATGCTTGATTGTAAACCGGCTGACACCCCCATAGTCCAAAATCACCATCTTGCCATGCACCCTGATCAAGTTCCCACTAGCAGAGATTGTTATCAAAGGTTAGTTGGGAGGTTAATTTATTTATCTCATACCAGGCCTGATATTGCATACGCAGTAAGTGTTGTTAGTCAATTTATGCATTCTCCGAGTGAGGCACATATGGATGCAGTTGAACGCATTCTACGATACCTGAAGTCCTCACCAGGTAGAGGCATCATGTTTTCTAAGAATGATCATTGCCGAATACAGGGTTACACCGATGCAGATTGGGCAGGCAACGTTACTGATCGTCGGTCCACATCTGGTTACTTTACATTTGTGGGAGGAAACTTAGTGACTTGGCGGAGTAAGAAACAGAAAGTGGTTGCTTTATCAAATGCAGAGGCAGAATACAGGGGTATGGCAAAAGGAGTATGTGAACTATTATGGCTTCGGAGGTTACTTGGTGAGCTCGAGTATCCTTCGAATTCAGCCTCGGATTTATTTTGTGATAATAAAGCAGCTATCGATATCTCACACAACCCAATTCAACATGATCGCACAAAACACGTGGAAGTTGACAGACACTTCATTAAGGAGAAGTTGGATGGGAATATTATTCAATTCCCTTTTGTGAAGTCAGAGGATCAATTGGCGGATATCTTAACTAAAGCTGTTGCAAGTCAAGCGTTCTACAACTCTCTTGTCAAGTTGGGCATGAACGACATTTATGCACCAACTTGAGGGGGAGTGTTGGAGAGTTGACATTTTGTAATTAGTTTAGTTACCTATTTGAGTCCTTGTAATCAGATTGTAATTAGGTTATTTGATGTTTATTTCCTTGTAAATCACTCTTGTACATTATATATTTTCCTCCTTGGTGAGAAGAATCATATCAGAAAATTAAACCCCAAATTGACAGATGACACATCATATTTGGTAAAAAAAAAATTTAAAAAAAAAAAAGGTAACTTCTTACATGTAAGGAGTTAAGTATTATTCCATAAGACAATGAAATATTGTCATTGGTAGGGCTTGTTTTTTTATTTTTTTGGTTTTGCCAATGAAAGTTTCTCAATTAAGATACATGAAAGTTTCTTGCACCCCTCTTAAGAATATAATTTCCATGTACTTGTATATAGAAAAGGTAAATTTGCCCAATAAGTTTGACACCCACTTCAAGTCCTCAAACTTCTTTTTGGATCAAGGTCTTCAAACATTACAATCTGCTCACCTGCTTTATGGGTTAAGGATACAACTCGGGATCAAAACGTGCCACTGGAATACAAATCAAATCATGGGCTCGTGAAGTTGTTATTCCTGGCCGTTCATCCATTTCCAGAACACGATCATCACCGTTCATATGCTTCTGATTTACCCCAACGACTTTCCAATCAAAGCACTGAACCATTGCACCAAGTAGGGCTGGCAGCATTTGCAGGGCTAGGTTTAAACCAGGGCATATCCTCCTCCCAGTCCCAAACGGAAGCAGCTGAAAATGTTGCCCCCTAACATCTAATGCACTCGCTCCATCTCCTCCACCACTGAGTGGTGCTAAGAATCTTTCAGGGTAAAAGTGCAAAGGATTTTCCCAATACTTTGGGTCCCTTCCGATGGCCCAAGCATTCACAAATAGCATTGTGTTCTCTGGGATCACATAGTTTCCAACGTTACACTTTTGTACACTCTTTCTTGGGATCATAGGCACAGATGGGTGCAGTCTCAGTGTTTCTTTTATGATGGCTTGTATGTATGGAAGGTTTGGACCGTCTGATTCTACGACTACCCGTCTATTCCCAACGACTCGATCAATCTCCTCCCTTGCATTCTCCAGCACCTTCGGGTGGTTGATGAGCTCTGCTAGTGCCCACTCCATTGAAATGGTGGTTGTATCTGTACCTGCCGTGAAGAATTCCTGAAAAATCCAATTTCATTATTCTCATAAAAGCCCTTTAATGTTAAGTAACCAATCTGTTATATATAGCTCTAAATAATAGGAAAAGACAATAGGAAAAAGCACTAAGGCGTTATGAAAAAAATTAAGCTTTGGTGTTATGCCTACACGTCCCGTTCTCTTATTTCCTCACTCACTTTAATATGAAAATTTTATATATTGACAAAATTAACTTCATGCAAAATGACCTTGAAGACCTAAACAAAACAAGATTCTAAAAATTAAAAAGTAATAAAAGAGAATTCTTAACGCCTAGAAATTAAAAAGTGATAAAACCATTTTTGTTGGCAAAGAGACCAAAGAACACCCAAGAAATATCCAATTGCCCAAGTAAAATTGCAATTGTGCATCAGATTCCTCCTACCCACATTTCATTCATCGAAATATATTTTGTTGTAAACATTTAGTTAAACTAATTTTTGTTATACAATATACTTTGATATACTTTGCTTTCTCCATTTAGGTACATTAAATTCATTATAATATATTTCGGTGCATACATTTAGGTACATATATTTCAGTACAGAAATTTCAATACAAACATGTAGGTACATTAATTCAATATAATACATATCAGTTCTTCCATACTAACATTTCAGTGCATACGTTTCATTACACGCATTTCGGTACATAAATTTCAATACAAACATGTAGGTACATTAATTCAATATAATACATTTCGGTACTAATATTTAGGTACATTAATTCAATATATTACATTCCGGTACTAACATTTAGGTACATTAATTGAGTCTTTCAAGTTTGAAGAATGTTAAATAAAATTAATAAAGAAAAAAAAACTTTTTTTTTTTGTCGAAAAATAAATTTAAATGTGTATATTAATAAATTTAAATATTCAATGGGAGACATTGAATAAAATACGCATTAATTAATTTGAATTAAGGATACATCAAGGTGTTATAATCAATATGTAATCTAACACCATATTTTTATTAAATTTCAATCTTCTTCAAAGATTACAGTTAAAAATCCCCCCAAAAATAATACCTCTCTATTTTGTCATATTAATTTTTTTTTTTTATAACCTCGTAGTGTCTTATCCTATTATTTGGAGCTATATATAACTTCAGGGGCTTTTAGGAGAATAATGAAATTGGATTTCTCGGGATTTCTTCACAGCAGGTACATATACAACAGCCATTTCAATGGAGTGGGCACTAGCAGAGCTCATCAACCACCCGAAGGTGCTGGGGAAAGCAAGGGAGGAGATTGATCGAGTCGTTGGGAATAGAGGGCTAGTCGTAGAATCAGACGGTCCAAACCTTCCATATATACAAGCCATCATAAAAGAAACATTTAGACTGCACCCATCTGTGCCTATAGTCACCAGAAAAAGTGTGCAAAAATGTAACGTTGGAAAATATGTTATCCCAGAAAACACACTGCTATTTGTGAATGCTTGGGCCATTGGAAGGGACCCAAAGTATTGGGAAAATCCTTTGCACTTTTACCCTGAAAGATTCTTACCACCACTCAGTGGTCGACGAGATGGAGCGAGTGCAATAGATGTTAGGGGGCAACATTTTCAGCTGCTTCCGTTTGGGACTGGGAAGAGGATATGCCCTGGTTTAAACCTAGCAATGCAAATGCTGCCAGCCCTACTTGGTGCAATGATTCAATGCTTTGATTGGAAAGTTGTTGGGATAAATCAGAAGCATATGAACGGTGATAATCGCGTTCTTGAAATGGATGAACGGCCTGGAATGACAGCTTCACGAGCCAATGATTTGATTTGTATCCCAATAGCACGTTTGATCCCGAGTGGTATCCTTGACCCATAAAGCAGGTGATCATATGTTTGAAGACTTTGGTCCAATAAAGAAGTTTGAGGACTTGATGTGGGTTTCTATTCTTAGTAGGGGTGCAAGAAACTTTCATGTATCATTTGCGTTGTAAGAGAAATTTTCATTGTTAAAATTAGGCCAGTTTGGTTTCATTGTTCTTTGAAAAATACAAATTGCTTATGCTGTGCTGTGAGAATAAGTATTTGTGAAATAAGGAGTAAAATTCTCTCATCTCCTATTTCCATCACCTTCCCTCCCATTCTCTCACATTTTGCTTTTTGTTTTTTAATCTATATTAAAAAAATTGATATAAAAAATTGACGTGACTTAATCGTAACCGTTCAAGTAGAAGGAGAGAGATATTAGGATAGGAGATAATCATCTACATTGAAATAAAGTAATAAAGTGTTTGATAAACTATTTGTAAAAATATTTTTGACAAAAAAAAAAGTATTATACTGTTTGGTAAATTTGTATGTAAAATAACTGTAATTATGTAAAATGACCAATAAGACAATCCACTTTGCATCCCATCACTTCCGTTGTATTTTTATGGGGTACGGACGAAACTTGAACCGTGTGCTCCACAGGTTGGGTATTGGGTTGTATGTGACCTGGATTGAAGCCTTTAACTCAACGGCCCCAAGCCCAAGCCACTCAGCCAGCAGGCCAAGATATGGTAACCCAACGGCCAGGAGGGCCCACGGCCATGCAGATCCAAGGCGAGCAGGCGCCGGTCCAACCCGCCTCGCGACCCACTTTGACGACCCAACCTGCGGCCCAACCCATTCCAAGGCCACCTCCAGCGATCGAGATTCCGACCATCGAACCCGCGATCAATTCAGGGTTACTTACACCCCACTTTTTTACGGGAATGCCAGCTTTGGGCTCAAGTTTGGTACCTGCAATCCACTATACTTCCACCACACATGGAGACACCCATTTTCCAAGCTCTTCCAATCTGAATGGCGAGCACCACCTGCCCCAGCAGGTCGCCAATTTGACGAATGCCCTCGCGTAGTAGATCACCTTGGTGAACCAACTCCTCGAGCGTATCGAGATGCAATGCACCCCAAATAAGGTGTCTCGAATCAGGACAAGGGCAGAAGAACGTGACTCGTTCCAACGATGTCCCGACAAAGAGCTGCTCCGTCCACCACGAACAGAGCGTTCGGGTAGTGTACACCCTCATTTGGGCCCTCAGGGAAACGTCTTCTCCCGTCTAGATGCATAGAGAAGTGTTCATTCCTGACTCGGTTCATGAGTCAATATGCATTCGAGGTTCGGTCTACACTTAGAAGAGCACTAGAGACCTTCCGAGAGAAGCGTGCATACGAGGCTAAGCCCACAAGGAGATCCTTCTACGAGGCAACAGAGTGGGCAGTCGCATGACGCACAGAGAAGAGCACGTGAACAGTCCAGTTTAAGTTCCACTGACATCCCCGCCAGGTGCGACGACGAGCAGCACAGCATGAACCATGTGCACAGCAACCGCAGCACAGACGAGCAGGACATGCCGAAGAGCAGCATGAACCAGCGGGTCAACACCTGGGGTAGCTGGAGGCTCCGCGGCCCACCAGGCACAAATCCAGGAGGAAATACAAAGGCGCGTAGCAGAGCAATTACGCGGTACCGATGATGACCTCCGTAGAAATGTGGCCAACCTGAGCAAGTTACCTTTTACAGACAAGATCGAAATGACGAAACCACCGTGGAAGTTCAACCCGCCACATTTCACCTTGTTTAGGGACGATGAAGATCCGGACAGACACTTGATGCACTACCGAAGTGTCATGACCCTCTACGCCAACAATGACGTTCTAATGTGCAAGATCTTAGCCACGACGCTACAAGGCGAGGCGCAAGACTGGTTCCACACCCTGCCGCCACGTTCAATTCGGAACTTTGATGAACTTTCCTTGATTTTCACTAAGGAATAATCATCCTACCGCTCGATCAAGAATACGTTTGACCACCTTTTCAGCATGAAAAATGATCCGAATAAGTCACTCCACACTTATGTCAAAAGATTCAAGGCGGAAAAAAGCAAAGATCGTCAGATGCGATGATAGCATCGCATGCTCATCTTTCCGAAAGGGGCTCATAGCAGATCACCCACTTTTCGTAGAATTGATTATAGGCGAGAACTTGTCCCTGTCAAACTATTATGCTTTGCCAGAAAAACACTCCCTCTGGGATGAGGAAAAGCGCTTCCAGAAGTCGCTTGAGCAGCCGTGCAAAGACGCAGAACCGACTCAAAAGAAGGTGAGCGACAAACTACTCGACAACAAAAGAAAGCCAGGAGACAAACGCAGGGACCAGGCCCCAGCTAAGGAAGGCGCAGCACCCAAGACGTACACAGGTTCTCAATCCCAGTTAGCCAGATCCTTCACGATCTCAAGGACAAACTGTGGTTCAAGCCACCGCCACCTTTAAATAGCAACACCTCTAAGATGGACCAGACCAAATATTGTGCATTCGATAGGGGTCCTAGGTACACAACTAATGATTGCACCACATGGAGAAGGTACCTTGAACAACTCGTGAAGGAAGGTAAATGTGACCAGTATGTCGACAGACTAGCTGCCCGGCCAAGGCGAGAAGCAGAAGTTGATGTCAAATCCCCAACAAGGACAATCCTAATCAACGAAATCTTTGTTGAATATGAGCATTTGGGGGCCACCAATAACTCTAATTGTAGGTTTCACCGAGTAGGACACTGATGGAGTAGAGATTCCCCAAGACGACGCCCTGGTAATTTCTGTGCAACTGGCCCACGCCATCGTTGACAAAGACATGGTGGACAACGGCAGCTCAGTTAACCTCCTACAACTATCAGTCATCTAGAAGTTGTGTCTGGAAAGCACGATCCAACGCAAAGCAGAGGTCTTGATCGGATTCAACGGACTCACGTCAACTGCCATTAACACTATCACACTCGATGTAACCAGCCCGCTGATTGTCTCATCACAGACCTTCATGATCGTCAGCGACCCATCTCCCCATAATGGGATATTGGGCCGACCCTGGCTAGTGAAGATTAGAGCTGTGACCTCGATCGAGTACCAGAAAATCTGATTTTGCATCCCGGGATGAGCAGTCGGAGAGATAAAAGACAACCAGGCCATATCTAGACGATGCACCGTATAAGTTCTCAAGGAGTCTTAGAAGAAGTCTTTTGCCCCAGCAGTAGCAGCTGAAGTGCAGAAAGACGACTCCAACTCAGCCAAATAGCAATTACAGCAAGCAGGTCAAGAGGATGGTGTCAAGGTCGACAATGCCCTGGAAGGTGAATCAGGATGGAACCCGAAAAAGATGCCAAAAGCATCATTCTTAACCCCCACCAGCCGAAAAAGACGGCTAGAATCGACTCACCCCTGAACCCAGCCGAGAAGGAAGAACTCACGGTTTTCCTTAGAGAAAACCGCGACGTCTTCGCATAGTCACCCTCTGACATACCCAGTATTGATCCAGCAATAGCTTGCCATAAACTGCACGTTGACCCCGTTGTTAAACCTGTGATTCAGAAAAGGCAACATTTCGTACCTGAGCGAGTAGTGATTATTGAAGCGGAAATCAACAAGTTACTAGAGGTCAGATTTATTGAGGAAGTGGCACACTCAGCATGGCTGCCCAATGTCGTGCTAGTGATGAAAAAAGAGAAAGGCAAATGGAGAGTATGCGTGGATTACACTGACCTCAACAAGGCATGCCCTAAAGACAACTACCCGGTTCCCCGAATTGACGTGCTCGTTGACTCAACATCTAGGAACCAGCTGCTCAGCTTCTTGATGTATACTTAGGCTATAATCACATTGCCATGCACAAGCCTAATAAAGAAAAGATCGCATTCGTGATTTAGCAAGGCACGTACTGCTACAAGGTAATGCCTTTTGGCCTAAAAAACGCAGGAGTAACCTACCAACGACTCGTAAACATGATGTTTAAGAAGCATATCAGAGTCACCATGGAAGTCTACGTCGACAACATCATGGTGAAAGGCAAGTAACGGTGATACCATATTTACAACTTGGGAGAAACTTTTGACGTTCTCCAAGAATACAACATGAAGCTCAACCCAGCCAAGTGCACACTTGGCATCTCCTCAGGCCGATTCTTAGGGTACCTTGTGACCCAACGAGGAATCGAGGCTCATCCAAGGCAGATCAAAGAAATCCTGGAAATGAAATCGCTCACAACTCTGAATGAGATCCAAAGTTTGACAAGACGAGCAGCCGCACTCAATCGTTTCTTTTCGCGATCTATAGACCGATGCAAGCCATTCTTTAAGGCAACCAAAAAGGCGTAGAAGGACAAGTGGGAGGATAAGTGCGAGAAAGCATTTCAGGACCCGAAGCACTACCTGACATCACCTCCACTACTATCCAAACCGGAAGCAGCAGAGAATTTATACATCTATCTGGAGGTATCAGAAGTAGTAGTGAGCTCTGCCTTTATACGAGAAGAGTTAAGGGCCCAACTGCCAGTATTCTACACATCCAAAGCTTTCCTCGATGTGGAAACTAGATACTCAAAGATTGAAAAACTAATTTTGGCACTAGTTGTTGTAGCTCGGAAGCTCAGACCCTACTTTCAAGGACATCCGGTACCTACTTCGATCAGTCTTGCATAGTCCAGACGCTTCTCAACGAGTGATGAAGTGGCCATTGGAACTTGGTCAATACGACCTAGCATACCAACCCCGCACGGCGATAAAAACCCAGGCATTGGCAGACTTCATAGCGGAATTCACCCCAAGCCTGAAGGATGTAGCAACACAGCTCGAAAGCGCCCCGGAGGTAGCCGAGCACACCATAGCTGTACCTGCCCCACATGATGGAGGTTTTTGGCGTTTGCAAGTTGATGGATTATCCAACCATTAAGGATCAGGGGCAGGCCTAGTTCTCACTACCCTAGATGGCTCAATGCTCGAGCAGACAATCACTTTGAGCTTCAAAGCATCAAATAATGAAGCAGACTATGAAGCCCTGCTAGCAGATCTCCGATTGGCAAAAGACCTAAGGGTGAAAAAGCTCGCGATCTATTCTGATTCCCAGTTGATCACCAACCAAGCCTCAAGGGAGTACGCAGCAAAGCATCCAATGATGGCCCGATACCTCGAGAAGGTATGAGAGCAGCTAGCGACGTTCCAGGGGTACACACTCACTCAGGTTCCACGAGCAGAAAATGCCCACGCAAATGCACTAGCAAGCCTAGGTTCTACGCTAAAACATTAGCTCAGGCACTTCATCCCAGTCGAGTACTTGGAAAAGCCAAGCATAGATGAAGAACCAGCAGTCGAGGTCGCGCAGATTAGCACAACCCTGAGGGTGCAAGATCCCATCATCGACTACATAGTCAATGGAACGCTTCTCAGGACCACATCTCCGCTACTTATCGCCTTCCGACAACCTGAAGAATTTTAGCTCAATCCACGAAGGCGTCTGTGGAAATCACTCTGGAGGCTGTTTCTTGGCACAAAAAGCTCTCAACGCTGGCTACTATTGGCCAACCATGCATCAAGACGCCAAGGAGTATGTACAAAGGTGCGATAGCTGCCAGCGCTTCAAGCCCGTGCCCGCACTACCTGCCAGCCAACTCCACCCGCAGACGAACCCATGGCCATTCATGCAGTGGGCGATCGATTAGGTAGGACCAATGCCATTTGCTACTGAGGGCAGAGGCATGATGATCGTAGTAACCGACTACTTCACAAAATGGGTCGAAGCCAAACCCATAACCATAACTACCCAAACGGATATAGAGTGCTTCATATGGAAGAACATCATCTGCTGCTTTGGCATCCCACACTCTATTGTCACCGACTATGGTCCACAGTTCGTGGGCAAAGACTTGGCGAAGTTCTTTGAAAAATATAGCATCAAGCAACATATGTCTACGCCCCGATATCCACAGGGCAACGGGCAGGCCTAGGCGTCTAACAAGACCATCCTCGAATGCCTCAAGAAGACTCTGTCAGACAAGAAGGGCAAGTAGCCAGACGAGCTCCCCGTTGTTCTATGGGATATCGCACCAACAAAAGGCAAGAAACCGGCAAAACTTCATTTTCCCTGGCGTATGGTTCTGATGCGATCATTCCTCCCAACGTCTTAGTGCCAAGCATTAGCACTGTACTGCCGAACCTCGAGTGGAACGAAAAGGAGAGGGCCATCAACTTAGACCTGGCAAATGAAGAACACGAGAACGTTTTCACCCATATTGCGACCTATCAGCAGCAGCTCCTCTCCAGCAACAACAAGAGGGCAAAAATTATGCAGTTCCAGCCAGGAGACTTAGTCCTCAGAAAAGCCTTCATCGCTGCTCGACGGGAAGGCTCCAAAAAGATGGCTCTCATCTAGGAAGGTCCGTACAAAATTAGCCGAGTAGGCAGAAGGGGCAGCTATACCGTCACCACTATGAGCGACAAAGAAATCGATAAGCAGTGGAATGCCTACAACCTGAGCAAGTACTACGTGTGACCGCCCACCATTCCTTGGACCCTGTTCAAGACGAAAAAGTTCCTAGACTCAAGCAGCTCGACAGACAAGACCTCGCATGCCCCGGATTATCAGTTGTTATGACATTACTGCCTACGAGCAAAGTTAATAAAAACCTCTATTTTCAAAGAAGATTGAAGGAATTATTCGCAAGCCTGGGCCAAATGCATAAACAAACTGACCACCTCCTACGACAAGCAGAAGACATCCGCTGCCCTGCAGCCATGGTGTAAAACGCCCCTCGGCCGACAAACATGTCATGAGAATGCCCGCTGCCTTGCAGACATGGCGTAAAGATGCCATCTGCATTGCAGACATAGCATCACCACCCCTGTGACAAGCAAAAGATGCCCTTTGTACGTTCAAACATGGCGTATCCGAAATATTTAGACGTGGATAGGTAGTACGACTGCTTAATTTACCAGAGCTGGACGACTCCCAAAATTGGCCAGAATAGTTCTTCCATGAGAATAGACTTAGCCAACTAAAGGATTCAATTCCGCGGGACCTGCGTCTCTAACCGAAAAAGCCAATTAAGTGCAGGACCCCTGCCCATGAAAGATGTCACGTTAACAAGATGGTTCGTCCTCGACGTGCAAATCTTCATGAAGTGACTTGATTTTAAAGTGTTGCAATACTAGTTAAGCGACCTGCGGGATCAAAGCTGCGACTTGGAAAGGGTATGGTCTCTGAAGAGCGACCTCGCCTACACCTCATGCCAAAAAATGCCTCCGAGAGCCTTGGATGACGTCTGAAGTAGTCACGCGGGATGTCTGCTTCTGTAAGTAAGACGCCCAGCTGACGACCCTACGGCTACAAGCCAAAGGTAGCCCGTAAGCCGAGACTTACACCTGCTATGACTACGCGGACTTGCCTGCTTACTTGCAAGCAGCACTTCCGGCCGACGGACTATGGTTTAAGTTTTGCTAGGACAAAGTTGAGTGTCACGACTATAGTAGCTACGTGGACTTCCTCTGCTTCCTAAGAGAAATACGAGTCTGGCCAACAACTCTATAAGTTAAAAATCTCGCATCGCTCCCCGGGAGGGCCAAGGCTCAAGAAGCCACAAAGTCGAGTGTCACGACTATAGTAGCTACGCGGACCTTCTCTGCTTCCTACGAGAAGCACGAGTCTGCCCAACGGCTATATAAGTCAAAAATCTCGCAACGTGCCTCGGGAGGGCCAAGGCTCATGAAGCCAACAAAGTCGAGTGTCACGACTTATAGCAGCTACGCGGACCTCCTCTATTTCCTACGAGAAGTATGAGTCCTGCCGACAACTCTATAAGTAAAAATCTCACATCGCGCCCCGGGAGGGCCGAAGCTCAAGAAGCTACTAAAGTCGAGTGTCACAACTATAGCAGCTATGCGGATCTCCTCTGCTTTCTACGAGAAGCACGAGTCTGGCTGACGGCTCTAGAAGTCAAAAATCTCGCAACATGCCCCGAAAGGGCTAAAGCTCACGAAGCTATCCAGAATCGAGATTCACAGATATAGTAGCTACGCGAACTTGCCTGCCTCCTATGGAGACAACGAATTCGGCCGCTAGCTCTATAAGTTGAAAATCTCGCATTCCTTCCTTTTGTAGGTAAAACTCTAGAAGCCCCAAAGCCAAAACTGAAGCCCAAAGTGACAACGTGAGTCAACTGCTCCACCGAAGTAGCCAACTCAACCACCCGTCCTACGATAAAGTTTTGCAAGACGCCTCAAGTAGGCAAGGTTCTCGAAGCCCCGAAGCCAAAACTAAAACCTATGTGATGACGTGGGATCAACTGCTTCATTAAAGCGGCTCACCCAGCCGCCCGTCCTACGGTAAAGTTTTGCAAAAGACATGGCAAAATAAAAGGATGAAGCAAAAACAAGGAAAGTTGTTTATTAAATTTCGAGCAAATTGATAAACCGACTCTAAGGCCAACAAAGTTCAAGCAAAGCAGAACAAAAAAGAAAAAAAGAAAACTCCTAAGTTTAAGCAAAAAGACTACTCCTTAGCAGCTTGCGCAACCACTGGTTCCTCGGCTGCCACGCCTTTAGCAGCTGTGCCATTCCCAGTAGCTAAGGCTTCCATCAGCTCATCCTCAGCTGCCCTTGCCTGGACTGCCTGACCTTCAACTGCTTCACAAAAAGCAGCCTCAAATGAGAAATCAAGCAGATCAACTGGAGAAATGAAAAAAGTCTCGAAGTCCTTCTCGAAAACTCATAATTCGACGGCTTGCCCTGAAGATGGTCTTTATAGCCAAGCTTGTAGAAATCGGCCTGATAAGAAGCAAGCGCCACTTCGTGACCAACTTTCTCATTTTTTAGCTGCACATTCTCCTCAACAAGCCTAGTATGAGCACTCTGCAGCTCATCCAGTTCCTTTTTCAGGTTCTCGCTAGCAGACAGCGCACCTTACATATCCATCTCCTTGGACTCAAGCTTACTGGTAACCTCCTTGGGACGAGGCACTTCAGCATGCATGAAGATAAGCTCCTTGTCCTTGGTAAAATAGGCAAATCGTAGCTCCGAATCGACACGTTCAAGGTCCTCGACCACCGGAGAAACACAACTAATTTCCTTGTCTGCAGCTTCCAACATCGCCTGAGTTGCACTAAGCCTAGCATTCAAATGGACGGCCTCCTCATAAACGATCTCCAGCTGCAAAGAAGTGGGGGCAAAGACATCAGACCCCTTCAAAACGACAAGTTCATATTCGAGCTTCTCAATCTGAACAGCAGTTGAGCGAAGCTGAGCTACCAAAACCACTTCGGCCTCTTTAGCACACTTGACAGCATCCTGATCAACGCGCATAGACTCAGCTGCCAGGATCAAAGTCTTTTGAATTGTAGCAATCAGGGAGGACTTCCTCGAGTAGGCAGGACGCTTCGCAAAGAAGTCTGAGCGGATGACAATTTTCCCAACACTGTCAACAAACTTGGCACATGCATTAGCGTCCCCAAGCAGGTCAGCCTTCAGCAGCGCATAAACCTCGGGAAACTCTCCAACCTTAGACTCGATGGATCTCTCACAACTGCCCATGCGAGCAGATTTCCCCTTCTCAGTAGACGAGTTAATCACGGTAGAACAAGAAGCAGGCCCAAGCGCCACCTTAGCAGCATAATCCACCTTTCCACTCTTCTTAGCGGCGAGCCTCTCAGAAGCAGATCCAAACTTAGCTCCCGATGGTCGCTTCGATACAAACCCAGACACCGGAGGCATCACCAAACCCTTCCGCTGGGCAAGTCTCTCAGCAATGGATATGGTCACCTTTAGAGCAGCAAGTTTCACAGGCTCAGGCCCAATGGTCTTCTTTGCCTCCTTAGGGGAAGTTGGATCAATGACAAGTTTCTCGGCAGCAGACGAGCTCCTAGAGCAGTAGAAGAAGTCATTGGCTTCTTCTCAGCCGAAGGTTCACAAACAGGTAAGGAAGATCTTTTCTTTCCACTCTCATTGGCAGCAAGCTCTACAACAGCGATTAGCCGAGCCAATGCCTTATCCTTTATCCGCTTTACTTCTTGCTTTGGAGGCAGGCCACCTTTCTCCCAACGAAGAAGGCTGAGCAGCTAGTGCCATTCACGGTACTCAACAGGAATGCCCAAGGCAATATGCACCTTCTTCATATCTGCTGAAGTCCTTGGGGTTGAGCCAAACTCTGAATCTACACAAAGTAAGAAAGACGATCAATAAATTGAAGTCATGGAGCAGCTCAACAAAAACTCAAGCAGGACAAGAATGAAGCAATGCACTTACCACTAATAAAGGTAGTCGGGACACGCAGCTCGGAAGAAGAATCAGACTCCCACTCTCTGCTCACCTCCAAAGTGTATCTCGCCCATTCATAATCACATTTGCTAGAAGCATCGAACAACTTATGGTGAGACCTCAACTGCCCCACACCTTCCTTGTGGCCGATCTCAAAGAAGTACCAGAACTCATTAATGGCCAAGCCAAGATCAAAGAACCTGTTCAAGTTTGAGAACCCCACCATCGCACGAACTGCATTTAGGGAACACTGAGCAGGCGCGCATTTCATAGAGTATATCACCTCATGGAAAAGACGCGACATGGGAAAGGTGAATCCCAACACAGTAATATGGATGGAATTTGATGGCTCTCATCCTTGTAGAGGCACCATCGCCACATGGTTTATGGCCGCTATCATCCTTCACCCGCTTTACGCGAACCCCAGATGGAGTCGCATGCCTGTACGTTTCAAGAAAATCCTGAAACAGCTCGTCGGAATTGATCTTGACATGCACAGCCTTGAAGCAGCCCACCCTGCCGGAAGAACCACCTTGACGATACAAAGGTTGAGGATACTCGTCACTTTTACAATCAGAGGAAGACATCTCGAAATCTCTGCAAAAAGCACAAAGAAAAAACATATAGAGGGCAGCTCGCAAAAAAAAAAAAAAAAAAAAAAAAAAAAAAAGGATATATGTATATGCGCACAAGGAGCAGCTCGGCCCCAAGGCCGCTTGACCTAGCAAGGAGGTGGCCCACACCTCCACGCATCTTCTCTCCTCCACGCGTTAAGCACCCCAAGAAACAACCCGGGCCTCTTTGCCCAGGTCGCGCAAGCAAGAAAGCCGGCCCATGCCAGTTTCTCTCTCTCTTCTCGCCTGCACGGGCCTGTGCCCAACAGCCTTGAAGACACAGCCCAAGCCGGTCTCCCCACGCCCCAATGTGCCAATCCCCTCGGCCTGAGCCGAGCCGTCCACCTGGTCCACGCCAGCCAATATGTTCCTGGCCACCTGCTGCACCTTGGGTTCCCTGCCACGCGCCTCTCACCACCTCGGCCCCCGTCGACCCAATTTTTCAAGTCCCAAGACTTCCAAAAATTCAAGAAGAAGAAAATTCAATTTTTTCTTACCTTGGCGCGGCACGGAGAAGAAAAAGAACAACGAGAAATGACTCTTTGCAAGGGCATGAAAAGAAGAATGCTAGGGGAGGGGGAATAAAAATTTCCTTTGGCTTCTCTTTCTTTTTGGAATAATGATTGTTCTCCAAATTTATTTAATCCCCTGCTTAAGGCAGAATTAAATAGGTATTGGGGGCAATTATTTTCCTTTTCCTAGAAGAAGTCTATCTCCAAATCAAGAAAGAAGATTAAGTTCAAATTGGTAAACAACTCTACAAACCCAAGCAGCTTGGGATTTCTACACCTACTGCCATTTCCATGCGTGCAGCACAATAGGTGCGGGGGCATTTGTGGAGTCTAAAATAATCCCAAAAATTCTAGAGGTGACACGTGGACTTTTATTCAAGAAAGACAAGATTGCCCTCAATAAATGGGCAGGCTTCTCAGATACTCACACGTGCAGCTCACACCCCTGGAGGCCTCAGCAGCTAAATACGACTGTCCACAGCTCACCTGCCCTTGACAAGGAATTAAAGATAAGGATTAATTACCCAAATCCTATCTTTAATACATTCTTAATTAAAGATTGACTCCAATCAAGTAAGTAATCCTAATTTATTTAAATTAGGATAATTACACCAATATCTCAAGATATTATTTCCTATTTAATATCTTGGGTATATTTAGAGAATATTTTTCCATTAAACCCCATATGGCCAGCCCTAGCCCTATAAATACCCCATATTCTACCAAATTTTGAGAGCTTTTGCAACCCTAAAAAAGCCCTAAACACTTTACTTTCTCAGAGAAACTAACTTAGGCATCAGAGATCCGTTGACCTAACACCCCCCACCTCGTGGGCGCGTGAGGCTTAGGTCTTTGATCAAAGGTGTTTATTGTTTTACAGGTGCATTTTCATCAAAACTGAAGACGGCGTAAATTTGCATCGACACAACCCACAAAAATTTGAAAATTGGGGAAATAGAAAAAGATCCTTTCTCGCTTTCCCAATTTTCCTGGAAAATTTGGATGTGCAGAAAAAACATTTTAGGGCTCATTGCTCTCACACCTTCACCAATATCCCTAGACTTCTATTTTCCATCACTACAGACCTATCTCAATTTCTTCTCTATTCGCCCCTCAAAACCCAAATCCGAAAATACCCAAAAGATTTGTGGTATTTGCGAATAACAAGGGCAACGGGTTGAAGCATGATTCCAATTCTGAGGAGAGGGAAGAAGAGAAAGGCAAAGAAGAAGAAATTGAATCCAATGATGGTGGCGGTGATTTTTGGGTCGACGATCCAGTTGAGATCGGCGACATCCTTCCAGATGACGTGGTACTCCTTCCAGTTGAGATTGGCGAGGTCGACGACATCCTCTAGGGTGGTGATCATAAACGGCAATGTGCTCGACAGAGGGAGAAAATAAGGGTAGAATTGCCATATAAAATAATTTACTAAAGAATACTGTTCGTCCGCCTTCTTTGAAAGAAACCTGATTTTGTGAAGCAGCAACGCTTTTTACTATTTTTCTGCTTTAAATGATCATGGCTTTGAAAAAAACCAGACTTATCAAAAACAAATTTTACTGTAGCTTTTTTCAATCCTGCTTTTAAAATACTTTAAGCATTACCAGATCAATACTTGAAACAAAAAAGACAAGCCTTACCAACACTAGTAGGAAAAACAGCATGCATGACTATACTTTGCGTCAATGGCGGATCCAAGAAATAATATTTGGGAGGTCAGTAAGAATAGCGCGCAGCGTACAAATGTTTTTACCAGAAATAGCATGCATATCACCATTTCATCGAGTCTTGGTAGGCCTGAAATCATTTGGAAATGCATACTGCACACCTGTTAATGTATGCAGAGGCAACACCAAAGGTATCCATGGACATTCACCGAGTCTTGGTAGGCCTAAAGTCAGTTGGAGGGCATGTATGAAGCCAAGCACCCAAGGTATTCATAGACATTCACCGAAGTTAAGAGGGTCAGCACCCAAGGTATCCATGAACGTTCACCAAAGTTCAGGACCCCTTACCCCTCAATGCATACGCCATTGCTTTGCATGACGATGCAAATTTCGTCATTTAAGGTGCGTTTGAGCGAAAAAATGAGTAATTCGTCATGCACATGTCGAAAACTTTACACGACAAAGAATTTTGTCACACAAGGAAACTTTGCTCAACGAATCAAAGCTTCATCGCGCAAAGTCCGTCAAGTAAACACGGGTAAGAAGTTTTTCCGGCGCTAAATCAATGCACAAAAACAAATTTCCCGCATAAAGACTGTGTGACGAATGTTGCATCGCGCAAAGGGACTCTTAAATGATCGGTGGGCATTGAAGTCGTCGTATGTACTGCATACTTTAAACGACGAATGTTTTGTCGCGCAAGGGTTTGGGACCAAGGTGCGCGACCAAAGTTTCGTCGTGCAAAGTTCCACGGGTTCTTTAAAATACAGTTTCCCTTTAACTTTTTCTCACATTGGTTTTCCCACAACCCTAAATTTCCTCCATTTTTCTTCTTCCCCAAGCCCCCCCTTCATATCCTAAGGTCTGGCCGATTTCGTTGCTCCTCCAACTAAACGATGCGAGGGAGAAGGATCTGGGAATGGTAATATATAAGTTTCTGTGGATCTAATATTTTTGTTTTTGGAAAAATAATTTTGTATGAATCACTTACTTTGATTTTGAAATTTATATTTTGCTTTCATAGATAAAAAAAAAAAAAAAAATCCAGGAAGGATACGGGCTTGAATGGTGGATAGTGTCCAGCGTAAGCGAATTATTTATGAAGATATCAGGGGATTTAATACAACGACAAACAAGGAGCTTATGCATGACATTATGGTACTGGTGCGGACCAACTGTTCTACAGAGTGGACATCTTGGAAAAATGTGCCTGAGGACCAGAAAAAGTCTATGTTGAATGAATTATCAGTGCGTGTGAATTAGTAAAATAATAATTATTTTTGTTAAATAGTATATTATAATGATTAATATTTAATTATTTTTTTGTCTAACAGTTTAACTATATTATTGATGTTACAAACCAAAACTTGATGAAGTTGATCGAAGAGATGTTCAAGAAGCGTTACTGGCAGTGGCAGTCTGAACATCATCGGCCACTTCCACCTCCTCAGCCCTCCCGTCCACCAATCCTTTAACAAACTCTCCCTCCGGTTCGGCCCTTTATTCTCTCTCCGCCTTGGCCCCCTCCCATGCATCGTCGTTTCCTCACCAGACCTCGCGAAAGAGTTCCTTAAAACCCACGAGCTCTCCTTTCATATCCCATTCTCAGTCCATCGCGACTGACCCTATGAACCTTATTACAAATTCATCAAGAACCTCAGCAAGAATGAGTTTCTAAGCAGCCGTAGCGTCAGCAACTTTGCTTCAATTTGAACCCAGGAGTACCTAGGCTTTTGAGGCTGTTGGCCAAGAAAGCTGAGAGTGGTGAAGCTGTTAATCTCACAGAGGAGTTACCAAAGCTTTCCAACAATGCGATCGCAAAAATGATGTTGGGGAATTCTAAGGGATCTAATGCTGAAGACAGAGACGAGGAGGCTAGCTAGGCTTTGTGGTGAGAGAGGTAACAAGGATTTTTGTGGAGTTTAATTTGTCAGATTTTGTTTGGTTTTGCAGGGATTTTGGAAGAAAATTGAAGACACTCATAGGAGATTTGACGCGTTGCTGGAGAAGGTTATTTCAGAACGTGAAGAATGTTGATGCTTAAGCTTTGCAGCTGCTTCTGATTCAAGTTCTCTCAGTGTTCTTTTGTAATTCAAAGAGTCTGTTATTTAGTTTGTAATGTAGGGCTCAGATTAAATCAAAGCTTATAGGCTAGATGTGTGCCACTTGGCATACTAGCTCACTTACAGGTGAGCAGGTGCTGTGCACGTGAGTGTGTGAGGTGGATGAGTGAGTGCGCCCCCATCAGCTATATCTTACTCATCCATCCATGCTAGTAAAGTAAGAATTCTGTTATAGCAGAATAAGAATCAATACAGAAACTTTCCACCTTCTTCGGATCTCCATTTTTCTTCTTTCATTTTCTGGTGTGCAGAGATCATAATCTCTCTAATTTCTGTTTTGCTTTGTGCTCTGATATTCTATATACCCACAGATTACAAGCTCTAACATGGCCTCAGAGCCAGGTTCATCGTCTTTTTAATTTGGGCGTGAATCTGTGATTTCTTTTACCCTCAGTGAATCGCCTTTCTTGAGCCTCATCGCTGAAGAATCGTGGTTTTAGATCTGTGAAAATCGGAGATCTGAGCCTAATATGGCTGGATCAACGAGTTCTGAGCTTCGTACTCCCATTTTCAATGGTGAGAACTATGAATTCTGGAATATCAGAATGCGAACCATTCTCAAGTCTCATGGACTGTGGGAACTTGTAGAGACTGGGTTTACTATCCCAGAATCGTCTACTAAGGTTGAGGTAGCTGATGAATCGAAGGTGATAGATGTAGCTACTGAGACTCCAACAAATGTTGCGGAGATCATAATGAAGGATGCTAAGGCCCTTGGGTTGATCCAAGGAGCGGTGACTGACCAGATCTTTCCCAGAATCTCTAACGAAGAAACCTCCAAGGGAGCTTGGGATATCTTACAGTAAGAATTCAGGGGTGACAAACAGGTTAGAAATGTGAAATTACAAGGTTTACGCAGAGAATTTGAGTATACTAGGATGAGAGATGATGAATCCTTATCTGCATATCTTACTAAACTGTTTGACATCATGAATCAAATGAGAGGTTACGGTGAAGAACTATCTAGGGAGAGAGTTGTCCAAAAATTACTTATAAGTTTGCCTAGAAGCTATGACTCTATATGTGCTGTGATTGAACACTCAAAGGATATTGAAACTCTTGAAATCCAAGAATTTGTTGCCTCCCTGAAGGGTTATGAACAAAGACTAGACATGCACAATGAAAGCTATACTGAAAAGGCTTTTGCTAGTCTAAATGTTGGATCCAAATTTCAAAAACCCAATGGATTCTCTGGTATGCAAAAGACTGGGAAAAACTGGCTAAACAAAGGAAAGAAGTGGAATAACAAGTCCAACTTTGCTCCTAAGCAAAATATCTCTCATGATCTGAACAAAACAGCTTGCAAACATTGTGATAAACTCCACTATGGAAAGTGCTGGTTTGAAGGAAAACCCAAATGCACGAATTGCCATAAGTTTGGTCATGAAGTCAAAAACTGCAATGGGAACAAAATGGTGCAGAAGGCCAATTATGCAAACCAGATCGATGACATGGGAACCTTATTCTTTGCTTGCAACTCTGTGACTCAAGTGAGAGTAAACAACACTTGGTACATCGATAGTGGTTGCAGCAACCACATGACAGGAAATGAAAACCTGCTGATGGATGTGAACAGAAATCTGAATGCAAAAGTAAAAATGGGAACTGGTGAAGTAGTGGGTGTGGCAGGAATAGGTACACTTGTCATTGAAACTAAGATGGGAAGAAAACATATACAAGAAGTGATGCTTGTGCCTGGCTTGGAAGAAAATCTCCTAAGTGTGGGACAAATGCTAGAACACGGTTACTACCTATTATTTGGGGGTACTGCAATCTGCATCTATGATAGTTGTAACTTAAATGGACTGGTTGCTAAGGTTCAAATGACCGGCAACAGGTGCTTTCCCTTAACTATGATGCCTGCTACATCACTAGCACTGAAAGCTAGTGTATCTCATTGCACTCAGATTTGGCACAAGAGGCTAGGCCACTTAAACACAAGGAGTCTGCTGCAACTCAAGGAGCAAGAAATGGTCCATGGACTACCCTCTTTGGAAGATTCCAAGAATGTCTGTGGAGGATGCATGCTTGGCAAGCAGCATAGAGATGAATTTCCAAGAGAATCTGCTTGGAGAGCTAAATTCCCACTTGAATTGGTACACACGGATATCTGTGGTCCAATGCAAATAGCTTCAAATGCCGGAAACAAGTACTTCATTTTGTTCACTGATGATTGCACTAGAATGACATGGGTCTACTTTCTGAGATATAAATCTGAGGCATTTGAGTATTTCAAAAGGTTCAAAGCAATGACTGAACTGCAGTGTGGACACAAAATTAAGCATCTAAGAAGTGACAGAGGTGGTGAGTTCATGTCCTCTGAATTTAATGATTTCTGCAATGTCTCTGGTATCCAAAGGCAACTAAAAGAATAGGACTGTGGTGGAAATGGCTAAAACTATGCTACATGAAAAAGGGATGCCATACCACTTTTGGGCAGAAGCTGTGCACACTGCAGTATATCTCCTAAATCGGTGCCCCACTAAAGCCTTGAACAAGATGACTCCCTTTGAAGCTTACAGTGGAAGAAAGCCTGGAATTGCACACTTGAAGATCTTTGGTTCACTATGCTATGTTCATGTTCCCGCGAACATAAGACACAAACTTGAATCCAATAGTCACAAATGCATCTTTGTGGGATATGGAACTAGTGAAAAAGGGTACAGGGTATTTGACCCTACCACAAACAGAATCATCCTGTCTAGAGATGTTATGTTTGATGAAAGTGCCAAGTGGGATTGGAATGAAAGCTCAGGAAAACATTCTAATACTTCAATTACTACTGATATAGTAGTACCTGCACAAATTCAAGAATCTGGAACTCAAGATGAAACTGCACTCTCTGAGATTACTCCTGATACTCCACAAGAAGACTTGAGTTCTAATGTTGATGATTCAAGCTCAGAGATTGATTTATCACAGAGCTATGACTTCACTCCAAAGAAATGGAGACCTTTGAGTGAAGTTATTGCACAGTGCAATGTCTGCATTATGGAGCCTGAGAGTTATGAAGAGGCTGCACCAGATTTATCTTGGATGAAAGCCATGCAAGCTGAGCTAGATATGATTGAAAAGAATAATACATGGGTGTTAGTGGACAGACCATTCAACAAACCTGTGATAGGAGTAAAGTGGGTATACAAAACAAAATTAAACCTGGATGGAAGCATTCAGAAAAACAAAGCTAGACTGGTTGCAAAAGGATACTCACAGAAACCAGGAATTGACTTTCATGAGACCTTTGCACCAGTTGCTAGACTTGATACCATAAGGACTTTGATAGCCCTTGCAGCTCAGAAAGAATGGAAATTATTCCAACTAGATGTAAAGTCTGCATTCCTTAATGGTGTACTAAAGGAGGAAGTCTATGTAGATCAACCTCAAGGATTTGTCATCCAAGGTGGAGAAGATAAAGTGTATAAGTTAAACAAGGCACTATATGGCCTTAAGCAAGCCCCAAGAGCTTGGTATGATGAAATTGACTCTTACTTCACCAAGGCTGGATTTAGAAGGAGTCCTAGTGAAGCCATTCTATACATCAAGACTGAAAACTCAGGAATTCTCATTGTATCTGTGTATGTTGATGATATTGTGTACACTGGAAGTAGTGACACAATGCTGGACAGGTTTAAGAATGACATGATGCAGCACTATGAGATGACAGATTTGGGATTGCTGCACCACTTCCTTGGCATGGGAGTTGTCCAAACCAAGAAGAGCATCTTCATACATCAGAAGAAATATGCAATGAAGTTGCTGGAGAAATTTGGTTTGAAGGGTTGTAAATCTGTGGGAACACCACTTGCAGCAAATGACAGATTGTGCAAGGATGATGGAAGTGAAGCTCTTGATGAGTCTGAGTATAGGAAATTGGTTGGACGTCTTCTGTATCTTACTGCTACTAGACCAGACATAATGTTTGGTGCTAGTCTCTTGGCAAGATTCATGCATGGTCCTACTAAGAAACATATGGGAACAGCAAAACGAGTACTGAGATACATCCAAGGTACTATGGATTTTGGCATTGAATATGTGAAAGGAAAGTCAGCACTTCTTATTGGATACTGTGACAGTGACTGGGCTGGGAGTGTCGATGACATGAGGAGCACATCAGGGTATGCTTTTAACCTTGGCTCAGGTGTGTTCTCTTGGGCATCAATCAAACAACACACAGTGGCACTGTCCACTGCAGAAGCTGAATATGTAAGTGCTGCAGAAGCAACATCTCAGGCCAAGTGGTTGAGGTTTGTCTTAGAAGACTTCGGAGAAGAACAAGTTGAGCATACTGTACTAATGTGTGACAATACCTCAGCAATAGCTATTGCCAAGAACCCTGTGTTCCATCAGAAAACAAGACACATAAACAGAAAATTTCACTTCATCAGAGATGCAATACAAGAGAATGAGATTGAGCTTATTTACTGCAAATCTGAAGAACAATTGGCAG
Organism: Cotoneaster glaucophyllus; assembly: GCA_036320875.1. Taxonomy (NCBI): domain Eukaryota; kingdom Viridiplantae; phylum Streptophyta; class Magnoliopsida; order Rosales; family Rosaceae; genus Cotoneaster; species Cotoneaster glaucophyllus. The sequence continues at coordinate 8,931,031 of CM070058.1, read as the reverse complement.
ATATTCTGACTAAAGCTCTACCAAAAGAGAAGTTCAACTACTTCAGAGAGATGCTAGGAGTCAAATCAGCTGCTAGCTTAGAGGAGAGTGTTGATGCTTAAGCTTTGCAGCTGCTTCTGATTCAAGTTCTCTCAGTGTTCTTTTGTAATTCAAAGAGTCTGTTATTTAGTTTGTAATGTAGGGCTCAGATTAAATCAAAGCTTATAGGCTAGATGTGTGCCACTTGGCATACTAGCTCACTTACAGGTGAGCAGGTGCTGTGCACGTGAGTGTGTGAGGTGGATGAGTGAGTGCGCCCCCATCAGCTATATCTTAGTCATCCATCCATGCTAGTAAAGTAAGAATTCTGTTATAGCAGAATAAGAATCAATACAGAAACTTTCCACCTTCTTCGGATCTCCATTTTTCTTCTTTCATTTTCTGGTGTGCAGAGATCATAATCTCTCTAATTTCTGTTTTGCTTTGTGCTCTGATATTCTATATACCCACAGATTACAAGCTCTAACAAAGAACTGAAAAAGAAAAACATGAAAAACGAAGGAGGCAGTGGTGGCGAGGAGGTGAAGGATTTTCTTGACATTTTGCTTGATATACTGGAAAAAGGGAGTGCTGAGAGTGACGAGGTTGAATTTACAAGAGCGCATATCATGCATATCAAGGCTTCAATCATGGTACAAATTCTTTTTCGTATGATTTTCAGTTCAATTATATTAAATAAAGTTAACTTATGGGGATATGTTATTGAAATAACAAAAAAAAAAAATTAAATATAAGAGAAAAGATAAGAAATGAAAAATTCAAACAACACAAAAAGAATTTAGGAATGTGAATTTGGGAACTTGGGCCACCTATGGTCTTGATTTAGATTTAGGCAATTTTTACTTTAAAACTCTCTTCTTGTTTAGCTAGTTTTGTTCGTGAAGATTGACTTGGGATGTCCGATCTTGATTTATTATTGATTAGTTTTGTTTAGGTTCTTCCTTTTAGCCCTTTTTTTCAAACAAATAGCTCTCTATATTGTCATATTATGCACCTTCAAAGTTTATATGCCCGTTCTTAATTTCCTATCATTTAGAGCTATAACATATAGGTTATTTAACATCAAAGAGCTTTTAGGAGAATAATGAAATTGGATTTTTCAGTATTTCTTCACGGTACGTACAGATACAACTGCCATTTCCATGGAGTGGGCACTAACAGAGCTCATCAACTGGGGAAAGCAAGGGAGGAGATTCATCGAGTCGTTGAGAATAGAAGGCTTGTCATAGAATCAGACGGTCCAAACCTGTTGAATTATAAGTCTATAGCTGATTAGTATTATGAAATAAGATGAGTTTATTGGTGTATTCACTTGAGTATATTACTGCCAAGTGTGAGGTCAAAAGATGTAAGGCATACAATGCCATGTGTAATGATCTTAGTAAATAGCTCAATGTATGGCTGAGATCATTTTTGTGATGTAGGGATTCCAGCCACTTCTCTCTAACAGTCATGTATATTGCATGATGTAAGAATGATTGTATTAGAAGAGAGGGAAATATAATCCTCTGTTACACTTTGTGACAGAGAAGATAATATTCATAAAATTCTTTCTTCTTCTCCATTTTTAAAACAACTATTGAAAAACATTAGAAAGCTAGAAACACTAACGTGTATCAGAGCCAGGTTGGATCATCTGAGTATGGGCATAAATATGTGAGTTCATTGAGTTGAATCGAAGTTCACTCGAAGCTCAGTGAAGGTCGCCGGAACTTCATTACCATCTAAGAAGAGAAATCGAAACATTCGAACCAAAGGAGGTGAGAACTCCAATTTTCTTCCGCGAGAACTACGAGTTCAGAAGAATTAAGATGGTAACGATCTTCAAATCTCTTGGTTTATGGAATCTGGTAGAAAAGGGGATTACAACCCCCGACTCGAAGAAGAAGAAGGAAGCTGAAGGGTCATCAGAAGATGCAGTCGATGAAGAAATGACTGTTGTGTTCATGAAGGATGTGAAGGCTCTAGGAATCATACCAAATGCAGTCTTTGATATGATCTTTCCTCGATTGCCAACGCCGATTCAACCAAGATGGCATGAGATCTGTTGTATGGAGAATACCACAGTGGTGAGCAGGTTAGATCGGTAAAACTTCAAAATCTTAGACGAGAATTTGAATATGCTAATGAATGCCGAGATAGGATCCCAGGCTTTTGAAATGCGGATTTGGTCTATGCGAGATGATGAGTCTTTGTCTAGTTATCTTACAAGGCTAAATGAGTTGATTAATCAGATGAAAATATTTGGTGAATCACACTCTAATTTGAGACTTGTGCAAAAGGTTATGATTAGTCTAAGTAAACCTTATGATCCTATCTGTTTGGTCATAGGAAATACAAAGTGTCTGGAGACTGTAGAATTGCAGGAAGTAATTGCAATCTTAAAGAGTCAAGAACAACGGTTTGATTTACATACTGTTGATACAACAGAGAGAGCTTTCTCCTCACTCTCTGTGAGTCAAAAGGGGCAAAATAAAGGTAGCACCTACTCAGGGAAATCTCAGAGAAATTGGAATTCAAAGGGAAAGAAATGGGAGTCAAAATCCAAGTTTCAACAGAGACCTTTTATAAACTCATCCTAAAATGTGAATCCCTCTCAATCAATGAACCAATAAGTCATAAAACCTCAATGCAAGGTGTGGTCTAAGTTTCATTTTGGTGAGTGTAGACACAAGGGCAAACCAAAATGTTATAACTGTGACAAATTTGGGCACTGGGCTAGAGAATGTACTACAGGAAAAATAGTGCAGAAAGCTAATAGTGCAAATCAAGCAGAAATGTTAGGAAATCTGTTCTATGCCAACAATGCAATCACTGAGGCTAAAGTGAATGGAGAGTGGTACATTGACAGTGGATGCATCAATCATATGACAAGAAATGTGAATCTTCTTGTTGATATGAGAACCAACATTGCAGGCAAAGTTCAAATGCCTACTAGAGACCTTGTAAATGTTGCAGGAATGGGTTCTTTGGTTGTTGAAACTAATAAGGGCAAAAAGTATGTCAGAGAAGTCATGTATCTTCCTGGATTAAAAGAGAACTTGCTCGGTGTTAGTCAAATGGATGAACATGGATATTTCTTGTTATTTGGTGGAGGAATGTGTAATGTGTTTGATGGTCCTTCACTGGATTGCTTAGTCATTAAAGTGAAGATGAAAGGAAACAAATGTTATCCTTTATCATTTCTACCTGAAAATCATATTTCACTAAGAGCTAGTGTAAATCATTATGCTTGGGTTTGGCACATAAGATTTGGACACCTACATTTTGGTGTTCTTAAGCAATTGAGGGATAAGGATATGGTGCATGGTTTACCACATCTTGAAAGTCATAGTGGTGTATGTGAAGGCTGTCAATATGGAAAGCAACACATAGTTGAGTTCCCAAAGAATCAAGCATTGAGAGAAAATGTCCCACTTAAAGTTGTCCGTGTTGATCTATATGGTCCTATGAAAGTTGAGTCAATTGCTGGAAATAAATATTTCATGTTGTTGATAGATGATTGTACCAAAATGGTTTGGGTATATTTTCTAAAGCACAAGTCTGAATCATTCAGTTGTTTTAGAAAATTCAAGGCTATGACTGAACTACAATGTGGTTTTAAAGTAAATTGTTTGAGAAGTGATCGAGGGGGAGAGTTCATGTCAACTGAGTATGTGCAATTCTGTGAGAATGAAGGAATACAGAGGCAACTTACACTAGCTTACACTCCACAATAGAATAGAGTTGCAGAGAGAAAAAATAGGACAGTGGTTGCAATGGCAAAGTCTATGCTACATGAGAAGGGAATGCCATACTATCTCTGGGCTGAGGCAGTGCATACGGCTGTGTATCTATTAAATAGATATCCCACAAAGGCATTGGACAACATCACACCTTTTGAAGCCTATTCTGGAAGGAAACCAGGTATTGCTCATCTGAGAATATTTGGTGCTCTATGCTATGTTCATGTTCCAAAAGAGCTTAGACACAAGCTTGAATCCAAAAGTGTAAAAGGTGTATTTGTTGGCTATGCAACCTGTGAAAAGGGTTATAGAGTGTTTGATCTAGTTACCAAGAAGCTTATTTTGTCCAGAGACATTGTTTTTTATGAGGAAGCAGCTTGGGATTAGAAAGGAAGTTCTGAGCAACATGTGATGCCTCTCACTGAAGGAAGATTTGTATATGACAGTCTCAGTTCTGAAAATAATGAAAGTCCTATGCTACCACAAATTTCCCCTGTATCACATGTAAAGGAATACCAATGCTGAAAATTCAAACTCTCAAATCACTTTGTCTCCCTTAGGTGAATCTTCTAGCAACATAAGTCAAGATGAAAGAAACACTTAAGCATTTGATCACACTCCACTAAAATGGAGAAAACTAGATGAAGTATTAGCTCAATGCAATCTCTGCATCATGGATCCAGAGAAGTATGAAGAAGCAATGCAAGATGAATCTTGGTTAAAAACAATGGAATATGAATTAGCCATGATTGAGAAGAATGGCATCTGGAAGCTTGTGGATAGACCAACAGAAAAGCATGTTATAGGAGTTAAGTGGGTCTACAAAACAAAGTTAAATCTTGATGGTTCAGTCTTAAAAAACAAAGCTAGGCTGGTTGCAAAGAGATATGCTCAAAAGCCAGGAATAAACTACTATGAAACTTATGCTCCAGTGGCTAGATTGGATACTATCAGGACTCTTGTAGCTTTGGCAGCACAGAAGAGCTGGAAATTGTATCAGCTTGATGTAAAATCAGCATTTCTGAATGGTGTATTAGAAGAAGAAGTTTATGTAGATCAGCTTGAAGGATTCGTAGTCAAAGGAAAGGAAGATAAAGTCTACAGATTGTGCAAAGCTCTTTATGGGTTAAAATAGGCACCAAGGGCCCGGTATGGAGAAATTGACACATATTTCTCTCAGTGTGGTTTTGAGAAAAGCTTGAGTGAACCAACACTGTACACCAAATCATGGGGGAAGCACATCTTGATTGTTTCTATCTATGTGGATGACATAGTCTATACTGGAAGTGATAGACTGATGCTTGAAGAGTCCAAGGAAGATATGAAAAGGAAATATGAAATGACAGATTTGGGTCTTCTCCATCATTTTCTTGGAATGAGGATAATTCAAACCAACTCTAGCATTTTCATTCATCAGAAGAAATATGTAGGTTCTTTGCTGAACAAGTTTGGCCTAAATAAGTGCAAGTCTGTGATCACACCCCTTGTGGCAACTGAGAAGTTAACCAAAGATGATGGAAGTGGAGCAGTAAGTGAAGAATTATACAGAAGCATTGTGGGGAGTCTTCTAGGCCTGACACCATGTATGCATCCAGTCTACTTGCTAGATTTATGCATTGCCCTACCAGCAAGCATTTTGGAACTGCCAAACGTGTGCTCAGATACATTAAAGGGACTCTAGACTATGGTTTGGAATATACGAAAGGCAAGAAGGCAATGTCGATTGGCTATTGTGACAGTGACTGGGGTGGATCACTAAATGACAGCAAAAGTACATCTGGATATGCATTTTCTTTTGGAAGTGGAGTTTCTTCTTGGGCTTCAATCAAGCAAAACTGTGTGACATTATCTACCGCAGAAGCAGAGAACATAAGTGCATCTGATGCCACTACACAAGCAATCTGGCTCAGGTTTGTACTGGAAGATTTTGGAGAACTTCAAACTGAAGCAACACCATTGCAGTGTGATAACACTTCTGCAATTGCAATCACCAAGAATTCTGTGTTTCACCAGAAGACTAAACACATAGATAGAAGGTACCATTTTATTAAGGATGCATTGCAGGAAGGAATCATTGATTTGGTGTATTGTCCCACTAAAAAGCAGCTAGCAGATATTTTCACAAAACCTTTGCCTAAGGATCGTTTCAACTATCTCAGGAGTATACTCGGAGTGAAATCAGCTCAAGACTTAAAGGGGAGTGTTGAATTATAAGTCTATAGCTGATTAATATTAGTGAAATAAGATGAGTTTATTTTTGTATTCACTTGAGTATATTACTGCCAAGTGTGAGGTCAAAAGATGTAAGGCATACAATGCCATGTGTAATGATCTTAGTAAATAGGTCAATGTATGGCTAAGATCATTTTTGTGATGTAGGGATTCCAGCCACTTCTCTCTAACAGTCATGTATATTGCATGATGTAAGAATGATTGTATTAGAAGAGAGGGAAATATAATCCTCTGTTACACTTTGTGACAGAGAAGAGAATATTCATAAAATTCTTTCTTCTTCTCCATTTTTAAAACAACCATTGAAAAACATCATAAAGCTAGAAACACTAACAAAACCTTCCATACATTCAAGGCATCATAAAAGAAACATTGAGACTGCACCCATCTGTGCCTATGATCCCAAGAAAAAGTGTGCAAAAATGTAACAGTGGAAACTATGTGATCCCAGAGAACACAATGCTATCAGTGAATGCTTGGGCCATTGGAAGGGAGCCAAAGTACTGGAAAAATCCTCTGCACTTTCACCCCGAAAGATTCTTACCACCACTCAGTGGTGGAAGAGATGAGCGAGTGCATTAGATGTCAGGGGGCAAATGCTGCCAGCCCTACTTGGTGCTTTGGTTCAATGCTTTGATTTGGAAGTTGTTGGGGTAAATCAGAAGCATATGAACGGTGACGATCGGTTCTTGATCAATCCTGCACCAGGATGCATAGCCATAATAATTTAGTTCGAATTCGACTTTGAATAGAATCGAACATAAGACTTCTCACTTACAACTGAAGAAGAATACTAAAAGACCGTAAAACTAAGTGGCACAAACAAGTAAACACCTAAAATGCCGATATGACATGAAAATCAATAAATGGCCTAAGACACTCTTATATGTCAAGGCTTTGCATTATTGGATCGAAACACTACGTGCCTACGTAAGTTGATCGGTCAAACTTGACTCTATTATCAATCTCTTCAAAGCGAGACATATTGTGGACCTGAAAAGATACTCCATTATTTGGTACAACCCCAACCTTGCCACACAATCCTGTTCTATTTAATAAGTTGCTCTCCCGAGTTTAACTTGGAAAATATTTTATTTAATTATATTTGATTGGTTTAGGTTAATTTCTTATCTTGTGATAAAGGTTTGATTTTATTTATTTTGTATTATTGCTTTTTTTGTAATTTTATTAAAACCTCTTTATTGAGAAAATAAAGTATTGAAGTTGCATTCGAGTTTGAGAGATTAATCGAGGATTCCGAAATTTACACTAAATCCTTTATTTTCAACTTCACTCATTTCGTCAGTCTCTTCAAAATTAGACATATTGTGGAACCAACTAAAAAAAAATACTCCGTTATTCAGTACAACATCAACTGTACCACACAATAAATTACAACAAATCCTAGACCCAGCATCTCGGGGAACGTCCTCACAGACAGTACCCCTTTACATATCCTTACCTTCTGTCTATAATGTCAAAAGTATCTGTATATTCCTTTCCCTTAGATCTAATCTAAGAGTGGCGCAGCAGATCACTAAGTTGAATAATTACTTAAAATTAGTATTTAGTTGCAATCATGCATGATCGGTTATTCAATACAAAGTCCATTGGTAGAAACTTAAAAAACTCTTGTTTTTTTAAAGAAAATACGATATTCATGATTTAGATTGAATATGTACAACATTGAAAACCTTGCCGAGATTTCAACCCGATCGAAGGAAAATGAGCGTTCTGCACCAATATAACTTACAATTAATTGCTATTCTCAATGAAAAGGTATAAAATTACATCGGGTGGTTCCTCAAACCAAGTCATCTAAGAGTGTGTTGGGTTAAACACAACCTAGCCAAGCGATGCACCACCTTGTTCGGGGTCCGTCGTCCGTAAGCAACCTTCCATTGTGCCTGATTCTTCAAGATCCGTCTTGTATCATCAAGAATATGTCCGACTGGGGAAGAGTCCTTCACAACCTTGTGAGATAGAGCACTAATGACCAAAAGAACATCACCTTCAAGTTCCAGCAGTGGGAACCGCTGCCGCTGTGCGCTTAAAAAAACTCTTAACAACCTTAATTAGTCTGGACTCTAACAACCTTCAAACTAAATCCGAGATGTCATTCTTATTGATTTTTTGTTTGTTTGTTTGTTTGTATATGTATTGATGAGAAACGGAATTTCATGGGAAAAATAACAAAAAATGACCATAGCTCCCCAATAATCGAAAATAATATACAGGTGATGCCTGAGTTTTGGCTGCACTGCACCGGCAAATCTGTGTGGAAACGAGAATCCATAGCAAATCCACTGGACAAGGAGCTTTCCTTGACAATTCACGTGACTATTTACTTACGTTTAGGATTAGGTCATCTCTATGTGTTAGCATTTCAAAACGTTGCTCGTGCTATGTGTTAGCATTTCAAAACGTTTTTTCTATGTATATATACCTTGGGTTATAATTTATTTTTATTTTTTTGTCAACGCCTTAGGTTATAATTTATTTTTATTTTGTCAACGCCTTGGGTTATAATATATT